>CAWUFW010003263.1:1200000-1876705 GCA_963921515.1 Calotriton arnoldi
ACGGGACCTAGCTGGGCATGGGATGCCTACAAAGCAAGTGCCCCAGAGACTGAATAGGAGGTGCAGTAGGGCGTCTTTACCCCCCCAACTCTCCCAACTATCTCACCCCATGCACATTGCTCCCCTGCCTACACCTATTTATTTGACCAACATCCCCAAGGTGGAAAACAACAGCTCCAAATATGAGAACGGTGAAACCCTTAAAAACAAAGCTATACATTGGCTGAGGCATACTAGGGGTTGTAGATCTATAATAAGGGATGACATTGTTCAGGCAAAAAGAGGTGTCCTTAAACACAGCTCAGCCGATGCAATAGAGCTTATTTTAGTTAGCGATCATCTGGTGCATAATCTAGTTGCCCTGGATGCTAGAACCTTTCCACCACCTTCCACAAACATTCCGCTGAAGCTAAACATCCCTTCTGCTCCTCAGCCCCCTGGGGATTCTTCTATTTCAACTTTATCCCAGAATGATTGAGTTCTTCTATCTTCTGCTAATGATCCCACTTGCATCCCTAGTATAGATTCTGTGCGCAATTCCCCTTTAGCACACATCTACCAAGAGGGCCCCCTTCAAGAGTTTGAGAGCATGTCTTCAAACCTACAGTCGGTTTTAGATATTGCTATAGTGCCAGTGACGAGCGATCATGTGCAGGCCAGTGGTTCAGATACACTTAGCTATCCTCCTATAACGCCGATTCATCAAATTACCCCTCCATCTCCCCAGACCCACTTCCCAATAACTAATGGCAGGATGTTGAAAATAGTGTCATGGCATGTGGCGGGTATAAGGGGGAAACTTGATTGGCTCGAGTTTATCAATCAACATGAGATCTGCTTATTGCAGGAAACAAGGAGCCTGACCCCCACATTCATCCCTGGGTTTATGACTTTTTATAGACCGGCCATTCCATCTAAATATGGTCGGCCGTCAGGTGGGTTGCTTACCATAATTAATATCACACTGAACTGTGATATTAAGGAGCTGGTCACCAATAGCTCAGATGTCTTAGGGATTAGGCTAAATAGTGGTAAGGGCAAGTCCATTGACATTTATAATGTGTACGCTAGAAGTACTAGAGGAGGAATCTCCCCAACTCTCCATGCCCTGGACAACCTATTGGAAGCTAGGCATGACGGCCACCCCCTAACAGTTGGTGGTGAGTTTAATGTTACATATGAGCCACTCGACTGGGTTGAGTCCTATGATGTGAGTGAGAAGGATAAAGTGTGGATGGTACCACCACTGGAGCTCACACCTATTAAAAAATGGTCGCAAGCAGCATTGCAGCTGACTGCTATATCCTTGGAACATAGGCTAAGGGCCACCAATGGGAGAACCAGCTCCGACAAAGGAGGGGGGATGACCTTTAGCGGACCGAAGGGGGCGAGTAGGATAGACTACCTACTTGTGGATCTCACCCTATGGCCTTTAGTACGGGATATGGTCATTACCCCGTCTTGTGATAGCGACCATAATCCCCTTAGCCTGACTGTCGAACATCCATGGGGCGAAAAGGGGAGGGTCTCTCCGATCTCATTGAGCACTAAGGAGGTAATCCCTACTAACGATAAACGTCGGCTCAAATGGCCCGCTATTGTGGCAGACAAACCTAAGATTAAATTAATCAAAAATGATCTAGAAAAGCATTTGGATATTCTGTCAACAGTGACCGATGACCCGACCATACAGATTAGCTGTAGCATCCTTCATAGGGACTTCTTTGACCATCTGGCCAGATTCTTTTATGTTCACGTTCACAAGACTAGGCCAAAGCAGGGGAGATC
Source organism: Calotriton arnoldi (assembly GCA_963921515.1). Lineage (NCBI taxonomy): Eukaryota > Metazoa > Chordata > Amphibia > Caudata > Salamandridae > Calotriton > Calotriton arnoldi. The sequence continues at coordinate 1,201,789 of CAWUFW010003263.1, forward strand.
ATTAGGATCAAATTTGTGGTTCAAAAAGGAGTGTAGGGTGTTGAGAGGGAGACTGTCTGGAGCCATCAGAAATAGGGATGCACCCAGGATACGTGAAGTCAGGAAGGAATATAAACAGGCACAAACTAAAGCCAAGAGAGAATGGGACGAAAGGAGATGGGAAGATCTTGGGGAGGCCATCCTGCACCCAGATAGCAGGATGTTTTGGTCCCTTTTGTCCAAGGGCAATTTTGAAAGATCGCCCCCTTTGGCTAACAACATCCCAGTTGTAGAGTGGCACAAGCACTTCAGTGATCTGTATTCCATTATTAATACTCATGACAGACCAAAGATGCTCCAGGACGTAGGTCATCCAGTATGCAACATCTCATTTACTAGAGAGGAAATCCTGTCTTCCTTGGACGCAATTATACCTGCGAAAGCCCCAGGCCCGGAAGGCATCTCTGGCGACCTCTTCCGTGCAGACAGGGACAACTGGGCAATATACTTCACGACATTGGCCAATGACATAGCTGGCGGGGGGAGGATCCCAGACTCGGGGAAAGGGGCCGAAGTAATACCCATTTTTAAGAAAGGGGATAGGTCGAAGCCGTCCATCTACTGTCCGATCAGCCTGATCGATTGTGCCCAAAAGGTCTTCTGCCGTGCCCTCCTGGTTAAGATCCAGGACTGGATGGATGAGAATGACATCCTCTCTCCACTCCAGGTGGGATTTTGGCGGAAGACCAGCACTATCGATCAAGTATTTCGTCTTGCTACGCTATATTGGAAGGTAGTTGTGTTGGGCAAGGGTAGTCTATACCTTGCCTTTATACATTTAAAAACAGCCTTCGACCTTGTGCCCAGGGATTTACTTTGGCGGGTGCGGTAAATTGACATAATATAAATTTTTTAATATCGAATTGCACTAATATCGATTTTTTTATATCGATATTACCATTATATTGAAGTAATTAATATCAATGTAAAAAATATCGGTTTTTTGGGGGGAAAAAATATCGAAGTATAAAATATCGAGTCAAAAATATCGTTAGTAGAAAATATCGTTTTTTAGTGCTGTTAAAAATATCGAAAAAATATATATAGAATGTGTAAAATATCGTTTTTTGTAAATATCGAAATAGTATTTATTGATATTAATTTATTATTTATTTTATTGTATTAACATTTGTATGAAATTGTATTAAAATAATTATTGTAAGATATATTTTAGGAGCGGGATGTTGGGTTATTAGGGGATAAGGGTGGGGAGTTTTTAAAAAATATTAGTATAAAATTACACATTAAATTAAAATTTAGAAATTTGAAATTAATTTAAAATACGAAATTTAAATTCGAAATTATATTTTTGTTTTAGGAGCGGGATGTTGGGTTATTAGGGGATAAGGGTGGGGAGTGTTTTAAAAATATTACCATAAAATTACACATCAAATTAAAATTTAGAAAATTGAATTTATTTTAAAAATAAGAAATTTAATTTTAAATTAGAAATTATATTTTTTTTGGGAGTGGGATGTTGGGTTATTAGGGGATAAGGGTGGGGAGTGTTTGAAAAATATTACTATAAAATTACACATTTAAATAAAAATTAGAAATTTGAAATTATTTTAAATTTAGAAATTTAAAGCTAAATTTTAAATTTTGTTTAGTAGAGGGATGTTGGGTTTTTAAGGGATAAGGGTGGGGGTGTTTTAAAACAAATAATATAAATTTTAAAAATAAATTAAATTCAGAAAATATTTTATAATTAGAAATTTTATTTTAACTTTGAAAAAACAAAAGTTGTTTTAGGAGGGATGTTGGGTCATTAGGGGAAAGTTTAGAGTGCATTTGCGAATACTGTAGCAGCGTATTATGTATTGGCATAGATTGGAGTGCATACAGTTCAGCAGCATACTGTGGAATACCATACAGTGGAGTGGTGTACAGTGCAGTGGCATACAGTGGAGTTTGTTAGAATGAAGTGACGTACAGTGGAATAGAGTAAAGAAACATACATTGGAGTGGCATAGAATGGAGTAGCGTACATTGAAGTGTTGTAGAGTGGACTGGCATAGAGTGGAGTGAGGAACAGTGTAATGGCATACATTGGAATAACGTAGAGTGGAGTGGCATAAAGTAGAGTGGCCTATACTGGAGTGGCGGACAGTGGAATAGTGTACACTAGAGTGGAGTAGAGTGGAGTGATGGATAGTGGAGAGGTTTAGAGTATAATAGCATGGAGTACGGTGAAGTAGAATAGAGTAGAGTGGCAAAGAATGAAGTGAGGTACAGTATAGTGGCGTAGAGTGGAATAGCATAGACTGGAGTGGCATAGAGTTGAGAAGCATATAGTCTAGTGGTGTAAAGTAGAGTGTTGTAAAGTGGAATACCATAGAGTTTTAGTGCTAGACAGTGGAACAGTGTACAGTATAGTGGACTAGAGTGTAGTGGCGTACCATGCAATAGCAAATTGTGGAGAGGCAAAGAGTGGAGTGTTATAGATTGGAGTGGCAGATGGTGGAATAGCGTAGAGTGAAGTGGCATAGAGTGGAGTGGCGTAGAGTGGAGTAGCGTAGAGTAGAGTGCTATAGAGTGGAATAACATTGAGTGTTGCTTGCATACAGAGTGTAGTGGCGTACCATGTAATAGCATAATGTGGAGTGCCAGAAAGTTGAGTGTTGTAGATTGGAGTGGCGTATGGTGGAATAACGTAGAGTGGAGTAACGTAGGGTGGAGTGGCATCTAGTGGAATAGTGTGGAGTAGAGTGGCATAGAGTGGAGTGTCTTACAGTGGAAGAGCGTGGAGTGTAGTACAGTAGAGTGGAATGGCATAGAGTAGAGTGGCGTAGAGTGTAAAGCCTTAGAATAGAGTGATGTACAGTGTAATAGGGTATGGGGGAATGCCATAGAGGCACATAGCATACTGTGGAGTAGCTTAGAGTTGAAGGGCGTACAGTGTATTGCTGTAAACTGGAGTTTCATAAAATGGAGTGGCATAGAGTGTAATAGCATACAGTTTAGTGGTGTAGAGAGGAGTGGTGTAGAGAGGAGTTGTGTAGAGTGGAGTGGTGTACAGTGGATTGGTGTACAGTAGAGTGGCTTATAGTGGAGTGACATAGAGTGGAGTGGCTTAGAGTGTAATAGCATAGAGTGGAGTGGCATAGAGTGCAGTGGCATACAGTGGAGTCTGGTTATTGAAACAGACACAGTGTAAAAGTGTGTTAATGGATGTAGATGTAATGTGACAGGAAAATATGCGATTAGGTGTAAATGGTAATTTTTGGTAGTAAATGTGAATAGTGCAAGTAGTTTTAAAGTTATACATTTTAAAATACTTAGTTATATATATTGTGCCTTGGTATACTGTAGTGGGTTTGCAGTATACCGCGGTACATGCCCAGGATAAAGCAGTATGTGATTGGCTAATGCCTCTGTTTACCAAAGGTAAAAGGGCGCCATGTCTTTTTCATGACATTTTGCCTCGTTTCTGAATTTTCAAAAGGGTGCTGGTGACTCTTGTTGCTCATGGAAAGTTTCAGGGTGATCTGTCAAGTGGGGGACAAGAAAAGGGGGGGGGGTAAAAAAAGTGTGTTTCCCATGTTAATTCTCATAGGAATTTTAGACACGACCGCAGCCTGAACAGTTGAACGGAAGTACACCAAATTTGGCAGAAAGATAACTGTTCGTCCAAAAGTTACCTTTTTGTAAATTGGTACAAATCTGTTCAGTAGTTTGGGAGATATTATAAGAAATCCAGATTTGGATACATAGGGACATGGAACCGCCGAGGATCAGACAGTCCCTGGGCTCAAATTTGATTGGCTACCAACACTTCAACCATGAAGTGTTGGCAGCCATTTTGGGACTCTGCTTCAGCCGAGTCCCACAAAAAATGTTCATAAAAAAAGAAAAGGGGACAGGGTAGGAATATCCTGACCCCCCTAACTGTGGTCCGGGGGTCCCCTGTGACCCTGACATGGCCAAAAAGCACTTTAAAAAAATGTTTGACGCAGGAACATGACATAGTGCGAATTTGTGGCAAAATATTTGGAAAAAATTAAGCGTGGACGTCTGCGCTTGCTATTTATGAAGCCCCTGGGTGAACCAGGTCCCAGGAGCAATTATTAGAAAAAGAGGAGGGCACACAGGGCCCCCCTCCTAATGCTCTTAGATCCCCGGGGACCACCACCTTCCCAGGACTTTCTTTACATATTGGAGAGTGCCACGTGGACCTCCCTCCGTTGGCCCTTTAGAGCCCCAGGGACCACCATCTCACGTGGCTTAGTATGAACAATGATGGGGGGGCGAGCCCTCGAGACCACCACCTCCCCGGGGCTAAAAAATACCTAATGGGGGTGTAGGAAGCTGGCTCTCTATATAGTGTACTAAAAGTAAGTACTCTGTGCAGAAAGTCCAGTAGATCCCTTAGTGGCATATAGAGGCAAAAGTAGATAATTCAGTCAAGATGTTTGAGTCAAGATGGCCGCGGGGAAGGAGCTCTAGGATCGAGCTCCTGGACTCCGGGATCACTCCTTAGTGTAAATCCCGTTGCCCCCCCTACGACCCCTACGACCACCGGGACTCACCGGAGCACAAGCCCAAGGGGGTGAACGGAATCGCATTGTGTGTCCACTGCAGGGAGCGTCGATCCACACCTCGCTGCCTCCCGGGCTGGAACAGATGCCTCAGAGGTGAGCGAAGGGCAGACTCCACAACTGGCGGTTCTGGGACAGCCACACATTGGACCCACGAGAGTCCCAAGAAATAGCGATTACAGGCGGATACGACGAGATGCATCTCTGAGACCGAGGGGCGGCTGGCACCGAGCGAGACCGAGAGATACCCGGACCAGGCCGCTTCGATCTCTCAAGCCACTAGATAGACGGCGGTGGTAAACAGTGAAGACGATGCAAGGCTGGTGAGAGGGACTGTGCAACCCAGCGAGTGATTCCGGGATCGCCGGAGTGAGGGGCCCCCTCCCGTTCGTGGCTTCCATCCACCGCCAGCATCCGGACTAGGAAACTTCGCCGGTGAGTACCCGATAAGCTAAGGGCAAGGGTCTACTCACCGGATCCTGAGATTAGCTACCTCCAATGCGCTGACCTCAGAAACGGCGAGGCGCGGTACAAGAAACCTCGGTTGCCTGACCATAAGATGGCGACTCCTTGGGACATAAATGGAGGGTGCGAGAAGGCCCGCTTTACACCTCTTCACTGCGGCAACGGATCCGCAGCGCGAAGGTGCTACTCGGCCTGACTTCTCCTTAGGGTCAAATATGTACAAGACATAGAAAACAAACAAGACACATATACACTGGAATACTCACAAGCTGAAACACTGGATCAACAAAGGTGCAATCCTAGAGAGAGGTTCAGTTCCACATTAGCTTTATAAACAAGAGAAGTATATAACACTGGATACTCACTGGCAAGATGACCGCGGGGAAGGAGCTCTAGGATCGAGCTCCTGGGCTCCGGAATCACTCCTTAGTATAAATCCCTGTTGCCCCCCCCTACGCTTTGCACCTCTTCACGGCGGCAACGGATCCACAGTGCAAAGGTGCTACAGGGCTTGACCTCTCCTTAAGGACTCGCAGAACAACGAATTGGTGGGGCGGGGAGGAATTCTCCTACCACTGAATCCAGAAAACTCACGCTGTTGACCCGAATGCTGAGCACGTCTTCTTAGAAAGAGAAGGGGCTCATATCTAACTGTCACTAAGCCACTAAGAGTGAAACTAGTCCCTGACACCTCCTAGTTCTACCCCTCTAATACCAATAGACTGGGGAGAGCTCTGGGTGGCAATCCACCTATTGAACTGAGACAAAATAATACCTGCCACTTTAACTTCCCTCCGCGCCTCTGCGCCGTATTGCCTGAAACCCCATGGCCCTAACTCTTTCTCCATCATCTCCCCCCCAATCTCTCACTCAAAGCAAAAAGAAACTGCAAACACAGGCTGATTAGACAACACCTGGAAATACTATTCGCTGATATATACCACTGCGCCTCCAAAGGCCAGCAGAAAATGGATCTCATTTTCCACACCCAGAGCCCTGCGAAAGGGAACACCATTCTTAGAACCCACCTTCACATATCCAAAACAACTAGCACCCCTCTCAGCTGCAAACTGATGCTCTCAATCTCAAACCGCCCTACGCGCAGTGGCAACACCTCTGTGACCATCTACAGCAATGGTACTGTCCTGATTCAAGCCAACAATGACAACCTAGACACTTTTGACTCCCTTTTCCCCACGCTACGCAACGCCTTCACTCATTTACGCTATTCCCACTCAAACAACTCCCTATCCCCCAACCGACCGACCCCCCTGGAGAATTCACAAAACAATCCCAAGACACATTCCACCAACTCCAACTTATTCACCTCTGACTCCTCCCTCTCCTCCTCCTCCACTTCCCCTGACTCGCACAATACATACCTCTCATCCAGAACAAATCTGAGGTACGTCTCTGCTGAGACTCCCCAACCCCTTGCCTACCTCAACCTCTCCCCCCTCTCCACGATACTTTTCTCAACAAGCAACTAGCAAAACCGACCCACAGTCAATGACTCCTAACTTTCACTTTCCACCGGCACTCAAGAAGCTGCTGCTTGAATCAAGACTTGATTTTTCACACCACACATCCACGGCTACCCTCAGGGGCAACATAGGCAACATTAACACTGTGAGCCACACTCCCACTGACAAACTCTCTCCATCCCGGGACTGCCCCGCTCAGGATATCCTGAACCTAAACTCCCCTACCCCCTCCTCTATGAATATGACTCAGAGACTTGCTCTGCTGGAAAGCCAGCTAGAGATTGTAATACAGGGCATCAACAAAATCTTATCGAACCTCACCACACCTCTGGAGCCTACCCAACGCCCTCACCCTACACCCACAGTCACCAACACTAAACACACAAGTCCTCCCAAGGTTCTATGGCACAGCTGGAACACAACCCCTTTCATGTACCAGCCTCAGGGACCCAAAAGAACAAGTGCTGCAATGTCCATGAGAGAGGCGATTGATCATTCCAACTCTTATGACACATCTTCAACTGTAAACCCCAGCTCCAAGATCCAGGTTATCACTGGATTTGGAAGAGACCGCATTGCACCTAGAAAGTCGAGGCCTCCAGCCTCCCTCACTAATATCCCCATGGTTTCTCTAACGAAGAAACTCAACAACAAGGGGACGACCAACTGCATGCTCATAAACTGCAGATCTGCTACCAAACACGCAACAGAACTGGCAGAAACCATCCTCACCCATGACATCGGCATCACGTTCATCACAGAAACTTGGTTGAATGAGTCTTCTTCCCCAATCATTGACATGCTTGTGCCCCCTGGGTTCTCTATCATCAATAAAGACAGAAAGAACCACCGAGGCGGGGGTATTGCAATCATCCACAAGAACAACATCTCCGTAACGGAAACAGACTCCTTCAAATATAACACATTTGAATATCTAACCTCCACCATTAAGACGATTGACAACAAAACGCTATACTGCCATCTCCTCTACCATCTGCCAGGCAACACCCCCTCATTCGGAGAACACCTCTCCGACTTGATAACACACTGCTCACTCTTGGATTCTAACAACATAATACTAGGTGACCTCAACCTACATTGGAATGAAGACCAGATCCAAACCCTCGTCACACATTGCGGACCCTATCCCTGCCTAACTGGCTAAAAAGCTCAAACTCACCCTAGCCCCGCTCTGGACCAAGATCATAAATAGCTCCCTGAGAACCGGAGTCATGTCAGATTGTCTCAAAATCAGCCAAGTCACGCCATTACTGAAAAAAACGGGCTCTGACCCAAACGATCTCAATAACTTCAGGCCCGTCTCCAATCTCCCATTCTTAGCCAAAATCCTGGAAAGATGTGTTCTCCTTCAACTTAACCAACACATTGACAGTAACAACCTTCTAGACTCTCACCAATCGGGCTACAGAAAAGGTTGCAGCACAGAGACAGCGATACTGAATGTCATAGATGATGTCTACAAATCACTCGATGCGGACCGATGCTGTCTACTCATACTCCTGGACCTATCGGCAGCCTTCGACACAGTAGACCACAAACTGCTCATCAATGTACTCCGAGAAAGGGATGGAGCTGAAGAGGTGGTCTTACAGTGGTTTACCTCCTTTCTGCAGAACCGCTCCCAAAAAATAAAAATTAAAAACTTCACATCTGACCTACTCCCCATAAGCAGGGGTGTTCCTCAAGGATCAGCTCTCTCCCCAGCACTGTTCAACATCTACATGGAGCCCCTCACCACCATACTCAAAAATGCCAACATCCCCTTCCACCTCTATGCGGACGATACCCAGATCTACCTAGAAACTTCCTCCATTGGTGACATTCAGAGACTAAACGACACTCTAAGAGAAGTCCAACACTGGCTATCCCTCAACCACCTGAAACTCAACCAAGATAAGACGGAAATCCTTCTCATATCATACAAAGAGCAGACCCCCCAAGTCACAGAATGGCTAAAAACCATTGATGCTCTCAACTGCAATCACACCCCGGCCGACTCCGTAAAATCACTGGGAATCACTCTGGACCCAAACTTAGACATGGTCAAACATATCAAGAACACCACAAAGAGCTCTTTCTTTAACCTAAAACTACTCAACAAAATAAATCCCTTCATCCCTCCCAATGACCATAAACAGGCTACACAATCCCTGGTTCTGTCCAGATTGGATTATGGGAACGCAACCCTCACAGGCACGGCAAAATCTCACTTAGCACCCCTCAGAGAAACTCTAAATGCAGCAGCCAGGATGGTCACTAGAGTAAAGAAATACGAACACATCTCTCCCTCTCTCAAAGAGCTAAAATGGCTCCCAATCGAAATACGTTCCAACTTCAGAACTGCTTGTCTCACACACAAAGCTCTGCACACTGGTAAACCTGCCTACCTTGCTTCCAAACTCATTAAGGCCGGTCAGACAAGGAATCTCAGGAGTACTAACACTCTACTTCTCATTCCTCCGAAAACTTGCAAACAAAAAACCTTATCACGCTCCTTCTCTGGAAATGCGCCCAAAATTTGGAACGCCATCCCAGTCCATATCAGGACTAACCCCTCCTTCATAAACTTCAAAAGCCAGCTCAAAGACCTCTTCCTCAACCGAACTCTTCCGAATGGATAGCTGCCGCCTAACGTAGAATCTTGCCCATTGCAGTATATAGTCACTTTGATAAGAAGGCTTTTATATCATCTTCCGCTTGACTCGCTCCTTTGTCCCCCCTCCCTGAACAGGTTTCGCCAAGAATCAATGTGTTTTTTTTTTATTGTTATACTTTGTGTTCGATTGCATTACGATAAATGTTGTAAAGCGCTCTGATACCTTCGGGTCTGGCCAGCGCTACATAAAACTCTTAAATAAATAAATAATTCTAATGCTCTTTTTGTGGTGGTGTGGGTGAGCAGTCAGGCTTATCAGAGGGTAGTGCTAAGCATTTGTTGCTCTCACAGAGGCAATAGATGAGACACACAATCAAGAATAAATCCGAGACCAATTTGCAGAAAAAACGAATTGATTTTTATATAATTATTCAGACCAAGAACTTCGTTCTAAGGTAAGTACTTTTTAAGTCATGATTTTCTGCAAAATCAATCACTGTTCTCGCAATTACTCACAATAGAAGTCAATGGGAAAATCTAGGAAAAACTAGATAAAATCACCCAGTGGATTCTCAAGGTTCACCTTCTGGATGTAGGTAGGTAGTAAGGCTAGGTCCAATGTTCCAGCAGCAGAAGATTGGGAGAATTCCGGATTTGGTCAGGAGCAGGGTGCTGAGGTTGTTGGTAGCCGGCACGCTACCAAGAAGGGGGCCACCTGAAAACACGCTGCCCAGAGGGACTTGATGGTAAGTCTGGGGGGTCCTACTTGAGGGAGCAGGTCACAAGGGCCTCAGGACTATGAGAGCACAACTGGTTTGTCGTTACCCTGACCAGGGGGGCTGGTTGCAGAGCAGATATGGCAGCCAAGAGTTGTGTCTCGTGATGGACCTCGCAGTCAGGGGCGGGCAGGTTGCAGGTTACTGGGACAGCTGGGCCACTCACTGATCAGGTCTCAGGGCCTCAAAGTACCTGAATGGTTGTCTGTGTCCTGGGTAGTTGGAGTCCATATTAAACTCTTTCCTATGGGTCTTCGGTGTAGGGGGTCTTGTATCCCAGGTATTGGCATGGAACAGCTCCGGTAGGTCCTGGTGTCCTCTCACTTGGTGGGGGAACAGATCTGATGCTCCAGAGGTGATGTAAATCTTCTGGCTTGGGTGCTGCGATGGGGTCGCCAGGGAGCAGGAAGTCGATAAACCGGACTTCGCGTTTCGGTGCCTGCAGGCTGCAGGGGAGTAGTTCCTCTGCTCAAAGGGAGGTTCTCAGCAATTGGTTGAAGGCTGGAGGTGCTCCAGGGTTCTTGGAGGCCTCACAGTTGTAGGACGAGACAGCATACCATGAATGTTGAGTACTCGAAACAGCTGGCAGGGTTTGACACATATTTTCTGTAGCATGTCTTCGGTTCATGGGTCAACAGCTCTTCATTTTCTATTGCTCTTCTTAGGTCTGTCAAATCTGACTTCATTGTCCAGGGATGCCACCTAAATACTGAATTTAGGGGCAGTAAAGGGGTGACAGTTAGTAGCCAATGGGCTACCTACCTTTAGGGTGTCTATACCCTCTAAGTGGCCACTTCCTGTGGGAAAGGGCACTACCCTAGCCCCGATAAGTTAATTTCCTACCATCTCAAGATGGAGGAATTGGAAAAGTAGTTTCCACATCAAATTAAAAAAAATTCGGCCGGATTAGCGGATCCAACGCGAATCCCGCTGAATGTTTTTATAACCCGTAAGTAGGTCTAGGGGGTCAGGGTGTTTCTACCCTGCCCCCTTTTCTTAATTTTGAATGTTTTTTTAACATTTTTCTTGTGACTCGGTTCAACCGAGTCACAAGACGGCTGCCAACACTTCCTGGTTTGAAGTGTTGGAAGGCAATCACATCTCAGGCACGAGATCGGGAGGGTTCGCGGATCCTCTGCGGCTGTTTTTGTATATCTGAGAAATGCTTACATTTCTCAGGAACTACTGAACAGATTTACACCATTTAACAAAAAGAGTACACTCTGGACCAAGAGCTACCTTTTTGCCACATTTGGTGCAATTCCGTTCAGCAGTTCGGGCTGTAGCTGTGTCAACAGTTTCCTAAGGAAATTAACATGGAGAAAAAGCGTTTTGGGACAGCCCTTTTTCTCGGCTTCCACTTGACGGATCACCTGGAAATTTTCAAGACAGCAGCTAAAGTGAGTGAGCCATCAGTTTTGAAAATTTTGTGAAGATTTGTCAAACGGCACCAAAGAAAAAACGCTTTGTGAATAGAAACAAGGTCCTAACTATAACTAGCTACTGGTGACCAACAGTAGGTAATTCATATATATATATATATGTATATATATATATATATAAACTCCAACTCCCCATCTCGTAGAGGAAATGAGCACACGCGGGACTCCAGGAGAACTGCACAATTCCTTCTTTATTCAGGCGTAAGCATGACGCGTTTCGTTTTGTATAAAACTTCCTCAGATGCCGCCAGGAAAATGACAAGTGTCTCTCCCGCCCTCTCTTTTAAACAGAATGCCTCGCTCCGATTGGTCAGGCATCGCTGGTGTAGAAGCTCTGGGGAAGTGCAAACCCAGGAACCTGGATCCACACGGAGCAGACACCATTCGTAAGTACTAACCCCAGTGGGCGGTGTCTACTCCCTTCACCCCAGTGCACATCAAGTTCTTGCAAGCCAGCGGTGTTGCAGCTCACCTAGTCCCTCACCCCACCGCTCAGCTTCCCAATCAGATACTCGTAACTGTCGCCTCAGTAGGCAGCAAAGTCCATCACGAAGTCGTGATCCACTGATAGTAGCCGAGCTAATTGCAGGTGAGCAGCGTGTCCAGGCGTTACCACAGAGCCTGTAGTATGTCCAAAGATAGCCACCAAAAGCCGCCGGACTCTAAGGGGTGGGTGCTCCCAGGGATGTTCGTGGCCGCATCCCAAAACATAAACTCCAACTCCCCATCTCGTAGAGGAAATGAGCACACGCGGGACTCCAGGAGAACTGCACATAAAGAAGGAATTGTGCAGTTCTCCTGGAGTCCCGCGTGTGCTCATTTCCTCTACGAGATGGGGAGTTGGAGTTTATGTTTTGGGATGCGGCCACGAACATCCCTGGAGCACCCACCCCTTTAGAGTCCGGCGGCTTTTGGTGATATATATATATATATATATATATATATATATATATATATATATATATATATATATATATATATATATTACCTACTGGCGGTCGCAAGTAGGTAGTTATAGTTAGGACCTTGTTTCTATTCAAAAAGCGTTTATTCTTTTGTCAATATCTTTGGCGTCGTTTGATGAATCTTCGCAAACCTTTCCAAACTAATGGTTCATTCAGGTCAGCTCCTTTCTTGAAAGTTTCGGGGTGATTCGTCAAGCGGGGGCTGAGAAAAAAGGGGGGTCCCAAAACGCGTTTTCCCCATGTTAATTTCCTTGGGAACTTTAGACAAAGCTACAGCCTGAACTGCTGAACGGAATTACACCAAATTTGGCAAAAAGGTAGGTCTTGGTTCAGAAAGCGTGCTTTTTTTTAAAACGGTGTAAATCCGTTCAGTAGTTCCTCAGAAAATAAAAAATAAAAATATTGATATCTGAGCACCGAGGAGGATTCGCGAACCCTCCAGAGCACGAGCTTCATTCTGATTGGCTGCCAACACTCCAAACCAGAATGTGTTGGCAGCCATTTTGTGACTTGGTTGAACCGAGTCACATCAAAAAGGTAACAAAAGGTTATAAATGTAGGAAAGGGGGCAGGGTAGAAACACCCTAACCCCCTCGGGCTGGTCAGGGGGGTCCCACAGGAACCCCCAGGGCCAAAAAAAGCATTTTTGTTTTTGTTTTCTCGGAGGAAGTTGCGCTGGGTGTGCAAATCACGCTGAGAAAAATAAAATGGAGCGCAGTCTCCCGTGCTTCGTTTTAATGAGCCCCCGGGTGGGCCAGGTCCCGGGGGTATTTGTAAAATGTATGCAGGGGCCCTGTAGAGGCCCCTGCAGCCCCGGGGACTACCACCTCTCTGGGGTGATCTTGATTACATGGGGGGCATGCAGCCCCCCACGGCCCCGGGGACTGCCACCTCCTTGGGGCTTAATTAAGTATGGGGGGGCCTCACGGGCCCCCTCAGCCCCGGGGACTGCCAACTCCTGGGGCTTTTATTAATTATGGGTGGGGGGGCCTCGTAGGCCCCCCCAATCCCCGGGGAACACCACCTCCGCTGGGCTATGTTTTACATTGGGAGGGGGCTGCGTGGCCCCCCTCCAGGAGCCCTCCATGGCCCTGGGGACTGCACCCCCCAGGGCCAGCTCCAGCAATGTGCCGGGGTGCCCACCCCTGGGACATTGCAGTTTGCTATGGCAGGGCAGCATAACAGCTCCCGCCCCGCCATAGCAAACACTGCTTTGCTTCTTGGAAGCGAGAGCAGGATACCTGCTCTCGCTTCCAAGAAGCAAAGCAGGATTGCTTTTGGACAAGGGAAGCTACATGTTAGCAGCTCCCCTTGTCCAAAAGCAATGCCGGCTCCCGCAGGAGGTGGGGACCCAGCTGGGACCGTGGGGGCATTGAGTCTCCCCCCGCGGGCCCCAATGTCGAGGCCAGGCCCCGGGGATGGGGTCCCCGGGGTCAATAGTGGCCCAGGGAAGGGGGGCCACGCGGCCCCCCTCCCTTTTGTAATTTTTATTTAAAAATAAAAAATAAATAATGCCAGGCCCCAGAGGATGTGGTCCCGGGGCCAAAAGTGGCCATGGGAAGGAGGGCCAAGCGGCCCCCATCTCGTACTATTTTTTTTTTTTTTTTTAAATATTGAGAAAGAGGCAATGCCCGGGGGGATGGGGTCCCCGGGGCCAATATTGGCTCAGGAGTGGGCCATGCAGCCCCCCTCCATAATTTTTCATAAAAATTAAATCTGGCAGGCCCCGGATGGGGATGGGGTCCCCGGGGCAAATATCGAAAAATGGAAGGGGGGGCTTTTTTTTTTCTAATTTGGAGTCGCAACCCTAAAGCAGCTCTCTACATGCCCCCGTGTAACATCACGGTGGGTGCGCAAATCCCGCCGAGAAAATAAAAAAAACCAAAGCACGGTCCCCCGTGCTTCGTTTTAATGAGCCCCCGGGTGGGTCAGGTCCCGGGGGTATTTGTAAAATTTATGTGGGGGCCCTGTGGAGGTCCCCACAGCCCCAGGGACTGCTACCTCCCCGGGGCAATGTTGATTACATGGGGGGCATGCAGCCCCGGGGACCGCCACCTCCCCGGGGCTTAATTAATTAATTAAGCAGTATTGCTTTTGGACAAGGGGAGCTGCATGTTAGGGGCATTGGGGCTCCCCCCATGGTCCCCAATGTTGTGGCCAGGCCCCGGGGGATGGGGTCCCCGGGGCAAAAAGTGGCCCTGGGAAGGGGGGCCACGTGGCCCTTCTCCCGTACTATTTTTTTTTTTTAAATATAAAAAAGAGGCAATGCCCCGGGGGATAGGGTCCCCGGGGCTATTTTTGGCCTTAGCAGTCGGGCCCCCTCCATAATTGAAAAAATAAATAAATGCTGACAGGCCCCAGGGGATGGGGTCCCCGGGGCCAATAGTGGTTGAGGGAATGGGGGCCACGTGGCCCCCGTCCCTTATTTTTTAGAAATAATAAGAGAGGTAATGCCCCGGGGGATGGGGTCCCTGGGGCAAATACCGAATAATGGAAGCGGGCGTTTTTTTCTTTCTATTTTGGAGTCACGACCCCAACGCAGCTCTCAGTGCGGCTCCCCAGTGTAACGTCACGTTGGATTTGCGAATTCACCTCAAATAAATAATTTATATTCACTATTGTGTTATAGGGTGGCTCTAAAAAGAGCCCTTGTTTTCATTATGAGTTTGTTGTAGCTACATGTAAGTGCAGATGCACAGCTTTAGGTTGTTGAGAAAGACTCTGTTTCCTTGATCTGTGAAGTGTACTCCATCACTTCTGTAGATTTCATCCATATCAAAACGTAGATTGTTGTTATAGATGGAGCCCATCCTATGGTCTCTGAGGTAAGCAGAAACAGCTTTATTGACATTCTTTCTAGCTTTCTCAATCTGTGGTCAGAATTGATTTGACCACTTCCATTTCTGTCTATGGCATATATTAGAGTATACAAAGACAGTTAGAGGTAAAAGCAACATCAATTGTGCAAAGGTGTCCTTCATTAGCATTTTCAGACCTACCTCAGTCAATGTGCCTAGGTCATTGCCACCACAGTGCACAATCATGAGGTCAGGGGGTTGGAGATGCAAAAAGGTTTTAACCAAAGGCATCAACTGGTGCCACTTTAATCCTCTCTGTGCAATCCATTTAATATCCACATTTTGCAAAGCTAAGTTTTTGTCAATACCTCTGCGTTCAGCATACCTTTTGCACCAGAAAACATAGCTCTGTCCAACAATCCATACTGTAAGCATCTTGAAGGGATGTCTGGAAGTAATGAAAAGATGTCTGTAGCTGAGGTAGTCAGTTGGTAGAATGAGAGGTATGTAAAATGGTGGACAAGATGCTGGTTTTTAAAAAGTAGAGAATAGATTGGCTGTTTAAGAACATTGTAGATTTAAAAATAGGGTGCATGCTACTTTCTTTAAAAAGCATGTTTCTTATTGGTTAGTAGAAAATGTTTGAGAGGTACAGTAGATAGGATAAGGTGATATTTTGCAAACATCAACCACACCTGCTGTTTGCATTTGTAACCTTGTGTGCTGAACTTGAAAATATGTTGAACTTGTGACCTGTTAGTTTAGTTGAATGTTCCATGAACTGTTACTATGGAAACTGGCATTAAGCAGAATGGGGGAAGGGTTGAAACTTAACTGTGGACTTAAAATGTGAAATTGTAATTTATATGTAAGTGATATGTTATTAAAGTTTAATTTCCCAAGTCAGTACTATCTTTAGAAGTGGTGTGTTCTTAAAAAATAGTGGTATTTTTATTTCATATATACTTTTGAACTCCCTTATGGATTCGCGGCTCTATCGCGTTGGTGCACGGTGGAGTCGCAACTCCCAAAAATTCCATAACCAGTTTGGGCACTTTTAGAAGTCAGTTGGTAACGGTTAATATGTCTAACCAATAGAAATGTGTTTTACAATTTGAAATGATGTAGGAAGCAATGTGATTTGTTACTTACATTTATTTGTGTGGAGAAAGAGAGGGAAAGTTTGCCATTACTGGTTTTACCTTGTTGAGAGTGATACATTACATTGATTGTGTGCATGAGAAAATCTTTTATGAGTTTGTGATATTTCATATTCTACAAATCAATTTGGAAGGTGAGTTATAAATTTGAGAGGTGTATTATATATTAGCTTTATTTTTAATCTTTAAAAATTATTCAAGAACTGTGATGTTTGATATATATTATTAAATGTAGAGATGTGTATTGTAGTTTGTTTTATTGTAGTTAAATGTTGTTTGAAATAGATTCTGTATAGTAATATGTGTATATTGGAAGATAGATTAGTGGTTATGGTAGTTTGTTTTAGTGTGTTGATTTGTACATTTGTAGTATACCGCATAATTTTAGGTGTCGCTTTCAAATTGGAAGTGTAGTCTTTCAAGTTTTAAGGTGTGCATGGACTTGTGTCTGAAGTATGTCTCTACTTGTATATGTATTTTCATATGACTTATACATTTGAAGGTGCATGATGTATAACAAAGAGGTGTTGTTGCTTTTTATGTGGTAGGCTCAAGACTGTGAGTAGTAGTAGAATGGTGAAGATGCAGCATAAAAGTGTGGTTTAAAAGATGTTGACATAAGGTATTAGTGATTAGGCTTCTTTTTTAAGTCTTTAGAGAGGTACAGTTGAAATATGCCACATACGTTTTGGTGTTTCCTTGAAATTGGAAGTTTGTTCGGTGAATTTTTGAGGTGTGGATAGTGTTGTGGTACAGATATTTGCATGCATGCTTTTCGGAATATGGTGAGACTTTTAGCAGAGACATGTGAAGAGTTCCTGCTTTGTATTTGGCTAGGTGTAACATTATAAGTAGTTGTAGAATGGTAAAGCAGCAGCATAAAAGTAAGGTTTGAGATATGTTTGTAGAGATATTATTTATTAGAGTAATTTGTATAATGTGTGGAATGCTATATTTCATATATACCGCATAATTTTCAGTGTCTGTTTGAAATTTGAAGTGTAGTCTGGGAAGTTTTGAGGTGTGGATGGTGTTGTGACTGAGGTATGTCTGTACTTGCACATGTATTATGGTAAGTGTTATGCATCTGAAGATGATAGATGTATAAAACACAGGTATACATCTATCTGTATATTACTTTTATATATGATGCTGCTAGCAAAAGGTACAGACATATGCATGCATGCTTTTAGGTATATGGTGAGACTTACAGCAGAGACTTGTGAAGGGTTGCTAGTATATATTTGTGTAGGTCCAATAGCATAAGTAGTTGCAGAATGGTGAAGCTGCACCTCAAAACTGTGGTTTAAAACATGTTGGCAGAGGAATTAGTGATTAGGGTATTTTGTATGAGTCTGTTGAAAGGTATAGTTGAAATATATCACATTATTTTAGGTGTCTATTTGAAATGAGAAGTGCTGCTTCTTAAGTTTTAAGATCTGTATGGTTACTTGCAGATGTATTTTCATATGTGTTATGCATCTGAAGATGCTAGATTTATAAAATACAGGTATAGATTTATTTGTATGTTTCTTTTATATATGATGATACTAAGAAAGGGTACAGATATATGCATGCATGCTTTTAGAAATATGGGGAGACTTTCAACAAAGATACGTGAAGGGTTGCTTTGCTGTTAGCTATGCTCAATACCTGACTAGTACTAAAGTAGTGAAACAGCAGTAGTAGAAAAGTGATGTTTAAGATATGTTCGAAGAGGAATTATTGATTATGGTACTTTATAAGAGTCTGTGTAAAAGTTCATTTGAAATATGCCGCATAAATCTAGGTGTGTGTTTGAAATGTTAAGTGTACTTTGTCAAGTTTTAAGGCCTTTCTGGTCTTGTGAGTATGGTTATGTTTCTACTTCACATGTATTCTGATATGTATTGTGGTTTTGGCAATAGGTACAGATAGAAGCATGCATGCTTTTAGGAATATGGTTAGAGTTATGGTAGAGATATATGATAGGTTGCTGCTTTATGTTTGGCTAGGCCCAATATTCGTACAATGGTGAAGCTGCAGAACAAAAGTGAGTTTTAAGACATGTTGGCAGAGGGATTACTGATTAGGCTACTTTCTATGAGTCTGGGGAAAGGTACACTTGAAATACACTGCAGAAATGTAGGTGTGTCTTTCAAATGTAAAGTGCAGTCTATTTGTTTATTTCTTTTATATATGATGATGATTTCAAAAGGTAGACACATATGCATGTATGCTTATAGGAATATAGTGAGATTTATAACAGACATATCTGTAGGTTTGATGCTTTACATTTGGGTACACCCAACAGCCTGACTAGTTACACAATAGTGATGCTGCAGTACAAAAGTGTACACCATGTCATACACCTCACTTTTGTGCTGCAATTTCACTATTCTGCTACTACTCAGGATGTTGGGTGTAGTCAAATATAAAGAACCAATCCATTATATGTCTCACCTGTAAGTCTGCAATCACATAGCCACTACTGATGCACTCATCCATGCACTGAGGCACTATGTATGCAGTCCTTTAATCAGCCAGGCACTACCCTTGCACTTGTGCAATGAGGCATGCTTTACGCATGCAGTCCTTCAATAACTCAGGCACTATCCATGCAGTTATAAAATCACCCAGGCACTACCTATGCACTCCCCCAATCTCCCAGGCTCTACCCCTGCACTCATGCAATCAGCCATGCACTACCTATGCAGTCATGCAATAACCCAGGCACTATCCATGCAGTTATAAAATCACCCAGGCACTACCTATGCACTCCTCCAATCACCCAGGCACTACCACTGCACTCATGCAATCACACAGGCACTACCTATGCAGTCATGCAATAACCCAGGCAGTACTGTTGCACTCCTCTAATCACCCAAGCAGTACCCATGCACTCCTTAAATCACCCAGTCAGTACCCATGCACTTACCAAATCACCCAGGCACTACCTATGCAGTCGTCCAATCACCCAGGTACTATCCCTGCACTCATGCAATCACCCAGGCATTAGCCATGCACTCCTTCAATCACTCAGGCAGTACTCATGCATTTATAAATTCACCCAGGCTCTACCAATGCACTCCTCTAATCACCCAGACACTACCCCTGCACTCATGCAATCACCCAGGCATTAGTCATGCACTCCTCCGATCACCCATCCAGTACCTATTCATTTATAAAATCACCCAGACACTACCTATGTACTCATGGAATCACCCAAGCACTACCTCTGCACTCCTGCAATCACCTAGACACTATGCATTCACTCATGCAATAGTCCAGGCAGTATCCATGCACTCCTCTAATCACCCAAACACTACTCATGCAGTCATGCAATCATTTAGGCAGTACCCATGCACTTTTCCAATCACACAGGCTCTACCGCTGCACTCACACAATTAGCCAGGTATTATCCATGTACTTCTTAAATCACTCAGGTGGTAGCCATCCACTTCTTCAATCACCCAGACATTACCCCTGCACTAATGCAGTCACCCAGGCATTAGCTGTACACTCCTTCTATGATCTGTGGAAAGGTATGCATGAAATACACCATTTGATTTTAGGTCTCTACTTGAAATGAGAAGTGCTGAAATACACCATATGATTTTAGGTATCTACTTGAAATGAAAAGTGCAGCTTCTTAAGTTTTAAGATGTGCATCATCTTGTGACTGAGGTATGTCCGTACTTGCAGATGTATTTTCATATGTGGTATGTATCTAAATATGGTAGATGTATAAAATACAGGTATATATCTATTTGTATGTTTCTTTTATATATGATGGCACTAGGGAAAGGTAGAGTCTCATGCATCCATGCTTTTTGAAATATGGGGAGACTTACAACAGAGATATGTGAAGGGTTGTTGCTTTGTATTTTGGTAGGCTGTACATCTGAGTAGTAGTAGTAGGATGGTAAAGCAGCAGGAGCAGTAAAGTGATGTTTTAGATATGCTGGGTGAGGAGTTACTGATTATGGTGGTTTAAAAGAGTCTATGTAAAACTCTACTTGAAGTATGCCACATAAATCTAGGTGTCTGTTTGAAATGTTAAGCGTAGTGTGTCAAGTTTTAAGGTCTGCATGGTCATGTTATTGATGTATTTTCTAGTTGCATGTGTATTCTCATATGTGTTATGCATCTGAAGATGCTACATGTATAAAAGAGAGATATATCTTTATTTGTATGTTTCTATTATATATGGTAGTACCAGTAAAACGTAGAGACACATGCATACATGCTTTCAGGAATATGGTGAGATTTATAACAGAGCTATGTGTAGGTTTGATGTTTTATATTTGGGTAGGCCCAATACCCTGAGCAGTTAGAGAATGGTGAAGCTGTACTAGAAAAGTGTACACCATGTCATAAACCACACTTTTGTATTGCTATTTCACTATTCTTCTACTACTCAGGATGTTGGGTGTAGTCAAATATAAAGCAGCAACATGAAGAGATGTCTCAGCTGTAAATCTGCAATGACCCAGGCACTACTCATGCACTCATCCATGCACTAAGCCACTATATATACAGTGCTTCAATCAGTCAGGCACTACCCTTCCACTTATGCAATCACTCAGGCACTATCTCTGCACTCCTCCAATCACCCAGGCAGTACAGATGCACTGATGCAATCACTGAGGCACTACCGATGCACTCATAGATGCACTCAGCCACTTCATCTGTACTTATACAATCACCCAAGCACTACCTATGCAGTTCTCCAATCATCCAGGCACAACCCTTGCACTCATGCAATCACCCAGGTACTACCTATGCATTGTTCCAATCAGTCAGGCACTACCCATGCATTCCTCGATGTACCAAGGCAGCACCTGTGCATTGCTCTAATCATGCAGGCATTACCCTTGCACTCATGCAATCACCCAGGCATTACCTATGCAGTTCTTCAATCACTCAGACAGTACCCATGCGCTCCTCCAATCATGCAGGCACTAGCCATGCACTCATGCAATCACCCAGGGATTACCTAGGCACTTCTTCAATCACTCAGGAAGTACTCATGCAGTCCTCTAATTTCATAGGCACTACCCCTGCACTCATGTAATCACCCAGGCACTATCCATGCAGTTATCCATGCTCTCAGTCACGACTTGTGCACTCATTCCATTTACCGATGCACTCATCAAATCACTTAGGCAGTACTTATGCACTCATGTAATCAGCCAGTTACTATTCATCCTCTTCTGCAATTATCCAGCTAGTATTCTTGCACTCATACAAACACCTAGACACTACTGTTGCATTAATTGATTCATGTAGGCACTTCTTATACAATCATCTATGCATTGAGGGTCTATTCATGCCTTTATCCATGCACACAATCTGTATGTGTGCAGTTATGCAACCAGTTAATCAGTATATAATCTCTCCTGCAATTATACAGACATTACCCTTGCAGTCATACAATCATCCAGGCACTACCCGTGGAGTCATGCAATCATTGAGACACACCCATCATATATCTTAGCTGTAAGTCTTAATGTATTGCAGAAACTATTTAGACTTATTCTGTACCTTTTGGTAGCAATATCATATATTAGAGTAACATACAAATAGTGGTTTAAAAGAGTCTAAGTAAAACTTTATTTGAAGTATGCCACATAAATCTAGGTGTCTGTTTGAAATGTTAAGTGTAGTCTGTCAAGTTTTAAGGTCTGCATTGTCGTGCAATTGATGTATTTTCTAGTTGCATATGTATTCTCATATGTGTTATGCATCTGAAGATGCTACATGTATAAAAGAGAGATATATTTGTATGTTTCTGTTATATATGGTAGTACTAGTAAAAGGTAGAGACACATGCATACATGCTTTCAGGAATATGGTGAGATTTATAACAGAGCTATGTGTAGGTTTGATGCTTTATATTTGGGTAGGCTCAATACCCTGTGAAGCTGTACTGGAAAAGTGTATACCATGTCATAAACCACAATTTTGTGTTGCTATTTCACTATTCTTCTACTACGCTGGATGTTGGGTGTAGTCAAACATAAAGCAGCAACCTGAACACATGTCTCAGCTGTAAGTCTGCAATGACCCAGGCACTACCCATGCGCTCATCCATGCACTAAGTCACTATATATACAGTTCTTCAATCAGTCAGGCACTACCCCTACAGTTATGCAATCACTCGGGCACTACCTATGCATTCTTTCAATAACACAGGCACTACCCCTATACTCATGCAATCACCCATGTACTATCTATGCACTTCATCTGCACTTATACAATCACCCAAGCACTACCCATGCAGTTCTCCAATCATCCAGGCACAACCATTGCACTCATGCAATCACCCAGGTACTACCTATGCATTGTTCCAATCAGTCAGGCACTGCTCATGCATTCCTCCATGTACCAAGGCAGCATCTGTGCATTGCTCTAATCACGCAGGCATTATCTTTGCACTC
This sequence comes from Calotriton arnoldi, assembly GCA_963921515.1. Taxonomy (NCBI): domain Eukaryota; kingdom Metazoa; phylum Chordata; class Amphibia; order Caudata; family Salamandridae; genus Calotriton; species Calotriton arnoldi. The sequence goes on from CAWUFW010003263.1 coordinate 1,224,495, forward strand.
ATGCAATCACCCAGGCATTACCTATGCAGTTCTTCAATCACTCAGAGAGTACCCATGCACTCCTCCAATCACCCAGGCACTAGCCATGCACTCATGCAATTACCCAAGCATTACCTATGCACTTCTTCAATCACTCAGGTAGTAGTCATGCAGTCCTCTAATTTCATAGGCACTACAACTGCACTCATGTAATCACTCAGGCACTATCCATGCAGTTATCCATGCTCTCAGTCACAACTTGTGCAGTCATTCCATTTACTGATGCACTCATTAAATCACTCAGGCAGTACTTATGCATTCATGTAATCAGCAAGTTACTATTCATCCTTTTCTGTAATTACCCAGCTAGTATTGTTGCACTCATACAAACACCTAGACACTACTATTGCACTCATTCATTCATGTAGGCACTATTTATACACTCATCTATGCATTCAGGGTCTATTCATGCCCTTATTCATGCACACAATCTCTACGTCTGCACTTATGCATTCAGTTAATCAGTATCCAATGTCTTCTGCAATTATACAGACATTACTCTTGCACTCATACAATCATCCAGGCACTACCCATGGAGTCATGCAATCACTGAGACACACCCATCATATATCTTAACTGTAAGTCTTAACATATTGCGGAAACCATTTGTACATATTTTTGTACCTTTTGGCAGCAATATCATATATTAAAGTAATATATAAATAAATGTATACTTGTGTTTTATATGTCTAGCATCTTCAGATGCATAATATGTATCAGAATACATGTGCAAGTAGAGATATACCTTAGTTACAACACCATGCAGGCCTTAAAACTTGACACATTGCTGTTCAGATTTGTAGCAGATAATGAAAATTATGTGGTATACTTGAAGTGTAGCTTTCTACATTCTCATACAAAGTAGCGTTATAACTAATTCTTCTCTTAATATGCCTTAAACCTCACTTTTGTGCTGCTGCTTCATCGTTCTATGACTATATAGGGTGTTGGGCCTAGTGAAAGATATAGCAGCAATCTTTCATATGTCTCTGGTGTAAGTCTCACCATCTTCTTAAAAACATGCATGCATATGTCTGTACCTTTTGTTAGTAGTACCATATATCAAAGAAACATACAAATAGATGTATACCTGTGTTTTTTATGTGTAGTATGTTCAGATGTATAAGACTTATGACAATACATGTGCAAGTTCGTACACATCTGAAACAGAAGACCATGAAGACGTTAAAAGTTGAGAGAGTGCGCTTCATATTTCAAAGAGACACTTACATTTATTTAGTGAACTTTTCCAAAGAGTCTTGCAAAGTATGATAATCACTAATTTGTCACTCAACATATGTTAAACATTACTTTTCTGATGCTGCTGCTCTACCATTTTACTAGTAGTTAGGTATTGAACATAGTCAAAATAAACAACTAAGAAGCAAGAGTAGTGCAGACAGAAGCAACAGAGGTGCAGAAGGAGGCAAGAGAAGTGCACAAACAGGAAAAAGAAGCGCAGAAAGATCCAAGAGCAGTGCAGAAAGAACCAACAGAGGTGCAGAAGAAGGTAAGAGGGGTGCAGAAGGAGCCAAGAGAGGTATAGAAATGTGCAAGAAAGGTTTAGAAAGAAGCAACAGAGGTGCAGAAGAAGACAAGACAACTGCAGAAAGAGGCAAGATAGTTGCTGAAATAGGCAAGAGAGGTGCAGAAAAAGGGAACAGGGGTGCAGAAAATTCAAGATAAGTGCAGAAAGATGGAAGAAGGATGTAGAAAGAGGCAAGAGGGGTGCAGAAGGAGTATCAGAAGTATAGAAAGAAGCAAGAGAAGTGCAGAAAGAAGGAAGAGAGGTGCAGAAAGAGGCAAGTGGGGTAGAGAAAGAGGCAACAGAAGTGCAGAAAGAAGCAAGAGAGGTGCAGAAAGAGACAAGAGAGGTACAGAATAAGAGAAGAGGGGTGCAGAAAGAAGCAAGAGGGGTGTATAAAGAAGCAAGAGTAGTGTAGAAAGAACCAACAGAGGTGCAGAAGGAGAAACAGGTATGCTGAAAGAAGCAAGAGGAGTGTCAAAATTTGTAAGAAAGGTGCAAAAAGAAGCAAGACTAGTGCAGAAAGAATCAACAGAGGTGCAGAAACAGACAAGAGGGGTGCACAAAGAGGCAAGAGAAGTGCAAAAAGAAGCAACAGAGGTGCAGAAAGAGGCAAGAGGGGTGCAGACATTTGCAAGAGATGTGCAGAATGAAGCAACACAGGTGCAAAAGGAGTGAAGAGAACTACAGAAATAGGCAAGAGAGTTGCAGAAACAGACAAGAGGGTTGCATACAAAGGGAACAGGGGTGAAAAAAGAGACAAGAGAGGTGGAGAAACAGGCAAGAGAAGTGGAGAAAGAAGTGACAGAATTGCAGAAAGAGGCAAGAGGGGTGCACAAAGAGGGAACAGAGGTGCAGAAAGAGGCAAGAGGGGTGCAGACATTTGCAAGAGATGTGCAGAATGAAGCAACACAGGTGCAAAAGGAGGGAAGAGAACAACAGAAATAGGCAAGAGAGTTGCAGAAACAGGCAAGAGAGGTGCAGAAAAAGGGGACAGGGGTGCAGAAAGAGGCAAGAGAGTTGGAGTAAGAGAAAAGAAGTGTGCAGAAAGAGGTAATAGGGGTACAAAAAGAAGCAAGAGAGGTGCAGAAAAAAGTAAGGGAAGTACAAAAAGAAGCAATAGAGGTGCAGAAAGAGGAAAGAGGGATGCAGAAACAGGCAAGAGAGTTATAGAAACATGCAAAAGAGGTGCATAAAGAAGGAAGACCAGTACAGAAAGAACCAACAGAGGTGTAGAAGTAGGCAAGAGGGGTGCAGACATTTACACAGGATGTGCAGAAAGAAGCAAGAGCATTATAGAAAGAAACAACATAAATGCAGAAAAAGGCAAGAAGGCTGTAGGAGGAGGCAAGAGTAGTGCAGAAAGAATCAAAAGAAGTATAGAAAGAAGCAAGAGGGGTTCAGAAAGAGGTGACAGAGGTGCACAAAGAGGGAAGAAGGGTGCAGGAAAAGGCAACAGGGGTACAAAAGGAAGCAAGAGAGGTGCAGAAAGAAGCAAGAGAAGTACAGAAGGAAGCAACAGAGGTGCAGAAAGAGGCAAGGGGGTGCAGAAAGAGGCAACAGAGATGCACAAAGACGGAAGAAGGGTGCAGAAAGAGGCAACAGGGATACAGAAAGAAGCAAGAGAGGTGCAGAAAGAAGCAAGAGAAGTGCAGAAAGAAGCAACAGAGGTGCAGAAAGAGGCAAGAGAGATGCAGAAAGAGGCAAGAGAGGTTCAGAAAGAAGCAACAGAGCTGCAGAAAGTGACAAGAGAAGTACAGAAAGAGGCCAGAGAGTTGCAGAAACAGACAAAAGAAGTGCAGAAACATTCAAGAGCGGTGCATAAAGAGTGAAGAAAAGTGCGGAAAGAGAGAACAGGGGTGGAGAAAGAGGGAAGAGAGGTGTAGAAAGAGGGAAGAAGGATATAGAAAGGGGCCATAGTTAGGTACTGAGTATGGGCAAAAACAAAGCAGCAACCCTTCACATGTTTCTGCTGTAAGTTTCACCATCTTTTTGAAACTATGCATGCATGAGTCTGTACTTTTTGCTAGTGTACTCTATATAAAAGATACATACAAATATATGTATACTTCTGTATTATAAGTAAAGCATCTTCAAATGGATGACACATATGAGAATACATGTGCAAGTAGAGACATATCTCAATCACAACACCATGCAGGCCTTAAAACTTGATACACTGCACTTTACATCTGATTTGGGTAGCAGTAGAGAAATCCTTTAGTTGTGCTGTATGATTCTGTTGTAGAGGTTGTGATGTCTTCTAATTGTAGGAATTGTGCAGTGTCTGACATAGGTTTGCAATGCAATTACAAATATTTCTTTATTTATAGATGAGAGTATTTGTATATAATTATTTCAATAATAATACATTATTTAATGAAGCTATTTAAACTTTTCTTTGTTTTCAGATATTCATCATTATTCGTAGTAAAGAGTGAGTATGGCAAGAAAAGATCAAAAGAAAAGAAAAGAAAAAAAACCAGTACTATTTAAAGGAAAGAGAAAAGAAGAAATTAGATGAAGTACAACATGTAACATTGAAGGTAAGAGAACTAAAGAATTTGTTAAAAGACTTTTAAAGAACGTAATTAATTTTCAAAATGGGGAAAAGCGTAAGAAAAGTACTACAACCAATCAGAAGGAAACGAAAAAAGGACAAATTTATGGAAAAACAGGTTATGGGAAAACAGTCTATGTTGAAAGAAGGATGAAAGAATAGAAAGACATTAGGAAGAGAATGTATAAAAGTAGAGTACTACAAAATTTATTGAAAGATTGTAAAAAATATAAAAAAAGATCAGCATTTTACAAGAAAAAACAACAGATTGAAAGTGTAGTCGAAAAGGCTTTTGAATTGAAAAGAAGATTGTTTATATTAGTATTGAAGGGAATGAGAACATTAAATAAAACAATGCACTTTATGAAGGAGAAAAGTAAAAGAAAAAAACTGGTTAATAGAACTGACTTTTGCAAAAACATTTCGGGAGAATGGAAGCACACTTCTTGTACTGAACCTTTTTTTAATGAAGAAAGTTATTTTCAACAAAATACATTAGTTCATGCAGTTGATACCAGTGGTCGTTGTTATGAGGTTAAAAATGGTTGTCCAATTGAAAAAGAAAAGATGGTTCCTAGAAATGTGGAAGAAGTAATAGCTGAAGAAGTTCAAGGGAGACGTACACAAGCTCCAGTGTATAAGTGGGATTGTAGTAGTATTTGCAGTATACGACAGGAATCTATTGATATATTATGAAATTTCTTACGAGATTATGGTAAAAAAAAGTGTTAAACAGAAGATTAAGATGTTGCAAGGACTAGATCCTTGTAAAGTGAGAAAATATACTAACTTGCAGGGTCAATCTCTGGCTTGTCTTTCAAGAAAAGTGTGTTGAAGTACTTTTCATCATTTAAGAATGTTAGCAGTACATCACTCAGAAATGCGGAAGTTAGTAAGAAGATTGTACTATGTGAAAAGTCCTGCATTATCTTTAAATGAAATAAACACAGCTCTTTTGCATGGTTCAGTACTGAATGTAAAACAAGTTTCTGATGATATACAGTTTCGTTTCTTTGGTCCTCAAGAGGAGTGTACAGAAAGTGAGAGTTTGATAAGTGTAGGTGTTGAAGAAAAGGTGGAATATAGTACTACTGAGAAGTTTGTAGAAGAAATTACAAAGTTTAAGGTACTTTCTTGTGAAAAACCAAACTATGGGGGTCATTACGATGACGGGCGGATCGCCACCGCCCGTATGGCGGTGGCGATCCGCCCGCCATTCCACTCCGCCCGCATGCCATTTCCCCCCGCCACATTACGATGGCGGGGGGAGCCCGGCGGACGGAAAGACCGTTCGCCGGTTTTCTGCCGGTCACACAGGTGACCGGGCGGAAAAGGGCACTAATATGGTGGCGGTGTCTGCAAGACACCGCCATCCATATTAGGATGGTTGCGGAGAGCAGCCTTTCCATGGCGGCAATGCCGCCATGGAAAGGCATACGGTCTTCGCTATTGGAGGCCCGTTGCGGGCCCCAAGAGTGTTGGGGGGGTGGGGGGTGCACATGGGGGGTACCTATGGTACCCCCTGCATTGGCATGGACAAGGTGGCAGGCACCGCGCGGTGTCTGTCACCTTGTGCATGACAATGCACGACGTGCATTCCCAGCATTGTGGCGGGCGGTGCTGTGAACACCGCCTGCCACAATGTTGGGAATAGGGATGCCACCGCCACCGTGGCGGTGGCATCCTAATACTCGTGGCGGGACCGCCGCTCCTTTGGCGGACGGTCCCATTCACCGCTACGGTGGCGGGCGGACTTTGTCCGCCCGTCATCGTAATGTGCCCCTATGTCTGTATTTGTTGTCGACGTACTCACTATAGAAATCAAACTAGGAATGTTGATGTGTATTTAAAAAGTGAAAAGGAAAACAATGATAAGTGGGAGCAATTTGGTGCTTATTGGTTGGTGGAAGGTCGTTTTGAGTTGGGTAGTGATCAACTTATTTGTAAATATTGTTACAACAAATTAGAGGAGAACAAAATGCCAGCTAGAGCTGTACATAACAACCTAGAGTTGGTAGCTATTCCTCCGGAACTGGTAGATTTAAATAAGTATGAGTCCACTCTTATTCAATCTGTGCATCCGTTTCAGGCTATAGTTCGTATGGAGCCTAAAACAGGTAAGCTGCCTCCAACAGATTTACAAAGAGGTTTAAAAGGGAGAGTTGTGCATTTACCTTTAGATTTTAAGAAAAATATTGAAACTGTTGGTATAGAGAGAGAGAGGAAAGTGAACCTGTAGTTATTCTAGTTAATGGTGTACCAACAAAGAGTCGGAAAATATGGCAAGAGTTAAGGAGATGTCACCAAACTTCAAAAGGCTACATTATATCTTGTACAAAACAATATTTACTATAAAAATGTATATGTGGAAGAACAAGAAATATCTTTAGAAGATGATAGTGAAATTTCAACTGGCCAAATAGAAAAAGTGGACAACTCCAGGAGTGAAGAAGTTTATGAACATTACAGTATACATCCTCTACATTCAAAAAATGTTATAGGAAACACTATTGAATTATTCCAAATGAAGAAAGTAAAGGGAACTCCCATGAGTGTATGGGAAAAAAGTTTAGAAGCTCATTGTTTTCAACAGCTCTTCCCCACTGGAAAAGGTGGACGATATGATGAACGAGCAGTACAGATTCCAGCTTCAGAATATTGTACAACAAGATTGTACTCAGAAGATCCAAGATTGCGACAGTGTATTCCATATTTATATCATCTTCTGTTTGAAAGTGACTTGTCTGGACTTTCATATGCAGTGAACCACATATTAAAAACAGGAGTTCATCTTACACATGTTTCTGCAAAGGAATTTTTGGACAAAGTTCATCAAAGAGACGATCATTTCGAATCTCAGTTAATTAATTTGATGGGGGTCAACGTGTCAACGTGGTACTTATAAGTATTGGTATCGTCGTCACGGAGAATTTAAATGTATGTTAAGAAACTTAGGAACCCCTACGTGGTTTGTTACACTTAGTTGTGCTGAATACGCATGGGACGATTTACTTGAATTTCTACGACATGCAAATTCAAATGTAAAAAACATTGAAGTGAAGACAGCTGGAGAACTGTATTCCTTGGATCCTGTAAATGTGTGCAGATACTTTCATCATAGGTTTCAAGCTATGATGTCTTTTATCTGCAATAAAAATAACCTACCTCTTGGAGAAGTTATTGATTTCTTTTGGAGAAAGGAGTACCAAGACAGAGGTGCTCCTCATATACACATGCTATTATGGATCAAGAATGCACCTAAATTTGGAACCGATTCTTATGAAACTGTTTTGCCTTTCATTGAAGACTATGTTACCTGTGCCATTCCAAAAAAAAGAGAAAATAGCTTAAGACAACAAGTTTTACGGTTTCAAAGTCATCGATGTGGAAAATATTGTTGACAAAAATACACGTCAAAGGGAACGTTTTATACAAAATGTCGTTTTGGATTCCCACGTCCAGTAATTTAAAAAAGGAAGAGTCAATAGTTTCATGTCAGCAGTAAGGCATACTATAACTCAAAAATCTCCAAAGAATACTTACAACATAAAAAGAACTGAAGAATCAAAGTATATTAATGACTACAATCCAGTGATTTTGACAATGTGGAATGCAAACATAGATATCCAGTATGTTGCAGATAATTCGATTGCTGTTGCTCGCTATGTTACATCATATATAACGAAATCTTAAAAGACGGAGTTGAAAGAAAAGTGGGACGAAATTTCACAAGAGAAGACTCTTAGTAACAAATTGTACAGCTTTAGTTTGAAGATGCTTTCCCATTGAGAGATTGGATCCTACGAACGTTTGGATCAGTTGATCCTCTGAAAGTTTATATTCAAAGTCAAGAGAAATCATTTGGGTAAGTCTAGGTCTTGCTGCAACACGAAATCGAGTATTGAAATCTCTACAAGAAATTGAATACTTAGCATTGAATGAACCAGAAAGTACAGATATTGTTAAAACAAATATGTTGGATACGTACTATCCCAAAAGGAGTCCACATCTGGAAAACATATGTCTCTATGAAGTACTACAACATTACAGTTTTAAGAGAAATTTTACAGAGAATATAAATGAAGAAAAATATGCAGTAATTGGACGTAATGGATGTTTGGTAAAACATGCCAAAGGAAATCTTATTAACCACAGGAAACTCAGTTGTGAAACTCCAGATAAAAGGGAATTTTTCTATTTAGCACTTCAGCAACTCTTCAAGCCTTGGCGTAGTGAAATGGAATTACTTGGAGATTTTGAGTGCCATGAAGATTCTTTTAATGCATGTAAAGATAGCATTCAATGCACAATTTTTCCAACTTATCTACAAATGTTAAATGATGAGATTGAACAAGAAGCTACTATTGCAGCTGAAATAGCTAGAGACAGTTCTCAAGATAGTCAAAGTTCAGCTCGACTAAGTCAAGATCCACTAGTACAACCAATTCTTGAAAATGAAGCAGCAGTAGCCATGAATGAAGTAGAAACGGCAATGCAACAAGCACAACAGGATATTTTTGAGTTTGGAAACTTAGAAGAAAAACTAAATATTAAACAAAAAGAAAAATATCAGCAAGTGACACAACAGATACAGCATGGTTTACTGCATGAAAAAAAGAATGCCAATGCACATCATTTAAACCTATTCGAATGTACATCAGTGGGCAAGCTAGAACAGGAAAAGGTTTCTTAATTAAAGTTTTGACCAGTTATCTACATAAAACCACTGAATCACATTTATCTTGTGTTGTAACCGCTCCAACTGGGTTAGCAGCACACAACATTAAAGGGATTACGTTACATCGATTACTCATGCTACCAGTTGAACATGAGAATAAGTTGGAATATCACAAGCTATCTGCAGAAGCTTGTTATGAAGTTTCAAGAGTACTCAAGAAAATGAAACTTCTAATCATTGATAAGGTGAGCATGGTCTCAAACGTAATGCTTGCCTTTGTACATTTAAGAATGCAACAGATTTTAAAAACAGATTATAATGTTCTATTTGGAGGAAAACATGTAATTCTATTCGGCGACCTACTACAACTTACTCCTGTAATAGGACAACCTGTTTTTAAAACACTTCTCCATGAAGACACTAAAGAAATCTTTGGAAAGTTTTGAAAATGTCAACATTTGGTCTTTTTTTGAATATAAAGAGCTTATTAAGAATATGCGACAAGCAAGTGATGAACATTATGGAAACATTCTTCAAGAGATAAGAATTGGTGTTTTAACAAAACATGGAAAATAAGCTTTACAAAGTTGGCTTTTAATTAACTTGTTTCCAAATGAAAACATAGCACCTGAAATATTATACAAAAAAATTGGAGAAAAAAAGTCTATAGTTTGCCTAATGCCTACACTGCAAGAGTGTTCTACATTCAATCAAGAACTTTTGAAATTGGAAATACAACCAAAACTGAAAATGGAAGCTATCGATAAAATGGAACATGAAGGAGTTACTATTGTTCTCTCAGAGAAATTACAGTCAAAATTGGATTCTTTGGAAAAGTCGGTGTCTAAGACTGCAGGTTTAGAAAAGGCTTTATATGTATGTGTGAACTGTCGGGTAATTTTACGGCGTAATTTGAATGTAGAAGAAGGTTTAGTAAATGGAGCAATGGGAAAAGTTGTTGATTTTGTAAATTTTCACAACAGAGATGGAATTGAATCTTTGAAGATTAAATTTGATGAGATTGAAGAGGTAAAACAGATTGGACGTTGTAGTGTTCGTTTTTTGCTTGTACAAGACTTGTATGGTCGTAGAAAACAGTTTCCTTTTTCTTTAGCATATGCTGGAACCATTAAAAAATCTCAAGGTTTAAGTGTAGACAGTGCTTTGGTAAATATTGAAAGTACAGTGTTTAAAGGAGGCATGGCATATGTTGCATTGTCTCGAGTAAGGACATTATCTGGTTAGTATTTGATTGATTTTGATGAGAAAAAGATTAGTGCTGATGTAAATTGTGTAAGAGAGTATAATCGGTTAAGAAGACTTTATGCTCCTAACTTAGGTGAATATCCCGTATATGAGAAACGTAGTCTGTCCAAAACGGAAATAAGACAAATATTTCACTGAGATTCAAAAAAGAAAACAATTCAAGAGAATGATGAAATTGCAAAGAAAATGAAAATGGACACAGTTGATGATATTGTAGGAAACCAGTTAGAAAATAGTTCAGGTATCAACTGCTATGCTAATGTAATTGTGAATGTTGTGTTTTATCTAGAGTATCTTCATCATGAAATTATGGAAAATCTAGAAAAAAAGATTCTGGGGCATATTAGCAAGACCGGCGATAAAATTATCGCCGTTTTAGCGGCAGGAAACTGCCGCTAAAACGGCGATAATGGGCTTGCTAATATGCGTTATAGAATTCAATAGAAGCCCAGGTTAGATGTGCAGGACATCTAACCTGGGCTTCTATTGGAATTCTATAACGCTTATTATCAAGCCCATTATCGCCGTTTTAGTGGCAGTTTCCTGCCGCTAAAACGGCGATAATTTTATCGCCGGTCTTGCTAATATGCCCCTCTGTTCTTTACTACATTATATTTTTGAAAAGTTGATAACTGATAGAACTAAAATCCATACTGCTTCTGGCATTCGGCATCTTTTGGATATATGTACTGGTTCATTGAAATTTACATTGAATGTACAACAAGATGCACAAGAATTTCTTATGTTTATGCTTGCAGTATTGAAAGATGAAGGAATAGAAATTGAAAATTTGTTTGGACTAAGTTACAGATGGGATGATAAATGTGAAGAAAGTTCATTTTTTTCTAGCACTGAAATAGACATTGAACGATTCATATATTTGACAATACCAGATTGCAAATCAGTGTCTTTTAATAAGTTACTAAAAACAGCTAATCAAGATATGAAATGTTCTTATTGTAAATCAGAAATGTTCTCAACATTATTTATAGAAAGATTTGGACAATATGTCATTTTAATGCTACAACGTTTTAGAGCAGATGGAAGAAAATTGGAAACCAAAATTAAACATTTTGTGGCAAGTCAAGTATCAATTTCAGGAAGAACTTTTAAAGCAGTGGCTATTATTTTTCATGATGGACCTACTACAATATCTGGACACTAGACTGTGTATTTAAAGTGCAATAAAGGATGGACACATTCTAATGATGCCCATTTGGAATTCAAATGTAGGTTGCCTTACGAATTACCAAATTCATATCTGATATTTTTGATGCCAAAGTTTTGAAAACATCATTTGGCCTATTGGGAAGATGTGAACATGAAATAACGAGTTTATTTTCGATATTTTCAATGCAAATGGTTTTGGAAACATTATTCGGCCTATTGGGAAGATGTGAACAATTACTGTTTGGAATATTGTTTGTGCTAATTCTTATTGCATTTGCAAAATTGTGTTTGAAAGAAGTAGTTTATATATTTGATCTTCATATTGTACGTGATGTAAATGAAAGTGTATATTTTACAAAATGTACTTCAGAGAAATATAAGATTTAATGTTGTTGAAGAATGTAATTTAGAAACTGTAGATAGGTAAAGAGATAGTTGCACTTGTTGTAAATATTTTCAACGCAGATTTTTTTTTTTTTTACAATCTCATTGATTGTATTTTTTTACCCACTGTTATATGATGATCTACATTGAAATCACTGTGTATGGTGAAATTCAGTAGAATCTGAGAACAGCAAAAAAGGAAACTGAATATGTTATGTAATTCTAAAATTATGTTGTGTTCTTAAAACTATACTATTATATGTAATAACAATTTTTCTTCTTTTTTTACAGAAGGTAATACTAAAGTTTGAAAAGATTTTAAATTTAGTTTACAACAAAACTACTGTAAAATAGTTCCACTAAGTTTTTTATCTTCTTTAATAAAAAAGGTAAGATGAAATATTGTAATAAGCATGATAACATGAACCAATGTGTACAGTCGCTTTTACTGCACTAATCCATTTTCTCAAATACTACCCATGCACTCATCTCTACAGTTAGGCACTATTCCCACACTCCTCCCATCACCCATGCATATCAATGCACTTCTCCAATCACCTGGCCAGTACCCATACACTTATAATATCACCCAGACACTACCTATGTACTCCTCCAATCACCCAGGCACTATCTGTACACTCATGCAAACAGCTAGACATTACTCATGCACTCTTCCAATCACCTAGGCATTACCTATACACTTCTCCAATCCTCTAAACATTACGCCTGCACTCATGCAATCACCCAGACACAACCCTTGCACTCTTTCAATCATCCAGACAGTATCTATACACTGCTCTATTCACTCAGGCAGTACACATGCACTTATAAAATCACCCAGGCACTACCTATACACTCCTCCAATCACCCAGGCACTACCCCTACACTCATGCAATCAGCAAGACATTACCCCTACACTCATGCAATTACCCAGCCATTACCTATGCATTCCTCTAATCTTCAGACATTAGGCTTGCACTCATGCAATCACTCAGACATTACCCCTGCAGTCATGCAATCTCCCAAACATTACTCATGCACTCCTCCAAACACTTATACATTATCCCTGCACTCATACAATCACCCATGCATTACCCAAGCACTCCTTCAATCACCCAGGCACTACTGTTGCACTCTTCCAATCACCCAGGCACTACCCCTGTACTCATGCAATCAGCTAGACATTACCCTTACACTAATGCAACTACCCAGCCAGTACCTATGCACTTATAAAATCACCCAGGCACTACCCCTACACTCATGCAATCAGCTAGACATTACCCTTACACTAATGCAATTACCCAGGCATTACCTATGCATTCCTCTAATCGCCCAGATATTACCCCTGCACTCATGCAATCACCTAGCTATTATCCAAGCAGTCCTTCATTCACTCATTGAGTACCCATGCACTTATAAAATCATCCAGACACTACCTATGTACTCATGCAATCTCACAGGCACTACCGATGCACTCCTGCAATCACCCAGGAATACCACTACACTCATGCAACCACCCAGACATTAATCTTGCACTCATGTAATCACCCAGGCACTAGCTATGCACTCATAGAATAACCCAGGCACTACTCTTTCACTGCTGCAATCATCCAGGCACTATCCATGCACTCCTCCAATCATCCAGCCAGTACCATGCACTTAAACAATCACCCAGGCACTACCACTACAGTCATGCAACGACCCAGACATTAATCTTGCACTCATGCAATCAACCAGGCACTAGCTATGCACTCATAGAATAACCCAGGCAGTACTCTTGCACTGCTGCAATCACCCAGGCAGTATCCATGCACTCCTCCAATCATCCAGTCAGTACGCATGCACGTAAATAATCACCCAGGCACTACTTATACACTTTTCCCATCACCCAGGCACTACCACTACAGTCATGCAATGTCCCAGACAATACTCTTGCACTGATGCAATCAGCCAGATATTACTCATGCACTCCTCCAATTACCTACACATTACCCCTGCACTCATGGAATCACATAGGCATTACACATTCACTCCTCCAATGACACTGATATAACCCCTGCACTCATGCAATCACCTAGCTATTACCCTTGCAGACTTTCAATCACTCTTGCAGTACCCATGCACTTAAAAAATCATCCAGGCACTACCTATGGACCCATGCAATCACACAGGCACTACTGATGCAATCCTTAATGCAACTAGGCATTACCCTGGCACACCTCCAATCAGCCATGCAGTATCCATGTACTCCTTCAATCACCCAGGCACTACTCTTGCACTCCTCCAATAATTCAGGCACTACCCCTGTACTCATATAATTACCCAGGCTATACCCATGCACTTATAAAATCACCCAGGCAGTACCTCTACACTCATGCAATTAGCTAGACATTACCCCTACACTCATGCAATTACCCAGGCATTACCTATGGACTCCTCCAATGCCCTAGACATTAACCCTGCACTCATGGAATCACCAATACATTAGCTATCCACTGCTCCAATCACCCAGGCACTACCCTTGCACTCCTCCAATCACCCAGGCACTACTTATGCAATCGTGAAATCACCCAGGAACTACCACTACACTCATGCAAGTACCCAGACATTACTGTTGCACTCATGCAATCACCCAGGAACTAGCTATGCACTCATAGAATAACCCAGGCACTACTCCTGCACTGCTGCAATCATCCTGGCACTATCCATGCACTCATGCAATCATCTAGCCAGTAGCCATGCACATATAAAATCACCCAGGCACTACCACTACAGACATGGAACCACCCAGACATTACTCCTGCACTCATGCAATCAGCCAAATATTACTCATGCACTTCTCCAATTACGTACACATTACCCCTGCACTCATGCAATCACTTTGGCATTACCTATGCACTCTCCAATGACCCAGACATTACCCTTGCACTCATGCAATCACCTAGCAATTACCCATACAGTCCTTCAATCACTCAGGCAGTACCCATGCACTTATAAAATCATCCAGACACTACCTATGCACTCATGCCATCACACTGGCACTACTGATGCACTCCTCGATGCACCTAGGCATTACCCATGCACTCCTCCAATCAGCCATGCACTATCCATGTACTCCTTCAATCACCCAGGCACTACTCTTGCACTCGTCCAATAACTCAGGCACTACCCCAGTACTCATATAATTACCCAGGCAATACCCATGTACTTATAAAATCACCCAGGAAGTACCTCTACACTCATGCAATTAGCTAGACATTACCCCTACACACATGCAATTACCCAGGCATTACCTATGCACTCCTCTAATCCCCCAGACATTACCCCTGCACTCATGCAATCGCTTAGGCATTACCCATGCACTCCTCCAATTACCTACACATTACCCCTGCACTCATGCAATCACTTAGGCATTACCTATGCATTCTTTCCAATGACCCAGATATTACCCCTGCACTCATGCAATCACCTAGGTATTACCCATGCAGTCCTTCAATCACTCAGGTAGTACCCATGCACTTATAAAATTATCCAGGCACTACCTATGCTCTCATGCAATCACACAGGCACTACTGATGCAGTCCTCGATGCACCTAGGCATTACCCATGGACTCTTACAATCACCTAGGCATTACCCATGTACTCATGCAATCACTCAGGTAGTACACATGCACTTCTGAAATCACCCAGGCACTACACATGCACTCATGCAATCACACATGCATTAGCCATATACTTTTCCATACATTCCACTTGCCACAATTCATACAACACTTACAAATTTGTCTATTTTTAACCAAATAGGCGGTTAGGAAGGACCATTTTTTTTTTCTTTTTTTGTTTTATATATTTTTTGTGTTTTTTTAACTCTTTTTAGAATTTTGTAGGTGTGTTTTTTTGTTAAAAAATGAAAAAATAACCAGAACCAATGGTGAAAACATTCAAAAAATTATGCAATTAGAAAGTTATTGCATTAAAAAAAAAAAACATTAACAGTGGTGGTTCTTAATGGCAACCACGATGGCATCCACTGATTGCTTGCCAAAACATAATATTTTCTTGCATTTAACACAATGCTGTTGCACTCTGGCAAACTCAGGGATGATATTTGGTGTTGCAGTTGCTGTGGTACCAGATGAAGTGCTAGGTCCAGCAGCGTTGTCCTGAGTTGCCTCCTTCTGTTGCTCTTGTTGCACCTGTTCCCTTACGAGACGCCGTGGTTGCATTGTTTGCAAATGCTTTAGCATGGATGACATGCCGCAGGAATACTTTTTTTCTGATCCTCATGAGAGGACCTTGTTGCAAATGGTGCATGTAACTTTACGGGCATTGACCTTTTTCTCCCTAGGTGGTATGGAGAAAGATGCCCAAACGATACTCTTGTATCTGGTCTTGACTGGTTCCTTCAAGTCTTCTTCCTCTTCAGGTGGAAGCTGCTGAGATGGATTGTCAGCTGCCATTTTCAGATGGAAAAAAAAAACACCAAAAAAAGGCAAAGAGGAGCAAAAGACAACAGGTGTGTCTGCTGAGATGCACTTGAAATAATGAAAAAAATGGGTGGGGTCCTTCAAGTTCTAGAATCAAAAGCTTCCTAACCAATGAAATTGTTTCTTTTGAAGTCACATGGGATTCATGCCCCTGGCGCGCAACCAGCACGCACCCGACGCGATTTCCTGAAAATTATATTTAACAATAATATATCTTTATTACAATTACAAATATATGATATTTACAATTATGTTAAATAATCTCTTGGTATAATATACATATTAAAGTTATATACATATACTTTTAAAACTTAAAAATTTGCGGTGGATTCGTGCACCTGGCGCGACCCCCAGAAATATGTATGTGACGTTAGGGGGGGCCGAGAACCGTGCACCCTTCGCATACCGAATGCACATCGTACACGACTTAACCAATATGGCAGCAAAATTCTTGGATTCGCGCACCCACCGTGACTGGTACACGATCGGTACGCGAATCTACTTTAAAAAAAAAAATTATAAAAATGTAAATTCATATTTTTGAAAAGAGAAAACATCACACTATTTTAATAAAAATTTAAAAATTAAGACAAAGTATTTTTGGGATATTATAGTTAGAAATTCGCATTTAAAAAACCTTTGAAATTCACTGAAAAAACCATAGGTTTCAGGGATGTTATAGTTAGAAATTAGCATTTAAAAAACCATAGAAATTCACGGAAAAAAACACAGGTTTCAGGGACGTTATAGTTAGTTGGACATTTCACTCATACAAAACCAGAGAAATTCGGCAGTTATAGTTAGTTGAGCTAACTATAACTCGCGCCCCCGCAATGCACTGCTGATGACGTCACATATTACATCATTCATGACATGGTCAGTGACATCAAAGATGACATCACTGATGACATCTCAAATGACATCACTGATGACATCACTGATGACATCATCCATCAAAATTTAAGTATGTTTTATATATATATGCGCCAAGGTGTATTGAAGAATGAGTGGGTGTATGAGTGACTGAATGGCTGATTTAGTAGGTGCGTGACTGACTGTATAAGTGAGTGATTAAACCTGTCTTACTGAATGCATGGGTGAGTGACTAATTGGTGTGAATGTCTGTATCAGTCTATTAGTTGGTGTGTAAATGGCAGCATGGGTTGGTGACTAGCTTCATGAGTGTCTATATGGGTTAATGATTGGTGGTGTGTGTATAACTATATAATGAGTAAATGGCAGTGTGATTGATTCTTTTGGTGACTGACTAGGTGTGTGAGTAACTCTATGGGTGAGTGGCGGGGTGTGAGTATCTGTATAGGATTATGAGTGCATATATCAGTGGCTATATTGATGAGTGACTGCCTGTATGAGTGACTGTATGGGTGAATGGATGTGTGTGTAGAGCTATGAATCAGTGAGTGGGTATGTACTAACTGGTATTGGTGTGTCTATGATTTCGAGAATGGTAGTCTGTATTTTAGAGTAGGTGTATGAAAGGTTATATTAGGGTGTGAGGAGGTGCATCAGATATTAAGTGGATGATGTCATCAGTGATGTCACTGACCATGGCATGAGTGATGTAATATGTGACGTCATCAGCAGTGCATTGCGGGGGCGCGAGTTATAGTTAGCAGTTCGTTGCAGCCACATTTCCCTCGCTTCTCATTTCAATTTTAATTGGCCTCAAGTGTGACCCCATTATCGAGTTCTAACAATGTATGCTGGGAAATGTAGTCAAAATTACATACTTAATACCCTCCAGTGGGTTCAAAGCCTACATTTAAATTCGGGATACATTTATAGCCCTCCAGTGGGCTCCCGGATAAAACTCTGCATGTTTGAATGTTCAACCTGCTGCGCCATTACACAAGAGGATCGTTACCTCTCATGCGGTCCTTTAATTTGAATCCAGGCGGTGCGATCCCTCTATATATATATATATATATATATCGCCAGTAGGTAGTTATAGCTAGGACCTTGTTTTTAGTCAAAAATGTGTTTTATATATATATATGTACATTCACTAAAGAAAGAAAGGTTACAGGGACTTTATAGTTAGGGTCAGATTTTATTCATACAAAACCAAAGAAATTCATCCGTTACAGTTACCTGAGCGAACTATAATTTGCGCTCCCACAATGCCCTGCTTATGACCTCACATATTACATCACTCATGACATGGTCAGTGACATCACTCATGAGATCAATCATGACATCTCAAATGACATCACTGATGACATCTTCCAGTGACTGCTTTTAAAAAGTTTCTGAGTGTTAAATATATATATACTAAGGTGTATTGCTGAATCAGTGGGTGTATGAGTGTCTGTATGGATGACTCAGTGGGTGCATGACTGACTGTATAAGTGAGTGATTAGGTGTCTCAGTAAATGTATAGGTGAGTGACTGGTTGTGTGAATGTGTGTATCTGTCTGTCAGTTGATGTCTAAGTGGGTGTATGAGTCTGTTAGTGGGTACATGAATGGCTATATGGGTGATTGATTGGTTGTCTGACTACCTCTATGGTTGTCTAGGTGTCTGTGTGTGTAGGTGAGGAGGTGTGTGACTGCCTGTATGGATGAGTGAGTGGGTGAGTCAGTGGCTGTATGGAGTACTGTGTGTGTGCCTCAGAATCTGTATGGGTGAGTGAGTATATGGCTGTGTCAGTAATTGAGTGCATGTGTCAGTATGGGTGAGTAACTGGGTATGTGAAAGGCAGTATAGGTGAGTGATGGGGTATATGAGTTACTGTATGCATGAGTGAGCGAATATGAGAGTGGCTATATGGATGAGTGTGTGCCTCTGTCACTAACTGTATAGGTGAGTGAGTACATTTTACTATTGGTATGAGTAAGTAAGTGGGTGTGTGTGTAACTGTTTGGGTGAGTAAGTGGCTGTGTGTTTGACTGTAAGGGTGAGTGTCTAGGTGAGTGAGTATTTCTATAGTTTACTCACTCAGTGTGTGAGTGCCTGTATGGGTGTATGAGTGGATATTTCAATGGCTGTATTAGTGAGTGAGTGGGTGTATGAGTGGCAGTATGGGTGAGCGAGTAGATGTGTGTATAGATCTAAGAATCAGTGAGTGGGTGTGTAAGTACTGGTATGGCTCTGTGAATGGGATTGTAAATGGTTGTTTGGGAGTGGCAGTGAGAATAGGTGTATAAAAGATTCTATAGGGGTGTGAGTGGGTGTGTCAGAGATGTTATGGATGATGTAATCACTGGTTTCATCAGTGATGTCATTTGATATGTCATGAGAGATGTCATCAGGGATGTCATGAGAGATGTCATGAGTGATGTCACTAACCATGTCATGAGTGATGTAATATGTGAGGTCATAAGCAGTGCTTTGCTGGGGCACACGTTATAGTTAACTCACGTAACTATAACTGCTGAATTTCTTTGGTTTTGTATGAGTAAAATCTGACCCTAACTACAACGTCCCTATAATATTTGTTTTTTTAGTGAATTTCTAAGGTTTTTTAAATTCTATTTGCTAACTATAATGTCCTTGTTACCTTTGTTTTTTTCAGTGAATTTCTAAGGTATTTAAATGCTAATTCCTAAGTATAACATTCCTGTGTGAATTTCTAAGGTTTTTTAACTATCAGTCACGTTTGCAGAGTGTTGGAGAAAGGGGGCTGGCCTCCGACCAGCTCTCAGGAATTTCACTGAGTATGACTTACAGGAGGTACCAGGAGGGCTTCTTGGCACCCAAGGCCCCTCTGGAGCCAATGGGACTTTATCCCCCAACTAGTAGTGCACTGGGAGGCACGTTTGCAGAGTGGTGGAGAAATGAGACATGGCCTCTGACAGCTTCTGCTGTGTGGGACTTACTGGAGGTAACAGGAGGGGTAGTTGGCCCCCACGGACGTCCTTGGGGGCCAACTACCCCTCCTATTACCTTTTGTAAGTCCCATACAGCAGGATTGGTGAGATCTGATAGCAGGCCATGCCCCCTTTCTCCACCACTCTGCAAACACACCTCCTGACCCACTACTAGTAGGCGGATGAAGTCCCCTCGGCTATTGAGGGTCCTTGGGGGCCAACTACCCCTCCTGCTACCTCCAGCAAGTCCCACACAGTGGGTTTCCTGAGAGGTTTTCAGTGGTCACACCCTCTTTCTCCTCCACTCTGCAAACGCGCCTCCTGGCGCAGTACTATTTGGGGGATTATGTCCCCTTGGCTTTTGAGGGTCCTTGGGGGCCAACTAGCCCTTCTGTTACCTCCAGTAAGCCCCACACAGCTGGATTGCTGAGAGGTGGTCAGAAGCTACGCCCCCTTTATCCACCACTCTGCAAACGCACCTCCTGGTGCACTGCTGCTTGGGGAATGAAGTCCACTTTGGTCCTGAGTCCCTCAGGAGGCAAGGGGACCTTATCCCCCCACCAGCAGTGCGCCAAGAGGAGCATTTGCAGAGTGGCGGAGAAAGGGGCATGGACTGCGACCACCTATCATTAATCCCACTGTGTGGGGCTTACTGGTGGTAATAGGTGGGCTAGTTGGCCTCTAAGGACCCTCAGCAGCGAAGAGGACTTCATCCCCAACCAAGAGCGCGCCAGGAGGCATGTTTGCAGAGTAGTGGAAAGGGTGGGGGCTCCAGCAAGTTGCCCAGGGCTGCGTGGGGGAGGTGGCAGTCCCTGGGGCTGGGGGGCCTGCATGGGAGACCCCCATCTTTATTATTTATTGCCCCCAGAACATGTCCCACCAGGGGGCTTATTTTTCAGCAGGATACGCAGATCCAGCATGACTCCTGCCATTTTTTTAAAATGTGTTTTTGGGCCCTGGGGGTCCATGTGGGACCCCCTGAACAGCCCTTTTCTTTTTTTGACGTTTTTGCTTGTGACTCAGTTCAACCGAGTCACAAGATGGCTGCCAACACTTCCAGGTTTGAAGTGTTGGCAGCCAATCAGATCTCAGACACGAGATCGGTAGGGTTCATGGATCCACCGCAGCCACAGTTGTATATCTGAGAAATCTTTACATTTCCCAGGAAGTACTGAATGGATTTACACCATTTAACAAAAAGAGTGCTTTCTGGACCAAGGGCTACCTTTTTGACAAATTTATTGTAATTCCGTTCAGCAGTTCTGGCTGTAGCTGTGTCTAAAGTTTCCTCTGGAAATTAACATGGATAAAAAGCGTTTTGGGACCCCCCTTTTTCTTTGCCCCCGCTTGACGGATCACTCTGAAATTTTCAAGACAGCAGCTGACGTGACTGACCAATTAGTTTTGCTCCATTTTCATGATTCTCTAAGGGGACAGATGGTGGTGGTTCAGACGGACAATTTGGTGGTGAAGTTCTATGTCAACCAGCAGGGGGGGACCAGGTCCAGATCCCTGAACTTGGTGGCCAGAGACATTTTCCTGTGAGCTCAGGACTGGGTTCTGGGGCTGTCTGCTCTATACATTCAGGGTGTGGAGAATGTACAAGCTGATCTGTTGAGCAGTGACATTCCCTCATCCAAAGATTTCTCCCTACTTCCCAGTTTGTTCTGCCAGTTGGTGGTTCGTTGGGGGTCTCCCAGTGGTAAACCTGTTTGCGGGCCCGGCGAAAGGCAAGGTGGGGCGGTTTTGTTCTGGGGGTCGTGTCCTCGAGCGTGGAGAATCAACGGTTTGTCCTTGGCCTCAGGGCCTGCTCTACGCTTTCCCTCCATTCCAGCTGGTCAAAGCTTTTTTGGTTCGGGTCCGGAGGGAGTGGGCCCAAGTGGTGTTGATTGTGCCCAGGTGGCCTCATGCAACTTGGATTCCTCTCCTGGACTTGTTGAGGTGCGACCTGGAGTGGATCCTTCCTGTAGCTCCGTCTCCATTGGTTTTTCCGGCTCTTCCCCTGGGCACCCTAAGGAAGTTGCACGTGAGGGTATGGCGGTTGAGACAGAGGGGCTTAGCCGGTTTGGGGATCCCTGAATAGTTGGCTGTGACCTTGCAGGCTTCTCATAGGTCCTCTAGGCTTCTCTCTTATACCAGGCATTGGAGGGCTTTTTCAGCCTGGTGTGCCCTTAAGGAGGTCGATCCTACTGTGCCTGACCTCTTTTTGGCTATGCAGTTCCTGCAGGATGGGGCACAGTTGGGTTTTTTGGTTGCTTCACTGTGGGTGCAGTGGAGAGTCATTCAGGCGTTTAGGAGTTCCTGGCCCAATTTACAGGATGACGGGGGCCTGATGCCTCGGTTTTTCAGGGTCTTTTGAACCTTTTTCCTTGGCCTGTTGGTTCCTTTCCCTGTTGGAATTTGCAGTTGGTCTTGGATGTCGGTCCTCCTTTTGAGCCCCTTTAAGGGTTGGAGTTGAAACTCTTGACTTTCAAGGCTTGTTTCTTGGTTGCCATCACGTTGGCTAGGAGGTTGGGTGAGTTCGGGGCCTTGTCCTGTAAGTATCCTTTCTGCAAGATCTTTTCTGACCGGGTGGTGCTGGTGCTGGTTCCGTCTTTTGTCCATAAGGTTAATTCGGCCTTTCATCTCACTCAGGAGGTGATTTACCCTTTGTTTTTTATCTGATCCTTCTTCGGATGAGGACTGTCATTTGCACTGTTTGGATGAGCGGCAGACTTTATTGTGGTGTTTGCATGTGGTGGAGTCCTTCCGTAAGGGGGACGCATTGTTTGTGAATTTTGGTCCTGTTAAGAAAGGGGAGAAACCATCCACAGCTACTTTGAGTCGTAGGATTCGGTCTATGATCCTTTTGGCTTACGAGGTGAAAGGAGGGGATCCTCCAGTGGGGGTGCAGGAGCACTCTACGCGCAATATGGTGGCTACTGTGGCTGAATTACAGGGTACCTCTGTGGTGGAGATTTGTAGGGTGGTGACTTAGTCTTCTCCTTCCTTTTTAGTCCACAACTATCAGATTGCTGGTCTGGAACATTTGGATAATGTCTTCGGCCACAGGGTCTTGTCCTCTAGGAAGGAATGATAGATTGCAATGTGATGTATAAAATGGTGTTCTTCTTCACTCAGTTGTCCGGCTCTGTTTTTGCTTGCTATTCCCTCATGGGTTAAGAAGGAGGGAGAGGGAGGGACCCGAGGTAATGCATCCATTACTTACTGATAATGGCATTACTCCTAGTCCTACTCCCTTGCTTTCCTCTTCCGTCCCTTCCTCCCTCCTGGTGTGGTCCAACTGAGTTCTGGACTCGGCTTGTTTATGTACAGGAGATGGTGGGGGCGGAGGATGTTTTTCATAAGCTGAGGGTCGGTCTTGGGGGAGTCAGAGGGCTTCATGGGTTAAGAAGGAAGGCGAGGGAGTAAGACTAGGAGTAATGCCATTATCAGTAATTAATGGATGCATGACATGTCATCATTGATGCCAGTACTAATGACATCTCATATGTTGAATTAAGGGTTCATAGAATTTTATCCTCATCATACCGAACTAACACATTTTTTAATTACTAATTTATACTACTGATTTGAACTGATTCACACCAATCCAACCTAAGGCATTTTCTTGAATAAAGATCTACTTGGATGCCAAGTTTGGTATAAATCTGCACAGCCGTTTCTTCTGTATCGCAAAGCAGATGATCGTATGGGAGTTAAAATAGGAAATGTCTCCTTTGAGACTCACCGCCTTCTCTTTGGCACCTGCTTGATATATATGCACAAACCTTGCTATGAGAAACCCAACATGTTTTTGGAAAGTTTTCTTCAGATAAATTTGTACAACTGTGCTAATATTATTAAGATAACAATAAATGTCTTTTAAATGGAAACATTAACCTCACTACAAGTACACATGTTCAGCTCACTCTTGTGAGCCAGAGTTGAAAGGGTTGGTCAAAAAAGTATTCATTTACTAGAAACTGTAAGATTGTTCATTCAAAGTTTATTATAGGGCATTTCCCCATAAACCGGCACTACAGTAAATGCATATGCAGGAGTTCATTACATCATATTAACATAGCCTCGTAGATATCATGGGTCTCATTTATGAGGCCCTACCGGCACTTTTGCACCAAGGGAACGTCATTTTTTTGACGTTCTGGTGGTGCAATGTGCCACTGGCATATTTACATGGCCATGTAAAGCCTCTTTCATGCAGAAAACTGTGTGAAAGGGGCATTCTATGGGTGGTGTGCCCAGCAACATTTATGGCTTTTTGACACTGCCCCAGATTTACAAGAAATCGTAAAATTGAGGGAGAGCCAAAAACGTACGCTTCCCCAGGGGAGGCGTAAGGGAGGCACACCGAGGAGAAATATCTTTATTTCTACTCGTTTTACCTCTTTCTATGTGTGCTGCATTCTGCAGCACAGATAGCACAGATAGAAAGAGGAAAAAGCCTCTTGTGATTGTTTTTGTGCAGGAAGATTTCCCTTTCTGCACAAAAATAATCATTCCCCAATGCAGGCACCCTTGCACCATGGAGCAAAGGTGCCTGTGTTGGCGCTCAGCAGCCCATTGTACGCTGGCACAAGGGAAAAGGACAGGAATGAGCCGTATCTAATAGATACTGTGCATTCCTGCAGCTTCCTTTTGTCATAGGGCAGCGCAGCAAAAAACCCATAAATGAGACCCCAAGTTGTTTGTAAAAAGTGAGCCAGACTAAGAACTATTGTAGTCCTTGTGTCAGATTTCAGTAACCACAAGGCCTCTTTATGCTGTGCAACTCGTAACTAAGAGCATATCGGTATAATCCACCTTTTCCACACAGCTACGTGTAATTGACTAAATTACCTCAATTTCCTTCTTTGAAGGGTAAGGCGTACAGCAATCTAGATCAATAGAGAACTGGTAGTTGAACAATTAATTACATAACCTCTTAACGGTAGAATTCCATATCTACATTTGACATAGAAGTGTTTGGCCGAATGAAGGGTAATTTCATCTAGAAATGGCTCTAATTGTGGAGCGTATTTACAATCCAAAAATTACTCAGTAATACTTCCAGCTCTCACAGATTGATACCAGGACTCCTTTGCATGCAACCAAAATCGCGTCTTCAGAGGATTGCAAGCGCCCCTTATGAGTGTGGTGAGTGCAACCCACTGCTCTTGGAGCCCCAACACCATTAACCAGTTTTTCACGCACTTAAGCCACGGTGTCATACAATCCCGATAAATAGCTATATACGCTTGTAGGCACACTCTATATGGGGCTAACTCTACAGTATGCCAAATTTCACTCCAGTATAAGAATGGTCTGAGCTTGATTACATATCACTATCTAAATGGAGCGGTAATGTAGGGGGGGTACTCTGAGGAAAATGTAACAGAGCTTTTAAAAATGTATTTCTCAGCACAAGAAAGACTAGCAACGTTGCTAAAGCTCCATTAACCAGCACCATACGTTGCTGCCACACTAGCTTTGGCTCTGTTAACCACCAGTGCTTGTGATATTAATCTGGTAGTTGTCGATTTAAAGTATGACAGTTGACACAGAATATTGGAGTGCTAACTGACTCTTAGAGATTTATGAGGACCAGCACATAGCCTTTGATCTTTTTACACCGAAGTAATAAAAATGCGGTGCTCTTTCTATCACTGCCTCTCCCAAAATCAATAAATGCTGCTACATCTTTTGCGAGTTAAAGTTCATGCATTTAGTTTTCTGGGAGTTTAATTTGAGACGACCTCGAG
The DNA here is from genome assembly GCA_963921515.1 of Calotriton arnoldi. NCBI lineage: Eukaryota > Metazoa > Chordata > Amphibia > Caudata > Salamandridae > Calotriton > Calotriton arnoldi. The sequence goes on from CAWUFW010003263.1 coordinate 1,250,175, forward strand.
CCTCACAAAAACTCACAAATCGGTCAAGGAGGGATTGAAGGCACATTATGGTTTTAGATTTGAGCAAGGTATCATCAGCAAATAAGAGAGCAGAGAATCTTACTCCAGTCACTTTGGAGGAATTACAGGCATTGAGCTAGTCAATCGCTCTATTAATATAAAGCAAAAAAAGGGTTGGTGCTAAAATGCACCCATGCGTAACCCCTTTATCAGTTAGAATATGATCAATTAAATCTTAATCATTCCCCCATCTGACTTGGGCATACGCATTATTATGGAGTCTGATAAGAGTGTCCAAGATGCTTCGTAGGACACCCATTTCCCTTTGTACTGCCCATAATTTAGCTCTGGGAATTGTGTCAAATGCTGCCCATAGACTGATAAAGGCAACATACAAAGGCCCACAACCTCTTTTAACAGTTTTCCAGTAAATAAAAAGAAAGCTGAAAATCTGGTCTATAATGCTCTCTTTCTCCCTAAACCCCGCCGGTAAATGTGTAAGGATAGAATTTACCAACATCTAGTTATGAAACTTGATAAGCAATTGTCTACAAAATATTTTTTGCTGATTGTAAATTACACTAATAGGATGGTAGATTGTGGGGTATATCCTAGTCCCCTTTTTAGGTCAAGCCTACCGGCAGCGCACGTGCACTGCTCGCTCTGCAAGACTGCTGTAGTAGAGTATGGGAGAGAAGCCGCGCCCACTCTTCTCTCATATTTTTCATTGGCTTGTGTCATTGTCTTTCGTAGATGCTGCTTTCGGATTCGTTAATAGGCTTGTTAGTCCCTCCTTAGTACGGCCTTGACTTCATTTGTACCCTCGCATGGCTACTGACCCCTTTACTATGGTTGTTTCACTGGACCTGTTATTTAGTCTTTAAGCACTATTTACGTTATTGAGTTTCTCTTACTGCTGGCTGGACATGCGCAGCTTCAGCTGAAACCGCTTGTGTTTTTTAAAGCAACACTGCCGCCCCATAACCCGGATGCCTGCTTTCAATCACTTTAACCCGGCCTTAGCTTGTGTCTGTTTCAACCCCCCAAGTAAAATGGATTTAGAAATGATTTGCAAATTAAGTCATGTGAATTCCAGTTAGCACGTGCTCCTGTTCTAATGGTCTGAAGATGACAAATGCACATCTGTGTTACATGTCATCTGTACTAAAGCCGACTGATGGGTTGTTTTCAAAAGCCTGTTTTATTAACAACAACACCACCACCAATACCACCACCACCAATATCACCACCACCAATACCACCACCGCCAATACCACCACCACCAATACCACCACCACCATCAATACAACCAACACCACCAAAACCAATACCACCACCACCAATCCACCACCACCACCAATACCACCACCACTACGAATGCCACCACCACCAATACCATCACCACCAATACCACCACCAAAAATACCAGCAATACCAATACCACCACCAATACCAATGCCACCACCTATACCACCACCAATCCCCTTATCACCACCACCACCACCAATACCACCACCACCACCAATACCAATACCACCACCATCAATAACACCACCACCACCAATACCACCACTAATACCACCACCACCAATATCACCACCACCAATACAACCACCACCAATACCACCACCACCAATACCATCACTGCCAATACCAATACAAACACCACCAATACCACCACCACCAATAACAATACCACCTCCAATACCACCACCAACAATACCACCACCAATACCAATACCACCACCACCAATACCAATACAACCAATACCACCACCACCAATACCACCACCACCAATGCCACCACCACCAATACAACCACCACCAATACCACCACTAATACCACCACCACCAATACCACCACCACCAATACAACCACCACCAATACCACCACCACCAATACCACCACCGCCAATACCAATATGACCACCTCCAATACCAATACCACCACCAATACCAATACCACCACTACCAATACCAATACCACTAATACCACCACCAATGCCAATACCACCACCACCACCAAAACCACGACCACCAATACTACCACCAATACCACCATCACCAATACCACCATCACCAATACCACCACCACCACAAATACCACCACCACCAATACCAATACCACCAAACCACCAATACCACCACGAATACCACCACCACCACCAATACCACCACCAATACCACCACCACCACCAATACCACCACCACCACTAATATCACTACCACCAATACCATAACCACCATCAATACCATCACCACCACCAATACCACGATCACCACCACTAATACCACCACCACCAATACCACCACCACAAATACCAATACCACAACCAATACCACCACCACCAATATCACTACCACCAATACCATCACCACCACCAATACCATCACCAATACCACCATCACCACCACCAATACCACCAAAACCAATACCACCACCACATATACCAATACCACCACCAATACTAATACCACCACCACCAATACTAATATCACCAATACCAATACCACCACAACCAATAAAACCACCAGTACCACCACCAAAACCACCAATACCAATACCACTGCTAATACTAATACCACCACCACCAATACCACCACCACCAATACCACCATCAATACCACCACCAATACAACCACCACCAATACCAATACCACCAATATCACCACCAATACCAATACCACCAATACCACCACCAATACCAATACCACCACCACCAATACCTTCACCACCACCAATACCACCACCACCAATACCACCACCAATACCAACACCACCAATACCAATAACACCACCACCAATACCACCCCCACCACTAATACCACCACCAATACCAATACCACCACCACCAATACCACCACCACCAATACAACCACCAATTCCACCCCCAATATCACAACCACCAATACCAATACCACCACCACCAATACCAATACCACCACCAATACCACCACCACCAATACCCCCAACGCCACCACCAATACCACCACCAATGCCACCACCACCACCAATACCGCCACCACCAATACCACCACCAATACCACCACCACCAATACCACCACCACCAATACTAATATCACCAATACCAATACCACCACAACCAATAAAACCCCCAGTACCACCACCAAATCCACCAATACCACCGCTAATACTAATACCACCACCACCAATACCACCACCACCAATACCAATACAACCACCACCAATACCAATACTACCAATATCACCACCACCAATACCAATACCACCAATACCAATACCACCACCACCAATACCAATATCACCACCACCAATACCACCACCGCCAATACCTTCACCACCACCAATACCACCACCACCAATACAACCACCACCATTACCAATACCACCACCAATACCAACACCACCAATACCAACACCAATACCGATAACACCACCACCACCAATACCACCACCACCACTAATACCACCACCAATACCACCACCACCAATACCACCACCACCACCACCAATACCACCACTGATACCACCAACACCACCACCACCAACACCAATACCACCAGCAATATCACCACCAATACCACCACCACAAATACCACCACCACCACCACCAATACCACCACCAATGCCACCACCACCACCAATACCACCACCAATACCACCACCACCAATATCACCACCACCAATACCAATACCACCACCACCAATACCACCAACAATACCACCACCACCACCAATACCAATGCCACCAACAATACCAATACCACCATGACCACTACCAATGCCCCCACCACCAATGCCATCACCGCCAATACCAATACCACCACCACCAATACCACCAATACCAATACCACCACCAATACCAATACCACCACAACCAATACCACCACCAATACCAATACCACCACCACCAATACCAATACCGCCAATACCACCACCACCACCACCAATACCAATATCACCACCACCAATATCACCACCACCAATACAACCACCACCAATACCACCACCACCAATACCACCACCACCATCAATACAACCACCACCACCACCAATACCACCACCACCACCACCAATCCACCACCAGCACCAATACCACCACCACTACCAATACCACCACCACCAATACCATCACCACCAATACCACCACCACCAATACCACCACCAATACCACCAATATGTGAGTGAGGAGGGTTCGTGCTGGTGGACGTTCCTTCTGTGTATTGGCAGCCAAACTTTGGAATGTGCTCCCCATCGCCATTCGCAGCATGAAAAACTACTTGGCATTCCGTAAGGCGATCAAAACTCACCTCTTTCCTCCAATGTAGGCTACTTCTGTTGTCTATAGATCTGCAGTTTTCTACTATCAGCCCTGGGACGCCCCTTTGCCGGGGCAGCTGTGCGCTATACAAAACGGCATAACATAACATAACTATACCAATACCACCACCAATACCAATACCACCACTATACCACCAGCAATCCCATTATCACCACCACCACCACCAATACCACCACCACCTCCAATACCAATACCAATACCACCACCACCAATAACACCACCACCACCAATACCACCACCACCAATACCACCACCACCACCAATACAACCAATACCACCACTAATACCACCACCACCAATACCACCACCACCACTACAACCACCACCAATACCACCACCACCAATACCACCACCGCCAATACCAATACAACCACCACCAATACCACCACCAATAACAATACCACCTCCAATACCAATACCACCACCAACAATACCACCACCAATACCAATACCACCACCACCAATACCAATACCACCAATACCACCACCACCAATACCAATACAACCAACATCACCAATACCACCACCACCAATACTGCCACCAATACCACAATCACCAATACCACCACCACCACAAATACCACCACCACCAATACCAATACCACCAAACCACCAATACCAATACCACCACGAATACCACCACCACCAATACCACCACCACCACCAATACCACCAATACCGCCACCACCACCAATATCACTACCACCAATACCATCATCACCATCAATACCATCACCACCACCAATAGCACGATCACCACCACTAATACCACCAATACCACCACCACAAATACCAATACCACCACCAATATCACTACCACCAATACCATCACCACCATCACCACCACCAATACCAACAAAACCAATACCACCACCACAAATACCAATACCACCACCAATAGCAATAACACCACCACCAATACCACCACCACCAATACTAATATCACCAATACCAATACCACCACAACCGATAAAACCACCAGTACCACCACCAAAACCACCAATACCAATACCACCGCTAATACTAATACCACGACCACCAATACCACCACCATCAATACCACCACCACCAATACAACCACCACCAATACCACCAATACCAATACCACCACCACCAATACCACCACCAATACCAATACCAATAGCACTACCACCAATACCAATACCACCACCACCAATACCTTCACCACCACCAATACCACCACCGCCAATACCACCACCAATACCAATACCACCACCACCACCACCAATACCACCACCAATACCACCACCAATATCACCACCACCAAAACCACTACCAGCAATACCCCCACTGCCACCACCAATACCACCACCAATGCCACCACCACCACCAATACCACCAATACCACCACCACCAATACCACCACCACCAATACTAATATCACCAATACCAATACCACCACAACCAATAAAACCACCAGTACCACCAACAAATTCACCAATACCACCGCTAATACTAATACCACCACCACCAATACCACCAATACCACCACCACCAATACCAATACAACCACCACCAATACCACCAATATCACCACCACCAATACCAATACCAATACCACCACCACCAATACCAATATCACCACCACCAATACCACCACCAATACCACCACTACCAATACCGCCATCACCAATACCACCACCAATACCAACACCACCAATACCAATACCGATAACACCACCACCACCAATACCACCACTAATACCATCACCAATACCACCACCACCAATACCACCACCAATACCACCAATACCACCACCACCAATACCAATACCACCAGCAATACCACCACCAATACCACCACTACCAATACCACCACCAGCACCTCCAATACCACCACCAATGCTACCACCACCACCAATACCACCACCAATACCACCACCAATACCATCAACAATACCACCACCACCACCAATACCAATGCCACCAACAATACCAATACCACAACAACCAATACCACCACCACCACAAATACCACCACTACCAATACCACCCCCACCAATACCACCACCAATACCACCCCCACCAATACCACCACCAATACCACCACCACCAGTACCACCATCACCAATACCACCACCAATACCACCACCACCAATACCACCACCAATACCGATAACACCACCACTTATACCAATACCACCACCACCAATACCACCACCACCACCACCACCAATACCACCAATACCACCACCGATACCACCAATACCACCACCACCAATACCAATACCACCAGCAATACCACCACCACCAATACCACCCCCACCACCTCCAATACCACCACCAATGCTACCACCACCACCAATACCACCAATACCACCAATATCACCACCACCAATACCACCACCACCACCACCACCAATACCACCAACAATACCACCATCACCACCACCAATACCAATGCCACCAACAATACCAATACCACAACCAACAATACCACCACCACCACACATACCACCACCACCAAAACCAATACCACCAAACCACCAATACCACCACCAATACCACCACCACCACCAATACCACCACCAATACCATCAATACCGCCACCACCACCAATATCACTACCACCAATACCATCATCACCATCAATACCATCACCACCACCAATACCACGATCACCACCACTAATACCACCAATACCACCACCACAAATACCTATACCACCACCAATACCAATACTACCACCACCAATATCACTACCACCAATACCATCACCACCACCAATACCATCACCACCACCAATACCACCATCACCACCACCAATACCACCAAAACCAATACCACCACCACAAATACCAATACCACCACCAATACCAATACCACCACCAACAATACCACCACCACCAATACTAATATCACCAATACCAATACCACCACAACCAATAAAACCACCAGTACCACCACCAAAACCACCAATACCACCACTAATACTAATACCACCACCACCAATACCACCATCACCAATACCACCACCACCAATACCACCACCACCATCAATACCACCACCACCAATACCAATACCACCAATACCAATACCACCACCACCAATACCAATAGCACCACCACCATTACCAATACCACCAATACCTTCACCACCACCAATACCATCACCAATACCAACACCACCAATACCACCACCAATACCACCCCACCACTAATACCACCACCAATACCAATACCACCACCACCAATACCACCACCACCAGCACCAATACCACCACCAATACCACCACCAATATCACAACCACCAATACCAATACCAATACCACCACCACCAATACCAATACCACCACCAAAACCACTACCACCAATACCCCCACCGCCACCACCAATACCACCACCAATGCCACCACCACCACCAATACCGCCACCACCAATACCACCACCAATACCACCACCACCAATACCACCACCAATACTAATAACACCAATACCAATACCACCACAACCAATAAAACCACCAGTACCACCACCAAATCCACCGATACCACCGCTAATACTAATACCACCACCACCAATACCACCAATACCACCACCATCAATACCAATACAACCACCACCAATACCAATACCACCAATATCACCACCACCAATACCAATACCACCAATACCAATACCACCACCACCAATACCAATATCACCACCACCAATACCACCACCACCAATACCACCACCAATACCACCACCACCAATACCAACACCACCAATACCACCACCAATACCGATAACACCACCACCACCAATACCACCACCACCACTAATACCACAACCAATACCAATACCACCACCACCAATACCACCACCACCACCAATATCACCACCAATATCACCACCAATACCACCACCACCAATACCAATACCACCAGCAATACCACCACCAATACCACCACCACCAATACCACCACCACCACCACCACCACCAATACCACCACCAATGCTACCACCACCACCAATATCACCACCACCAATATCACCACCACCAATACCAATACCACCACCACCAATACCACCAAAACCAATACCACCAACAATACCACCACCACCACCACCAATACCAATGCCACCAACAATACCAATACCACAAACACCAATACCACCACCACCACTACCAATACCCCCACCACCAATGCCATCACCGCCAATACCAATACCACAACCACCAATACCACCAATACCACCGCCAATACCAATACCACCACAACCAATACCACCACCAATACCAATACCACCACCACCAATACCAATATCATCACCACCAATACCAATACCACCAATAACTCCACCGCCAATGCCACCAATACCACCACCACCACCACCAATACCACCACCACCAATACAACCACCACCAATACCACCACCACCACCAATACAACCATTACCAATACCACACCACCATACCACCAACAATTCCACCACCACTGATACCACCACTGCCAATTCCAATACCACTACCACCAATGCCACCACCACCAATACCAATACCACCACCACCAATACCACCACTAATACCAATACCACCACCACCAATACCACCAATACCACCACCACAAACACCACCATCACAAATACCACCACCACCACCAATACCACTACCACCAATCACAATATGACCAAACCACCAATACCAATACCACCACCACCAATACCACCACGAATACCACCACCAAAACCACCACGAATACCACCACCACCACCAATACCACCACCACCACCAATACCACCACCAATACCACCTCCACCACCAATATCACTACCACCAATATCATCACCACCACCAATACCATCACCACCACCAATACTTCTATCAGCACCACCAATACCACCACCACCAATACCACCACCACTACCAATACCATTATTACCACCAATACCACCACCACCAATACCAGCACCACCAATACCAATACCACCAATACCAAGACCACCACAACCAATACCACCACCAATACCATCACCACCACCAATACCAATACCACCACCAATACTAATACCACCACCACCAATACCACCACCACCACCAATACCACCACCACCAATACCAATACCACCAATGCCACCACCACCAATACCAATACCAAAAATACCACCACCACCAATACCAATATCATTACCACCACCACCAATACCACCACCACCACCAATACCACCACCAATACCACCACCCCCAATAAAACCACCAATACCACCACCACCAATACCATCACCAATACCACCACCACCAATTCACCACCAATACCACCACCACCAATACCACCACCAATACAAATAACATCACCACCACCACCACTGCCACCACCAATACCACCACCACCACTAATACCACCACCAATACCACCACCACCAATACCACCATCACAATACCACCACCAATACCACCACCAATATCACAACCACCAATACAAATACCACCACCACCAATACCATCACCACCACCAATACCAATACCACCACCAATACCACCACCAATACCACCACCAATACCACCACCAATACCACCACCAATGAAACCACCACCACCAATACCACCACCACCAAAACCACCACCACCAATACCACCAATACCACCACTGCCAATACCACCACCACCACCAATACCACCAGCAATGCCACCACCACCACTAATACCACCACCACCAATACCACTAATACCAGCACCACCAATACCACCACAACCACCAATACCACCACCAAACCAATACCACCACCACCACCAATACCATCACCACCAATACCACAAATACCACTACCACCAATACCACCACCACCAATACCACCACCACCAATACCACCACCAATACCACCACCACCAATACCACCACCAATACCAATAATACCACCACCACCAATACCACCACCACCACTAATACCACCACCACCACTAATACCACCACCAATACCAATACCACCACCACCAATACCACCATCCCCAATGCCACCACCAATACCACTAATAGCACCACCAATATCACAACCACCAATACCTCCACAAATACTACTACTACCACCAATACCAATACTACCAATACCACCACCACCACCAATGCCACCATCAATACCACCACCACCAACAATAACACCAATACCAGCACCACCAATACCACCACTACCACCAATACCAATACCACCACCACCAATTCCAGTACCTCATGTCAGGGAAGACCTGGCTTGCCAGTTCAGGCTGGACTGTTCCCATGAGGCACAGGGTCAAGACTGATTTGCATATAGCTGGGTCTGAACTGAGGTGGCGTAGTGAGCTAAAGAATGATGATGGATTCAACCCAGATCTGTGACTGGGGGTGAGTGTCTGAAAAGTTTCAGCGCTCCGTCCATCATCTCCTTGTGTTTAATTTACAACACTTACACATCTTCTTCACGGCACTATTTATCACTACTTTGAAGACTTCGTAGGCTGGTCTCTTCCTCTGATATTTACAATCTAACAAGCGGTCGAGAAGCCCCTTTATTGCAATGCAATAGGTCTCGCATTTGCAAGAGTTTAAGCTATTAGTATTGTAAATGACAATGCCTTTTATTTATGTTTTAAAACCCCAAATATAAATAAAAGGCATTGTCATTTACAATGCCAATAGCTCAAACTCGTGTGAATGCAAGACCTATTGCATTGCAAATGCTTGTTATAAATGGGGAAATTATTGCACCTCTCCGACTATCAGGAATATCAGCTCCTGACACTACAGCATATAAGACTACATTTAGGTATGGGCCCTAAACCTTAGGCTCAGAATGATAAAGGTCCCTGGTGCTTTACCACATTTGATCGAACCTATTGCCATCAGGGTATCTTGCAAAGTGATTTAAGCCCTTCATCCAAACTAATAACCTTGAGTGGTTTTTGTATGGCGGACACAGTTTACTCCAAAGAATATACTTCGCCAAAGTGTTTGATCCATAACTTGGGTTGGAAGTGGCAATTTAAGGCAGCTTGTGGGTGGCTACTTCCCTGGTGACAATATGCCTAAATGTCCTGCTGTCCTTAAATTGCAGGGCTTCCATAAGGTTCACGCAGTTATTTATTTGTTTTCCACTCTTAGCTTGAGGCAAAGTGATCCTGTAGCATGTCCTTCCCTCTTTGATTTCCTCTCTCTTACCTTCTTTAAGTGCTGTTATAAGGACACTTCTTGCCCTTCTTAAAATACTTGAAAACCAGGGAGTGTTCTTATTAACCGCCCCACTTTGTTTACATTTCTTTGAAATGTATGTCTAAAGTGAAGCAAATTAATTATTATGAGGCAAATTTACTTTTAAACCAAAAGACTCTGATGTTCTTCTTTGAGCTTTTCCATCATGTCTGCAACCTCCTCATAAATGGGGGCTAAAAGGCCCTGATGGGTCACTAAATATTCACAGGGTATGGACCTCATGTTGATTTTCACAGTTAACCTACTATCAGTTATTTGGCTAAAAGATCCCTTTGTGAAATTAAAGAAACCTTTTAATGACACGTGGAGGGCATTATCCACTTGATCAATATTTTCATGTCTTCCACAGAATGTCACAAATTTGTGGAGATCATGTTGTAATCTGTTCTACTTCTATAGCCTGTTCTTTTAAAAGTGGGGGTCTCCTGTACTATCACAACAAGTCAGACCATGAAAAGCCCTCAATCAGCATTATTGCTGATAGACCAAGGGGTTCAAATGTATATTAAAATCTCCTGCTAAGATTAATGTTCCACCATTTGTAGTCTCTGACGTGTAATGTTTCTGAATGAGGCAGTTATAGATGTTGAAAAGTTAAATTTCTTCTACTCCCTCACTAAATAGTGGTAAACCCAGGAGATCTCTCAAATCATTCAGTAGTCAGTTCCTTAATCTTGCAGGCCAGGGAAATATTTTCCCAAATAGTTAAACCATCCGAAGAGCAGTCGACTCCCTTTGAGATGTTTTCAAACTGAAATTAATAAAGCCTGATTGATGTGCCGTAGATAGAAGCCAAGTTCACTGGCAGAGGATATATATCGAACAGGTCAATAAAGTCCTCCCAATTGGAAACAACCATTTTGGAAATCAAACCAGCTCCATTTCATGACACAATTTGAATATTGACCTTATCGTTCAAGACTTGTTCCCTTTGAGTGCAAGTCACAAGTAGGTTTGAGCCTTCAGGTGGTATGAATCCCCCCACCGCCCCCTAAGCATCCAGCCCCCAATGTTGATTTGCCATCTGGTACAAAAGTCTCATTAAAATGTGTGGATGTTGTTAAAATTGGATCCCCACTATCCCGGACCTCTGTCTCTAGGAGAACTGAGGTAATATGTCAATCTATCTGTAATAGGTCGCTTTCACGGACATTGTCAGAATTCCCCTGATATAATGGTTGGGCCACTGTGGAATGCCAGTCATCTAGGGCCACTGATATTGAAGGGTTGTATTTCATATGAATGTGAATGTTAAATTTAGGTGATGAGCAGGCGTCCAAAGACACCAGTCTGTCCACATGTTAACCTTTTTTGAGAAGCAATTGAATCAAGTCATGGCCATCTATGCAAGATGGATAACCTTTGGCCATTACAATAACAGAATGAGTTAAAGTATAACATTGGCCCATATATCTGATAAAAACCATGTGATGGGAGCTAGTATCACGTGACACACATCGGTACTGTGTAAGCTGGCAGGTCTGCATCAGTCACTGTATTCCAGTAGACTGAAAGTAGTTTCAGTTGTGGAGGTAAGCTAAAAGCAGTGTATAGTGCTCAGTTTAGTTAGCCTCTCCTGTCTACTGTAGTTCTCTAACAACCACATATATTGCAAAAGCACTACAGTTTAGGGAGGGTCAGAATCTCTTGGAGGCACATCAGAGTTCAGGGGAGGGTTGTAAGGTCATCTGATGCTGACAACTTGTGCCAAACAGTAAAGTGTCTTTATAAGCCCATTAGGATATTGAGCAATACATAATAGCACAGCTTCACACATATTCCTTAACATAGCCATGGGGATATATTCAAGCACAGCAATGGCAGATTCTCGCACACAGCGCTGAGCATATTCTTTGGTTCTGTGATACACATTTTTTTCCACAACAATTAATATATTGAAAACAGAGGTGTATGATTATATTGTCAGCGATATCCATGCTCTCTTACTTAACATAGTGAGTCTTTACCAACGAACTAATGGACACATTCTGTTTTTTACTATGATGGGTTTCATACCTGCAATAAAGATACACATATTTTTAGCTAGAGCTATGAATCTATTTGTTGGCATAACGACTCTCAGTCAACGGTGAGAATGCATAGTGCCACATGGTGAGAAATATAAAGAATTTGGTTTGGTTTAGAGAAATCCTGGGATGTTAATGGGAGCCCTGAATCAATGAACTGAAGCTATAACACTAATTAGAATATTTTGCCACTGTACTAGTGAACAAGTTCTTAAACCAGTATGAGCCTATTGTGTTATAGTTTTGATAAGCTCTGTTAGTTAGTTTGATTTTCTGGGAAGTGGACTGGCTGATTACTTAAGGCCACCTCAGAGGTTGCAACACTCAATGGCAGGTTACACTACAATACGCGCTATCTCCTGCTAGATATCATGCAATATGATGGCTAGACAGCTTTCTCCTGTTCTCGCCATGACCATGCTTAAATACTTTTCTGGCAAAATGGCAAAAAGGCTTTGTCACTTTCTAGCTTGGTGTGGATGGCACTGTGCTAATCCTACGCTTAAACCTCTGCCAGAAAAACAGACATTTGGGGTGAGCAGATTCAGAGTGTTGGTGGTGTTGTAGGGTGCTCCATGTATAGGAGCTGCTCTCCACCTAAACCTTGGTAACTTGCCAGAGCTCCTTGCTTAGAAAATAAATACCATATTATTTTGAAAGCTAATGATTCACTTTTTAAAATTAAAATTAAATTAACGTTTTTACCTTTCTATAAAAAATTGACATTAATTGAAATTATTTTACACATACCTTTTACAGTAAAATAATTAATTTTAAATAATTATAGAAATGTTACTTTGGGTTCCATTTGTTTTTAAATTATTGAGACTATTATCTGGGACTGTTATTGTCTATTTTATGCCTTCATAAATATCTTCATAAATGTTGTCTTATTTTTTTTAATTTTTTCACTTCCTTGACTCCATTCTGATTGTGTCCTGGCTGTGGTGTACAGAGATCTACTGGAAGTTGCGACCTTGTCAGCCATCTACTGCTCACTGTGCCATGGGCTGTCTGTTCAGCTATCATTATCTTGTAGGAGGAAGGACTAACTGGAAATGCTTCATGGAAATTCCAGGATGAAGCACATATAATGAACCTCAGCTTAGCAAGACCTTTTTGAGCAATGAGGATCTTAAACCACAGATGGATTTTTCAGTGTGAGACCAGTCAAAACATTTTTTTAATATATATATACATGTCATGAGTGATGTAATATGTGACGTCATCAGCAGTGCATAGCGGAGGCGCAAGTTATAGTTAGCTCAGCTAACTAGAAAGGCTGAATTTCTCGGGTTGTGTACAAGTGAAATGTCAGCCTAACTATAATGTCCCTGTAACCTTTGTTTTTTTCCGTGAATTTCTAAGGTTCTTTAAATGCTAATTTCTAACTATAACGTCCCTGAAACCTGTGGGTTTTTCAGTGAATTTCTTTGGGTTCTTTAACTGGCATTCGAGTTTGCAAAGTGGTGGAGAAAGGGGGCTGGGCCTCCAACCAGCGCTCAGGAATTCCTCTGCATAGGACTTACAGGAGGTATCAGGAGGCCTTCTTGGCACCCAAGGTCCCTCAGCAGTAAAGTGGACTTCATCCCCCAACCAGTAGTGTGCCAGGAGGCGCGTTTGCAGAGTGGTGGAGAAAGGGAGCGTGGCCTCCGAAGACCTCTTAGCAACCCACTGTGTGGGATTTACTGGAGGTAACAAGAGAGGCAGTTGGCAACAAGGGCATCCTTGGGGGCCATCTACCCCTCCTGTTACCTCCAGTACGTCCCACACAGCAGGATTGCTGAATTCCGATACCAGGCCACGCCCCCTTTCTCCACCAGTCTGCAAACGTGCCTCCTGGCACGCTCTTGGTTGGGGGATGAATGCCCCTTCGCTGCTGGGGATCCTTAGGGGCCAACTACCCTAACTGTTCCCTCCAATAAACCCCACACAGCTGGATTGCTGAGAGGTGGTCAGAGGCCATGCCCCCTTTCTCCACCACTCTGCAAACATATCTCCTGGTGCACTACTGCTTGGGGGATGAAATCCACTTTAGTCCTGAGGCCCTCAGGATGCAAAGGGATCTCATTGCCCCACCACCATTGCTTACAGCTTCCAGCCCCAGTCGCAAGCAGACGCCCAGGGACTTCAAGCCCCACAACCCTCTGCGCCAGGAGGCGCCGACGCCCGTATCCCGCACCCGGAGGCGCTTAAAGCCGCTTCGCGGCTACCGCGGGGTGGGAGCCTCTTACAGCTTACAGCCACAGTCGCAAGCAGACACCGGGGGACTTCAAGCCCCACAACCCTCAGCGCCAGGGCCCTCTCTCTTGGATATGGATACTGGGCACCCCTGTTTTGCAACACCGGCAATAAGTATTCTAAGAAACTTGGCCTTTTGGAACTTTGCCTCAGTAAGTCTGTTTGGTTTTATAATGCCTAGTTAGATATTTTATTTAGTTGTTTTTTTTCTTGGATTCTAAGTGATGGCAAAACGGAAGCAATTGGGAGACAGAACTCTACTCTGGACTTCTTTCTTTCGCAGGCTGCTAAGGCTTTAGACAATGAAATCCTAGGGCATATAATCAAGGACATGCATTATCGCTGTATTACATCGCCCTGTTAGCGACGTATTATCAACATGTAGCTAACAGGCGATGTAATTCCAGCGAATAACAGGAATAGCGCGTGAAATCCAGCAAAGATTTCACAGCGCTAAGGAGAGGCTTGCTGATAGGGGAGTGTGGACCTAACATGGCAATCCACCTCCCATTATCAGAATCCCTGAGTCATTTTAAAAGCAGGCGTTACATACCTGCGATAACCGCGGTTAGCGCGGTTATTTCTATCGCTTCGCGGGTCTGCTGCATGGCTTGCTAATATCGCGAAGCCGGGTTAGCGAGGATTTCAATGTTGTTTAGCTAGGGAACGCCTACTTTGCATGTCATTAGCGATATTGATCGCTGAAATGCAAAGTAGCAAGGAAACACGCGCTAACGCTTGTTAGCGTGTCCTTGCAAATAGGGTGATAAAAAGATCGCCGCTTTTTCGGCGCTATGTGCCGGAAAAGCGGCGATGTTTCCCTTAATAATATGCCCCCTAGTCGCTGAACACTGCCTATCCCTCAAGGGCGGTCTTGTTGCAGCTACAAACTTGGAACTAGTACAGAATTGGTTGTCGGGGGACATTGAATTTGGTAATCATGTTCATGATCAAGTTGCATTAGAATTATCGCCCTCTGAGCAGTCTTCGCCCCAACCACTGGTATCCCCGCCAAGCGGTCCCCCCCGTAAAAAGGAAGAAGAAGGTGAAACACCTGGAGCCATCAATGGTTGCAAGGACCAGATCCAAGAAAAAATCCCAGGAACCAATACTCGAGGTGCATAGTGGCCCAAAGCAAGTAGCCCCAACCGTATTACATACTGCTCGGATATCCCGCAATCCCATAGGCCTATCCTTGCAAGACGTTTAGGGGCATATTAGCAAGCGGCAGCGATAATTATTGCTGGCCGCGCCTAGCGCGAGTTTCCCTATCGCCGGCTATCGCTGGAATTCATCGCCAAGCTAGCGCTGTATTTACAACGCTTAGTGCATTGGCGATGAAAATTTCAGCGATAGCAGGGAAATGTCCCAACATCGCTGGAAAACCATTGATGTTCCCTGCAAAACAGCGATGACCTTGCTGATACGACCCTGTGGTCGTAACCCCACATTCCACCTCCCATGCAAAGTATGCCTAACACTGGATTTTAGCAGATGTTAAAATCCAGCGTTAATGGCCGGTTTGCGCGATTTTGTTTATTGCTACGCCGGCCTGGGCATTGTTGTAAATATCGCAAAGCTGCCTTCGCAATATTTACCCATGTAGTCTATTGAGGCACGCCTACTTTGCATCTCATTAACGGTGCGATGCAAAGCGGGTGCTAAATCACGGAAACACGCGCTAGCGTGTCCTTGCTAATATTGCGATAAAATTATCGCCGCTTTTCAGCCGAAAACGGACGCTAAAGCGGCGATCATTTTATCTCCCCCTCTTGTTAATATGCCCCTGAGACTTTAATGACTCACCTTGCAAAAACATTATCAAACGATTTATTACTTATACCAGATAGGCTTGATAAATTGGAGTCAAATCTGGGATCCATCCAAAAGTCTCTAGCTTTTCTATTGCTTGGGGCAGGGTCAAAATCAAAAAGTCATGAAGGGGGGTTACTGCATTGTGAGGAGTTCCATATCAGAGAGGGGAACCCAAGCAGGAATTCTAACCTATTATCTCACGTGCCCACCTCTGAAAGAAATAGGAGCGCCTAAACCTATTGATCCAACACGCACCAATTATTTGGCTGGGGAAGGGCAGTCTCCTAGTATTATTGAGTTTAATGGCTGTAGTACCACACCTAAAGGGAATGAAGCAGGATATAACAGAGAGCCTCCTTCCCAAATGAATGATCTCACTGGCAGGAATGTTCAGGTAAATGAGGTGACCCTACATCTTCCACCTGAGTGTTGCCCATACGTGGCAATTCTTACTAGTGTCCCCTCTCGCCAGGGTAATTCTATGGAAACATTTAGCCAACTGAAAAATAAAGTTTGTTATTGGTTATCCCAAAATACGAAATTCTCCAATGCAAACTACCATGATGTTCTGTATGTAAGACGTGTAAGCTGGGTTGGTCCTCTACGGAAGTCTTCAATCGGAGACTGTGTAGTAATTAACTGTAGGTCCCCAGCACTCGTGGGGCAATTGCTCAGAAGTAGAAATACTCTATCTGGTCAGGGCCCTAGCCAAGGGATTGACATTGTGCCACTTGGTTTCTTTTATAGACATCTTAACACCATTAGTCCATTTGTTCCACCAAATATGCATAACGCCCAAAAACCAATGATGAGACAGGTGCTTTTTCACCTGGAGCCCAGAAATAGATACCAATCACTTACTGATCTGGATACCCTCGACTGACTAAACTCCAAGATCATTGAATTGCCAATGGCCAGCGTTGCAACCCATGCTACTCAGTTTGAGGGAGCTACTTGTATTAACAATTCTAGTGAAATTGCAGACTGTTGCCCAGCTATCCAGCCCTGTCATCCCGCACCTAATCAAGACCTAAAGAGAGCCAATACTATAGCTAGACGCCAGCTCCAGGAGTGTTAAATTACTGACCAACATTTGAAGATCATTTCTTGGAATGTTGCTGTAATAAGGCCAAAACTAATTGACCCGGAATGGGGGAAATTTGTGGATGGATTCCACATATGTCTGTTCCAGGAAACCTGGGCAACCGAGCGGGTGTACAGATTGGGGTTTACCACATTTAGTATTGAGGCACGGAATTCACCAGCTGGTCGCCCAGCTGGTGGAGTACTGATCTGGGTTAAGACTACTCTGGTTTGTAAAATTAAGCCACTGGAAATTGGCATAGAGGAGATTCTTGGTGTAGATTTGATATCACTAAAAGAGAACATTTATCTGAGACTATTCAATATTTACAGCCGATTTAGCAGTCACCACAAGCCCTCTGACACGATAACCATACTATCTAACTACCTTGATACTTCAAGGAAAGAGTACCATCTCATAGTCGCTGGTGATTTTAATATAACATTTGAACCAGTTGACTTTGTGCAGGAAATAGTGCAGGATGAAGAGCAAGCTAGAGGGGTTAAAAAGCTCCAGATACCTGCTATTAAGAAATGTACTAAGGTAGGGCAACATGTACTGTCTTTTACTCTCACCCACGGAGTACGAGCCTGTAATGGGCGGACACACTCTGACGCAGAAGCAGGGTTCACGTTTAAGAGGGGGAATGTCAAAAGCAGGATTGACTATATCCTGGTAGACCTTGACTTTTGGCCAAATGTCATTGATATGATTGTATTAAGCCGTAAGGACAGCGACCATAATGCCCTCTCATTAACAATATCAGGCCTATCAATTCTGTATGGTCAATCCCGACAGATGGTGCCCCCTGTTGTCACTACTAACAATAATAGAAGAGTCAAATGGCCTCAGATATTGGCTGATGGGAACCTCCTCCCGAAAATTTATACAGAGGTAGCCCAGATAATTCCGGCCCTGAGTAATCCAAATTTAATGATGCCGGTATCATGGCTAGATTTCAGCAATTAACATCTAGCCTAAGATCCTTTTTTAGCAAACAGTGTAATTTTACCACGACTAAACGGAATACTGCTCCATGGTACAATGAGGCTTGTAGCCAAGCCAGAGATTACCTAATTGTGGCAGTCAAGAGAGGAAGACAGACAGATATTAAATATAGAAGAAAGATGTATAAGAAGGCACAGGTTGAGGCTGAAAAGAACTGGGAGACAGAGAATTGGCGCACACTTGTGGAGGCTTCAAGACTGAAGGATTGCAAATTATTCTGGCACCTTCTGTTGAAAGGGACATCTAAGCAGATAAGTGAAGTTGACTTTTATATACAGACCCATGTATGGGAAAAATATTTTGTGAATCTCTACTCGGGCCAAGCCAACGACTGTAGCCTAGTGCCAGTACAGGAAGGGTGCCCAGAACCGGTACAGGCTGAGGCAGCTAGTTTCTCAATTGAGGAAACTGTCTCAGCTATCAGTTCATTGCAGAATGGGAAAGCACCGGGCCTAGATAGAGTTCCGGGAGATCTGTTCAAAGCGGAGCCCATCATATGGGGGACCTCTGTTACAAACAGTTTTTAATGCTATTTTACATGGGGGTATATCTCTGTAACCTGGAATGGCGCTGAAATAATCCCCATTTTCAAAAAGGGAGATAAGGGGGATCCAGTGAATTACAGGCCAATTAGCCTCATAGATGTCTCACAGAAAGTTTTTAGTAAAATTATTTTAATTCGGCTTCAAAGCTGGATAGAGGAGAAAGATATACTATCCAATTTGCTGGCAGGTTTTAGGGTCTCGACGAGTACTTTAGACCAGGTGTTTAGATTTCTCCTGCTTATATGGAAAGAAGTGACCATCAGGAGGGGTCACTTATATGTTGTATTTGTCGATCTTAAGACGGCATTTGATTCCATAGACCATACCAAACTCTGGGACGCCCTTGGAGACCTAGGACTTCCTACTGACCTACTTAATCTCCTGGTCCGCCTGCACCAAGATAACTATGCTAAAGTCAGGTGGAGCTCGGATGGTAGCCTAACGACTTTCCAGTCTCTAAGGGCGTACAACAGGGCTGTGTCCTCGCCCCTACCCTGTTTACCCTGTACATAAATGGCCTTATAAGCGAATTATTTGACCGTGGAGGTGATCCCCCTAAAATAGGAGGCAGCCCCATACCCTCCTTGCTATTCGCAGATGACACGCTGCTCATATCGAAAACGCCGATGGGTATCCAGAATGCTCTCACAAAATTTGCAAAAGCATGCAAAGACAGGGACTTAGAAATAAATTGCTCCAAAATAAAATTTATGGCCTTTAACCCGTACAAATCTACCAGGGGCACAGTGAGGCTAGGCTCCCAACTTTTAGGACAGGTGAAGGTCTTCGATTATGAGGGAGTCCGAATTAGTGATAACTTAGCATGGGCACCCCAAATAGAGAAGAGTGTTTTATCTCTTCAACATGTGGACTGCGCAATAGCAAGGAGGGTAAAAGGTTCTGCTTTTCGACCCACTTCGCCGATCTTAGAATTAGATGGAGCAAAAGGGCTAGGCGCCACCCTATATGGGGCTGAATTGTGGGGGCTGGAGTGCTTAAAACAACTAGTCCTCACTGAGAATAAATTCTTATATCCTTAACCTCCCATTGAACACGCCCCTATTGCTGCTACGTCTTGACCTTGGTCTCAAACCCATTAGCTACTTTGCTATTCTTAAGGTACTTTTGTTTTGGGTAAGATTATGGACCAGTAGCACCCAGATTCCGGTAAAGGATGCAATGGAAGAATTATTAATTTTGCAAAAACAATCAGGGCGTCTGGTTTGGCTCAAAAAGGTTAAGGTTTGGTTCACTAAACTTGGGTTGGGGTTTATGTGGGAGGACCCAAAGTCTATTACTGATTTTAAGGCACTTGGCACTTTAACCTCCAGCTTCCTGAACATCAAGGGCTGTTTTAAGCTTGAATCATATATGGATGATGTCGAACCCCCGCAGGCACGTGCACTTTATATCCAATTCAGGTATGGGGTTCTTCCCTTAAATCTCATGAAAAGTACTTGGGTAAATGCCTCTGTAACCCCCATGTGCCCATCCTGTCACTTTACTCCAGAGACCCTAGAGCACTTTGTCTTTTTTTGCCCTGTCTATGCAAATCTTAGTAAAACCTGGATTATCCCTGCATGTCGCTTGCTTTCGTTCTTGCGCCCATCTGATGCCCTACGTATATTTAGGTCCGACACCACAAGATGGCTTGTAGTCACAATCTCAAGATATCTGCTATATGCTTGGTGATTAAGATCCAAAGTGGTAAAAGCATATTCTGTCGAAGATAATTGAATATGTTAATATGCCGGTCTCTGGTTTACTATTAGAATACTGGGGTATTGAAAGGTTTAAACTGATTCATCTGTGGTTCGAGGCTAATTGGAGTTTCCCTTTCATAACATTTTATGAAATTGTGAATTTTACCATTTTAGTATCTTACCTTTTTTAATTGATGCATAGGCACATGGAAATTGATTTTATTGTAAGTTTTTGTATTTCTTATGCCATGATGAATTACTATATGTCTTGTTATATTATTGATGTGAATGATCATGTTATTGATCGAATAAACTTTTGTTGTTGTCATTGCCCCACCACCAGTGTGCTGAGAGGTGTGTTTGCAGAGTGGTGGAAAAAGGGGCATGGCCTCTGACCACCTCTCAGCAATCCCACTGTGTGGGGCTTACTGGAGGTAACAGGTGGGCTAGTTGGCCCCTAAAGACCCCCAGCAGCAAAGGGGACTTTACCCCCAACCAAGAGTGCGCCACAAGGCGCATTTGCAGAGTAGTTCAGAAAAGGGGCGGGGCCTCTGGCAAGTTGCCGGCTTTGTTTATTTTTATTTTAGGAAGGTGGGCTGAGTGGGCCCCCCTTCCTTGATCCTTTTTAAGCCCCAGGGACCCCATCACCCATGGCCTGACCTATTTAAAAAAAAAAAAAAATAGGAGAGGGGCTGTATGGCCCCCCTCCTGAGGCCAATTTTGGCCCCCACCCTGGCCATTTTTGGGCACATTGACCCCATCCCCTGGGGCTTGGCTAATGTGTTGGGGGCCGCGGGGAGAGCCTCAAGGTCCCCATGGTCCCTGCCGGCTCTCTGCCTCCTGTGGAAGCCGGCATTGCTTTTGGGCAGAAGGATTTGCAAATATGCAGCTCCCTCTGCGCAAAATTCTGCTTAGTTTCATGGAAGTGAGAGCATTTTACATGCTCTCACTCCCATGAAGTGAAGCAGAGTTTGCTATGGCATGGCGGGAGCAGTGCTCCTGCCTTGCATAGCAAACTGCAAGGTCCTGAGGTAAATTGCTGGAGCCAGGCCCTGGGGGGTGGCAGTCCCCAGGGCCATTTGCGGCTCCGGGAGGGGGGACGTGTGGCCCCCCTGCCATCTTTAACATAGCCCTGGGGAGGTGGTGGTCCCCGGCACTGTGTGGGGGGCTGCAGCCCCCCATGCCTTATGTAAAATTAGCCCTGGGGAGGTGGCTGTCCCCGGGGCTGCATGTTGGGGGTAAGAGCCCCCAAGCATTTTTTCTCACCATGGCCCCGGGGAGGTGGCAGTCCCTGGGGCTGCAGGGAGGGCCGCATGCCCCCACATTTTCATCTTTATTTTTGATTGCCCCCAGGACCTGGCACACCCGGGTGCTTAAAAAAATGAAGCGCAGGAGCCCATGCTTTGTTTTTTTAAACTTTTCAGCCGGATTCGCGGATCTAACGTGAATCCCATCTGTTAGATCTGGGACTTTTCTTGTTATTAACGGTTTTTTAAACTTTTTTATTTTGACTCAGTTCAACCGAGTCAGATGGCTGCCAACACTTCCTGGTTTGAAGTGTTGGCAGCAATCAGATTGCAGGCTTGAGATCGGGAGGGTTCGCAGATCTTCCACGGCCATATTTGTATATCTGAGAAATGTTTAAATTTCTCAGGAACTGCTAAGCAGACTTACACCATTTAACAAAAAGAGTGCACTGTGGACCAAGAGCTACCTTTCTGCCAAATTTGGTGTAACTCCGTTCAGCAGTTCGGTCTGTAGCTGCGTCAACAGTTTCCTATGAAAATTAAAATGGAGAAAAAGTATTTTGGGACCCCCCTTTTCTCGGCCCCCGCTTGAGGGATCACCCCAAAATTTTCAAGACAGCAACTAAAGTGAGTGGGCCATTGGCTTTGAAAATTTCACAAAGATTCATCGTACAGCGCTAAAGATATTGGCAAAAGAAGAAACAAGGTCCTAACTATAACTACCTACTGGCGACTGCCAGTAGGTTTTATATATATATATATTCACTGGAAAAAACAGAGGTTTCAGGGACATTATAGTTAGTAATTAGCATTTAAAAAACCTTAGAAATTCACTGAAAAAACCATAGGTTTCAGGGACGTTATAGTTAGGCTGACATTTCACTCGTGCAAAACCAGAGAAATTCGGCCATTATAGTTAGCTCGCGCCCCCCCAATGCACTGCTGATGACATCCCATATTACATCACTCATGACATGGTCAGTGACATCACTGATGACATCACAGATGACAACTCAAATGACATCACTCATGACATCATCCAGTGACTGAGTGTTTCTAAAAAGTTTAAGAATGTTTTATATATATATATGATTTTCTGAGATACGGGATTTTCTTCAGGACTGTGGTTCTTTCATATATATATAGGTTGCTGTGGGTGCGCACGCCTTCTGGGTTTGTTGCCTAGACGCTAGATCGCGCCTGGAGTTTATGGAGTGGGAGTTACGAGAGGCGTGGCTTATAAGAACGCATCATTATCTCTGTAAGCTCCGCCACTCTTCAGATTTATCAGTTCAAAGAATATTTTCATAAGGGCACGGTATCTTGTGACTGGCGCGTCAAACTCTTAAGAATTTTCAATGTAGGTACTCTCTACACACAGATTCATCACCTTTAGGATATACTGCACTGAACTGCCCTGCTGTTTGCCGGCTTGGGTGACCACATCGGCCACAATCCTTCGCTCCCAGGAGGGAGGAGCACTGCTGCTGTCAAGCGCTCATAAGCGCCCAACACTACCGCGGCGCGGGACGCGCCTTGAACCGCCTGAACTGCCCTGCTGTTTGCCGGCCTGGGGGACCACATCGGCCACAATCCTTCGCTCCCAGGAGGGAGGAGCACTGCTGCTGTCAAGCGCTCATAAGCGCCCAACACTACCGCGGCGCTGGACGCGCCTTGAACCGCCTGAACTGCCCTGCTGTTTGCCGGCCTGGGGGACCACATCGGCCACAATCCTTCGCTCCCAGGAGGGAGGAGCACTGCTGCTGTCAAGCGCTCATAAGCGCCCAACACTACCGCGGCGCATGACGCGCCTTGAACCGCCTGTACTGCCCTGCTGTTTGCCGGCCTGGGGAACCACATCGGCCACAATCCTTCGCTCCCAGGAGGGAGGAGCACTGCTGCTGTCAAGCGCTCATAAGCGCCCAACACTACCGCGGCGCGGGACGCGCCTTGAACCGCCTGAACTGCCCTGCTGTTTGCCGGCCTGGGGGACCACATCGGCCACAATCCTTCGCTCCCAGGAGGGAGGAGCACTGCTGCTGTCAAGCGCTCATAAGCGCCCAACACTACCGCGGCGCGGGACGCACCTTGAATCGCCTGAACTGCCCTGCTGTTTGCCGGCCTGGGGGACCACATCGGCCACAATCCTTCGCTCCCAGGAGGGAGGAGCACTGCTGATGTCAAGCGCTCATAAGCGCCCAACACTACCGCGGCGCGGGACGCGCCTTGAACCGCCTGAACTGCCCTGCTGTTTGCCGGCCTGGGGGACCACATCGGCCACAATCCTTCACTCCCAGGAGGGAGGAGCACTGCTGCTGTCAAGCGCTCATAAGCGCCCAACACTACCGTGGCACGGGTCGCGCGCGGGCCGTGCCCGGGCAAAGCCCGGGCCAAGGGCGGGCCCGTCCTTGCCAGGAAGAGGCAGGGCAGGGCCATCCCTCTTTTATTTACCACGCAAGTGTCTCCTAGCCCCGAACTCAAGGTACTGTTTCCTCCGCTTATTGTGGTTCCATAAGTGACGTCCTTATTAGTCAGTTGGTAGACTCGGACCTTGGTTCACTTGCTTGCTTTGCTTGCTTTGGGACTGTACTATTGGACTTTTAAATGTTCAAGATTTATTGCTACGTTTAGCCGCTTTCAATTTTCACCTGGTTCGATTTATTTATTTGCAAACACTGGGTAACTCGCATTACTTTCATTGTGGTTATTAAAGTAAACTTGTTTTCTTGTAATAGGTATGGGAAAGCGGAAAACCATGGAGAGCGTAGAGGTGGGGGGACTGGGAGTCGTGGGCTAGGCAAGGGGAAAAAGGCTAAGAAATCTCGTAAACATGCCGCCAGTAATTGTGTTCTCGACAGAATAGATACATTAATTAATGAGTGCGAGACCATACTGGTGTCAGATCCCGTGGGCCTGCATAGTAATAACAACTTAAACCCTCCGGATCCAAAATCCCCTGCTCGCCCGCTTACCGTTGCTCCCATGTTCCACAAACACGCTAGCAAACGAATTACCAACCTGAGTGTTAATAAGGATTGTGATCTTGCTGGGGTTCAAGAGAAGGTTGTTCCTGACCCTGATGAACTAGTTTGCAAGCAAGCGATTCCAACGAAGCACAACATCCCATGTTCAAATAGGTTTGCCCTGCTTGCAACCTCTTCTGACATAATATGCGAGCAAGCTACACCACCAAGCATATTGCAAGGAGGTAGCAACGTAGAGCAATCATCTCCTGACATACTTGGGCCTATTGTCTCCCTTAGGGCTGAGATTATAGCATTGAAAAGTTTGATTAAAGAGCTTACACACCTGGTAAAAACATTACTTCCTTGGGCTCAAACGGTACACCAGGAGCAGGCACTTGCACAAACTCTCACCCTGGCTGGCCCATCAAGCACTGCAGGGGTAGATTTGGGGCAAAGTGTATCCACACTCCTAAAAAACTCAGTAAATCATATGCTCTCTGGTTCTAAACCGGTAAGAACTAATACTCCTGAGCTTAAGACAACAAACAACTTTCCCACACTACTATATGTGCCAAATAAAGGTCAGGCCGTCTCAGGGGGACCTTTCAAACCAAGAGACACTGTGTGGCCTGCGAAGGTTCCACTACAACCTCGACAACGGAGAGATGTATACTCACTACCGCCACTGCAAGGCCCTAATATTTACATGATAAATGTACCCAAACTTGGCCCACATAACGATACGGAAAGTGTGGACTCTTTGACCAACAAGGTCATACATTGGATACGCCACACTAGAGGTTGTCGCTCAGTGATTCGTGAAGATGTCACCCGGGCACGCAGACTCACTATCCCTGCCCAACCTTACGACTGTATCGAGCTCACCTTTTCAAATGTTGACCTGGCAGAGAACCTTCTAGCTTTGGAATTTAGAACTTGCGCCCCTGCTACTTCAGCCATACAGTTTAGGCGAGCTCAAGCATCTCCAAGGGATGGGTCGCAATCCAGACTTGAGGGGGGCTCGACGCTCGAAACAGTAGATTGACTGCTTGATGAGCCTAGCCGCTCATCATGGCATGAAACGATGGTCAGCCAAACTCAGAAATTGTATGAACCTTCTGTTCCCCTCCCCAGTAAAAGCTCATTGGAGGAAATAGGGGGGGTGTTGAATCATTTCCCACAGGGCCTGCAAGAGACTGTCCCCTACATGCATCCCGATTTATTAACAACACCAGACCCTTTAGACTCATCTTGCTCCTTAACTCCGTATTGTACACATGAGGGGGTCTCGGCCTCACGTCCACAACAGCTAAAAATCTTATCGTGGAATGTGGCAGGTTTACTAAACAAGCTATTGCTGCCGCACTGGAATAATCTTGTAGAAGGTTTTGATATATGCTTATTCCAGGAGACGTGGAGTCTGGTCCCACTCCACAAATCTGGCTACGCTTGCTATTGCATTCCGGCAACTACAAAGGGGAGAGGGCGCCCGTCAGGAGGGCTGATTATTTGGGTGAGCATTACTTTAGGCTGTCAAATCACTGTTCAATCGACCACAAGTCCTGACATTTTGAGACTATCTATTAAAGGTCCCAGGGGAGAAGGCACACTGGAGCTGTTTAATGTTTATATTAGAGGAACCAAGGGAGGGCAACAATCACCCATTGTTACACTCTTAGACCATTCCCTATCCAGTTGTAAGCCCGAAGCGAAAATTATAGTAGCAGGAGATTTGAACTGCACCTTTGAGCCTTTGAGCTCAGAGGACATGCTGGAGCTAGAGGATGGCGATGCAAAATGGTCGGTCCCCACTCTTAATATTTCCCCTATTAAAAAGTGGTCCCCGCTTGAAATTCAACTTAATGCACTAACCATTGAACATGGTCTTAGAGCTGCTAATGGCAGAACTCACTCAGACACACACGGTGCAAACACTTTCAATAGAGTAGGTTGCCCTTCACGTATAGATTATATCTTAGTGGACGTAAAATTGTGGGCCCAAATGTTAGACATGTATGTGGGCACTACAACAGATAGCGACCATAATCCTCTTTGTTTGACATTAGAATTGCCCTGGGCCACCCTGTCCTCGCACCAAACTAGGAGGGCCACAGCTCCGGTTATAGACATCGTTCCCTCAAACTGTAAAAGATATCTGAAATGGCATAAAATCAGCGCACACGAAAGAAAACTATCTCGTGTTAAGGAAGTTGTCTCCTCTGGTATTCAAGCACTCCTGGCAACCCTATCGGCTGCCGAACCCTGTGTAGGAGCTCTTTTAGCACACTCCCGTACCATAGATCAGCTGAGCACTGTTTTTTTAGCCACCCATAATCATGCTAACACAAAGGCACCCCGGCTAAGACAGCACCCGTGGTACACTAAAAAATGCAGACTAAATAGACAAGCATTGGCAGCCGCAATCAGGTCTAAGAACACCGAATCGATTAAACTAGCGAGAAAGGAGTATAGGGAAGCCCTCCACGAGGCTAGAATAGAGTGGGATGAATCTCACTGGAAGAATCTGAAAGACGCCAGTCTGGAGAAGAACAAAAACCAGTTCTGGTCCCTTGTTAGTAAGGGTATTAGCAGAGATCCTGCCTCTCTGTCTAACCACATTACAAGCCATGAATGGCACGACCACTTCAGGAAATTGTATTCCGTTCCTGACGATGAATGTCTGGAGGAGTTAAGCGACTCCACAGACATTCCTCCGGCTGGGAATACGAGCAATCCTTTTTCGTTGCCTGAAATTGAAATGGCAATCTCAAAGACAGTGTCGGGAAAAGCCCCTGGACCAGACGGTCTTCCTGGTGACCTCTTTTTGGCTGATCCCAGGAACTGGTCGCGTTATATCCAACTTCTGATCAACAGCATAGCCAATGGATCCCCAATTCCCGACTCTTGGAAAGGAGCGTTGGTGGTCCCGATATTTAAAAAAGGGGACAGGGAAGATCCATCAAATTATAGGCCAATAAGCCTAATTGATGCCATGCAAAAGTTGGTAGGTAGGGTCCTCCTCCAGCGAATACAGACCTGGGCTGAAGAGGAGGACATTCTATCCCAATACCAGGCTGGGTTTAGAAGAAACACAGGCACGATTGACCAAGTCTTCAGGTTATTATTCATATACTGGAAGGTCGTTGTTATTGGTAAGGGAAGCCTTTACCTTGCTTTTATCGATCTGAGAACAGCTTTTGATCTCGTCCCTAGGTTAAGACTGTGGCAAACGCTGAGGGACCTGGGCATCCCCCTCTCCTTCTTGATTTTTTAATTCGATTGCACGAAGGAAACTTCGCCCAAGTCAGGTGGGGCCCTCAAGGGAGGTTACGGAAAAGATCCTAGTCAGCAGAGGAGTCCGCCAGGGGTGTGTCTTGGCACCTACCCTGTTTTCCTTGTACATCAATGGGGTGGTGAGATTCCTCCAGGAGATCCCGGCAGATGCACCAACCCTGGCGGGCGAGAAAGTTCCAACACTGTTAGTTTGCTGACGACACCCTTCTGGTGTCGAAAACCCTGTTTGGGTTGCAAAAACTCCTTAACCGATACCAGCTATTCTGCGACTCCCGGGGCCTAGTTATTAACACAGATAAGACAAAATTCATGGCTTTTAATCCTCACAAGACTTTTAAAAATGACTGAACTTTAAATAATACTCAACTAGAGAGGGTAAATGTGTTTGATTATTTGGGCATCCGCCTTTCTGATAAAATGCACTGGAAGCCGCACCTAGCTAAGATGTTATTGAATCATAAACGTGTTGCTGGGGCTCTTAGCAAAGAACACCGGGCCTCCTATAGTAGGCCGGTAGCTCCAGCACTTGCAATATACGAAGCAAAAGCTGTTGCTGCTGCGTTGTACGGGGCGGAGCTATGGGTCTTCGAAAACATCGAAGATATTGGTAGGTCCGAAAATAAGTTCTTGAGGGATCTGGTGATGCTTCCCAGTAATACTCCATTAACTCCCTTGATGTTCGACATGGGCAGACGGCCGCTCAGGGATATTGCAAAACTGTGCCCTCTTCTCTTTTGGGCGCGAGCGAT
This sequence comes from Calotriton arnoldi, assembly GCA_963921515.1. Lineage (NCBI taxonomy): Eukaryota > Metazoa > Chordata > Amphibia > Caudata > Salamandridae > Calotriton > Calotriton arnoldi. The sequence goes on from CAWUFW010003263.1 coordinate 1,280,363, forward strand.
GCGTACCCCTGAGCTTGCTAATTATGCCGCGGCCCTAACAGAGGTGATTAACTTAGACACGGGGCACAGGGTCAAGTGGATATCCAATGTTAGAAGGTTGTTGTCCAAGCTGGGTCTCACGGAAGCATGGGAAACTCACGTACCACCCAACAAGGCAGAGCTTAAGTGTATTTATTGGAACTGGGTTGATACTAAAGAGCTGAGCAACCCAGAATTGGGGAGTTTGACAGAAGAGTTTTTCGCCACAAACAGTGTAGAGGCTTAGAGCCTTACCTGGATATCATCCAGATTCCACGCGACAGACAGTTTTACATGCAATTCAGGCTGGGCACACTCCCAATCCACGCAACCACTTTAAAATGGAACTCTTATAAATACCAAAGTGAGGCATGTCCTTGCTGCAGAGCTCCGTTGGAAAGCATGCCCCACTTTCTGTTTGCTTGCCCGGCTTATTCCGTTGCCAGGTCTAGCTGGATAAAACCGGTCTGTAAAATTATGGGTACACGCGACCATAGGACCGCCTTGCGTATCCTAAAAACCGACCCAGGTGTGCTTTTTTCGTGTGGGGTGGCGAAGTTTTTGAGCCGTGCCTGGATTATCAGAAACAAAGCATTGAAGGGCACTAGCATGCTTGCCGAGGGATAAATATTTATGTCAGCTTATTTTTTACTATCTAAGTACTGTAACAATTTGTAGAGTTTACTTATTTATGAATATTGTGAAGATGCTTGTGTTTTGTAGAGTACCTCGCCCTGAGATATATTTCCCTATTTGTGGTTGATTCCGTACATCTCCCCAGATATGCTTGCATAACCGTTCTAACTCTCAAGTTTTGTATTTCAAGTCTGGTTGTGCGTCCAAAGCTTATTCTTTCATTTTTTTATAAGGTTTTATATACAGCTGTTTTTAACCTTTTAAACTTTTTAATCAATTTTCAGGTCTTAAAAGTTCTACTAGTATCTTTTTAGCTATCCTGATAATTCCGTTAAATGATGTATTCATATTAATGTGATATATAGTATATATATATTTTTTTAATGTCTGTCTGTGTTTTTTGTCTGTTGCTTTTATGATTCTAGTAATCGAAATAAAGCATTTGCTTGATTGATTGATATATATATATTTATTACCTACTGGTGATCGCCAGTAGGTAGTTATAGTTAGTACCTCATTTCTATTCATAAAGCATTTTTGGTTTTCCCAATAACTTTGGCGTCGTTTGATGAATCTTCGCAAAATTTTCAAAACTAGTGGGGCGCTCCGGTCAGTTCCTGTCTTGAAAGTTTTGGGGTGATTTGTCAAGCGGGGGCTGAGAAAAAAAGGGGGTCCCAAAACGCGTTTTCCCCATGTAATTTTCCATAGGAAACGTTAGACAAAGCTACAGCCCGAACTGCTAAACGGAATTACACCAAATTTGGCAAAAAGGTAGGTCTTGGTTCAGAAAGAGCCCTTTTGTTAAATGGTGTAAATCCATTCAGTAGTTCCTGAGAAATTCAAAAAAGAAAAAGTTTTGATATCTGAGCACCGAGGAGGGTTCGCGAACCCTCCCCGGCACGAGATTCACTCTGATTGGCTGCTAACACTCCAAACCAGGAAGTGTTGGCAGCCATCTTGTAACTCGGTAGAACCGAGTCACAAGAAAAAGGGTGAAACAAAGTGAAAAATGAAGACAAGGGGGCAGGGTGGAAACACCCTGACCCCCTAGGCCTGCTCAGGGAGTCCCACAAGGACACCCAGGACAAAAAAAAGCATTTTTTTAAATAATTTCGGCCAAATTCGCGTAGAGTCTGCGAATCCGGACGAAATTATTAAAAAAAATGAAGCGTGGACTCCCGCGCTTCATTAGTAAAAAAGCCCCCAGGTGGGCCAGGTCCCGGGGGCAATATAAAATAATGGTGTAGGGGCCCGCGGGGGCCCCCACAGCCCCGGGGATCGCCACCTCCCCAGGGCTTTATAAATTATGCACGGGGGGCACGCGGCCCCCCCACAGCCCCGGGGACCACTACCTCCCCGGGGCTTCTTTGAATACTGAGGGGGGCCTCCCGGCCCCCCCAAGCCCCGGGGACCACCACCTCCCCGGGGCTTCTTGGAATAATGAGGGGGGCCTCGTGGCCCCCCCAAGCCCTGGGGACCACCACCTCCCCGGGGCTTCTTTAAATAACGAGGGGGGCCTCGCGGGCCCCCCAAGCCCCGGGGACCACCACCTCCCCGGGGCTTCTTTAAATAACAAGGGGGGGCCTCGCGGGCCCCCCCAAGCCCCAGGGACCACCACCTCCCCGGGGCTTTGAAACTGAAGGGAAGGGGGCCACATGGCCCCCCTCCAGGAGCCCTTGATGGCCCTGGGGACTGCCACCCCCCAGGGCCGGCTCCTGCAATGTCCCGGGGTACCCACCCCCGGTACATTGCTGTTTGCTATGGCAGGGCGGGAGCACGGCTCCCGCCCTGCCATAGCAAACTCTGCTTTGCTTCATTGAAGCGAGAGCAGGGAAACCTGCTCTGGCTTCAACAAAGCAAAGCAGATGATTGCTTTTGAGCAAGGGGAGCTGCATGTCAGCAGCTCCCCTTGCTCAAAAGCAATGCCGGCTCCCGCAGGAGGCGGGCAGCCGGCAGGACCGTGGGGGCATTGGTGCTCCCCCCACGGTCCCAATCACAGAGGCCAGGCCACGGGGGATGCGGTCCCCGGGGCCAAAAGTGGCCCGGGAGGGGGCCAAACATCCCCTTCCCCTGTAATTAATTTAAAAAAGAAAACGGAAAGGCCGGCCCTGGGGGATGGGGTCCCCGGGGCCATAATTGGCCTGAGGAGGGGGGCCACGTGGCCCCCCTCCAAATAATTTTAAAAATAAATTAAAAAAAAAGTCTGGCCATGCCCCGGGGGATGGGGTCCCCGGGCCAAAATTGGCCTCGGGAGGGGGGGCCACGCGGCCCACTTCCCGATGTTTTAAAAAAAAAAAATTAGAAAAAGGGGTCAGGCCCTGGGGGATGGGGTGTAAATCCGTTCAGTATGTCAGCAGCTCTCCTTGCTCAAAAGCAATGCCGGCTCCTGCAGGAGGCGGGGAGCCGGCAAGACCGTGGGGGCATTGGTGCTCCCCCCACGGTCCCAATCACAGAGGCCAGGCCCCGGGGGATGCAGTCCCCAGGGCAAAAAGTGGCCCGGGAGGGGGGCCACGCAGCCCCCATCCCCTGTAATTAATTTAAAAAAGAAAACTGAAAGGCCGGCCCCGGGGGATGGGGTCCCAGGGGCCATAGGAAAAGTGTTTTTTGATTTGCCAATATCTTTGGCGCCGGTGGACGAATCTTCACGAAATCTTCAAAACTAATGGGATGCGCCGGTAAGCTCCTGTCTTGAAAGTTTCGGCGTGATTTGTCAAGCGGGGGCTGAGAAAAAAGGGGGTCCCATAAACACATTTTCTCCATGTTAATTTACATAGGAAATTTTAGACAAAGCTACAGCCCGAACTGCTGAACAGAATTACACCACATTTGGCAAAAAGGTAGGTCTTGGTCTAGAACACGTGTTTTTTTAAAAATGGTGTAAATCCGTTCAGTAGTTGCTGAGAAATTCAAAAAATTAAAATATCGATATCTGAGCACCGAGGAGGATTCGCGAATCCTCCCGGGCACGAGCTTCACTCTTATTGGCTGCCAACACTCTAAACCAGAATGTGTTGGCAGCCATCTTGTGACTCGGTAACCGAGTCCCAAGAAAACAGTGGAAAAAAAGATGAAAAACAAGAAAAGGGGGCAGCGTAGAAACACCCTGACCCCCTAGGCCTGCTCAGGGGGTCCTACAAGGACCCCCAGGGCCCAAAAAAACATTTTTTATAAAATAAAATCGTCCGGATTCACGCTGGGTGCGTGAATCCGGCCGAGAAAATTAAAATAAAACGAAGCGCGGGCTTCAGACGTATGAAGCATATAATAATGAAGCCCTATGCCAATTGTCTGATATAACATATTATGAAACTGTGAGTAACAATGTATATAATGGGAGCATTGCAAATTGCCATTTGTTATTACGTAAGTGGTATGATAAAGGCATGCTTGAGACAGAAGAATATCTGTATTTAAGACGTCTAAAGCCTGTTATACCTAGTTTCTACCACTTGCCCAAAATACATAAGGATCTGACATCACCACCGGGGAAACCTATAGTCTCCTCGCAGGGTAGCCTTATGGAGCACTTATCCGTGTACATAGACCATTTCTTGTCCGACTTCGTGCTGTCTCTTAAGTCCTCTATTGAGGACACCAAGGACTTTCTCCAACACATAGAAAAGGTGCAGTGGGAGGAAGGGGACAACATGATAGTGATGGATATCACCAGCTTATATACGTGCATAGCACACCAGGATGGCTTGAAGGCGGTTCAATATTTCTTGAAGAACCGATCACTGAAATTCACTGAACACAGCAGCATGCTGTTAGAATTTTTGGAATTCTGTCTAAATAACAACATATTTCTGTGCCAGGAACAACACTACAGGCAGGTATCCGGGACTGCGATGGGCACCTGCTTCGCCCCCAGCTATGCAAACCTGTTCGTGGGCTGGTGGGAGGAGCAGGTGGACTGGGCAGATACCAACAGCATCTGGACTAATAAAGTAGTGGCCTGGTACAGATACATTGATGACCTCTTCCTGATTTGGAGGGGATCCAATGAGACAGCATTAGCCTATGTAGAAGTGCTAAACCAGAACAACATTAATCTGAAATTCAGTGCGGATATTAGCTCTACCACAGTGAATTTCCTGGATTTGGAAGTGTGTGTGATTAACCAGAAACTATGTACTAAACTGTATCGGAAGCCCACTCCGGGTAATTTGATACTACATGCTCTCAGCAACCACCCCCCTAAATTGATCAGTAGCATCCCGTATGGGGAATTGCTACGCATTAAAAGAAACAATACTAGGGAAGGGGATTTCCAAAAGCATGCTGCTGAATGTCTCGCAAGATTCCGAACCCAGGGCTATGGAGAATGTATTCATAGGGATGCACTACAGAAAGTGAATTCCGTGCCGAGAACCAAACTGTTACAGGAGAAGGCCACTAATAAATCTAATGATTGCAAGTTTAGGATGGTGACTACATTCTCAGGTGAGGCCGGGGAGCTAAGAACCATTTTATGTAAGAACTGGAATTTACTAAAAATGGACCCGGTCATTGGAACAGATATTCCAGCATGCCCAATGCTAACCTTCAAAAAGGCTAGGGCTTTAAGGGATTCCCTCACAAGTAGCCATCTGAGTATAGCAGTACCAAAACCATTTGGGAATGAACTACATGGGTTCTTTCCGTGTGGGAGGTGCAAAGCCTGTGCAGGAAGCAAACGTGTCTTGTCATACGAGGTACCAGGCTTGAAGAAACCGAGAATGATTACATCCAGTACACCCTACACCGTGTATTGCTTGAGTTGCCCTTGTGGACTTAAGTACATTGGGAGTACGATACATCAAACCAAGATGCGCATCTTGGAGCACACAAGGGCAATCAAGAATTGTGACATGTCATACCCGGTGGCAAGACACTTTATGGCCAAGCACAGTAGTAACAGGGATCTCTTAACATTCTTTGCCCTAGACCATGTACCAGTGCACCCTAGGGGAGGGGACAGAGTTACCAGTCTGAGGAGACTGGAATCTAGGTATATAATTGACCTTCAAACAAAAACACCGCAAGGTTTGAATAGCAATGAAGAGCTAGCTATACATCTGGGGGATTAGCTTTTGAACGTGTGAAATGTCAATCTGGAAAATATATACAGAAAAATACACACAGTTGCTATGTACATGATTTGTTTCCATGGATTGAAAACACAGGTGGACCTATAATGTCTTCTGAAAGTACTGCCATACATTTAGTAGTCTTCTGATATTCACTGAGAGAAATTAAGCATAATGTTTATTGTAGATTGTAAGATATAGCATGATTCTCACCCGTGGGGTATAAGTGTTGATGGATTATGATGAACAATGACCAGGTCAATGAATTGATGCTTTTAACATGTTGAAACCTTTTAATTTTAATGTCAAGGATATGGTGCCCATTCAGGGCGAGATAATACGTCACACCTCTGTACTGCATTCCAGATTGCTGGTAGCAATGTAACTAGCCTATGAAGGCAAGGGGCATGGAGATATTCGAGAAGTTTGAATATAGTATATTGCATTAGTATAACCTTGACAATTGACTGTGATAGCCTTATTTAGGAATGTGGTTAAAAGGCATAGGTTTATTTGCCCATTTGAGGGTGGAATCAGATGAATTAGATGATGTCGATCGCACCTTTGTATATTGGAAAACAAAATAAGAGATTGCCATGCGATCGTTGAATATATTATGTCTACAAGTACATATATATATCTTTATCTTGGAATGTTGGCTACAAACACAGTCTAAAATGAGAAATATATATTTGAATAACTGGTTTTTGCATGTTAAACGATGGCGTCACGATTTTGTAAATTTCTGGTCTTTCTTCATTGTCGATTCCCATGTTGGGATATCGGAAGTGAGTGACATAAATAATAGCCGTTTCCGGCATGCCTGATTACCATCGAAGAAGTCGACTGGCAAAACGCGTCTGGTTGCAACGAGAGTCCATGAATAAACTACGTTTGGACTCGTCCCCGTGAGTGCTCCGTTCTTTGTGCTGTAAGAGTGAGAGGTTGGCAGCGGACATATATATATGCGCGAATACGGCTTCGTTATCCTTAAGCCCCCGGGTGGGCCAGGTCCCGGGGGCAATATGCAATTATGTAGCGGGCCCGCAGCCCTGGGGCCCAACAACTCCCAGGGCTTAGTTAATTATATGCGGGGGCACATGGCCCCCCGCAGCCCCGGGGACCGCCACCTCCCTGGGGCTTGAATATATTGCTGGGGGAGAAATAAACAGCACTGCAAAAAAGAGTGAGAGACCAAACCACTGCACAACAAGACTGCACTGTTAGAGAAACAGCGCTCCCTGAGGGGCTTGGCAGCCTGATCACTGCATGAGAGCGCGCTGCAGGTGAGAGTCGCTACTGCAGAAGACAGTTCTCAGAACTATATGAGAGAAACAGCTCTTCCAGCGAGAGACACAAGCGTTGTCTGCGAGTCAATCCCAGCAGCACGTGGGACAGGAAACATTGCATGAGAGAGAGAGAGAGAGAGAGAGCGGTGCGCGTGGTGGCCCCAGTACTGCACGCGAGAGAGGTCATTGTCTTATGAGAGATCTTTTGTGGAAGAGAAACAGCCGTGCTGGAGAGTGACCCACGCTTGCTGCCCCTCTGTCGAGGCCCCTTCTGCTTGCCCGGAGTGCCAGGCTGTAGGACCGAGAACGTCTGCAGCCCTCTGCGGTGATGCCCTGACACTCTCAGCCGGATGCATGCTTGTCTCTGGCCTCAACCCCTAGGACCAGATCATGGATGACGATCTGCAGCGCAGCCTGATGGGTGAGTGCCCCCCACATCTGGCACCATCATTTCTAGTACATACTTTCACTAGTGCCCAAACTCTGGTGCACACATCACAGTTAACATAACAGGGTGGTTGAAGAGCACATTCAGAGTGGTCTCTTGGCGCTATAGACGTTAATGGATGTTTATTATTACCTAACTGAATTGAAGTTATCGACCTTGGAAAGATGAAGGGATAAGTGGGGTTCAGTACTGTGCACTCCGTCTCTGATTTGGTGGCCCTGTGCACCGGAAACCATCTAATGCTCTTTCTCTCTGGTATTCGCATCCAACTTGTGTGGTGCGTCAGTCTGGTGTCTTTGTGTGCTCTGACTGTACCCTCTCCACAGTGTCCCCGAAGATCACACAGTCAGTCTCACTCATTTGCGACCCAAGCTCGCTTCTGTTTTCTCTCCCCTTGGCAGGGGCGTAGCTATAAATGGTGCAGCAGGCGCAGTGGCACGGCGCCTACAGCCCTGAGGGGCCACTGCACCCCGGATATTGCTGTATTTTGATACTCAGCCATTCTCCTTGCTTGCATTAGGGCCCTTTGCTATGCCACTCCCCCGATTCCTACCCTGCTACATGCTGCCCCTGTGCTTCGTTCGAAGCCCCTTAACGCCACTCTTCATTGGCCCAGGTGTACCATGTCACTTTTTTTTTTTTGCAGATTTATATAGTGTGAACTCGACCAGAAGGTATTGGAGCACTTTACATGAGCACCAGTTACGTTACACAAGGACACATTCATTTTTCTTTTTTTTTGGTAGGCACGGGGAGATTAAGTGATTTGCCCAGAATAGCAGGATGTGGAGTTGACCCCGAGGTTCGAACCTTGGTTTCCCAGCTCTAAAGTCGGCAGTCTAGCCGTTAGACCACATCCTCTCCCTCTCACTTTGGTGTCCTTTCTTCCTCTGGGACTCCCAAAGTACTGTGCCTCTGTATGACAGCTCCATACCTCCTTGTTGCTCCACCTACCATGCCTACAACATGACCCCTTTCTCTAAGGTATCCCAATGCACTGTGCCCCTATGTGACTGTTCCATGCCCCCTTGTTGCCCCACATACTATGCCTCCTTGCCTCTGGTTCCCTCATGTTTGGTCTGCTACTTCCATCTGTACCTCTCGCTGGACTCAGGGCTGTCCTTGGCTGAGGATTTTATTTGTCTCTGGCGACTTGTAAAAACTTAACATTTTGGCCGAACTTCAAAAAAGTGGAAAACCAGAAAAACTGCAAATGATTAGCCTTGGAACTGATTCAGACTCGGCAGCAGCGCAGCATGCGTGACTGTGCACGCGCGCACACATCTACTTCTGAGAATGTCCCTCTGTAGCTGTGCTTCTACAAACACACACTCTCTCTCTCTCTCCTCAGAATCGCCCTCTACAAGTGTGCTTGTGTCCACATGCATGCACAGCAAACACACTTCCATAGATTCAAGCGTGTCAAACAGGGGCTTAGCTATGAACTGTGCATCACAAGTAGTGGCACCAAGGCTCAGTGTTGTGAGGGTCACACTCAGTACCCATTATGGCTAACTTTTGTGTAAGTACCCAACCAGGAGCTCACGGGTGCATTTCCTTTTATTAAATTAGGTCTAAAGGCACCTTTGCTAGCCCACTGTCATTGCTCTCAACGAGTTACAGTTGTAATGGGGGTATCCAGTGGTGTAATGGGGGGCAGAGGGGGAGCGCCAAGGGGCCCCCTCTGACACTGTACACAGGCAGGGGGCCCATGGCCTGCGAGCTCCTGAATGGGTCTTGGGTGGAGCCTTCATGTACTTTGCGCGGTGGGGAGAGGTGGGGGTGGGGTGGGCTCAAGTTTCATTACGCCACTAGGGGTATCTGCAAGTTAAATGCTGGTCCAGACTGAGCTTTCCTTTCAAATGGACCATTCCGTAGCCTTATATTGGATGGTCACAACAACATGTTAACTTTGACTAAAATATTGCCCAATTTTTGTGTCCGTGACCACATGAGGCTCGCTTGAGATTTCCGGAGGTACAAAGATACCCCCCCCATGTGTGTGTGTTGCTGCTAGCGGGATACAGCGGTGTCCGGAAGTGTTGTATTACAGGCCCTGCATGTCACCGCAGGGTCACTCCGCACAGCTGGGTTTTATTACCCAGCAGCAGCTGTCCCATGAACTCCAGTGTCTGCCCCCTGGATGGCCACCTGCCACTCCTGAGTCCTACCCTGGCCTTCCTCGGCTCACGTTGCCACTTGGAGCTCAATTTAGCCGGTGCCGCTGATGGACCGACCTTACTGCAGAAGCCACTAGTGGGCCTGTATTTTTACCCAGTGCTGCTTCCTGCCAACGTCATGACCAAGACAGATCAGCCCACAATCTAACTGTTCGGGTCACACCTGGACACGCGGTATACCCACAAAAAACACTCCTCGTCATTCAAGCCAATGCTAGGCCCGAGCGTCCCCCACTGGGGTGTGGGTGGTGGGTATTGCAGTTTTATATAGCGCTAAATCGACACTGAGGTATTGGAATGCTTTACATGACACCCAAATTACACAAGGACACCTTCATGTTTTTAGGCACTCTGGGAAATTGCGTGATTTGCTCAGAATCACAGGATGTTGAGCCGACGCCCAGACACGAACCGGGTTCCCCATTTACAAAGTCTGCAGCTCTCGCCCTAACGCCACATCCTCTCCCCATTTCTAGGCGCTGGAATGGAGGATGGTAAATTCCAAGGATAATTTTACACTGCTGCCTTGTGTTATTACAAAGTTAGCACTCCGGTGACTTCTTGGCACCCTAGGTTTAGTGTCAGGGACATGAAGCAGGTAGAGACAGTGGGTGTGGTTTTTGGCTATAATTGCGAGATTAGAGCGGCTGATGCTGGTAGCATTGTTGCCCACCTACTGTCTGTGTTGCCAGCTAATAATTGCCTTTTCTCTGATTAAGTGTCCTTGAGTTTATCTAGGGCCCATAATAGCAGTGCTGGCAGTTAACACCAAAGACACGTCTTCAAGCGAGAGTTAATCAATGACAATGCATAGAATTGTCCCGAGCTCTGCAGTCATTGACACCAGGCCTTCCCTGCTCGCTCAAGAGGTTTGTGTTTTTAAGATCCGTGGCCCATGCAGGTAAGAGCGGTGGGCGGTGGGGCCGGGTTGGGCGGGATTCGACAGACGACAACGAGGAAAAATTAAATAAATAATTAATTTTCCCTCGTCGTCATCTGTCGAAATACCCTTCCACCCGGCTCCACCGCCCACTGCTCTTACCAGCATGGGCCGCGGGTGGTTTTTAAGGCTGGCCTAGACCAAGCGCAACAGCGAGGAGACCTCCCTAGAGCTCAGTGCATGGTCACCAACTCATGCAGCCGCTTACACGCCAACTAACAGACTGATACAGACATTTACACAGTTTAGTCACTAACCCATGCATTCAGTAAGACACGTTTAATCACTCACTTATACAGTCAGTCACGCACCTACTAAATCATCCATTCAGACACTCATACACCCACTCATTCTTTAATACACCTTGGCATTTATATATATAAAACATATTTAAACTTTACAGAAACTCACAGTCACTGGATGATGTCATCAGTGATGTCATCAGTGATGTCATTTGAGATGTCATCAGTGATGTCATCAGTGATGTCACTGACCATGTCATTAATTATGTAATATGTGACGTCATCAGCAGTGCATTGCGGGGGCGCGAGTTACAGTTAGCTCATCTAACTATAACGGCTGAATTTCTCTGGTTTTGTACGAGTGAAATGTACAACTAACTATAACGTCCTTGAAACCTGTCGTTTTTTCAGTAAATTTCAAAGGTTTTTTAAATGCTAATTTCTAACTATAAAGTGTCTGAAACCTATGGTTTTTTCAGTGAATTTCAAAGGTTTTTTAAATGCTAATTACTAACTATAACGTCCCTGAAACCTATGGTTTTTCAGTGAATATATATATATATATCGACAACAAAAATCCAACACGGTCCAAGATACACGAACCAGAGTCTCCACGGCACAGAGGAAATCCACAACCAGGTACTTAGAAGTATTTTCTTTTCTTTTTTCTTGATCACACCATTTGTGCAAACGTGCAAAGGACGGTCAACGCGTTTCGGCGAATGCCTTCAACTGGACCATGTCTATATATATATACATATGCCAAGGTGTATTGAAGAATGAGTGGGTGTGTGAGTGTCTGACTGGATGATTTAGTGGGTGAGTGACTGACTGTGTAAGTGTGTGATTAAACGTATCTTAGTGAATGCATGGGTGAATTACTAATCTGTGTGAATGTCTGTATTAGTCTGTCAGTTGGTGTATAAGTGGCTGCATGGGTTGGTGAGTAGATCCATGAGTATCTATATGGGTTGATCATTGGTTGTCTGAGTACCTGTATGGGTGCCTGAGTGTCTGTGTGGGTGGTTGGGGGTGTGTGACTCCCTTCATATATGTGTGAGTGGGTGATTCACTGGGTGTAGTGGGTCATGAGTGCATCTGCGAGGGGCTGTATGGGTGAGTGAGTGTGCCTATGGCTGTGTTGGTGAGTGAATAGATGTCTCAGTGGTGTATGTGTGAGTAACTACACATGTGAAAGACAGTATATGTGAGTGTTAGAGTATCTAAGTGACTGTATGTGAGAGTGAGTGATTGTGAGAGTGGCTGTATGGATGAGTGTGTACTTGTGTCAGTGATTGTATAAGAGAGTAAGTATGTGTTAGTATCTGTTTGAATAAGTGAGGTGGTGTGTGTATAACTGTATAGGTGAGTAAATGGCAGTGTGATTGACTCTTTGGGTTGCTGACTAGGTGTGTGAGTAACTCTATGGGTGAGTAGCGGTGTGTGAGGGTCTGTATGGGTGTATGAGTGCATATATCAGTGACTGTATGGGTGAGTGAGTGGATGTGTGTGTAGACCTATGAATTATTAAGTGGGTATGTGCTAACCGGTATTAGTGCGTCGTCTATGGTTTTGAGAATGGTAGTCTGTATTTTAGAGTGGGTGTATGATAGGTTATATTAGGGTGTGAGGAGGTGCATCAGAGATTAAGTGGATGATGTCATTAGTGGTGTCATCAGTGATGTCATTTGAGATGTCATCAGTGATGTCATCAGTGTTGTCACTGACCATGTCAGCAGTGCATTGAGGGGGCACGAGTTATAGTTAGCTCAGCTAACTGTAATAGCCAAATTTCTCTGGTTTTGTACGAGAGAAATGTCAGGCTAACTATAACGTCCCTGAAACCTCTGTTTTTTTCAGTGAATTTCTAAGGTTTTTTAAATGGTAATTCTTAACTATAACGTACATGAAACCTGTGGTTTTTTATGTGAATTTCTAAGGTTTTTTAAATGCTAATTTCTAACTATAATGTAGTAGTCACATTTGCAGAGTGGTGCAGAAAGGGGGCTGGGCCTCCGACCAGCACTCAGGAATTCCACTGCGTAGGACTTACAGGAGGTACCAGGAGTGCTTCTTGGCCCCCAAAGTCCCTCAGGAGTAAAGTGAACTTCATCCCCCAACCCGTAGTGTGCCAGGAGGCGCGTTTGCAGAGTGGTGGAGAAAGGGGGGCATGGCCTCCGAAGACCTCTAAGCAACCCCACTGTGTGGGACTTACTGGAGGTAACAGGAGGGGAAGTGGGCCCCCAAAGACAACATTGGGGGCCAACTACCCCTCCTATTAACTCCAGTAAGTCCCACACAGCAGCATTGGTAAGTTCTCATAGCAGGCCATGCCCCATTTGCCCACCAGTCTGCAAACGCGCTCCCTGGCGTGCTCTTGGATGGGGATTAAAGTCCCCTTCGCTTGTGGGGGTCCTTAGGGGCCAACTAGTCTACCTGTTACCTCCAGTAAGCCCCACACAGTGGGATTGCTGAGAGGTGGACACAGGCCACACCCCCTTTCTCCACCACTTTGCAAACACGCCTTCTGATGCACTCTTGGTTGGGGGATGAAGTCCCCTTGCCTCCTGCGGGTTCCTGAGGGCCAAATAGCCCTCTTGTTACCTCTAGTAAGCCCCACACAGCTGGATTGCTGAAAGTGGTCAGAGGCCACGCCCCCTTTTCACACCGCTTTGCAAACACGCCTCCTGGTGCACTGCTGGTTGGGGGATGAAGTCCACTTTAGTCCTGAGGTCCTCAGGACACAAGGGAACCTCATCACCCCACCAGCAGTGCCCCAAGAGGTGCGTTTGCAGAGTGGTGTAAAAAGGGGTGTGGCTTCGCACCACCTCTCAGCAATCCAACTGTGTGAGTCTTACTCGAAATCCCTGGTGGCCTAGTTGGCCCCCAGGGACTTTCAGTAGTGACGGGGACTTAATTCCCCAACGGAGAGCATGCCAGGAGGAGTGTTTGCAGAGTCATGAAGGGAGGGGGCAGGGCCTCCGGCAAGTTGCATTTTTTTATTTTATTTTTATTTTAAGAAGGGGGGCCTGGCCAGCCTTTATTTTTTTTTATTTTTTTGGGAGGGGGCCACGTGGCCCCCCTCCTGAGGCCAATTATGGCCCCAGGGACCCCATCCCCCAGGGCCAGCCTTCTGTTTAAAAACATTTTTTTAAAGGGAGTGGACTGAGTGGCCCCCCTCCTGGGCCACTTTTTGCCCCGGGGCCCTCATCCCACGGGAAAGGCCTCACGTTGGGGACCAAGGGGGGAGCCCCAATGCCCCCACGGTTCCTGCTGGCTCTCCGCCTCCTGTGGGAGCCGGCATTGCTTTTGGAAAAGGGGAGCTGCAAACATGCAGCTCCCCTTGTACCAAAACCAATTCTGCTTTGCTTCATGGAAGCAAGAGCAGTTTTTCTGCTCTAACTTCCATGAAGCGAAGCAGAAGTTTGCAATGACAGGGCGGGAGCAGTGCTCCCGCCCTGCCATTGCAAACTGCAATGTCTCGCGGGTGGGCACCCCGGGACATTGCTGGAGCCGGCCCTGGGGGGTGGCGGTCCCCAGGGCCATCGAAGGTTCCTGGAGGGGGGCCACGCGGCCACCCTCCCTTAGTGTTTAAAGCCCTGGGGAGGTGGTGGTCCCAGGGGCCAGGGTCCGCAACGGACCTCCTATCTTTATTATTCAATGACCCGGGGAGGTGGTGGTTCCTGGGGCAGTGTGGGGGGGGCTCGAGCCCCCCACACTTAGTATTTAGAGGTAGCCCCAGACATAATTAGCAAAGTCACGGGAAGGTGGCATCCCCGGGGCTGCGGGGGCCCTCGCGGGCCCCCACATAATAATTAAGCATTGACCCCGAGACCTGGCCCACCTGGGGGTTTAAAACAAATGAAGCACTGGAGCCGGTGCTTTGTTTTTTTTCAATCTTTCACCCTGATTCGCAGACCCTATGCGAATCCCGCCGAAAATGTAAAAAAAAATGATTTTTTCCCCCCCTGAGCAGGCCTAGGGGGTCAGGGTCTTTCTACCCTGCCCCCTTATCTTGTTTTTTACGTTTGTTCTTGTGAATCGGTTGTATCGAGTCACAATATGGCTGCCAACACTTTTAGGTTTGAAGTGTTGGCAGCCAATCAGAATAAAGCTCGTGCTCGGGAGGGTTCGTGGAACCACCGCGGCAGCCAGATATTGATATTTTTTTATTTTTTGAATTTCTCAGAAACTAATGAACGGATTTACACCATTTAACAAAAGGAACGCTTTATGAACCAAGAGCTACCTTTTGCCAAGTTTGGTATAATTCCGTTCAGCAGTTCGGCCTGTAGCTTTGTCTGAAGTTTCCTATGGAAATTGACATGGCGAAAACGTGTTTTGGGACCCCCCTTTTTTCTCGGCCCCTGATTTACGGATCACCCCGAACCTTTTAAGACAGGAGCTTACTGGAGCGCTCCATTAGTTTTGAAAATTTCGTGAAGATTCATCAAACGGCGCCAAAGATATTGGCAAATCAAAAAACGCTTTTCCTATGGAAACTAGGTGCTAACTATAACTACCTACTGGCGACCGCCAGTAGGTAATATATATATATATTCACTGAAAAAACCATAGGTTTCAGGGGCGTTATAGTTAGTTGGACATTTCACTCTTACAAAACCATAGAAATGTCCCCGTTATAGTTAGTTCAGCTAACTATAACTCGCGCGCCCGCAATGCACTGCTGATGACGTCACATATTACATCACTCATGACATGGTCAGTGACATCACTCATGACATCACTGATGACATCTCAAATGACATCACTGATGACATCACTGATGACATCATCCTTGTGATAGAGTGGCAGACCTCCTCTCACCCTAATATAACCTTTGATACACACTCAAAAATACAAACTAACATTTTCAAAACAATGGACATACCAATACCAGTTACAACACACCTATTCAGTAATTCCAAGATCTACACACACATCCACTCATTCACCAACAGTCCCTATACAGTCACTCATACATGTACTCACTCATCATATGTACTCATACACCTATACATCCTGTTACACACCGCCACTCATCCATAGAGTTACTCACACACATAGTCACACATGCAAACAAAGTATCAAACATCCATTTACTTGCATATACAGTTATACACACACTACCACACTTACTTCTACAGAAACTTACACATACTTACTCTCTTAAACAATCACTTATAGAAACACCTACTTATTTGTACAGGAACTCTTCCAATCTCTCACTCTCACATATACTCACTTATATACACAAATACTCATCCACCTATACAGTCCTGCACACATGCTGTCTTCAACACATACAAACAGTGAGTCACTCATTCATGCATCTATGCACTAAGTAATACCCCCCACCGAACCATACAGATACTCAGACACTCATACTGATACTCAAAAACCAACTAATAACCCATATAGACACTCATGTAGCTACTCACCAACCCATGCAGCCACTTATACACAAAGTGAGAGACTGATACAGATATTTTCATATTTAAACATTACTCACTAACCCATGTATTCACTAAGATACACTTAGTCAGTTATACAATCAATTTTACAAAAAAAAATCATCCATTTAGACACTTATATACCCATTTATTCTTCCATCGACCTTGAGATATACATATATAAAACATATTTAATTTTCTGAAAAACACACATTCACTGGATGATGTCATCAGTGATGTCATCAGTGATGTCATTTGAGATGTCATCAGTGATGTCATGAGTGATGTCACTGACCATGTCATGAGTGATGTAATATGTGACGTCATCAGCAGTGCATTGCGGGCGCGCGAATTATAGTTAGCTGAATTAACTATAACGGGGGAATTTCTGTGGTTTTGTACGAGTAAAATGTCCAACTAACTATAACGCCCCTGAAACCTATGGTTTTTTCAGTGAATTTCTAAGGTTTTTTAAATGCTAATTTCTAACTATAACGTGCCTGAAACCTATGGTTTTTTCAGTGAATTTCTAAGGTTTTTTAAATGCTAATTTCTAACTATAACGTGCCTGAAACCTATGGTTTTTTCAGTGAATATATATATATTTATTATACTATGTATACATGTGAAAATGTCTCGGTCCCCTGTTTGCCTCGGTGGCACGGAAAAAATGGGTGGAACTGACGTCAGCACGCCGACGAGGTCCTCTTATGGCTCCGATGACATCATACGGTGTCGCGAGCAGAGCTGTGCTATTATGACGTCCTCGTTGACGTGGGAGAGCTAGGAAAGAATTTCCGTGGAATGCTGGTGCAGGGGATATTCACCTAAGTGTTCAGGCTAGTCCTTTGGGAGCAACTGTTTATTTTGCCACTCCAGAAACCGAAACCAGTGATCCGAGGGCAGAGGCCCTGCAGATGGCACACGAGGTGGGGTGCCCAGTCGTGTGCACCGGCGGGGCAGCGAAGTGACAAGCACCACAACCCACAAAAAAGGTAACGAGGGCACTGAATAACACAGGATCTTCTCTTCGTATCTGGCAGGAACAACGAAGTTAAAATGCCCTAGTACCAAAATGTAGAATTAGTGCTACAACGGTCTTCAAGAGGACCTGTGATGCCGCTTCTGCCTCCCGTACCCTGGAGGTGGCACATGGGTCACGCGGTACGGTCATACTGCGGTGGGACACACACTCGTTGACCTCTCATGGCACTGCTCCACACTTCAGGGAGGACACTTTCCATTAGCTATGTTTTCTGATGACATGTCGCGCCGGCTCCGTCCAACAACAGAACTCCTTTAGATCCAAACAGACTCTTCCACTCTCTCACCGGAAGTGAAACCAGGCCACGCGGACACTTTCACAATACAACAGCCGGGAATGCACTTTTCAGTAAAAAAACCACATTCCTTCCTCCTAATTAATCAAATAAACGTCTCACTGAAGAACAGGGGCCAGCTTCGATCGGTAAACAGCCGTTACAACGACTTTTTTACTTTGCGATACTATTACAACGCATGCATTACCACGCATGCGTTGTACATCACAAAGTCATTACTACGCATTTTTTTAGAACGCATGGTCATTTACCACGCATGCCTTTACAACGAATTTTGTTGTAAAGGTATGTATGGTAAATGACCATGCGTTCTAAAAACATGTAGACGATCCATGTCGTTGTAAGGAAACAGAGGCTGTTCTGTTTCCTCACAACGACGTGCACCACCCCTCAGAGACGACGTGAAGCAGGAACCACGAGGAGAGAGGAACCACGAGGAGTGAGAGGTAAGGGGATTGGGCATGGGGTGGGGTTTCTTTTCTAGGGTTTAGGGTAGTGCAGTGGTGTTTGGGTGGTGTAGGGGGTCGTGCTGGGGGTAGTGTTTTAGGGTTTAGGGTAGTGCAGTGGTGTTTGGGTAGTGTAGGGGGTCGTGCTGGGGGTAGTGTTTTAGGGTTTAGGGTAGTGCAGTAGTGTAGGGGGTCGTGCTGGGGGTAGTGTTTTAGGGTTTAGGGTAGTACAGTGGTGTATGGGTAGTGTAGGGGGTCGTGCTGGGGTAGTGTTTTAGGGTTTAGGGTAGTGCAGTGGTGTTTGAGTAGTATAGGGGGTCATGCTGGTGGTAGTGGTTTAGGGTTTAGGGTAGTGCAGTGGTGTTTGTGTAGTGTTGGGGGTCATGCTGGGGGTAGTGTTTTATGGTTTAGGGTAGTGCAGTGGTGTTTGGGTAGTGTAGGGGGTCATGCTGGGGGTAGATTTAGGGTTTAGGGTAGTGCAGTGGTGTTTGGGTAGTGTAGGGAGTCCTGCTGGGGGTAGTGTTTTAGGGTTTAGGGTAGTGCAGTGGTGTTTGTGTAGTGTAGGGGTTGTGCTAGGGGTAGTGTTTTAGGGTTTATGTTAGTGCAGTGGTGTTTGGGTAGTGTAGGGGGTAGTGCTGGGGTAGTGTTTTAGGGTTTAGGGTAGTGCAGTGGTGTTTGTGTAGTGTAGGGGGTAGTGCTGGGGGTAGTGTTTTAGGGTTTAGGGTATGGCAGTGGTGTTTGGGTAGTGTAGGGGGTCGTGCTGGGGGTCGATTTAGGGTTTAGGGTAGTGCAGTGGTGTTTGTGTTGTGAGGGGGTCATGCTGGGGGTAGTGTTTTAGGGTTTAGAGTAATGCAGTGGTGTTTGTATAGTGTAGGGGGGTTTAGGGTAGTGCAGTGGTGTTTGTGTAGTGTAGGGGGTCATGCTGGGGCTAGTGTTTTAGGGTTTAGGGTAGTGCAGTGGTGTTTGTGTAGTGTAGGGGGTCATGTTTTAGGGTAATGCATTGGTGTTTGGGTAGTGTAGGGGGTCATGCTGGGGGTAGTGTTTTAGGGTAGTGCAGTGGTGTTTGTGTAGTGTAGGGGGTCGTGCTGGGGGTATTGTTTTAGGATTTAGGTTAGTGCAGTGGTGTTTGGGTAGTATAGGGGGTCGTGCTGGGGGTAGTGTTTTAGGGTTTAGGGTAGTGCAGTGGTGTTTGTGTAGTGTAGGGGTCGTGCTGGGGGTAGTGTTTTAGGGTTTAGGATAGTGCAGTGGTGCTTGTGTAGTGTAGGGGGTCGTGCTGGGGGTAGTGTTTTAGGGTTTAGGATAGTGCAGTGGTGCTTGTGTAGTGTAGGGGGTCGTGCTGGGGGTAGTGTTTTAGGGTTTAGGGTAGTGCAGTGGTGTTTTTGTAGTGTAGGGGGTCATGTTTTAAGATGCAACGCTCCAATACCTGACCAGTCTGCACTACATAAAACTGCAAAAAACCTAAAAATAAAAAGTGTTTTGCACACTTTTGTCATTGGGCTATATGTGGGCTACATCTGGGTAATATGTGTGCTACATTTGGGCTCTTTTTTCACTGGTGGCCATCTTGGAAGACTTCTTTGTTATGAAGTTTCCTAATTTCCTCATTTACTGCAGTCTCCTCAGTAGGAAATGCTTTCAGTTTTTTACTTTGATTCCATCAAGAAGGCATTCAGATGTGTCTCACATTTGCCATAAATTCAGAATGTTAGCACTCTAGTTGCTCATTAGATCACTGTAGTAAAGCTACTGCTCACCAAGGAGTTAACTGGAAGTCTGCTGCTGGTATTGAAAGTGATTGTTTCAGTCTGCATGTCAGAATTTTCTAATGAAATAGAAAAGGATTTGAGATCTCACTTAAAACATGCCCTAATTTTTTCTTTCTGCAGCACTAACCATAATTTCTATTTCAAAAAGAACCCCCTCATTTTGTTCCTTTTTAAATTAAATGTTTTAAGTGTTACCGGTTTATTCCAATCAAGATGGCTTCAGGTGTGCCATACTTTTGTCATAAGTAAGGCTATTAGCGCTCTAGTTGTTCTTTAGAACACTCTGGGAAGCTGCAGTAGAACACAAAGGCATCAACTGGCAGGCTGCTCCTGTTGAAATATAACAGGAAGATATTTGAGATCACACTTGAAACATATCCTAATTTTTCTTTCTACAGCACTAACCATAATTTCTATGACAAAATGAACCCCTCATTTTGTTCCTTTTTAAATTAAATGTTTTAAGTGTTACCAGTTTATTCCAATCAAGATGGCTTCAGGTGTGCCATACTTTTGTCATAAGTAAGACTGTTAGCGCTCTAGTTGTTCTTTAGAACACTCTGGGAAGCTGCAGTAGAACACAAAGGCATCAACTGACAGGCTGCTCCTCTTGAAATATAACAGGAAGATATTTGAGATCACACTTGAAACATGTCCTAATTTTTCTTTCTACAGCACTAACCATAATTTCTATCACAAAATGAACCCCATCATTTTGTTCCTTTTTAAATTTAATGTTTTAAGTGTTACCAGTTTATTCCAATCAAGATGGCTTCAGGTGTGCCATACTTTTGTCATAAGTAAGGCTGTTAGCACTCTAGTTGTTCTTTAGAACACTCTGGGAAGCTGCAGTAGAACACAAAGGAATCAACTGACAGTCTCTGGCATTGTTGGATGTACATGTTTTACTGAGAATGTCAGACTTCATTCTCACATGACTGAGAAAGATAATGTGAATTTACAGAAAATATGCTCTCATTTTAGCTTCTGGAGCACCTTCCAAAACTGTATGGGACAAGCATGTGAAAATAGTTTTCTCTCAAACATGATTCATGATATCCCAGCAGAAGGTTTTTCACAGGGTAAAATCACCTTAGAACACACCACAATTCCTGAAATTAGTATGGTACCATCAACAAATGAATTCTAATGTAACTAAAGTTTGTTATCACCCTTTATAGTTCTCCTTTTGGTAACCCTCAAAATCTTCGATTCACTACAATGCATTTCAATAGGGTACTATCATTTATATTGGTCCCAAGATGGCTGCCAGCAATTCCAGGATGAAGTGCTGACAGCCAATCAGATCTCACGATGACATGTGTGGTTAGGCTCCGCCCAGATATATATGTGTTTTTACTTTTGATTTTCTCAGCAACTACTGAACGGATTTACACCATTTAACAAAAAGGGTTCTTTCTGAACCAAGAACTACCTCTTTGCCAAATTTGGTGTAATTCCGTTCAGCAGTTCGGGCTGTAGCCTTGCATAAAGTTTCCTATGGGAAATTGATTTTTTGACTCTTATTTTTTTAATTTCTCCGCAACTACTGAACGGATTTACACCATTTAACAAAAAGGGTTCTTTCTGAACCAAGAACTACCTCTTTGCCACATTTTGTGTAATTCCGTTCAGCAGTTCGGGCTGTAGCCGTGGCTAAAGTTTCCTATGGGAAAATGAATGGGGAAAACACGTTTTGGGACCCCCCTTTTTTCTCGGTCCCCGCTTGACGAATCACCCCGAAACTTTCAGGGTAGGAGCGGACCGGAGCGGGCCATAAAGTTTGAAAATTTCGCGAAGATTCGTCAACCGACGCAAGAGTTATTTCAAATAGAATGTTGCGGATTTCCTATGGAAAATAGGTCCTAACTATAACTATCTACTGGCGACCGCCAGTAGATAATAAATATATATATATATATATATATATATATATATACATATATATATATATATTACCTACTGGCGGTCGCCAGTAGGTAGTTATAGTTACAACCTACTTTCCATAGGAAAAGCGTTTTTGATTTGCTAATAACATTGGCATCGTTTGACGAATCTTTATGACATTTTCGAAAAAGTTGCACTTTTTAGGTCAGCTCCTATTTTGAAAGTTTGGGGGTGATTTGTCAAGCGGGGGCTGAGAAAAAAGGGGGGTCCCAAAACGTGTTTTCTCCATGTTAATTTCCATAGCAAATTTTGCGATGAGCTACAGCCCGAACTGCTGAACGGAATTACCTGCAGAAAGGTAGAGCTTGGTTCAGAATGCGACCTTTTTTTTAAATGGTGTAAATCCGTTCAGTAGTTTTTGAGAAATTCAAAGAATAAGAGTCAAAAAATCAATTTCCAATAGGAAACTTTGTGCAAGGCTAGAGCCGAAACTACTGAACGGAATTACCGCAAATTTGGCAAAAAGGTAGTGCTTGGATCAGAAAGCAACCTTTTTTTTAAATTGTGTAAATCCGTTCAGTAGTTGTTGAGAAATTAGAAAAATAAAAGTTTCGATATCTGGGCGGAGACTAAGTCCCGTGCACGAGCTTCACTGTGATTGGCTGCGAACACTCCAAACCAGGAAGTGTTGGCAGCCATCTTGTGGCTCGTTAGAAGCGAGTCACTAGAAAACAGTGAAACAAAGGTATAAAACAAGAGAAGGGGGAAGGGTTGAAACACCGTGACCCCCTAGGCCTGCTCAGGGGGTCCCAGAAAGACCCCAGGGCCAAAAAAAGCATTTAAAAAAAAATATATATATATCGTCGTAATTCGCGCTGGGGTTGCGGGGTCCCGCGTTTTATTTTAATGAGACCCCAGGGGTGGGCTAGGTTCCGGGGGCATTTCTTAAAAAATAATAGCAGGGGCTCGGTGGGGCTGCGGGGGCCCGCTGGGGTCCACGCAGACCCGGGGCTTCACTCATGTTGGGAGGGGGGTTGCGCGGCCCCCCTCCTGGAGACCTCCATGTGCTTATAACTTTGGCGTCGTTTGACGAATCTTTACTAAATATTCCAGAAAGTTTCTCTTTTTTGATCAGCTCGTATATTGAAAGTTTAGGGGTGTATTGAGCTGCAAAGACATATTACAGGGTGATTGGTGAAGGGGGCTGAGAAAAAAGGGGGTCCGAAAAGTGTTTTCGCAATGCATTTTCCATAGGAAACTTTAGACAAGGCTGCAGGTCAAACTGCTGAACGGAATTACGCCAAATTTGGCAGGGAGAAAGGTATTGGTGCAGAAAGCGCAGTTTTGTGGAAATAGTGTAAATCTGTTCAGTAGTTTTTGAGATATTAAAGGAAAAAAATATATATATATCTGGACTGTGCCTAACTCCCGAGCACGAGCTTGCCTCTAATTGGCTGCTAACAATTCAAACCAGGAAGTGTTAGCAGACATCTTGTGCCTCGCATCGAGTGAAAATATAAAAGAAAGGTCCCGGGGGCAATTTAATATACCGGAGCTCTGTCTGTGCGAGATACCGCTTTCACGCTGTGTCTCCCTACATCAGCAGATAACGCACCCTTTTCCACCATCAACAGCATACCTCCAACAACATACTTGGGCCCACAAGTCTGCCTCTGCGAACCACTTGTCGGCTCACAGCTCTTCGGGTGCGAGTTCTCGGGCCCGCAGTTGTATCTGTGAAGCCAATACTGGAAATATACCGGAGGTGTCTCTCTGCGAGATACGCTCTTCCCGCTCCCTCTCCCCACATCAGTGTTCTGCAGCTATCCCTTTGGAAGCCGATGGCCCGCACCTTTCCCTATACTAGTTGGCCCGCAGGTGTTGCTCTGTGAGCTGGCCCACAGCTCTTCCTCTGCGAACTGATGGGCCGCGGTTCTCCCTCTATGAGCCTGCTAGTCGGCTCACGGTTCTTCATCTATGAGCCAGACCGCCGGCTCTTAAGTCTCTGAGAACAGATGTAATGGAGGCAACGATCATGCAGGTCTGTCACCCAACACTGCTCCGACATCCCTCAGTAGGAGCTCCTTGTCCGCCATCTCCCCTCACCCCCACCCCCCACAAACAAATGTGACAGTCACGTTAGGTTAGACAAATAAGAATCTTAGGGCCATATGTATGAAAATCGGAATTTGCGATTCTCAAAATGCGATATTTTGCGAATCGCATTGTGAGAATCGCAAAATACGATGTATGAAGAAAATCGCAATTATTTAGCGATTCGCCTAAATTCGCAGAATAATTCTGAGAATCCCAATTTGCGATTCTTTATTTGCGAAATTCGCTAATAAGGAATCGCAAAATGGGGAATCTGCCATTCAGGTGCAGCTTGATGACATCACAACCAGGAAGTGTGACTGCACAGCTGCACCTGATTGCCAGAAGCACAGTCAGAGCCTGAGGGGAGAGTGGAAGAGCACTGCACTGACATCCAGGGAGGCAAAATGAATCCCCAGGAGCAGGAGAAGGAGAAGGAGAAGGAGAAGGAGAAGGAGGAGGCAGGAAGGAAGAGAAAACCCAAATTCAGTGACAGGGAGCAGGAAGTCCTGATAGAGGAGATGGTAGGCAGCCATGAGCTCCTATTTGGGAAAAAAGCCCTGAACGTGCCAGAGGCAAGGAAGAGGAAAATCTGGGATGCCATACAGGACAAGGTGAATGCCATAGGTGTAACCCACCGCACTGTGGAGGACCTGCGCAAGCGCTGGTACGATATACGGCTGAGATCTAAAGAAAAGCTGGCAACCAGGTTGGCTGAGGCGAAGAAGACCGGGGCGGCACATCCAGTGCTACAGAGTCCACGCCCCAGGAGGAGTTGGTGGAGTCCACCTTGCTATCGGAGAGTGTCAGTGGAGTGGCTGACCTGGACAGGTCCGACCCACCCACCACCAGTCAAGGTAAGATGCATGCCATCTGTCCCCTTCCACTCCACCATAGCACCCACACAGTTATGAGCCCCAGCAACCAAACAGTTTTTCAACTCCAGTACATGGTGTTGTGTACACCCTGAAATGCATCATGGGAGATGTAGTCACATGCACCAAACAGTGTAGTATTGAGACACAGCAAGGTAGTAACAGTGACAGTGAGTTAGGGAATGCAAAATACAGGCAGACAGGATGTAGGTAATGCAAAAATAAGTAGATTTAACTTCTTACAAAATGAGAATGAGTACACTACAAATATTGTCTGTGCTTCTGTCTTCACAGCACCACTAGCAAGGCAGGAGGGCAGTGCAGGGCATGAGGAGGCAGATGTCACCGATGAGCAGGCAGGGGAGGAGGAGCAGGAGGCACAGACCCCTGAAATCCCTGTTGCATGCAGAAAACGCAACATCGTGCCACCACTACCACAGATGGAGGCAGACCTACAGGGAAGCGGAGACGAATCCCAGGCAGGCCAGGCCCAGCTTACAGTCCCACACAGGCAACAGTCCCCTGACCACCAGAGGGAAGGAGGAGGAAACAGACGCAGGGCAAGGCAGTCCACCAGTGCTGGTGATGAGGAGCAGCAGTCCGTGTTCTCCGGCCTCGAGGGCACTATGGTGAAGGTGCAGCGGCTGCAAGTAAAATCAATGTGGTCAATGCAGCGTCAGTTCCAAACCCTAAACCATCACATGAGCAACATGAGGGGTGAGATGAGGGAAATGACTGGTGCCATACGTGAACTGTGTGCCGTGCAGAGGAGATCCAACGCCCGCATGGACACATACAGCAAGGCGGTCAACCGCCTGTGCACTGTTACGTCCCTGCTGTCACGTAGGTGTGTCAGTATGCAGGTAGAAATGGCACATAACAGCCAGGATATGGCCAAGGTCTTGGTGCAGGTGACACATGCTGTGGAACTGATGCAGGCGGCTGGCTCAGGTGGGACAGGACCCCTGCCCACAGGGGACAGTGAAGACCAATCAAGCCGCAGCAGCATTACACCACCAGTACCTGAGGTCAGACGGCGGAGCGTGAGGCAGGGGAGAACCCAGGATGACCCGGGGGAGAGCAGTGGGCACCCAGAGCGAGGTGCAAGCAGCCGTGCACGCAGAAGATAAGGTGGCATCAGGGAAGCATGGCCATGGGTGACTTAACACATTGCTGTGGACTGAAGTGTCTAGGACACCTTTGCATTGTGAATTTAACAGTTGCAAATATCATTCACACACATTAGGTGTGCGTCAGGCTGTGTTCCAGAATTGTACTAGCACCAAATGGAATAAAAACACAGTTGTGCACCAATACATAGCATACTGTCATTATTACTCACCTAGAAATAGTTGTGCGTGATCTCCTGGCGCCTCTGCCGTCCGGCAGCTGCCCCAACACCACCTGCTAGTCCTGCACGAGGAGCCGGTCCCTCCTCACCGGATGACTCTGATTCGCTGAGCTCCACTGGGGTGCCCTTCCTGGTTGCTATGTTGTGCAGCATGGCACATGCGACCACTATCTTGCAGCAGGTCTCCGGGCTGTATTGCAGGGCACCTCCGCTCTTGTATAGGCACCTAAATCGGCTCTTTAGGATGCCAAAAGTCCTTTCAATCACACTACGGGTCGACCTGTGGGCGTTGTTGTAGCGGCGCTCCGCAGCAGTGGCTGGATTCAAGTAGGGTGTCATGATGAAATCCCTCACTGCATACGCGCTGTCCTCTGCAGGGTGCAAATGAAATGGGTTACACACTGTCATCCCACTCAAGGCCTCAACTGTATGTGTGTATGTTAGCCATTTTTTACCTAGCAAGTAGCCCTCACCAAACTCCCCAGCCAAGAGGCGACGGTGTAGCCCACTGTGGTGGAAAATGAATGAATCATGGGTGCTTCCAGGATATTTCGCAACTATGTCCGTGATGACATGGGTGGCATTACAAACTACCTGGATATTCAGGGAATGATAACACTTTCTGTTCCTGTACACATATTCTGTCTGGGAGGGGGGACAGGGCGACATGGGTCCCATCAATGCAGCCAATTACATGGGGGAATTGGGCTATCTGATAGAACCCCTGCTTGGTTTGGTCAAGTGCCTGCTGCGTGTTAGGGAAATGGATGTGGTGTTGCAACCTCTGCATCTTGGCATCCAGGAACCTGTGAAAGAGGCGTGACAGGCTACTCTGTGTCACCCCTCCTGCTGCTGCTATCACCCCTGAAAGCTCCCAGATGCCAGCAGGTGCAGTGAGCACAGGACCTGCACATGGGTGGGGATGGTGCGTGTCCTGCGTGTGGGGTGCTCCAGCATGGGCTTTAGCTCCTCAAAGAGATCCATGATGCTGTCTGGGTGCAGCCTGTACTTTTCATGGATCTGCTCCTCTGTTTGCTGGAACAAGGTGATGCGTGCACTGAAGATCCTCTCTTTGCGTCTCCTTCTCTGGCCAGCAGCTCTGATCCTCAGCCTCCTAGCGATGATGTACAGCGCAGCCATTGTGAAAGCCCCTGTTGCATTTTGGGCCAGCTTATATGGGTTGCACCTGGTTACCACCTGCTCTGAGTTGGTGGTAATTGCGAGGTGCTAAATTGCGAATTTTGCTAATTCACAGATAGCGAATTTTTGGTACATTTCATTGCGAATTCGCTATCTGCGATTACGTTATTTGCGAAATTCGCAAATCGCGTACAGCAATATGCGAATTCGCATAAAATATTCGCATAATCGGGCTCGCACATTTGTGCGAATCGCTATTTTGCGATTAGCAATTCTGCGATGCGATTCCGTTTCATACATCGCAAACGTCATTTTTGCATTCGCAAACACAGAAATTTAGCGATTCGCAGTGTTTGCGATTGCGAAAATGCTTGATACATATGGCCCTTAGTCATGTATGGATTTACATATAAAACATTTTATTAAAACAAAACAACAACAAATAAAACTATGTACAGCCATGTCGTGTCATCGCTGGACCATTTGTGAATCACAGCCTGTAAGACAAAAAGAAAGATAAGATGGTGCGTCATGCGTCCAGCAAAGGAGAAAGACAAAGAGAGAAAGAGTGAGGGAGAAAGAGAGAAACAAAGAAAGAGTGAGAGAGAGAGGAAGACAAAGAAATAGAGAAAGAGTGAGAGAGAGAAAGAGAGAAATAGTGTGAGAGAGGAAGAGAGAGAGAGAAAGAGTGAGAGAGAGGAAGAGAGAGAAAGAGTGAGAGAGAGGAAGAGAGGGAGGAAGAGTGAGAGAGAGAGAGAGAAAGAGTGAGAGAGAGGAAGACAGACAAAGACAGAGAAAGAGAAAGAGTGAGAGAGAGAAAGAGTAAGATACAGGGAAAAGAGAGAGAGAGAGAAACAGTGTGAGAGAGAGGTAGAGAGAAAGAGAGAGAGAAAGAGTGAGAGAGAGGAAGAGAGAGAAAGAAAGAATGAGAGAGAGGAACAGACAGAGAAAGAGAGAAAGTGTGAGAGAGAGAAAGGAAGAGATGGAGAGGGAGTGTTGACACTGGAGAAAATCTTCGCAGCTTACCTTTGTGCCTCCGGTGTGTCTCCAACCATGTGCCGGGACATAGTGCAACCTTAAGTTTAGTGATCTGAAAGATAGTATAGAATTAGTAATTGCAGAGTACATACAACTGCACACGCCTAATTATCTGTTTCGGCAATGCGCACTCAGGCTGCTGCAGCCCATCCACTCCCACTGCTCAGAGGTGTCTGTGCGCTCTTGTGCACCCAGGCTGCTGCACACTATCCACTCCCACCGCCCAGAGGTGACTGCCCGCTGCTGCGGAAAGAAGTATCTCTGCTCACCTTCCGCCACCGGTGTGTGTGTAAGAGGGTACACCACGTGCTGAAGCAACTTTGTCAGGTGTTGTCAGGATGGCCACGCATCACCGCAGTTTGTACATGCGTTCAGCTGTGGTGGTGTGGGGGGAGTCGTCGATTCGTGAATCACAGCCTGTTAGATAAAAAGCAAGATAAGATTGTGCGTCATTCATCCATCAAAGGAGAGAGAAAGAGAGAGAGAGAGAAAGAAAGAGTGAGAGGAAGACAGAGAGAAAAAGAAAGAAGGAGTGAGAGGAAGACAGAGAGAAAGAGAGAAACAGTGGGAGTGACAGGAAGAGAGAGAGAAAAAGAAAGAAAGAGTGAGAGGAAGACAGAGAGAAAGAGTGAGAGAGACGAAGCGAGAGAGAAACAGTGAGAGAGAGAAAGAGAGAGAAAGAGTGAGAGAGAGGAAGAGTGAGAGAAAGAGTGAGAGAGAGCAAGAGAGAGAGAGAAAGAGTGAGAGAAAGGAAGAGAGAGAGAGAAAGAGTGAGAGTGAGGAAGACAGAAAGTGTGAGAGAGGGGAAGACAGAGAAAGAGAGAAAGAGTGAGATACAAGGAAGAGAGAAAGAGAGAAACAGTGTGAGAGAGAGGAAGAGAGAGAGAAACAGTGTGAGAGAGAGAAGAGAGAGAGAAAGAGTGAGAGAGGAAGAGAGAGAAAGAAAGAATGAGAGAGAGAGGAAGAGACAGAGAAAGAGAGAGAGTGCGAGAGAGAGAAAGGAAGAGATAGAGAGTGAGAGAGAGAGAAAGAGTGTGAGTGACAGAAAGGAAGAGATGGAGAGGGAGAGTGAGTGTTGACACTGTGGAGAAAATCCTCACAGCTCACCTTTCTGTCACCGGTGTGTCTCCAACCACGTGCCGGGATATAGGGCAGCCCTCAAGCTTAGTCATCTGAAACATAAAAATGGAATCAGTAATGGATGAGTACATACAACTGCGTATGCCTAAATCGCTGTCCCGCCTTTGTGTATCCAGGCTAGATAATTGCCCTCTGGTGGGCCTCTTCGGTGGGAAAAATGGATAAAAAGGGACTACGTACTCCAGCATGCCTTGGGAGAATGAAACACCGAAGAGGCCCACCAGAGGGCAATTATCTAATCAGCATGTGTAGATGCCTGTGATCAAGAGCCGTGGGGCTCGAAACGCGTAAGGCGAGGAAAGTTATTTCAAATGCGAGATGCTGTTTGCCCACAATAAAAGTTTCCGGAGAGATCGTCTGCCTTGAGAGTGCGTCTTCAATGAAGGGTAACCTTTGGTTTCATGTATTACGGCAACCCAGCCGTGAAGACAGCACCACCACCAGAGAATAATGTGGGACCGGAGGCCTTGAATTCTTTAAAGCTTTGTTACGGTACAGCAGAACAATGAATAATTAAACAGCACCTTTCATTTGAGAGGCCCAATGGAGGGCTTTAAATGACTAAATACTGTAATGGTTTTGGCACACAACCCACTGGAGGGAAAAATGGATAAAAAGGGACTACGTACTCCAGCATGCCTTGGGAGAATGAAACACCGAAGAGGCCCACCAGAGGGCAATTATCTAATCAGCATGCAGTCAAGAGTGATGTCTTGATGTGTTGCCAGAGCCATGTGTAGATGCCTGTGATCAAGAGCCATGGGGCTCGAAACGCGTAAGGCGAGGAAAGTTATTTCAAATGCGAGATGCTGTTTGCCCACAATAAAAGTTTCCGGAGAGATCGTCTGCCTTGAGAGTGCGTCTTCAATGATGGGTAACCTTTTGTTTCATATATATATATATATATATATATATATATATATATATATATATATATACATATATATATAATCAATAAACAAGGAACAGAATACTAATCTTGCCCCTGTGTCGGTGTCCATTTTTGATCAAGGAAACCGGAGTTGAAGTTTATATATGCAGCAAAACATCACACTGCCTCGTTTGTACCATTGACACCAGTGCATTCTGGAATCTGTAGTGCCAGTTGGAAGTCACATGACCTGTGAATGGAGCACTTGCAATTATGCTTAATGTTACCTACCTGTGATCAAGGCATAACGACGCCGAAACGCGTAAGGACTTGAGTGGCAGATCTGAATAAAATGGCTTGAACTACTTTGAAACCGGGCTCGGCAAATCCTTCTTTGATGTTCATGACAGGCCTCTCCATTCCCGTTGCCACCGGAGCTGCCCTGCAGGGTTGAGGGCCCCCAGTATGGAGCTCTTTCTTGTGGTGCAGTCTACACCTTTGGGGGCATGACCCGCTCACTCTACACCAGACCAGTTGGACTGCATTGGTATTTTCTGGCGGTAGAGGTGGGTAAGGGAGAAGTGAGGGCACACCTCATTTGGACAGTTTCAAGTATCTCGCCATTTCGGAGTTATTTGCCGCTACTCTGGGATACATTTTGTGCACTCAGACATTTTATTTTCCAGAATGTAATTTTAAATAGTACGACGATGCCCAAGAATGCTATGCAGCAAAACATCACACTGTCTCATTTGTACAATTGACACCAGTGCATTCTGGAATCTGTAGTGCCAGTTGGAAGTCACATGACCTGTGAATGGAGCACTTGCAATTATGCTTAATGTTACCTACCTGTGATCAAGGCATAACAACGCTGAAACGCGTAAGGACTTGAGTGGCAGATCTGAATAAAATGGCTTGAACTACTTTGAAACCGGGCTTGGCAAATCCTTCTTTGATGTTCATGAAGGGCCTCTCCATTCCCGTTGCCGCCAGAGCCGCCCTTCAGGGTTGGGGGCCCCCAGTATGGAGAGCTCTTTCTTGTGGTGTAGTCTACACCTTTGGGGGCATGACCCGCTTACTCTACGCCAGACCAGTTGGACTGCCTTGGTATTTTCTGGCGGTAGAGGTGGGTAAGGGAGAAAAGTGAGGGCACACTTCATTTGGACAGTTTCAAGTATCTCGCCATTTCGGAGTTATTTGCTGCTACTCTGGGATACATTTTGTGCACTCAGACATTTTATTTTCCAGAATGTAATTTTAAATAGTACGACGATGCCCAAGAATGCTATGCAGCAAAACATCACACTGCCTCGTTTATACAATTGACACCAGTGCATTCTGGAATCTGTAGTGCTAGTTGGAAGTCACATGACCTGTGAATGGAGCACTTGCAATTATGCTTAATGTTACCTACCTGTGATCAAGGCGTAATGACGCCGAAACGCATAAGGACTTGAGTGGCAGATCTGAATAAAATGGCTTGAACTACTTTGAAACTGGGCTCGGCAAATCCTTCTTTGTTATATATATATATATATTCACAGAAAAAACCATACGTTTCAGGGACGTTATAGTTAGTAATTGGTACTTAAAAAACCTTTGAAATTCACTGAAAAAACCATAGGTTTCAGGGACATTATAGTTAGAAATTAGCATTTAAAAAACCCTAGAAATTCACTGAAAAAACCATAGGTTTCAGGGATGTTATAGTTAGTTGGACATTTCACTCGTACAAAACCAGAGAAATTCTGCCGTTATAGTTAGTTCAGCTAACTATAACTCGCGCCCCGCAATGCACTGCTGATGACGTCACATATTACATCATTCATGACATGGTCAGTGACATCACTGATGACATCACTAATGACATCTCAAATGACATCACTGATGACATCACTGATGACATCATCCAGTGAGTGTCTGTTTCTGTAAAGTTTAAATATGTTTTATATATATATATATATATATATATATATATATATATATATATATATATATATATATATATATATATGCCAAGGTGTATTGAAGAATGAGTGGGTGTATAAGTGTCTGGATGGAGGATTTAGTAGGTGCGTGACTGACTGTATAAGTGAGTGATTAAATGTGTCTTACTGAATGCATGGGTTAGTGACTAAACTGTGTGAATGTCTGTATCAGCCTGTCTGTTGTTGTGTAAGGTGCTGCATGGGTTGGTCAGTAGCTACATGAGTGTCTATATGGGTTATTGATTGGTTGCCTGAGTATTTATATGGGAGACTGTGTGTGTGTGTGGGTGGGTGGGAGGTGCGTGACTCTGCGCATAGATGTATGAGTGGTTGATTCACTGGGTGTATGGGTTCAAGAGTGCATGTGGAAACAGCTGTATGGGTGGATGAGTGTGCGTATGGGTGTGTTGGTGAGTGAATGGATGTCTCAGTGGTACATGTCCAAGTAACTACATATGTAAAAGCAGTGTATGTGAGAGTTGGAGTATATAAATGACTATACGTGAGAGTCAGTGATTGTGAAAGTGGCTGTAGGGATGAGTGTGTACTTGTATCAGTGATTGTATAAGAGAGTAAGTATGCATTAGTATCTGTATGAATAAGTGAGGTAGTGTGTGTATAACTGTATAGCTGAGTAAATGGGAGTGTGATTGATTTTTTGCATGACTGACTAGGTCTGTGAGTAACTCCATGGATGAGTGGCGGTGTGTGAGTGTCTGTATAGGTGTATGAGTGCATATAATAGTGTTGTATTGATGAGTGACTGCATGTATGAGTGATTGTATGGGTGAATGAGTGGATGTGTGTGTAGACGTAGGAATCAGTGAGTGCGTATGTAGTAACTGGTATTGGTGTGTCTATGGTTTCTAAAATGGTAGTCTGTATTTTAGAGTGGCTGTATCAAAGGTTATATTAGGGTGTGAGGAGGTGCATCAGATTATCATGTGGATGATGTCATCAGTGATGTCATTTGAGATGTCATCAGTGATGTCATCAGTGATGTCACTGACCATGTCATGAATGATGTAATATGTGATGTCATCAGCAGTGCATTGCAGGGCGCGAGTTATAGTTAGCTGAACTAACTATAATGGCAGAATTTCTCTGGTTTTGTACGAGTGAAATGTCCAACTAACTATAACGTCCCTGAAACCTATGTTTTTTTCAGTGAATATATATATATATATATATATATATATATATATATATATATATATATATATATATATATATATTATCCACCGGCGGTCGCCAGTAGATAGTTATAGTTAGGACCTAGTTTCCATAGGAAACTCGTTTTTTGTTTTCTCAATATCTTTGGCGCCGGTTGACGAATCTTTGCGAAATTTTCAAAACTAGTGGCCCGCTCCAGTCAGCTCCTGTCTTGAAAGTTTGGGGGTGATTCGGCAAGGAGGGGCCGAGAAAAAGGGGGTCCCAAAACGTGTTTTCTCCATGTTAATTCCCATAGGAAACTTTAGACACGGCTACAGCTCGAACTGCTGAACGGAATTACACCAAATTTGGCAAAAAGGTAGCCCTTGTTTCAGAAAGAGACCTTTTTTAAATGGAGTAAATCCGTTCAGTAGTTCCTGAGGAATTCAAAAAATAGAGGTCGGAAAATCCATTTCCCATAGGAAACTTTAGACACGGTTACAGCTGAAACTGCTGAACGGAATTACACCAAATTTGGCAAAAAGTTAGCCCTTGGTTCAGAAAGAGTCCTTTTTTTTAAATGGTGTAAATCCGTTCAGTAGTTGCTGAGAAAATCAAAAAATAAAAGTTTTGATATATAGAGGCGCGGTGGATCCGCAGACCCTCCCGACCACAAGCTTTATTCTAATTGGCTGTCAACACTCCAAACCAGGAAGTGTTGGCAGCCATCTTGTGACTCGGTAGAACCGAGTCACAAGAAAAGAGAAAAACAAACGCGAAAATCAAGAAAAGAGGGCAGGGTAGAAACCCCCTGACCCCCTAGGCCTGCTCAGGTGGTCCCACAAGGACCCACTGGGCCCAAAAAAGCATATTTGTTTTTTAAATCGGTGAGATTCGCGCACCCAACATGAATTTTGGCCCAAAAAAAAAAAGGCGCGGGCTCCCGCGCTTCGTTATTATTTAGCCCCCGGGTGGGCCAAGTCCTGGGGGCATGACACATTATAATTGCGGGGGCCCAGGGGGGCTCCGCAGCCCCGGGACCGCCACCCCCCGGGCT
The DNA here is from genome assembly GCA_963921515.1 of Calotriton arnoldi. Taxonomy (NCBI): domain Eukaryota; kingdom Metazoa; phylum Chordata; class Amphibia; order Caudata; family Salamandridae; genus Calotriton; species Calotriton arnoldi. The sequence continues at coordinate 1,314,786 of CAWUFW010003263.1, forward strand.
TTCCTAAAATATTTGCGGGGGCACACGGCCCCCCCCGCAGCCCCGGGGACCGCCACTCCCCGGGGCTTGTTTTATTTGATGTGTGGGGGGACTCCAAGGCCCCCCAAGCCCCGGGGACCGCCACCCCCCCCGGCTTTTCTTAAATATTTGTGGGGGCACATGGCCCCCCTGCAGCCCCGGGGACCGCCACCACCCGGGGCTGGTTTTAAAAAAAATAAAGAACCTGTGTGGGGGGGCTCGAGTCCCCCCACACGCCCCAGGGACCGCCACCTCCCCGGGGCTTTGCCAATGTTGGGAGGGGGGCCGCGCGGCCCCCCTCCAGGAGCCCTTGATGGCCCTGGGGACCGCCACCCCCCAGGGCTGGCTCCTGCAGTGTCCCGGGGTGCCCACCCCCGGGACACTGCTGTTTGCAATGACAGGGCGGGAGCCGCGCGGCTCCCACCCTGTCATTGCAAACTGCTTTGCTTCATTGAAGCGAGAGCAGGAAACCTGCTCTCGCTTCAATGAAGCAAAGCAGAATTGCTTTTCCACACGGGGAGCTGCATGTCAGCAGCTCCCCATGTGGAAAAGCAATGCCAGCTCCTGCAGGATGCAGGGAGCCGGCAGGGACCATGGGGGCATTGGGGCTCCCCCCCACGGTCCCCAACGGAGAGGGCCAGCCCCGGGGGATGGGGTCCCCGGGGCTAGCAGTGGCCCGGGAGGGGGGCCACGCGCCCCCTCCCCCCCAAAAAAATAAATAAATAATGGCCGGCCCCGGGAGATGGGGTCCCCGGGGCCAATAGAGGCCTCAGGAGGGGGGCCACGCAGCCCCCCTCCATAAAAAAATAATAATATTTATGTGGCTATGCCCCGGGGGATGGGGTCCCCGGGGATGGAATTGGCCACGGGAGGGGGGCCCACGCGGCCCCCTTCCCGTTCAAATGCATTTATTTTTTTTAAAATGGGGGTAAGGCCCTGGGGGATGGGGTCCCCAGGGCCCAAAAAAGTAAAAAGAAGGGGGGCCACACAGCCCCTCTTCTAAAAAAAATAATTTAAAAAATAACCGCGATCGTGCCGGTGGCCCCGCCCCCTCCCAGCAACACTCTGCAAAAACGCCCTGCGGCGCGTTTTAAATTGGGGAATTAATTCCCCTTCATACTGGGGGTCCCTGGGGGCCAACTAGCCCACCAGGTACCTTCAGTAAGCGCCACAGGGCTGCATTGCAGAGAGGTGGTCCATGCCACGCCCCTTTTTACAACTCTCTGCAACGCAGCTCTGTGGCGCTTACTGGAGGTACCTGGTGGGCTAGTTGGACCCCAGGGACCCTCAGGATTCAAGGGGACTTAATCCCCCAACTTAAAACGCGCCACGGGGCACGTTTGCACAGTGGTGAAGGGAGGGGGCGGGGCCTGAGGTGACATGTGTGCAAACATGCCCTGTGGCGCGTTTTAAGTTGGGGAATTAATTCCCCTTCAATCCTGAGGGCCCCTGGGGGCCAACTAGCCCACCAGGTACCTCCAGTAAGCGCCACAGTCCTGCGTTGCAGAGAGGTGGTCCAGGCCACGCACCTTTTTACACCTCTCTGCAACGCAGCTCCGTGGCGCTTACTGGAGGTACCTGGTGGGCTAGTTGGACCCCAGGGACCCTCAGGATTCAAGGGGACTTAATCCCCCAACTTAAAACGCGCCACGGGGCACGTTTGCACAGTGGTGAAGGGAGGGGGCGGGGCCTGAGGTGACATGTGTGCAAACATGCCCTGTGGCGCGTTTCAAGTTGGGGAATGAATTCCTCTTCAATCCTGAGGGTCCCTGGGGGCCAACTAGCCCACCAGGCACCTCCAGTTAGCACCACTGCGCTGCGTTGCAGAGAGGTGGCCCAGGCCACACCCCTTTTTACACCTCTCTGCAACGCAGCTCTGTGGCGCTTACTGGAGGTACCTGGTGGGCTAGTTGGACCCCAGGGACCCTGAGGATTCAAGGGGACTTAATCCCCCAACTTAAAAAGCGCCAGGGGGCGCGTTTGCACAGTGGTGAAGGGAGGGGGCGGGGCCTGAGGTGACATGTGTGCAAACACGCCCTGTGGCGCGTATTAAGTTGGGGAATTAATTCCTCTTCAATTCTGAGGGTCCCTGGGGGCCAAGTAGCCCACCAGGTACCTCCAGTAAGCGCCACTGCGCTGCGTTGCAGAGAGGTGGTCCATGCCACGCCCCTTTTTACACCTCTCTGCAATGCAGCTCTGTGGCGCTTACTGGAGGTACCTGGTGGGCTAGTTGGACCCCAAGGACCCTCAGAATTCAAGGGGACTTAATCACCCAACTTAAAACGCGCCACGGGGTGCGTTTGCACAGTGGTGAAGGGAGGGGGCGGGGCCTGAGGTGACATGTGTGCAAACACGCCCTGTGGAGCGTTTTAAGTTGGGGAATTAATTCCCCTTCAATCCTGAGGGCCCCTGGGGGCCAACTAGCCCACCAGGTACCTCCAGTAAGCGCCACAGTCCTGCGTTGCAGAGAGGTGGTCCAGGCCACGCACCTTTTTACACCTCTCTGCAACGCAGCTCCGTGGCGCTTACTGGAGGTACCTGGTGGGCTAGTTGGACCCCAGGGACCCTCAGGATTCAAGGTGACTTAATCCCCCAACTTAAAACGCACCACGGGGCGCGTTTGCACAGTGGTGAAGGGAGGGGGCGGGGCCTGAGGTGACATGTGTGCAAACATGCCCTGTGGCGTGTTTCAAGTTGGGGAATTAATTCCTCTTCAATCCTGAGGGTCCCTGGGGGCCAACTAGCCCACCAGCTACCTCCAGTAAGCACCACTGCGCTGCGTTACAGAGAGGTGGCCCAGGCCACGCCCCTTTTTACACCTCTCTGCAACGCAGCTCTGTGGCACTTACTGGAGGTACCTAGTGGGCTAGTTGGACCCCAGGGACCCTCACGATTCAAGGGGACTTAATCTCCCAACTTAAAACGCCCACAGGGCGTGTTTGCACACATGTCACCTCAGGCCCCCCCTCCCTTCACCACTGTGCAAACGCGCCCCGTGTCGCGTTTTAAGACGTAGTTTTAATCCCCCTGCCCTATTATGTACTAGGCCTTACAGAGGAGGTCATGCTAATCACAGGGGTACCCCAACGCATAGTGTTCCCTAGTGTATGTAGGTGTTTTCACTGTATTCTAAGTGTCTTTTAGCATAGCACTGGCTCTAGGCCTAGTTACTCAGAGTCAGTTACTACCAGTACCCGTCTGAAAAAGTTGTGGGCACAGGATGATTTTGCAACAGGGCCTCTTTCTGCTCCTCTGTTGGTTCTTTCTGCACATGTCTTGCTTCTTCCTGCACTTTTCTTCGTCTTTGTGGACTTCTATTGCTTCTTTCTGCATTTCTTTTGCTTCTTTCTGTGCATTTTTTCTTCTTTCTTCACATGTCCTACCTCTGTAGGCATAGTTAGAAACTAGCATTTAAAAAACCTTTGAAATTCACTTAAAAAACCATAGGTTTCAGGCACGTTATAGTTAGAAATTAGCATTTAAAAAACCTTTGAAATTCACTGAAAAAACTATAGGATTCAGCCACGTTATAGTTAGAAATTAGCATTTAAAAAACCTTAGAAATTCACTGAAAAAACCATAGGTTTCAGGGGCGTTATAGTTAGTTGGACATTTCATCGTACAAAACCAGTGAAATTCCCCTGTTATAGTTAGTTCAGCTAACTATAACTCGCGCCCCCGCAATGCACTGCTGATGACGTCACATATTACATCACTCATGACATGGTCAGTGACATCACTGATGACATCACTGATGACATCTCAAATGACATCACTGATGACATCACTGATGACATCATCCATGTGATAATTTCATGCATCTTCTCACACCCTAATATAACTTTTGATACTCTAAATTACAGACTGCCATTCTCAAAACCATAGACACTCCAACACCAATAACTACATACCCACTCACTGATTCTTACGTCTACACACACATCCACTCACTCACCCGTACAGTCACTCATACTTACGGTCACTCAGTACAGGACTATCATATGCACTCATACACCTATATAGACACTCACACACCACCACTCATCCATAGAGGTACTCACACACCTAGTCAGTCATGCAAATAATTAATCACACTCCCATTTACTCACCTATACAGTTATACACACACCAGCTCACTTACTCATACAAATACTAGCACATTCTTACGCTCTTATACAATAACTGATACAAGCACACACTCATCCATACAGCCACTCTCACAATCACACACTCTCACTTATAGCCATTTAAATACTCTAACACACATATATACTGCCTTTCACATATGTAGTTACTCACACATGTACCACTGAGATATACATTCACTCACTAACACACCCATACACACACTCACCCACCCATACAGTCCATCACAGATGCACTCTTGAAACCATGCACCCAGTGAATCACCCACTCACACATCTATGCACAGAGTCACACACACCCCACCCACACAAACACTCAGGCACCCATACAGATACTCACACAACCAATCAATAACTCATATAGACACTCATGTAGCTATTCACAAACCCATGCAGCCGCTTACATACCAACAGACAGACGGATACAGACATTCACACAGTTTAGTCACTAACCCATGCATTCAGTAAGATACGTTTAATCACTCACTTATAGACTCAGTCACGCACCTACTAAATCATCCATTAAGACATTTATACACCCACTCATTCTTCAATACGCCTTTCCCTATATATATTAAACATATTTGAACTTTACAGAAACACAAAGTCACTGGATGATGTCATCAGTGATGTCATTTGAGATGTCATCAGTGATGTCACTGACCATGTCATGAGTGATGTAATATGTGATGTCATCAGCAGTGCATTGCGGGGCGCGAAGTTATAGTTAGCTGAACTAACTATAACGGGGAATTTCACTCGTTTTGTATGAGTGAAATGTCCAACTAACTATAACGCCCCTGAAACCTATGGTTTTTTCAGTGAATATATGTATATATATATATATATATATATATATATATATATATATATATATATATCAAGGCAGTGAATGCCGAAACGCGTCGCAGCGTAATGGAGGAATAAACCTTGCATTTCTGAAATCTCCCCGTGTCGGTGTCCGATTTTGTGTGGAGAATCGGATGTGGTGTTCATATATATATTATCTACTGGCGGTCGCCAGTAGATAGTTATAGTTAGGACCTATTTTCCATAGGAAATCCGCGACATTCTATTTGAAATAACTCTTGCGTCGGTTGACGAATCTTCGCAAAATTTTCAAACTTTATGGCCCGCTCCGGTCCGCTCCTACCCTGAAAGTTTCGGGGTGATTCGTCAAGCGGGGGCCGAGAAAAAAGGGGGGTCCCAAAACGTGTTTTCCCCATTCATTTTCCCATAGGAAACTTTAGCCACGGCTACAGCCCGAACTGCTGAACGGAATTACACCAAATTTGGCAAAGAAGTAGTTCTTGGTTCAGAAAGAACCCTTTTTGTTAAATGGTGTAAATCCGTTCAGTAGTTCCTGTGAAAATCAAAAGGAAAATCACATATATATCTATGGCCGCGTTGGATTCGCGCACCCTCCCGATCACGAGCTGCATGCTAATTGGCTGTCAACACTCCAAATCAGGAAGTGTTGGCAGCCATTTTATCCCTCGGTAGAACCGAGGGACAGAAACAAGTGCGCAAAGCGCAAAAAGGGGCAGGGTAGAAACACCCTGACCCCTAGGTCTGCTCAGGGGGTCCCACAAGGACCCCTGGGCAGAAAAAAGCATTTTTTTTTTTTAAATCGGCAGAATGCGCTTAGGGTGCGCGAATCCCGCCGAGAAAAAGAAAAGAAACAAGTGCGCAAAACGCACAAAGGGGGCAGGGTAGAAACACCCTGACCCCCTAGGTCTGCTCAGGGGGTCCCACAAGGACCCCCTGGGCAGAAAAAGCATTTTTTATTTTTTAAATCGGCAGGATGCGCTCAGGGTGCGCAGATCCTGCCGAGAAAATCAATCGAAGCGCGGTCTCCCGCGCTCGATGCAAATTTGCCCCGGGTGGCCCAAGTCCCGGGGGTATGCGGGGGCTGGGTTTATTGTTTATGGGGGGCCTCTAGGGCCCCCCAAGCCCTGGGGACCGCCACCCCCACCCCCCGGGGCTTTTAAAAAAAAATGATGGCAGGAGAGCTGTGCGCCCTCCTGCTGCCCCGGGGACTGCCACCCCCCGGGGCTGATTTTTTTTAATTTAAAAAACCTGTGTGGGGGGGCTCCAGCCCCCCACACGCCCCGGGGACCGCCACCTCCCCGGGGCACTAAAGATTTAAATATGGGGGTCCGTTACGGACCCCCAGAGCCCCGGGGACCACCACCTCCCTGGGGCTTTGAACAAGTTGGGAGGGGGGCCGCGCTGCCCCCCTCCTGGAGCCAGTGATGGCCCTGGTGACCACCACCCCCAGGGCCGGCTCCTGCAGTGTCCCCCGGGACACTGTAGTTTGCTATGACAGGACGGGAGCATCGCGGCTCCCGTCCTGTCATAGCAAACTTGGTTTGCATTTTGAAAGAGAGAGCAGGAAACCTGCTCTCTCTTTCAAAATGCAAACCCAATTGCTTTTCCACACGGGGAGCAGCATGTTAGCTGCTCCCCATGTGGAAAAGCAATGCCGGCTCCCGCAGGAGGCGGGGAGCCGGCTGGGACTGTGGGGGGATTGGGGACCCCCCCACAGTCTCCAACGAGAGGCCAGGCCCCGGGGGATGGGGTCCCCGGGGCCATAAGTGGCCCGGGAGGGGGGCCACGCAGCCCCCCTCCCCAATATATATATATATTTTTTTAAAAAGGGCAAGGCCGGCCCCGGGGGATGGGGTCCCCGGGCCTTAAATAGCCTGAGGAGGGGGGCCACGCAGCCCCCCTCCAAATATTTTTTTTAAAAAGAGGGCATGCCCCGGGGGATGGGGTCCCCGGGGCCAATAGAGGCCCAGGGAAGGGGGGCCACGCGGCCCCCTTCCCGTTAAAAAAAAAAAAAAAAAATGCTCAGGCCCCGGGGGATGGGGTCCCCGGGGCCAAAAGTGGCCGAGGGAAGGGGGGCCACGCAGCCCCCCTCCCATAAAAAAAAAAGGAAAAAAAAAAAACGGCATTGTGCCGGAGGCCCCGCCCCCCTCCCTGCAGCAGTGTGCAAACGCGCCCCCTGGCACGTTTTAAGAAGGGGAAGTAATTCCCCTTGAATACTGGGGGTCCCGGCCAACTAGCCCACCAGGAACCTCCAGTATGCGCCAGGGGGCTGTGTTGCAGAGAGGTGTACAGAGGCCACGCCCCTTTATACACCTCTCTGCAACGCAGCTCTGTGGCGCTTTTTGGAGGTACATGGTGGGCTAGTTCGACTCCAGGGACCCTCAGGATTCAAGGGGACTTAATCCCCCAACTTAAAACGCGCCACGGGGCGCGTTTGCACAGTGGTGAAGGGAGGGGGCGGGGCTTCAGGTGACATGTGTGCAAACAGGCCCTGTGGCGCATTTTAAGATGGGGAATGAAATCCCCTTCAATCCTGAGGGTCCCTGGGGGCCAACTAGCCCACCAGGTACGTCCAGAAAGCGCCACAGAGCTGCGTTGCAGAGAGGTGCAAAAAGGGGCGTGGCCTCTGAACACCTCTCTGCAACGCAGCTCCCTGGCGCATACTGGAGGTACAGGGTGGGCTAGTTGGACCCCAGGGACCCTCATGATTCAAGGGGAATTAATCCCCCAACTTAAAACGCGCCACGGGGCGCATTTGCACAGATGTCACCTCAGGCCCCGCCCCCTCCCTTCACCATTGTGCAAATATTCCTCTAAAATCAGCCAAACTACGAATTCCGATTTACTCACCTGTTATCAGGAGAGACCTCAGTGCTGCATCTTTGAGCCCAGTACTGATCCTGAAAAGTAATTTTAACCGTACTTACCAGTAACTTGAATTTCCTTCCATAGGCTAACATTGACTGGTTTCACTTGGAAATTCTTCTAAGTGTGGAGTTTTGGAACTTTATAATATTCCTCTAAAATCAGCCAAAATACGAATTCCGATTTACTCACCTGTTATCAGGAGAGACCTCAGTGCTGCATCTTTCAGCCCAGTACTGATCCTGAAAAGTAATTTTAACCGTACTTACCAGTAACTTGAATTTCCTTCCATAGGATATCATTGCCTGCTTTTTGCTGAAAAAGTTTCTAGTGTCGATTTTTGTAACATACAAATATTCCTCTAAAATCAGCCGAACTACGAATTCCGATTTACTCACCTGTTATCAGGAGAGACCTCAGTGCTGCATCTTTGAGCCCAATACTGATCCTGAAAAGTAATTTTAACCGCACTTACCAGTAATTTGAATTTCCTTCCATAGGCTAACATTGACTGGTTTCACTTGGAAATTCTTCTAAGTGTGGAGTTTTGGAACTTTATAATATTCCTCTAAAATCAGCCGAACTACGAATTCCGATTTACTCACCTGTTATCAGGAGAGACCTCAGTGCTGCATCTTTCAGCCCAGTACTGATCCTGAAAAGTAATTTTAACCGTACTTACCAGTAACTTGAATTTCCTTCCATAGGATATCATTGCCTGCTTTTTGCTGAAAAAGTTTGTGTGTCGATTTTTGTAACATACAAATATTCCTCTAAAATCAGCCGAACTACGAATTCCGATTTACTCACCTGTTATCAGGAGAGACCTCAGTGCTGCATCTTTGAGTCCAGTACTGATCCTTTAAAGTAATTTTAACCGTACTTACCAGTAACTCGAATTTCCTTCCATAGGCTAACATTGAGTGGTTTCTCTTGGAAATTCTTCTAAGTGTGGAGTTTTGGAACTTTATAATATTCCTCTAAAATCAGCCAAAATACGAATTCCGATTTACTCACCTGTTATCAGGAGAGAACCCAGTGCTGCATCTTTTAGCCCAGCACTGACCCTGAAAAGTAATTCTAACCGTACTTACCAGTAACTTGTATTTCCTTCCATAGGAATCCATTGTCTGGTTTTCAGCAGAAAAGTTTCAAAGTGTCGATTTTTACAAACTACAAATATTCCTTAAAAATCGCCGGTATGACTTAAACGCATTCTTTCAACTGTTTACAGGAGATGCACCAGTGCTGGATCCAGGATCCACCACTGAGTAAGAAAAAGTAACGATAACACTACTTACCTGCTAAGTGAATTTCCTCCCATAGGATAACATTGGTGATTCTATGTGAAGAAGTTTCTAAGTGTCAACCTTTAAAATACAATAATATTCCTTAAAAATCACTACTGTAACCAAAACGCTTTTACTCAACTGTTTACAGGAGATGTCCCAGGACTGAATCTAGGATCCAGTCCTGTGGTTAGAAAAAGTAATCCATAAAGAAACTAATTGCATTTAACTAGAAATTCACATTGAGCTCAATGTTGCATTGTGTTTGAAATTGTGTTGCCCATTGCAACAACTGTAACTACTGTACTTAAAAGTCTATTGCCTATTTGCAAAGTATTTAAACTAAAGTAATTCATTCTGAGAAAGTATATTTTGTAATGTAATGTATAATGTAATTACAATGTAATTTAAAAAATAAAATATCTAAAAATAAATAGTTTAAAAAAATGTAGTAAATCAGTATCCAAAAAATAAATATAACAATTAATACATTTAAAAATTGTCATTTACAAAACCTTTGAAATTCACTGAAAAAAACCATAGGTTTCAGACATGTTATAGTTAGGAATTAGCATTTAAAAAACCTTTGAAATTCACTGAAAAAACCATAGGTTTCAGGCACATTATAGTTAGAAATTAGCATTTAAAAAACCTTACAAATTCACTGAAAAAACCATAGGTTTTAGGGACAGTTATAGTTAGTTGGACATTGCACTCGTAGAAAACCCGTGAAATTCCCCCGTTATAGTTAGTTCAGCTAACTATAACTCGCGCCCCACAATTCACTGCTGATGACGTCACATATTACATCACTCATGACATGGTCAGTGACATCACTGATGACATCACTGATGACATCTCAAATGACATCACTGATGACATCATCCATGTGATAATTTCATGCATCTTCTCACACCCTAATATAACTTTTGATACACCCACTCTAAATTACAGACTGCCATTCGCAAAACCATAGACACTCCAACACCAATAACTACATACCCACTCACTGATTCTTAGGTCTACACACACATCCACTCACTCACCCGTACAGTCACTCATACTTACGGTCACTCAGTACAGGACTATCATATGCACTCATACTCCTATATAGACACTCAAACACCACCACTCATCCATAGAGGTACTCACACACCTAGTCAGTCATGCAAATAATTAAACACACTGCCATTTACTCACCTATACAGTTATACACAGACCAGCTCACTTACTCATACAAATACTAGCACATTCTTACGCTCTTATACGATCACTGATACAAGCACACACTCATCCATACAGTCACTCTCACAATCACACACTCTCGCTTATAGCTATTTATATACTCCAACACACATATATACTGCCTTTCACATATGTAGTTACTCACACATGTACCACTGGGACATACATTCACTCACTAACACACTCTTACACACACTTACCCACCCATACAGTCTATCACAGATGCACTCTTGAAACCATGCACCCAGTGAATCACCCACTCACACATCTATGCACAGAGTCGCACACACCCCACCCACACAAACACTCAGGCACCCATACAGATACTCAGACAACCAATCAATAACTCATATAGACACTCATGTAGCTATTCACAAACCCATGCAGCCACTTACACAGCAACAGACAGACGGATACAGACATTCACCCAGTTTAGTCACTAACCCATGCATTCAGTAAGATACGTTTAATCACTCACTTATAGAGTTAGTCACGCACCTTCTAAATCATCCATTCAGACACTTATACACCCACTCATTCTTCAATACGCCTTTCCCTATATATATTAAACATATTTAAACTTTACAGAAACACACAGTCACTGGATGATGTCATCAGTGATGTCATTTGAGATGTCATCAGTGATGTCATCAGTGATGTCACTGACCATGTCATGAGTGATGTAATATGTGACGTCATCAGCAGTGCATTGCGGGGGCGCGAGTTATAGTTAGCTGAACTAACTATAACGGGGGAATTTCACGGGTTTTCTACGAGTGCAATGTCCAACTAACTTTAACTGTCCCTAAAACCTATGGTTTTTTCAGTGAATATATATACTGCAACACCAGTACCCCATGAAGAAGTGCTCGTTAGCACGAAACGCGTCGGGATGGACGATTAAAAGTGCAACAATGTCCGCTGCTGCATCTGTCTTCGCTCAATAAATGGTGGCAAGAAAGAAACTTACCTGAGTGTGGTCATCTCTTCACAGGCAAACTTTGTGGTTTGATTTATGCGGCCCCGCCTGAGCCGCGAGTGTGACCCCGCTGCGCAGGTCGCAGTCCTGCTGAGGTGTCAAACTACATTTCAGCGTCAGGAGCAGGCAAGTGCGATTGAGCATAATAAACGACACTGCAGTTGGCTGACATGTAGTGTGCACACTCACTTGGAGATTATCTGCAACAATACATGACTGAAATTCGGCAACCCACAGTTACAACCAGTAGCACTACACCTACCATCAGGCCACATGGGTGGCCACGCCCACCAGGGCGGGGTTTTATCAATAGAAAAGTGGAGTTGGGAAATCGCCTTCTTTCATTCACTGCAACACCAGTACCCCATGAAGAAGTGCTCGTTAGCACGAAACGCTTCGGGATGGACGATTAAAAGTGCAACAATGTCCGCTGCTGCATCTGTCTTCGCTCAATAAATGGTGGCAAGAAAGAAACTTACCTGAGTGTGGTCATCTCTTCACAGGCAAACTTTGTGGTTTGATTTATGCGGCCCCGCCTGAGCCGCGAGTGTGACCCCGCTGCGCAGGTCGCAGTCCTGCTGAGGTGTCAAACTACATTTCAGCGTCAGGAGCAGGCAAGTGCGATTGAGCGTAATAAACGACACTGCAGTTGGCTGACATGTAGTGTGCACACTCACTTGGAGATTATCTGCAACAATACATGACTGAAATTCGGCAACCCACAGTTACAACCAGTAGCACTACACCTACCATCAGGCCACATGGGTGGCCACGCCCACCAGGGCGGGGTTTTATCAATAGAAAAGTGGAGTTGGGAAATCGCCTTCTTTCATTCACTGCAACACCAGTACCCCATGAAGAAGTGCTCGTTAGCACGAAACGCGTCGGGATGGACGATTAAAAGTGCAACAATGTCCGCTGCTGCATCTGTCTTTGCTCAATAAATGGTGGCAAGAAAGAAACTTACCTGAGTGTGGTCATCTCTTCACAGGCAAACTTTGTGGTTTGATTTATGCGGCCCCGCCTGAGCCGCAAGTGTGACCCCGCTGCGCAGGTCGCAGTCCTGCTGAGGTGTCAAACTACATTTCAGCGTCAGGAGCAGGCAAGTGCGATTGAGCATAATAAACGACACTGCAGTTGGCTGACATGTAGTGTGCACACTCAATTGGAGATTATCTGCAACAATACATGACTGAAATTCGGCAACCCACAGTTACAACCAGTAGCACTACACCTACCATCAGGCCACATGGGTGGCCACGCCCACCAGGGCGGGGTTTTATCAATAGAAAAGTGGAGTTGGGAAATCGCCTTCTTTCATTCACTGCAACACCAGTACCCCATGAAGAAGTGCTCGTTAGCACGAAACGCGTTGGGATGGACGATTAAAAGTGCAACAATGTCCGCTGCTGCATCTGTCTTCGCTCAATAAATGGTGACAAGAAAGAAACTTACCTGAGTGTGATCATCTCTTCACAGGCAAACTTTGTGGTTTGATTTATGCGGCCCCGCCTGAGCCGCGAGTGTGACCCTGCTGCGCAGGTCGCAGTCCTGCTGAGGTGTCAAACTACATTTCAGCGTCAGGAGCAGGCAAGTGCGATTGAGCGTAATAAACGACACTGCAGTTGGCTGACATGTAGTGTGCACACTCACTTGGAGATTATCTGCAACAATACATGACTGAAATTCGGCAACCCACAGTTACAACCAGTAGCACTACACCTACCATCAGGCCACATGGGTGGCCACGCCCACCAGGGCGGGGTTTTATCAATAGAAAAGTGGAGTTGGGAAATCGCCTTCTTTCATTCACTGCAACACCAGTACCCCATGAAGAAGTGCTCGTTAGCACGAAACGCGTCGGGATGGACGATTAAAAGTGCAACAATGTCCGCTGCTGCGTCTGTCTTCGCTCAATAAATGGTGGTAAGAAAGAAACTTACCTGAGTGTGGTCATCTCTTCACAGGCAAACTTTGTGGTTTGATTTATGCGGCCCCGCCTGAGCCGCGAGTGTGACCCCGCTGCGCAGGTCGCAGTCCTGCTGAGGTGTCAAACTACATTTCAGCGTCAGGAGCAGGCAAGTGCGATTGAGCATAATAAACGACACTGCAGTTGGCTGACATGTAGTGTGCACACTCACTTGGAAATTATCTGCAACAATACATGACTGAAATTCGGCAACCCACAGTTACAACCAGTAGCACTACACCTACCATCAGGCCACATGGGTGGCCACGCCCACCAGGGCGGGGTTTTATCAATAGAAAAGTGGAGTTGGGAAATCGCCTTCTTTCATTCACTGCAACACCAGTACCCCATGAAGAAGTGCTCGTTAGCACGAAACGCGCCGGGATGGACGATTAAAAGTGCAACAATGTCCGCTGCTGCATCTGTCTTCGCTCAATAAATGGTGGCAAGAAAGAAACTTACCTGAGTGTGGTCATCTCTTCACAGGCAAACTTTGTGGTTTGATATATATATATATATATATATATATTGAAAAAGGCTGCTGTGTCAGCCGAAACGCATCTCTCTTGTTTGCCGGGTCAGAGGAGGCCCTATGGAATAAAAAATGCCTATACCCAGCATTCCTCGTGTGCGTGCTCTCTTCCATGTGGAGCAGGGGTTGTTCATATATATATATATATATATATATATATATATATATATATATATATATATATATATATATATATATATATGGAAAACCAAAAGTCCTCAAAGCGCCAACTTCACAGCAGCACAGTAGGTACGGACCACACGGGGCAAATCCTTAGAAAAAAGTGCTTTTATTCGGTGATATCAGTGCATCAAAGATAAGTGGCAAGTGCCCAGCATAACGCGTTTCGCCTGTGCTCCCGCAAGCTTGATCACACGACCCGCTGAACCACATTGAACATTTTTAAAGTGACACAGTGCAGATTCAACTCCTCCCCTCTATTAAACCGAGAAAACATACTACAATTCACATATTCCTTACATATAACAGCTCCTATAAGGTCAACATACTAAAAATAAAAGATGTGACCTCTTCATATTTTATATAACCTACTGTTTGAAATAAACAATAAATCTTAAATAATGTATTAAAACTATACACTTAAATAGCACATGTAGACATGAATTGAACACACAGATATTTTGAGGAGGGACTTAGAATCATAAAAAGTGCTAGTGCTTAATGATAAAACTGTGATGCCGACTATTAAACTTATAGCCGACAGTCAATTTAAAATGTCATGGAGGCCAAGATGCTTACTAATGATTATACATAAAGTGCAAGTGCAAAATACAGTACGAATTCAAGAGGGATAACCCATAGGTTTAGTACCATAGTATAATAGTTATTACTATAATTGCATACTTTTCTGATTGGGATATAATAAAGTGCAAGTGCACTTATAATACATACACCATATATATATATAGCATACCAGTTATAAGATAACATACCAATTTATTATGTGCAACCCAAAAATAAGAAATACAAAGAACTTAAAAAGTTTCTCACTGCCTGCACAATATGTGAGACAATCAAATATTGATTAAAGAACACTTATTTTATTTCTTGTCCTGTCTGAACAAACAACAAACATATGTTTTATCTGCTAAACGTCCTCAGGGCTCAACTAATAAATGAATCACAAGGTAAAAATACCATTTGTAGTGTCTTGCGAGTTAGAAATGATGAAACTCTTTTGGCTCCTGAGGGACTCAGTAGAACAATCATATAAGTGTTAGAGTGGAATGCATTGAAGGCTGGTTTAAATAGTTGAGTTTGCAGTTACACACAAATGAATACAGTTGTGTAAACCTAAGCTCCGTGTGTGGCATAGTCATTGGATTCATCCTGATCCGGAAGTCGTTTGTTGTGAGCAGGGAGGCCGCAGAATTTGTATCAGATTCTTCCTCGTCTGGCGTATTATTGCCAACCAACCTGACCAGTTGATAATCGTCAATTCTATAAAACGACGATTATAAGACAACCAAAGTCACGGCACACTGGCTAAACTATGAATTGGCCAATATTTAAATGGTCATTTTTTATCTATTTCAAATAACATTCATCAGTGGCTCCAACAAACGCAAATTTAAAAGATACATTACCAAATTTATAAGACTTCTTGTATACAACGACACTAAGGATGACCTTTTCCGTTCTTAACGAGTGACTTTACAAGCCTCTTTAAAAGAATACTTTTAATTAGACCTTGTTTACGAAAACTCTGTCCTGAAGAAGGTGAAAAATCAAATCTCACCGAAACGCTGCGTCGACTGTTCTTGTAGTTTTCTTTGTGGAGTACATTAATATGACACCGATATGGAATTGATATACGATGTACACCAATCTTTTTTAAATCTTTTTTAAATTTCACATTTCATTATGAGATGTTTTTAATTTTTTGTTGTAATAAATTTGTCCAAACACATTTGTTTATGTACATATCAGATTTATACAGAATAAATTTATTTATGATTATATCAGCTTGATATTGGGTTTATGATTGCTCTAGTATATTTGATTGAATTTGACTCCATTTTTTAACCATTGCAACTCTTTAGTTTATTCTTGCACAGGTGTATGTCCAATACAAGATCCACATTGTGACTGTTGAGTCTTTTCACTTAGGGACTTTCCTTTGTTTTCCTTTATACCACCCTGTCCCTATATAAAGTTTAGGGTATCTCCCTCCTTTTTTTTTTTTATAGTCATTGGAGGGTACACTGGCTGGGGTAGACGCTACACTGGCAACAAGTTAGAGGATAAGTAACTTGAAGATCGACAGTGCTCTCCCAGAGATCTTGCCATGGTCCAAGCAAACTGCGAGTGCGTGCCATGCGTGCTGCAGTTGAAGTACGGAATCAACCCTTAACACATGTGGAGTCAAAGTGCAACTCCAGTCGCTGTATAGAAGTTGAAAACAACTAAAGCATCACAATGAAATCTACACATTGGTGACCCAGAACCTGATGGTCAGACCATACATCAAGGTACCACTCTGCTACACAATATACAGTCATACTTAATCCTGAGTGTCAACACTAAAGGCAGTTACAACCAGGTTTTAAAGAGCAGCTATTGATGAGTATAAGTTGCAAGATAATGTTACAGTTTGAAAGTGGTGAAGGCAAAGTGCACGCAAAGAGACGTCAAAGAATGAAACAGTTATTTACTCACCAAAACCTGAGTAAAGTGCGCCGGTGCAACCTCAGCATCAGGTACCGAAACCCAGGCAAAGCATAGGGGTTGTGCTTATGATATTATATTTTTCTGTTTTCCGAGTGAAAATCCGCTATACAGTATAGCTGAAGGACACCTGTGACAATCCTTTACACAGTATAGCTGTAGAACAGCCAACACGTGTTTCACCTCCTAGGGCTGATAGGCCTGGGGCTTTCTCAAAGATTACAAAAGTTAGTCTTCACATTCTTTTTTAATGTTGGCTCACAATCCAAAATAAATAGTTCACGGGTTAAATATCACGGGGAATTTAGTGGCATCTGAACCATCAGTGGCTGCTGTTATCTCTACACCCCTGACACAGATCCTGGACATTGGTAATGACAGTTCCCAGTTTCCAAGCATAAGATCCAGTCGAACAATTAAAGTGTCCAAAAGATTGATTGAAGAGATGTAATTGTATAGGTCTATCTATCTATATATTTTGTAAAAAAAATTAATTTTATATTTAACAGAGGGGGAGATATAATGTCTTGTGAGTTAGAAATGATGGAACCCTTTTGGCTCTTGTGGGACTCCTTAGAACTGTGACGTAAGTGTTAGAGCGGAATGCATTAAAGGTTGGTTTAGAATGTTGAGCTTGCAGGTTCCTGCAAATGAATAACAATATCTAAACTAAGCCTGGGCGTAGTTCGCGAAGTAGCGCTACGCGAAGCTACGCAAAGTGCAGTTCGCACTACGCGAGCTACGCGTAGCACTACGCGAACTGCGTAGTGCACTGTTCGCAATGATTGCACAGTGCCGGATGCTTGTCCGCACTGTGCAATCATTGAAAACGGCATCTTGCACAGTGCGAGCTGTCTTTTACTGCCGCTCGAGTAGATTTTTACTCGAGCGGCAGCTTTCTCAACGCGGACTGGTAGTTTCTCATCGCGAGCGGTCGCGAGCATACGCGACCACTCGCAATGAGAAACCTGACCTCCCCACGTTGAAAATCTCGCCGGGAGGTTTATTTTCCACGCTCGCGATCGGCAACTTGATGTTGCTGATCGCGAACGAGAAAAAGTCTCGCCGGGATGTCATTTTGCTTGCTCACGGTCGCCAACTTGACGTTGAGGACCGCGAGCAAGCAAAAATGACCGCTGCACTACGCTACGCTACGCGTGTTTGCACTGTGCTACGTGCAATTCGCGTACTGCGAAGTAGCGCAAACTTCGCAAACTACGCGAGCGTAGCGTAGTGCTTTGCCCAGGGTTAATCTAAACCTAAGCTACGTGTGGGGTAGTCATTGGCGGGCACCCTGGCAAGGGAAGACGCTACACCATCTAGAAACTGGAACTAAAGTGACCAAGATAGATATTGTGTGTTGATGTTTCCTGTTCATAATGATAAAACAATACAAAAAACAGCCAGTTACTATTTTAAACACCACACAACAAACCAAAGATGGTTCTTTAGTGCCAAAAACATAGGTAGGTGTAAGAAATCAGGTTAATGGATGGGGGGTGAAACCCTTCTCAAGCAACAACCACAATTCTCTTCAGCAATGCTGAGGGCACAAGTTATAGTTACTTTAAGGTACCTGGTGAATTTCAGTGGTTTTGCTAGTTTAAAATGACATGTTTTACATTACATTTGCACCCTTTAACCTTTTGTTTATTCAGTGAATTTCCAAGTTTTTTAAATGTAAATTTAGATATGCTTTCAATTCCTAACTATAATGTCACTTTAGCCTTTGAATTTTTCGGTGACTTTCTAGAGTTTTTTAAACATAAAGTAAGATGTCCATCCTAATACATGATGGGGGACTGGATGCAGGGTCTGTCCTGGCCTGGCATTGTCTTTGGTGATTCCCCCACGCACGCTAGCTGCCCCTAGCCTCTTTGTCCTTGCCCTCCAGTGTCCAAGTCCATACCCAAGTTAGTTTGCTGCACCTACCCACCTCCTCCCTGCCCTCTGTTGTCCGTGTCCATTCATCTGCCCCCTTCCTACTGCCCTGCAGGGTCTGATGTGCTGCCAAAGACCACCAGTTAGCTTGATGTCCCTGCCCACTCCTCTTGCCCTCTCTTGCCTGAGGCAATGCAGGAGCAGGAGCTTAGCCTCCATGCTTAGCTTTCTGCTCCTACCCTACTTCACCTGGCTCTCTGATGTCTGTGTGCATGCCCCTGCTTCCTCCCTTTTGCCCACCATGTTCAATGGACCAGCCACTGCCCATCCTGTCTACTCTGAGTGTTCTCTTGAGCTGTCACTGCCTCTACCGCCTGCCCAGCATGGTCAGAAGGCCAGCTGCCTGTCCCTGCCACTCCACTACGTCTTCTATTGTCTGAGTTCTACGCCCCAATACCCTTCCTCCAGCCTCCATGGTCCATTTTGATGCCACTCTCTTCTGCCCTTCATGCTCTGTTGTGCTGTAACTGCTCCTCCTACCCACCCTGCATGGTTTGTTGTGAAGCTCCTGCCCCCTTCCTCTGCCCTCTCTTGTCTGTATCCAGCTCTTACCTCTCCCTTCTGCCCTCCATGGTCCTTTTTGCATGGCCCTGCCCCCTCCCTCTTGCCCACCATGGCCGTTGTGATGCCACTAACACTCAAGCTTGCCATGCATGGTCTTTTGTACAGCCACTGCCCCTCCCAACTGCCATGTGTGATTGGCTTGCTGCTCCATACCTGCTCCATACCTTCTCCCACCTTAACTCCACTGTCTGTGTTTCTGCCATTATAGTCTCCCTATTGCACCCACGGTGTGTTGTGCTTCCAGTGCCCATCCTGCCTGCCCTGAATGGTCAGCCTGCTGCTCATGGCCTAACCCTTGTGCCTTGTCCTCTATTTTCCATGTATCCATCTTTATCCCTCTCTCTCCTGCTTTCCACAGTCTGTTGGCATGTGTTAGACCTGTTGTCCTTAGAATGGTCTTCCCCCAACGTTCACCTTTTGCCTCCCACTTTTTGCTGTATCTTTTTGTAGTCTACATCTGTTGCAGTGAGAGAATTAGCCCATTGTATCCATCATGGATGCAGTGCTTTAGCGTTAGGAATGCTTGCTTTAGTAACAGCCTCTAAGGTTGGTACTGGAGTCAATACAATTATTTATTTCCCCTGAGCCAGTACTCTTTCTCTCACTACAGCAGTCTGTACTGCTGTCAGTATTTTTCCAGTTGATGCAAAGCGCATCTCAGCGTTTGTGTACCAATGATATTTGTATGCAATTGGTGCAGTTTCTCCTTCATTGAAGGTGAGGTAAGTGTACCCATATTGACCTGCTATTACTTGGGTCACTAAATTCCTAGTGTTTACACATGTGTGTAAGTGTTTGGAAGCTATCATGTCAGCTTGTATGGAACTAAGTATTTCTGTGTGTTCCTGTGTCCAATGTTGAACTGATAAATCAGGTCTGATTAAGTCGTAGAAAAGTTTCACCTTTTTTGCGTTATCCAAAATGTATGTTCTGCCAAAATTTAGGAATCCTAAAATGGATTGTACTTCTTTGGAGGTTGGAGCAGCGCACATTTTTCAAAAACATTTGCTGCCAGGCTTTTCCCTTCATTTGAAAGCTCATATCCTAAAAATAGGACATTGAGCTGGATGATTTTGATTTCTTAAAGTTAAATTTGTAGCCTTCTGATGCGAACCCCAAAATTATGTTGTCACCCTCGCCAAATGATCCAATAGTTCATCGTCCGTCAGATAAATATCATCTACAAGCCCTACTCATCAAAATTTTGAAGTAACACTGATACTCTTGCTGAGAACAACACTGGCCTATTCTTATACCCTTGGGGCAGTCTACAAAATTGACCCTGAGATCCTAGGGCTGAGAATGCTGTCAAATATCTGCTGCCAGGTGCTATATTTTGGAAAAAAAATCGTCCATTTGAGATATTTAGTGTTGTTTTGTATTTTTCCGTAACACTGTTATAAATTAATGCGACACTGTGTGCATTTTGTACTGCAAATGGTTTTGTGCATGTGTTCCAATGCATGTAGTCTAAAACCAGAGGGTATGAATTGTCAGGTTTCACTATGGGAAACAAAGGATTGTTCATGGTGGAGGTGCAACTCTCCATCACACCTTGGTATTCAAGTTGATCTAAGATCTCCCTGACCTGTTTTTTGGAATCATGTTTTATTGGGTAGGAGTGGTGTAGGAGTAGTTTTTACTGGAATTTCATGGTCAGGTGACTCAGCATCCCAGCCTACATGATTACGGTATAATGCAGGGGCTAGTGCTACCACCCACTCCTGCGCATATGAATGTTTTAATGATTCTGGAACGAGGTCGGAAAAGGCTGGCAAAATTACTGTTTCTCCCTTTAGACAGTCCATAACAAACTTAGATGACCAATCTTTTCTGCTAAAAGGATGTCGTATCCAAAAGACAGATTCTCCCAAAAGAGACATTTAACTTTCCTGGGTATGTCCCCCTCCATATGGAGTGTTATTTCATATAATTGTGTGGGACACTTACCCTAGTATCAGGTGTCTCCACCGTGATATGTTCATTCAGCACCACTGTCACCAGAAATTCCATCAGGTTCTTTCGAGCTACTGTTACTTCTTCTGCGCTGTCTAGCATCGTCAGAGCCCATTCCCCATTCAGAAGTAGAGTCCTCAGCAGCCTGAGCATTTCTTATTTTAAGGCCAGCTACTTTCTTCTTTTTAAATTGAGGTTTGGTTTTTGATTTATCTTCTTTTTTTATATTATAGTCTGAAGTGGGATGTGTGTCTCTAGGCTTGGTTCGCTCTTCTGATCTGTGTTCTGACCATCCTTCCCTCTCTGAGTTTTTTGATGAACCCTGAAAGGAATGAGAGGAATGTGTATCAGTATCCTGATACCTGTCAGGTTTTTTAATGTTGTCACGATTTCTAAGGTTATACCTCCTCTCAGAGGACTCCTGTTGAGGTGACCCACCCCGTGATTGTGATGTATTCTGCTTATTTTCTTGTTGTTTATTATCCCATTTCTTTTTAGAAGAATCAGGTGATTGTTTAGAGTTATCCTTTTCAGGGTTACCCATCACTTATGGTTTCATAGGTCTAGCTCCCAAATTATTTCTACCTAATTCAACGTATGTATCTTAGATAATTATTGATACATCCCGCTCCTGTTGTGCAGGAGTGCATTCCCTCAGGTGTTGGTGTATAGCCACCGCTGCTGCCTCCCCTTTTATGTTCACTAACATAACTGTAGATACCTGGGAAAAATTGCAATTGCAATGTGTCAGCTTCTGGATGTGGTGTGTAAGCAGTCAGCACTAGCCAAGCCTCTGCAGAGCGGACCGAGTCTCACTTTTTCTGTGGTGTGTGGGAGGGCACCTTTAAACCAGTTTATATGTTCCTGGTACGTTAACGTGACCTCTATGTCCTCATATGCATTGTATTCTTTTGGTATTTTATCCAGAGTATAATTTTGAAATGTATGTATGTGTGCATCAGCAGGTGGGAATTTAATCCATGAATAGAACACCTCCGTTCTTTAGGCTTCGTGTGCCTCGACCACGAAGGTAACAGTCCCACCTAATGCTGGGACTCTAAAATCTGCTAATTTTAAGGTAAGTGCATTTCTGATATTTTCTGAAATGTTTATAGCACCTTCCTGCTTTCCGTCTTCCACTGCATTGCCATGAAATGCTGCCACCGCGTTATCTTCGGCAGACATTTTGAAAGATTTCTCAAGGAAATATAGATAAAAAGTTATGCACAATGTAGAGAACTATAATCCTTCAAGCTTGAATAAACCTACAGCCAATACATAGGGTATACCTACTCAGCTGTGGCGGATTTTCCCTTCCCACTCCAGACGTCTCTGGGTAGATGTGAGTAGGGGTCTCTGAGAGAGCACGACTGAACTACTCAGAATTGACCTTCATATAAGAAGCAAACCAAAGTTGGCGGCGCCATGCCGTGTAGTTCCTACAAATATATATAGGATCTGCGCGTTTAGACAACATAAACTAAGGGTCTGGGGTCCAGACTGGTTCTAGACACCCCTAGAGGATATGTTAGTCTGTAGACCAGCTTGCTCACAGTGCCACTATGAGCCCCTCTTACCAAGGAGCGAAGAGTTTCTGGCAACTATTGAACATGACAACCCTGACCCCTTGGGGATCATGGAAACAGTAAAGAACTTTTTGCACAGTCACTCGTACTCACTTTTGTCTCAGAGATATACACAGAATAAACGGTGGTGACGTTTTCAATAAGTATTTATTGAACCAGCGTCATTCTAGTATAAAATACGTGTGCTGCAACAGCCATGATACAGAAACAGATTTATACGGTAATAAGCACCAACAGAGTAAAGAAAATGTAGAATTCTACCATAGTGCTAAAACAATTAATATATGCAGGAATATAGATACATGACAGTAATAATGCATAGTCCTACAATGCAAACCCTAACTAGATGTACCTAAGTGTACCTAGCATGTATGTAGGTGTATAGCCAAGAATCCCCTTAGGATAGAGCCAACCCATTACCTGATGTGGCAGGGCGAAGGACCCCGTCTTCGTCTCAAGTTGTACAGCCCGCGAGGGATGTCAGACCACTGTGTGCTGGAGTGTCTGCATGCAGGAACTTCAGCGTCTCGTGTCAGCGTGTCAGCATGGAAGTCTTTCTCCTCTGGATTGCCCAGCGAAGATGTAGTGCTTATATATCCGAAAGGTACCCTCAGGGGCTCTACCTAGAAGTGTCCTATGGGCATGTCGGTCAAGGGTGACAATAGTGGTGACCCTTATACAGAGTTATTATGCAGAAGATGGTAATCCTGCTGTGCTAGTGAGATTCCTCATGCATAATAAATGAGGCTAGTTTCCCGAGAAAACCAAGCAACATTTATGTAGCACCTAACTAGGTAAAAGGTCAGTGCCAGACCCGTTATGTAGAATAATGGTAGGACAGACGTAGGTAAAGGGTTGTGAAATTACCTAGGCCTATATTGGGGTACATTGGGGTTCATAACAGTACCATAATAGATGGTGCATGTATGAGGCAGACCCCTAATGCATATGGCCCTATGTCCATCAACAGACACAGAGAAGGCTAATTTGTCATACATTTTTAACTGCTAGTAGTTCTGCTATGTACTTCAAATGTGCCTACCAACAAGTAGGTAATTTCCGTATCGCCCATTCATGAAGCGCTAGTTGGTTATGCAGCGCTTGAAGATGTAGGCATCATGCGCACTCCCTGGGTATTTTGCTAGCACATTGGTGAACATCCCCTGATAGTCCACGATGGCCTGGACATTGTTCGAGTAGTTGTGCTTAAGGTTTGGGTACAGGTGTGATATTGCTACAGGGTGTAACAGTTGCACATGTGTGTAATCTATGACTCCTAGCACAAGTGGGAATCCAGCAATGGCATAGAAACCTTGCTTGGTGTGCAGCTACTGTTGTTGTGTCTTGGCGAAGAGGAGGTACTGGGGTGTTAGGCGAATAATGGCATCCAGGACAGAGGGTAGGAAGGCAGAAAAAGATGGCTGCAATATTCCTGCCACTCTGGTTGTTTTGATCTGGAATGAACCAGATACCAGCATGTGGAGGATAGTCATCAGCTTGACCTGCAGAGGGATATTGGTGGGCCTGGCAATTGGTGGCTGGAGCCTTGGCGCTATCTGGTTCAGCAGCTCTATTAGGGACTCCCTCCTGAGTCTGTAGTATGTGATGACCTCATCCTCCCTAAGTTTAATGAGGGAAGTCCACTGGCGAAGAACGTGTGCCCTTCCCCTACGCTGACAACGTGGTAGGGGTGTGGGCGGGGATGGGGGTTGGTGGTGAGCCAATGCATCATTTCTTATGCCTGGGTTGCCGATGTACAGGAAAGATGATGCATTTCAGGCTCTTTGGGATGCTTGAGGACGATGCGTCACACATTGACAAAACCATAAATATCACCGAGTTGGTTTTACAGTAGATTTTACGAGTGATCGCCTATCTTGAATATAGTATTCTCTGCATGACGCAGACAGTTCTTGTGCTGTATATTTCCAATGCAGGCATGCCAAAACTGATGCTTTTGGCCACATGCGTCAATTTGTAAATATTGAGTACTATCTGCGCCACAATCGTTTCAAAAATAGTGACTGACGGCGGTGTAGGCCTCTCATAAATAAGCCCCTGAATCTCCGCATGCCTAAAATCAAAACATATGTGTTTTTTTTGGAATATAACTGATGCCTATGTAAAGCACTCCAATACCTTCGGGTCAAGTCCACGCGATACAAAACTGCAAAAAAAATACGTTACATGTTTTGCACATTGGGCTATACTTGGGCTATATGTGGTTGATATTTGTGCTACATTTGGGCTCCTTTGCCTCTGGTGGCCATCTTAGGAAGCTTTTTAGTTATGAAGATCCCTAATTTACTCGTTTACTGCAGTATCCTCAGTAGAAAATGTTTCAGTTTTCCACTTCAATTCCATTGAGATAGAATTCAGATGTGCTGCAAATTTGGCATAATAAATTCAGAATGTTAGCACTCCAGTTGCTCATTAAAACACTGTGGTAAAGCTGCTGATCCCCAAGTAGTTAACTGGCAGTCTGCTGCTGGTGTTGAAAGTGGATGTTTCTGTCCACATGTCAGAAATGTTTTAAAGAAACAGAAGAAGAAGATATTTGAGAACTCATTTAAAATGTTTCTTAGTTTTGCTTTCCCCAGCACTAACCATAATTTCTATGACAAAATAAACTCCCTAATTTTGTTCCACTCTAATTAAAATGTTTTAAGTTTTGCCAGTTTGATTCAATCAAGGTGGCTTCAGGTTTGCCACACTTTTGTCATAAGTAAGACTGTTAGTACTCTACAACACTCTGGGAGGCTGCAGTACTACACATGGGAATCATCAACTAACAGGCTGCTCCTGTTGGAAGTACATATTTTACTGGCATGCAACCCCCTCCACAGACCAATTTCAGCCCCGTGATCCCCATCCCCGGGGCCCGGCACAATTGTTATGGGGAGGGGGGCATTCACCCCTCCTCCCTCAATCAGGGGTTTGTTAAAGCGCGACTACTCACCCGTAAGGGTCTCAAGGCGCTAGGGGTGGGGAGGGTCTGCAGGTTCCATCCATCAAGGAGGGGGTCTGTCGAAGAGCCAGGTTTTGAGGTTTCTTGCGAAGATGGGGAGCGATGTTGTCTGTCTGAGGTGGAGCGGAAGGGCGTTCCATGCTTTGGCAGTGAGGAAGGAGAAGGAGCGGCCTCCCGATCTGGTCTTTCTGGTGCGGGGGACCACAGCGTAGGAGAGCTGGGCTGATCGTAGGGTCCTTTGGGGTGCGTGGAATTTGAGTCGGCTGTTCAGGTATGCTGGTCCGGTGCCGTGGAGGGCCTTGTGTGCGTGGGTGAGCATCTTGAAGGTGATTCTCGCCTCGACGGGGAGCCAGTGGAGTGTGCGCAGGTGCTGTGAGATGTGGCAGTGTTTTGGCAGGTTGAGGACCAGTCTTGCGGCGGCGTTCTGGATGTTCTGTAGCTTGCGGGTGAGGTTTTTGTTTATTCCGGCGTAGAGTGCGTTGCCGTAGTCGAGTCTGCTGGTGACCAGGGCGTGAGTGACGGTCTTTCGGTGTTCGAGGGGGATCCATTTGAAGGTCTTACGAAGGAGGCGGAGGGTGTGGAAGCAGGAAGACGAGACAGAGTTGATCTGGCGGTCCATTTTGAGCTCGGAGTCCAGGATGATTCCCAGGTTGCGTGCGTGGTCCGTGGGGGTTGGCGGGTTTCCGAGGGCGGGGGGCCACCAGGTGTCGCTCCAGGCATCGGGGTTTGGGCCCATGATGAGTACTTCTGTTTTGTTGGTGTTTAGTTGTAGGCAGCTGTTTTTCATCCATTTGGCGACGGCTTCCATGCCTTCTCGAAAGTTGCGTCTGGCGGTGTTGGGCTCGTTGGATAGGGAGAGGATGAGCTGGGTGTCGTCTGCGTATGACACGATGTTGAGTCCGTAGGTTCTGACGATGGGGACGAGTGGAGCCATGTCGACGTTGAAGAGCGTCGGGCTGAGGGAGGAGCCATGGGGGACTCCGCAGGTGGTAGGTGTGGGGTCCGAGAGGAAAGGGGAGAGTCTGACCCGCTGCGTCCTGCCGGAGAGGAAGGAGCGGATCCAGTCGAGGGCCTTGTCCTGGATTCCTGCGTCGTAGAGTCTGCGTATTCGGGTGCGGTGGGAGACTGTGTCGAACGCCGCTGATAGGTCGAGGAGGATGAGGGCTACTGTTTCTCCTTTGTCCAGTAGGGTGCGGATGTCGTCTGTTGCGGCGAGGAGGGCGGTTTCCGTACTGTGGTTTTTTATGAAGCCAGATTGGGAGGAGTCGAGGATGTTGTGTTCTTCAATGAATGTGGCGAGTTGGCTGTTGATGGCTTTCTCGATGACTTTCGCTGGGAACGGGAGCAGGGAGATGGGTCTGTAGTTTTTGAGGTCGGTGGGGTCCGCTGAGGGTTTCTTTAGGAGGGGTTGACCTCGGCGTGTTTCCAGTCGTCGGGGAACGAGGCGGTCGCCAGGGAGCGGTTGATGGTGTGGCGGAGCATTGGTGCGATGGTGTCGGCGGCTCTGTTGAAGATGTGGTGGGGGCAGGGGTCCGTGGGGGCCCCTGAGTGGATTGACTTCATTGTCTTCAGTGTGTCTTCGGTGGTGAGGGCTGTCCAGTCGTCAATCGCTGGTTTCCGGGTGTCGGGGGTGGTTGGTGAGGGTTCAGTGTGTTGGTTGTCTTCGTCGAAGTTGTCGTAGATGCTCTTGATTTTGTGGTGGAAAAAGGTGCTGAGTTTGTCGCAGAGGTCTTGTGAGGGAGGGATGTCGGTAGACTTGCTAGTGGGTTGGGCGAACTCCTTGATGATGCTGAAGAGTTCCTTGCTGTTGTGCGCGTGGGTGGAGATTCTGTCTTCAATCGCTTTTTCCTCGTTTCTCTGATGAGTTGATGGTGGGCGTTGGTGGCGGCTCTGAAGTTGTCGTGGGCTTCTGTGGATTTGGTGTTCCTCCAGGCCTTTTGAGGCGGCGGCATGTGCTTCTGGACTCTCAAAGTTCGGTGGTAAACCATCTGGCTTTCTTGGCACGGGTATTGTTGTTTTTCTTGAGGGGGCTATGGTGTTGGTGCTGTCCGAGATCCATCTATGCAGGGTTCGGGCTGCGGTGTTGGGGTCGTCGTTTTCCGCGATGGTTGGGGTGGAGTTGTTGAGTGAGGAGGTGAGCTGGTCGTCGGTGATTTTGGTCCAGTTTCTTCGTGGAAGCAGGTGCTGGTGTCTGTGGATGGTGGGTGTTCTGAAGGTGAAGTGGACGCAACAATGGTCGGTCCATGGGAGTTCGGTGGTGTGGCTGAAGGTGATAGAGTTTCCTGTAGTGAAGAGGGGGTCGAGGGTGTGTCCTGCTGAGTGCGTGGGCTCGGTCATGATCTGGCGCAGTCCAATGTTGTGGAGGTTGTCCAGGAGGGATGTGGTGTTGGGGTCCAGTTGGTTGTCGAGGTGGAAGTTGAGGTCTCCCAGCAGGGTGTAGTTGGTGGATGCGATGGCCTGCGGGGAGATAATGTCCGTGATGGAGTAGGCGAAGGGTCCGCGGGGTCCAGGGGGTCGGTAGATGAGGGTTCCTCGGAGGGTGGCGGTGGGGCTGGCCAGTATCTTGAAGTGAAGGTGTTCCATCAGTTCTGTGGGCTCGTCAGGGAGTGTGCTCAGGCGGAGGCTGGATTTGTGGACGATGGCGATTCCTCCTCCTGGGCGGGTGGGGCGGTCCTTCCTGGAGATCTTGTATCCTTGGGGGATGGCGATGGCGATGTCCGGTCCCGAGGTGGTGTTGGTCCAGGTTTCGGTGAAGAACGCTACGTCTGGGGTGGTGCTGTCGAGGAGGTCCCAGATTTCTGTGGCGTGTTTGTGGAGGGATCGGACGTTGAGGAGGATGCATTGCAGGGTCTTCTGTTCGGTTGTGTTCTTGTGGGCGGATGGTGCTGGATCCGTGTTCTTGGCGGTGCTGCAGGTGTGCCGGCAGCGGTGACAGCTGAAGGGTCCGTGGGAGTCGGCTGGTGATGCTAGCTTGCAGTTGTTGTTGCGGCCTGGGTTGAGTGCGTGGAGTGCTGCTGGGTCGTAGCGTTGGTGGGGCGGAGGTCCAGGGTTCCTGGCGCTGGTCACGGTCGGGTCGCGGACGGGCGCAGACGGGCTTGCCTTTGAAGCGCCTTCGGCGCGCCAGCGGCGCGGCCGCGGCCCGCGGCCGCCATTAAGCAGGGGTCGGGGAGGGCTGGACAGCTGGGAGGCGGGAGCGGGGAGGGGAGCTGGATTGGGCCAGTCGCGCTGGGGGGGAGGGGCCGCGGGGGCAGCAGCGGCAGGGAAAGGTAAAGGGAGGAAATAAGGGATAAAGAAAAAAGGGAAAATAGGCAGAAATAAGGCACAAAAGAGCAGAGATGCAGAAAGGTGAAAGAAAAAAGAGGGTAGAAAAACGAGTGAAAACTAGTGAAAGGGCAGAGCGAGAGGAAGGGAAAATTAGCAGAAATAAGGCACAAAAGAGCAGAGATGCAGAAAAGTGCAGAAAGGTGAAAGATAAAAGAGGGTAGAAAAACGAGTGAAAACAAGTGAAAGGGCAGAGCGAGAGGAAGGGAAAATGAGCAGAAATAAGGCACAAAAGAGCAGAGATGCAGAAAAGTGCAGAAAGGTGAAAGATAAAAAAGGGTAGAAAAACGAGTGAAAGAGCAGAGTTAGAGGAAGGAGACAGAGGTCCACTGGACCACCAGGGATGAGGCGCAGGGAAACCTGCGGGTGGAGGAGGGCCTCGATCACCAACACTCGAGAGTGCAGGGGCAGGGGCAGGCCTCACTTAATGGTGGAGCTGCGAGGGTGGGAGAGCAATTTCACTGACAATGAGTCAGTGGTCTTGCTGGGCTCATTTTGGCCATAGGACCCATCCCCCAAGGCCTGGTATAATTTTTATGGGGTGGAACATGGCCACTCTCCCCAGACCAATTTTGACTCAGGGACCACATCCCCTGGATCCCGGCACCATCTTCAAGGAGGAAGGATCACACTACCCTCATTCACAGGCCAATTTTGGTCCTGGGGACTCTAACCCCGGGGCCCGGCAACATGTTTAATGGAACCATAGGTTGAATACTATGACTCAGGACCAGCCCTACAACCACCCCGCCTCACCTCCAACACACCTCCCCTCCATCCCGACCTTTCTGGTCATGTCGCTCATGCAACAGAGATAGAGAATTAGACCCTATACCAATGCGCCCTCACGATCAATTAGACTGAAAGTCCCTCTATCCATCAACGATATCCAAACCCTCCTATTGTCATAAAACTCTCCTCGCCCTGACAACAATGATTATCAGGGGAAAATCCATGCCATTCTGGCGAACCCTCATAGAGCTCCTAGGCTCAACTTTAGAGCAGTCAACAAGCACAACCTCAGGGTAGTTATCCTCACACAGTCTACTGCAACACAACTCAAACCCCATTTGGAATGCATGTTAATCAACTGCAGATATTAGGAGATATTGCTGACTGATCCTTACTCATGATCTTGACCTCATGCTCCTGTGAACACCTTTGCCTTGAGACCTCTTTTCAAACTACACACAATCTACCGCCCTCCAGGAGACATTCAGGTTTTCATACAACAGATCATAGAAACCATTGTAACTAACACTGTACAACAGAGTACTCCAATCTTCCTTGGAGACTTCAGCCTCCACTGGAATGATCTGCATGATCCTGCAGTCAACAGCTTCAAAACCGTCCTTGCCTGAACCAATTTTGAAGCAGGCCCACACATAACAAAGGGTCGACTTTAGATTTTATCATTGCAAAGCCCAATTCAATTCAATTGGAATTTATCCTCCCCTGTGATTGGACTGAACACTCTCGCATCACTTTCCTCATCATGCAAACTGTGATAACCAACACAGCTCAACTAACGAAACCTAGACTCTGGAAAAGGAGCATACCCAATACAACATCAACCACAATGAATTGACCTCTCTGCCACAACATCCTGCCTCTTCCAGGTGAGATGTCGGATGTCCATAATCTTACAAATCACTACACATGCTCCATGGAGACTGTCCTTCACTGAATCGCTCCACTACAGCTAAAAAGATTGTCCACAAAAAACTCCTAACCTTGGTATAATGGTAGCCTCAATACATAAAGGCGCAACTTGAGGCTAGCTGAACATCAGTGGAGATCAGCTCTGTTCTTTGAACACCTCAAGCACCTGAGATCATTGAAGAACAGATACTACAAAAGCATCAGAAATTCGAAAGCGAATTTCTTGAGAAACAAGTTGAATCAAGCAAGTAACCGTCCCAAAAATTTTTGGGAGCTTGGAAAAGTACAATCGAACTGTGCACCCAATCTGTTCTTTGCTGGATCTAGTCTGCTACCAAACTGCAAGGAATTCACCTCTTTCTTTCTTCAGAAAACAGAAAGCATGAGAAAGGACCTGCAGATGGCCTTGGAACAGGGTCCTCAACCCATCGTCTCCACCTCCCAGACTACTGTTTCCTCATGTCCCACTGGACACTTCCCCAAAAACAACGCATTATGGAACTCTTAAAAGCTTTGAGGAAAGTGTCATGCACAAGTTTCTAAAATCGCTGAAAGCCTCAAACCACTTCAATGACTCTCTACCTCCCAATTTCTTCAAGAAGATCTTACCCTTGATACTCCCACCTTGGACCAAGATTGCTAATGCCTCCCTCCTTCAAGGCACTATCCCGGAATGCCTGAAATCCGGCCAGATTTCCCATATCCTAAAAAAAAAAACAAAAGCAGATCAAACTGGCTTAAACAACTTCTCACCTATTTCCAATATTCCTACCCTGGAAGGGCTTATTGAAAAATATGTTCACATCCAACTCAGTAACAACATCGAACAATTTCAATCCGGCTTTCATCCAGGGCATAGCACTGAACAGGCTATAACACACATAGTGGACAATGCACTAAAAATGCTGGATCAGAACCAATCCTAGCTCTTAATCCTCCTTGACCTATCGTCGGCATTTCATACGGTTAAACGTGACAACCTACTAGACCTCTTGGAACATCACACGGGGATAACAGAAGCAGTTTTTAACTGGTTCACCTCCTATCTTTAAAACAGGACTCAAAGACTAAAGGTTAATCACTCACTATTGCAGACCTCTCCGGTCACATTAGGTGTCCCTCAGAGCTCCTCACTTTCGCCCACTCTCTTCAACCAGTTCATGGAGCCTCTAACGGAAATTCTGAGCTCATCCAATATCCACTACCACATGTATGCTGATGTATGCTGACGATACGCAACTTTACTTAAACATTGCCTCCCCAGCAGACATCAGCTCCCTCAACACAACTCTTCAGAAAACTCAAAATTGGATAGCATCCAATCGCCTCAAACTAAATACTCAAAAACCCTAATTCGTCCTAATGGCCCCCACCCAACCAGTCACCTGTCATTTAAGAATGGCTGAAACATCTAACAGTCCTCAACTGCATTCCACAGGTCATTGACTCAGTGAGATCACTGGTATTAATTCTTGACAAGAACCTCAACATGCAGAAGCACATAAGTACTGCCACTAAAGGTGCAAATCACCAAATGAACATTCTAAGAAAACTAAAACCCTTCCTTCCCCCAACAATTTCAAGCATGCAGTGCAAGCCCTAGTGTTGGACTTAGGAAATGCAACCATTTCTGGATTGCCCAGATCCAAACTTGTTCGTCTAAGGACTTCGCTCAATACTGCTGCAAGGCTCATCATCGGCTCAAAAAGAAACAACGACATCACCCCTGATCTGAAATCCCTCAAGTGGCTCCCATATGAAGCTAGAATACAGCTAAACATTACCTGACAGATAAAGCCCTCCACTTCAAAACCCTATGTATCCTACTCAGAAGCTCAACCTTTCTGGTGGCTCCAGATCATCAAGGAGCTCTAACACCTTTCTTCTGAAGCCAATATTTCTCTGGGATGGTTGGGAAATAGTATTTTTTTAACTTAGAAATTCACTGAAAAAATACAAAGGTTACAGGGACGTTATAGTTAGGCTCAGATTTCCCTCTTATAAAACCAGTAAAATTCTGCAGTTATAGTTACCTGAGCAAACTATAACTTACGCTCCCACAATGCACTGCTTATGAACTCACATATTGAAATACTCATGACATAGTTAGTGACATCATCTTATGACATCTCAAATTACATCATCCAGGGAGTGTAAGTGTTTTTAAGAGTTTTTTGGGTGTTAAACATATATAGTAACCTACTACAAAAGTTACATTAGTATATTAGGTGCACTACTACTGATTGATACTACTTCTAACATATATTATGTGAGTGGCTGTGTGACTGTATGTATCCTTGTGTGTATGGGTGTGTAGGTGGCTGTATGGGTGTATAAATGAATGTGTGAGTAGCTGTGTAGGTGAGTGAGATGCTGCGTTTGTGGTTGTATTGGTGAATGAGTGGGTGTCTGAATGGTTTTATGAGTGAGTTACTCAGTTTGTAAATGGCTGTATGGGTGAGTGAGTGGCTGTTTGGTTAAGTGAGTTGGTGTGTGAGTGGCTGCATTGGATAGTAAGTGTCTGTGTGAATGGCTGTTTTGGTGAGCGAGCAGATGTGTGAGTGTTTGTATGGATGTGTGTATGGGTATGTAAGTGTTTGTGTGGGTGAGTGCTTCTAAGGGTGACTGAGTGGCTGTGTTAAAAGGCTGTATGGGTGAGTGAGTGGGTATGTGAGTGGCTGTGTAGATAAATAAATCGGTACAGAGACAGAATATCGACGTGGAAATATCGACATGCATGAATATCGAGGTAAGAATATCGTTGGTGTCAAATATCGAGGTAAGTAATATCGATGTAAAAAATACCGAATTTCTTGTTATGTAGTAATAGCGAATTTGAAAATATCGATGTAAAAAATATCGATGTAAAAAAAATTGATGTAAGTAATATCGATTGTATGTTTTTGATGTATTTTTTTTAATGTTCTAATTTTTAATTTATGTTAGTTTTTGTAAATTTATAACATTTAAATAATATTTTGTTTAAATAACTCATTTTTATTTGTTTTCATATTTATTTTAGGAGCGGGATGTTGGGTTTATAGGGGATAAGGGTGGGTAGTAATTTAAAAATATAGTGGGTATTAATTATATTTGGCAATATTAAATACATTTTTGCTATGGTATATGGAGTTTTTATGCGATTTAGGTTTTGAGTTATTGAAGAATGTTTGTGTAAAATACATTTAAATAGTTAATTTTGAAATATAATTTTTTTTTTTTTTATAAATTAAACAAATTCAAAATTAAGTTTGTTGCAAAATTATTATTGTAAATTTAATTAACTGAAAATGTTCATTATACATTTTATAAATTTTACCAAATTTTAAAAATATTTATACATTTTCATTTAAAAAAAAAAAAGTTTAAATTATTGAATTGTTTAAAATTATATTAATACTTTTTTGAAAATTGTGTTAAGGATTATTAATTGTATTAAACTATTATTTTTGATTAAAGTTTTTTCCCCCCCAAAAATGCCAAATTAAGGGGCCGATTACGATGGCGGACGGTAAAGCTCCCCGACCGCCGTGGTAGCGGAAAATAACCGTCCGCATGTACAGCGGGAAAACAGGCGGTCAGATTACGATGAACCGCCAGAAAATTCCGACCGCGGCGGTCGGAATCCACGAAAGACCGACGGGAGCGTGCGGAGCAGGTAAAAATCCATCCGCGGCTGTCTGTCCTGCAGCGGAAACACCCGAAACCGACGCACGGCCAGCGGAGTGACCGCATGTTGAATTAGGATATCATTGCGGCGACAGCGGAACGATCTGCTCTTTTCCGACCGCCGCGATCGCAAGCATCGATGAATGGGAGATCCGGCGGCAGAGCGGTTATATACCCACTGCCGCGCTTGCTCCGGGATAGCAATGGTGGACGACAACAAAACACACAACAAGGCTACCAAGTGTGGCAATTAACCTGGCTCAGCCTCAAAAAACACCTAACACACCCCAATGACACATCCCCATGGCACCAACAAAATACAAATCCCAGGTCAACCCACACAACACACCTGACAGGAATACACCATTTTGACCCACCCACATTGCTGAGTATAAAACCAGCCCCTTCCCTGACCACAATCCTTTGCGCTACTCCACAACTGAAGGGTCCAACCCCACAGCACAAAGGATAGGCAAATCTGCACACATCACACCAACACAACAACACACACACCACACACATCACCACTTCCTCCACACCTGCACCATTAACCCATTTGCACATCACACACCATTTCACAGACGAAAATGCCCACATTCACTGACAATGAGTTGTCAGCGATGGTAGATGAGGTAATCAGAGTAGAACCAGATTTGTTTGGAAACCTGGCCCAACAGACACCATTAGCCACCAGAACGCAAATGTGGGCAAGGATAGTCAACAGGGTCAATGCAGTAGGGACCATCCCGCGCACCAAGAAGGAGATCATGAGGTGGTGGCATGACCTCAAGAGCAAGGTGAAAGAGAAGAACAACAAGAACCATGAGCTGGCTCAGAGGACTGGCAGTGGCCCTCCCATTCCACTACCAACATTCACGGCATGGGAGGAGAAGGTGCTTGGCATACTGTATCCAGAGAGTCTCACAGGAATACCCGGGGGAGTGGAGGCTGGTAAGTACCAACAAATGTCTACCATCACACTGCAATGTACTGTCTTGCACAGCTACAATGCTATACCTCCTAGGTCAAAATGCATGCATGTGCACCACACTCTCCCTAACACATGTCTCACAGTTCCAACATCCACTCCCTCTGATTCACCCCAAAGGTAGCTGCCAACATTACCATGGGGGCAGGTGTACAGGCAGCCAGCACCACAACTCCCACCAGGCCCCCTTGTCCCAGAGCTCACCAGGATGGAGCACTCCCCCCACCACACCCAGAAGCAAGTGGCAGACATTGCATCCCCCTCATCAAACTAACAGGTAGGTAGCCATCTTAACAGGGAGGGGGTGGTTGTTTGTGGGAAGCCTGCACTACAACTCCCACCAGGCCCCCTTGTCCCAGAGCTCACCAGGATGGAGCACTCCCCACACCCCACCCAGAAGCAAGTGGCAGACATTGCATTCCCCTCATCAAACTAACAGGTAGGTAGCCATCTTAACAGGGAGGGGGTGGTTGTGTTTGGGAAGCCTGCATTACAACTCCCACCAGGCCCCCTTGTCCCAAAGCACACCAGGATGGAGCACTCCCCCCACCCCACCCAGAAGCATGTGTCAGCCATTGCATTCCCCTCATCAAACTAACAGGTAGGTAGCCATCTTAACCGGGAGGGGGTAGTTGTGTGTGGGAAGCCTGCACTACAACTCCCACCAGGCCCAGTGTCCCAGAGCTCACCAGGATGGAGCACTCCCCACACCCACAACCATGTGGCAGCAATTCCCCTCAATTGTGTCACAGTACAGGTAGGTAGACAGTGCATGCACCCTGCCAATCCTCTCAAAAAGCATGGAGCCATAGGACAACACCACCCCTCACATGTCACCCAACATGGCATACATCCAATAGTCACTTCCTGTGTGCAGACAGCCAAGTGTATGCAACTGTCACTGAAACGTAACGTCAAGCCAGCAAGCCACATTGTGAAGAAATTCCAGGCACAATCCTGTCCAGCACGGAATGCTATGTGCAAGTGCCATGGTGGCAGAGCATGAAGGCCCATATGAACACAAAACATGCATGGTCAGTTGTTGAAAGAAAGTAAAGTACATGATATCACAAAAGGTATGCAGAAGATTACAATGGCTAGTTCTTGCTCAGATGTAATGTCTTCATTGCAGAGCAAACAAAATAGACAAATCACATAAAGTTGATGGGCTGCAAGTCGGAAGATGACGACATGTTCTTGTAATCACACAATCTGTACGTGGAACATGGTACCTATTTACATGTCACACCATGGACAAGTAATGTATGTACCCACACATCATGGCATGATGTGCAGTACCTTGCAGCCATACAAAGTGAAAACAATGTAAACTTTGTGGTGTAACACATGTAACATCCAAACATCTAACACCATGCTTGTGGGGTGCACTTTAATGACCATTTCACCTCTGTTCAACAGGAGATCAACAACTCACTGCTGCAGAAGACAACACCAACCTGCAGAGCCAGTCTCCACACTCGGAACATGGACTCTCGGATGCAGACTCCCTAAGTTTCACGGATGAGGAGCACCGACCTGGCCCGTCTGGACTGCCAGGGCGCACCACGTCCCAGGCCCCCACTGTCCCCACCACCACCACCCCAGCAACAACAACCGCGCTGACCCCTGCTGCAACGACCTGTGCGGCCTCAACCACCACCACCACCACCGCTGCCTGCAACACTCGCCCTGCCTCAGTGGTTACCAACCCCATCACACAATCAGAGGAGGGCAGGGAGAGTCTGCGGGTGCGTCGAGTGGCAACGCCACAGGTCCGGGGCAGCAGGGCAGGTGGGAGGGCAACTGCGGGACAAAATCGAGAGGACACTGGGACCGAAGCCCTGGACAACATCGCCAGAGTCCTTGGGGCCTACGAACAAGCCCAGGGACACACGGGCCAGGCTCTGGAAGAATCGCGTGAGCTCCGCCTGCTGCTGAGGTCCATAGACACGCGTATGGGCCAAATCGTGGACCTCTTGGGTCAGCTCGTGGGTGTTCTGAGGGACAGACCTGTGGGCCAAACTACGGCTCAACCCCCTTCCAGTGGCCCGCAGGGTGATCCCCCCACCAGCCCAGCTGCAGCCACAGAGAAGGTGAGCAGCAACAGGATGACTCCTCAGACACCGCTGACCCCGCAGCAGGAGCCCCCCCTGGAAAACGCAAGAGGGGCCGTCCGAGAAACACCACGGGAGGATCAAGTGTCAAAGCACCAGCCAAACGCAAGTCAAAGAGACGTCCATGATAGCACCTCTGTACACCTTGACATTGACTTTGTTGACTATCCTCACCCACACTGCCATGTTGATGGCAGGTGTCTGTTGGACTGTGTCACCTCATCAATGTGGTGACTACTCTATTGTCTTGTTTGCCATCACTGACAACTCATTGATTCACTTAGCACCATTTCTTGAAACATCACTTGTCTGTCACAACCACTCAATGTAAATAAACACTCTTTACACACCTATGTCTTTGTGTCAGCTCCATGTTTATCACAATATGTACATTGTTGAGTCAGAACACAATGTACCAGTGGCTCAGATCGTGACGAGGCATTGAGAGTCTGAAGGGACCTAGAGAGACACAAGAGAACGACATTTACTCGTCAGGTGTTGGCATCACAGCCAGTACACAACACTAGTCATCAAGGTACACAAAACAGCACACATCACAAGGATAAACAATCTCAACATAGACATCATGTAGCTGGTCAGGACTACACTGTGTCACACACATCAGCCATCAGCACAGAGCCAACAACAGGCAGCAGTCAAAAAGCTCCTCTCGGCCTCATCACCACCATCAAAGACAGCAGACAATGGCACTGTTGTACAATGTTACTCACACTCAAGGGAAGTAGCGGTTGATGAGCTGTTGGCGCAGGTCGACACCTTCCTCCTCTCCACTATCCTCATCACTGGACACGTGTGGGCTTGCAGGGGGGCGCATCTGCGGCGCATCATCGTCCAGGAGCAGGGGGATCTCCTTGTGCAAGGCCAGGTTGTGGAGCATGCAGCATGCAACAATTATCTGGCACACCTTTTGGGGAGAGTACATCAGTGCGCCTCCGGTCCTGTCCAGGCACCGAAACCGAGACTTCAGAAGCCCAAAAGTACGCTCCACCACACGACGTGTCCTCCCATGGGCCTCATTGTAGCTGACTTCCCCCTGGGTCCTGGGATTCCGCAGTGGGCTCAGCATCCAAGACCGGTTGGGATATGCAGAGTCACCTAGGTGCCAGATACACAGAACAATTTTGTAATATGACTGTAGCTGCAGACAGCATGTCACACATACACCACAATACTTGACTCAGCTAACTCACCTACAAGCCGCGCACGGTCAGGATGCAGATTTGCCATCATCTGTGGTACGATGCTGTTACGCAGGATGTAGGAGTCGTGGGCTGAGCCAGGGAATCTGGCACAGACATGTGAGATGATCATATCTGCCTGGCATACAACCTGCACATTAATGGAATGGGAATGCTTCCTATTCCTGTAGATGTGCTCCCGTGCCTGTGGCGGAACCAGTCCAACATGGGTGCAGTCAATGGCACCAACAACATTAGGGATGTGGGCAAGGGCATAAAAATCAGCCTTCACAGCTGCCAATTCCTGTCTTCGTGGAAAATGGATGTAAGTGTCCTTGTATACCATCATAGCGGACAGGACATCCCGTAGCACCATGCTGAACATTGCCTGCGACATCCCACCTGCGCTGGCCACCGTGTACTGGAACGAGCCAGTTGCAAGGAAATGCAGGGCCGCCATCACCTTACATGTTGGTGACACAGCAGTTGGATATGTCCTGCGAGGCCTCAGTTGGGGCTCCAACTGAGCACGTAGGTCTTGGAGGTTTTGCCGATCCAAATGGAACGTACGGATGATGTCCACATCCTCCATGTCCGCCAACAAGGTGAA
Organism: Calotriton arnoldi; assembly: GCA_963921515.1. NCBI lineage: Eukaryota > Metazoa > Chordata > Amphibia > Caudata > Salamandridae > Calotriton > Calotriton arnoldi. The sequence goes on from CAWUFW010003263.1 coordinate 1,353,925, forward strand.
TGGCCGATGCACATTTGGTCGCCTCCTACATAAGATAAAAGGGGACACTTGTCAATTCAATTCACCCATGAGATGTGTCCAACATCTAACATTTTGACTGACACAGCGCCAACGATGACTGGCCTGACACAACAGCTTACAGCACAAGTCACATGCAGAGACAACTTGACCCCAAGTAGTTGTACACGTGATCAGTATTTACAAACTGAGTGCACCCGCGACAGATTCAGACTATGTGACTGTGAAATGGGACATTCCGACATCTTGTGTCACCAGCCCTGAGAATACTTGACACAGCACATGTCTGAAACACCAACACTGCTGTCTCCTACGTAGCTGCTGTACCTGCCACACCTTCTTGCGTGAGTCGGACAGGGCACACATTAACGACACAATGAGCACAGTGTGTGCATAAAGATCAAGTATCAACATGAGTTCAGCAATATACACAGTGAAGTATGCACATTGAGTAGTCAGTCCATCATTACTGTGTGTTGCTTAGCCATCTCACACATTGACATGTTTCCATATTTGAGAGTCCATCACACAACAGATCTGTGTACATGCACAACAACATCATCAGTGACATGTGAGGGACTACATGCCAATGCATGTACTCCAGTGCACTGACATGGCATGTGTAGACATCAGTGAGTAGAATGTCATACTAGCATTCAATTTAACTATCTGGTGGCATGATTCATTGTAAGTGTGGAGTGTTCAATGATGAGAACTGGCCATTGCCATTGCTACAGTATGATGTGTCCATAGGTGCCCTAAGCGTGCACCGCCACCGCAATCATGGTCATTGGCACCAATGTGAAGATGCCAAATCGCGGTAGCGACCGCCTGGGCACCGCGGTGTGACACCACCATTGCGCATGCCCATTCAGCCAATGGGAACCGCAATCGCGCTAGTGGAATACACTTTTGAAAATCGCGGTAGGCGTGCTCCGCTACTGCGGGGCCGGCCATTGGATACAGTTGTAAGATGCACGATTGCGGTAGCGACCGCCTGGGCACGCGGTGTGACACCGCCATTGCCCATGCCCATTCAGCCAATGGGAACCTCAATCGCGCTAGTGGAATACACTTTTGAAAATCGCGGTAGGCGTGCTCCGCTACCGCGGGGCCGGCCATTGGATACAGTTGTAAGATGCACGATTGCGGTAGCGACCACCTGGGCACAGCGGTGTGACACCGCCACTGCCCATGCCCATTCAGCCAATGGGAACCGCAATCGCGCTAGTGGAATACACTTTTGAAAATCACGGTAGGCGTGCTCCGCTACCGCGGGCCGGCCATTGGATACAATTGTAAGATGCACGATTGCGGTAGCGACCGCCTGGGCACCGCGGTGAGACGCCGCCATTGGCCATGCCCATTCAGCCAATGGGAACCGCAATCGCGCTAGTGGAATACACTTTTGAAAATTGCGGTAGGCGTGCTCCGCTACCACGGGGCCGGTCATTGGTTACATTTGAACAAAGCTGATCTGGAACACCAATTGCAGCAGCTGAGTACCACTGAAACAGCCCCAGGGGGCTATATATGTCTGTGAGGGAGCCACACATTTCCACTGCATCCAGACACTGCTGCCTGCCATTCTTCATCCCCAACTGCTGCTGTTCCTGTCTCCTGGACCCAGTGATGGCGAGAACTGAGAACATCAGGGCCCGTCCCTTCACCACAGAGGAGCTGGAGGTCCTGGTGGACGAGGTGCTTACACACTACGGGAGGCTATATGGTGCTCCTGATGTTATGGTGAGTGTTTGAGAGGGACATTTGGGGAGTGCAACGAGTGCTCACATGATGTAGCTCTGCTGTAGTATGTGCCTGTGAGTGCAAGTTAGTGTGATACACTGCCCAGCATGCTGACTCCATGTCAATGGGGTGTGCAGCCTTATCACCACAGATCCATGGCTGCATTGAAGGATGGGAGGGACATGCAGTGTCTTTGCAGACATACAGTAACACTGCTGGTTTGGAGATTGGAAGTCAGAACAAACATTGCCTGTGCTAATGGATGTCAGAGTCCATTCGCCTTTCACAGGCTCATTTGGGACATTTCAAATGTGTTTCGTTCAGAGGGTACTGAAGGATGTGTGTACACCTTACATATTGTCACCATGGATATGTGAGCATTATGCACAAGATCGAAATGCCTGAGGGTGACACTCTTTGTGAAAAATCGCCTATGACACATCAGTGATGTACTTCTGAAACATCCTCCTTCCATTGATTTCATGATGTGTACTGACTCGCATGTGTAGGCACTGTTTGACCTCTCATATTGTACATGCATGTGATTGTTCCGATGGGCCAGGTTTGTCCTCAGTGTGAGTCCCCCTGGCCTGCACACATACAGCCCAATTTGTAAGGGACCCATCAGTAAATGGATAGAGTGCGACATATGTGTTGTCTGCCACCCTGTCGCTCAATGAGCTATCTTAGGCCTGATGATTGCACAAGACAGACCTTGTGAGAAGGGTGTGAGAATGTAAGATCATGCTCCTAGATGTGACATCCACGACACAGTGAGTCACTCACAGGCCAAGGACATTGAGGGTTGTGTAGTGTTGGACACTGTGAGTCTTCCCCAAAACATCATTTCCAACATGATGTATGTCTTGCTCCCTCACATACTGGATCACAGATAAGGGTCTTCTTCACATTGCTTTGTGTGCTGCCATTCTGCATGTGTGTGAGATGGCCAGGTCCTGTGTCCACCCTCATACCTAAATGCATTTCAATCCGATTATCTGATGCAAATGTACTACATGTCATGTTGTATGGCCTCTGATCAAGGTTTCTGTACAGCTGTGCTAAGTGTTTGCATGCTCCTGTCCTGAGACACAGTGGAACATGGCCCAGTGTCCCTGAAACTGCCTCTTCCTGTCTCCCATGCCTGCAGCTTAAAGTCCGCCAGCGTAAGGCCTTATGGAGGGCCATTGCACGCAAGGTGCGGGCTCTGGGTGTCTGCAACCAACGGCACACACACTGTCACAAGAGGTGGGATGACATCTGCCGGATGAGCAAAAACGTGGCAGAGATGACGCTGGGGCTACTCCCTTGGACTGGAAGATTGTCGCTCAGGAGCATGACACCACTAATGGCCCGCATCTTGGCTGTGACACAGCCAGAGTTGGATGGACGTTTGAGGGCCCATCAGCAGCAAGTTGGGGGTGAGTATTCTGCGAAGGGTGACTTTGGGTGTGAGTGACTGCATGTATCCCAACCCTGTGCCAGTGTTGAGCTCTGTGATGTTTCCAGAGGGATGCAATGGCTTGTAAGTGGCCTCTGTGTTGAGTGCAGCTGACATGCATTTTTGCTACATGTACTTTCTCATGTGTTTAAAATAATGGCCCTTGACATTGCATGATAAGATGTGGCCTCCTGCCATCTGCTGCATTATGGGTGTCATAGACATCACCGGGGAGTGAACAGTTGTGTTCCTCATCTTAGTATGCTTACGTCGATGTGTGCAGTGCCTGACTTTGGAATTGTGAGAACTACACATCTGCCGACAATGTGCAAGGGTCGTTGTGCCTCAAAGCACAACATGGTGGACATCAGTAGCTCATGGCCATGGTATGAGGACATTCTGGAGTCAGTATCTGTGTTGTCCCCTTAAAGTGACTCCATATGTGACTGTGACAACATGTTGAGATGTACATCTATCTCACCCTCAGGCACGTAGGTATGCTTACAGGAATCAGGATGTCAGGTAACTGGGAGGCACGGGCCAGCTATTTGGCAGTGTGAACGTCACATGGGTCATTGATGCAAACTATGCATGTTTCCATGCATCTTCTGACTTTGCATGAAGCTTGCACATGCAGACTGCACAGGGTGGTGTGCTACATGGGGGTATCATATTCTAGTTGTTTGCTTTGGTTGCGTATGATGTTTGTGAGTAGGGCACTGTACTGAACCTACATCTCTTTCTTTTGCAGCATCTACCAAGGGCACAGAAGGACAGGGGACGGACACCAGTGGTGAGGCATCTGGCATGACGCTACACATGAGCTCACTAACACTGATGTGAACAGCGCCTTGGAGGGGGACAGGAGTGTCCTGGAAGACTCACACCCAGAAACACCAACCTCAACATCATCTGACTCTAGCGGTGACTCCTCGATGTTGGCGGGCACAGGGAGTGGGAAATCTGCCTCTTCTTCCACCACACATCATCCTGTGCCCACCCTCCCAGCTACTACCACTAGTGCTGCCCGTTCCTGCAGCAGTAAGAAGGGTAGAGTGTCCTTCCCCCCAGGCACCGCTGCCCCTGCCCCTGTCTCCCCTGCTGCCCTCAGTGTTGAGGTGGTGGACCTTTTGCGCCAGCTGTGTGTGGGTCAGACTACTCTCCTGAATGCCTTCCAGGATCATGACAGGAAGTTGGCACAGGTAGTTGCCTTCATGGAGGGCATTCATTCTGACGTGGGTGGGCTACACAGGACTGTCCAGTCTTTGCCCTCCACAGTGACCGCAGCCATTCAGCTGTCACAGGCTCAGAGTCCAGCTCCAGTCCCTTTGGCAACCACCCTGCCAGTGGCAACATCTGACGAGGGTGACCTCACACCACAGCCCTCAGGCTCCAAGTACTCAACACGCAGCACACAACAACAGCACTCCAAGCGGCCCAGAGCACAGACACCATCCCCCAAACCAAAAACAGGCACACAGGAGCGCAAAGGGAAAAGCCCTTCTGGTGACACTCAGAGGCATCAGGCCAAGAAGCAGGCCTCAGGCTCACATGCATCAACATCACCCCATCCAAGGACACTCCCGTCCCCAAACCTGCTCCCAAATGCAGACAAACAGTTGCCGTGCCTGCTGTGAAGCTGGTGCCTGCAAAGAGTCTGCAGAAACAGCTCTCTAAGGCAGATTCACCCATAACGTCAGCTCCCACCCACACCCCTGTGAAGCTGGGACAGGAGAGCAATGTGGGGGTTCACCTGGTCAACAGGGGATGGAGGGGAAAAGGCAAGGCCAGCCCAAGCGTGACACTAGATCCAGCAAATCCCCACAGGGAGAGCCACCTGCACCTGATGCACCTTTGGTTGTGAGTGAGGCTGTTGTGCCGACCCCACTTCCCACTCCTACCAAGACAATTATTACCTATCGAATCCCCAAGAAGTGGAAAGGCAGCCCTCCACATTCTCCCTCATGCACTGTGTCTCACAGGACCATGTCTCCGCCTCCCCGTGCCACGCTGCCACCCGGTCCAAGCAGCCCTCCGGCTCACAAAGCCACTGATGCCTCTACCTCGGCTGGTCCACTCTCTCCCAGGTCCAGTCCTCCAACTGGCCCCGACAATCAGCCACCTCTCAGTTCAACTGACAGCCAATTGTGAGGCTAAGTCCCCCTCCCAAACCCATCGCTCACACAGCGGTGCCTGGACTGCCCATTTGTATCCCCAGAGCTGTGCTGATTCCCATGGCAGTGTACGTGTTACACATTCCCTGTGCAGGTTCTCATGCACACATGTGCCTACTTTGAACTATGGACTGGCTAATGGCCTTGCTATTTGTGACTTTGGATGCCCATTCCCTGTGCAGGTTCTCATGCACAAATGTGCCTACTTTGAACTATGGACTGGCCAATTGCCTTGCTGTTTGTCACTTTGGATGCCCATTCCCTGTGCAGGTTCTCATGCACACATGTGCCTACTTTGAACTATGGACTGGCCAATGGCCTTGCTGTTTTCTACTTTTGGTGCCTATCTGAGTAATATGTAATAAAGACAGTTACTCCTGTTGTCTGCTTTGTCTGTGTCCTTGCTAAATAAGAGGTTTTATGTATGGGTATGGTTTCATGTGACACATGCTCTGTATGCCAATTCAACATTGCCAAATGGTTGTTTTACTTTTTCAGAGTTTGGCAGAGGTGACAGGCACTTTAGTTCTTCAAGACTGTGAGGCTTGAGGGTGCAATGATGGTTTTTTGTGATTATCTACTCTTATCCTAATCACTCTATGGTCAGGTTTTCTACTTTGTACACATGTCATGTTATGATGCAATGCCACAACAGGGGTGATTTCTATCCACAGGATTACTTGAGGGGTGGCCAGGGTCCATCATATCTGTGTGATCTTTCTTGATGTGTGAACAGCAGTGTTGATGTGTGGTTATCCTGTGTAGGCCTGTCTACCTAGTCACACGGGGTACATTTGAATATGTGAACTTCAGTGGTCATACAGTGTGAATGGGCTGTCATTTTCAGTAGTGTTGATGTGTGTGTGCCCCTGCAATGCCAACTGCACACTAGTATGATCCAGGTAATGAGTGCCTGTTTGCTTCAATTGTCTGCCATGTGCTTCAGATAGTGGGCACATGTAGGAGTTGTAGGTTGGGCACTGTGCAGTGTGTTGTTGTGTCCTTGCACTCCTGGGGGACACCTACTTGTTGTCGCTGCCAGTTGTGAGTATGCAGTGTGTGTGCCTGCCAAGTCTGTGTTGTGTTTTGTTGCTCAGCCATGTGTCTTGTTACTGTTTGTGCTCACTGTGCAGACCGGCTCAGCCACACTGACATTATTTGTGATTTTTCTCATGCATTGCTGTCACTTGACCCATTTTTGGCTCCGGTATGGTATGTGGCATGTGGAGTCAGGCCATCCCCTATATGTGCTTCTGATGCCTACACATTGTGAGTAACTCCTCTATGTGTTTGTGTACTGTTCACTCCTCACCTGTCCACTACTGACGTACACACCACTTCAATCTCATGTCTTCCACCCCATGGCTTGCCAGTGTGTGAGCCTCCCCACCACTTCATAGTGTGACACTATGCTGTGTGTGGCTGAAATGTGTACAGGGCCAATGTGCCAATAAGGACAGTTGCTCAAATTAGTAATGTGTTGTTTTCTTTGACTGTTTTGCAGTCATGGTTGCTCCTGTGCAGTGCACATGTTTGAGCAGCACAGTCCTCTGATCATGTTGTTTGCCACTGGGTTTCCCTTAGCTGTGCATCTGTGGGTGATGGTTAAGCTGTATGTGTGTTTGCTGAGGTACTGCTCCCCTTCCTGAGTGTGATGTTCTCTGTGTGCTGTGATGATTTGTGTTGTGGGAGTTCATGGTGTGGCACTCAGATATATGTGCTACTGGTTTGGTTGGTGTGCACACAATGCTTGGTGTGCTTGCTGTGCTGTCAGTGTGTGCTGCCTTGTACTTGCCTGGTGTGCATCCCCCTGATGTCCATCTGAGTTTGCTATGTGATGGATTGGTATGTGCATCTGTTGTGTCTTTGTTGTGGATGTATGCAGTGTTTGGCCTGGGTTGGCTCTTTCTACTGACAGATGCTATGTGTGTGTGATGTTCTATTTGCATGGGATTGTGTGTGAGTAGTTGTGGCTGTGTGATACATGCAGATGTGTGTTGCAAGTGTAGTGTGCATTACTTGTGTGTCTGGCACATGCAGCTAGGTGGATTCTTGTTCCTGAGCTTGTTTTGGGTGCACATTGGTGGTTTCTCCTCCTATTTTTGACCTGTCCCTTGTCAGGATTGTGCATGTGCATGCTTGTGTCACACTGTGACGCCATGTTCACTGGATGAGTGGTGTGGTGTCTCAGTCTGTGTCAGCTGATTGTCCCATTGATCCCAGTTATTGTTCATGTTTGTTTCTGGATGATGCAGTTCTTGTTTGTGTCGGGGTATGGTTTCTGGGCATTGGCCCTGAGTGACAATGTTGTGTACTCCTGTTCTGTCTGTGGTCACATTGCCTTTCCACTATTTGGCTGCACATGTCTGGGCTTGTTGGACTTCTGTGGATGTTGTTTGTGAGGTTTGTGTTTGGCTATTGATTTTGTGTCAGCATTGGTTCAGGCATCCCTGAGTGCGGGTGTGACATTTGTGGATGCACCACAGGGAGTGTGATTTGATTGTCATTGGACTCACAGGCCATCATTTGGACCATTCTGTGTGTTTCTCACAGGTGTTGTGTGCTGCAGGTGTGAGGTGGGTAGAGGAGGGGTATGTGTGATGGTCCTACTTGTGTTTGACAGTCAAGGACTGTGACAATGTGCCATGTGAGTTGTGCTGATGACATACACATGTCAAGTAAGTGGAGACAGATGTGTGGCTGGTCACTGTATGACTGCAGAAACTTCCTATCATTCCTGTGCCTATGCATGGCCTGCCTTGATGTCTCCCTGAGTTGTTGCACAGAGGTCACTTTGGCTTAATTTGACTCACTGTGCCAGCCATGTCTGATTTGATGGCCTAAGGGTTGTGTGATGTGTTCCTTCTCTTGCATGTGATGTACAGATGCTATGTGGCTTGCTCCATGGTTTTCCAGCACTGTCCACTTCACTTTTGGCTGGCACATTTGTTGTCCTCCATTGCTGGTGTGCTATGGTATGGGTATGTGGCTGGGTGTCAGTGTGGGGTGTTTGTGAGTGACTTGACAGGCAGTGTGAACAGTTCATTGGATGTTCATAGGTAGTGTGAGTCTTCATTTTGTGGTCATACTCAGTTGGCTTCACAGTGGTGGAAGGTTGGTGTGAGGAGGAGGGTTGTCCTGCCCCTGAGCTTCTGTGCAGGGTGTTCCTCTTCACCCCCACCTTCCCAGTCAATCTTCCCTTGCCCTTTGATGTGTGAGGTGCAAGGTCTGGATGCACCTGGCAGATTAATTGTGCATGGGGGGCACAGGAGGGGCACACAGCATGTTCTCAAATGGGTGTGGGATGAGTAGTGTGGGAAGGGTGAAGGTGGGGCCCTGTGAATCTTTGGGTACTGCCCATGCCTGGCGAAGGCCCTGCCTACTACATTGTGCACAGTTTTTCCCACGTCTTCACCGCTGCGGTGACGTGACCGGGACATTGCTGTGATTTCGGGGTTGATGGGTGACCCGGATGCGGAGGTGTTGATTTCTAGCAGGCAGGACATGTGTGAGTACACTGGGGGATATGTTCCTGTTCCCACCAGAGTGTCTGATGTGTACAGGAACCGTGTGTCGGCACATGAGTTGTGTGTTGTGGTTGTGCGCGGAGTTGTGTATTTGCGTACCTGCGTCGTTGTCTGCGACGGTGCATTATTTCCTGGTAGTGGAGGAGGTACAGCACCGGAAGGGCTTGGAGTGCTGGATCCATTGCGATCAGGACCGGGTGGAGGGGACCAGATGTCTGGTTTCGCACTCCGCTGTCATGCGTCCGCCGTCTCTGGGTGGGTGGATTCTCCGCTGCGGTGTGATGGGCTGTTTGCGGCATCGTGATTTGCACGACGGACGGAATGTCATTCCGCATGGTGGTGAGTCCCTATTGGCTCACTCCGCCGCGGTGGCGGGTGCAAAAATCTGGCGGTTCACCTGACTACGCAGCAGAAGGAAAATGGGCTATGTTTGCCCATCGTAATATGGCGGGCCGGAGGACCGCTGCTGGAGTGCGGAAATGGTCATTTTCCGCCCCCACCAGCACCGCGGATGTGCTTCCGCCCGCCATCCTAATCGACCCCTAAATTCATGGTTAAATTATTATTGTAAATTTAGATAAATATAAATTTTTATTAAGAATTTCAAAAAATGCATAAAATTTTTAAAATAATTATAGTTTTTAATTTCTTTTATATAAACTGTTTACATTATTGAATTGTATAAAAATTGATTAATAATTTTCTGAAAATTGTGTGAAGGATTAATAATTATAATAAAATATTATTTTTGATAACATTTTAAAATGTAATCTAATTTTTGAAAGATAAATTAAATTTAATAATATAGGGGCCTATTACGATGGCGGGCGGAGACACGACCGCGGTGCCGGCGGTGGCGTTAACACCCATTTACCGCACGCCGCCAGCGGTCTTCATGCCCGCCATATTAGGATGGCCACACATTGCCCATTTCCCGCCCGCTGCGGTGCAACGCCGACCGCCATCAAAGTGCCACCGCAGCGGAGTGAGCCAATCACCACACACCGCCGTGTGGAATGACGTCCCGTACGCCGAAGATATCACGATGCCGGAAACATGGCAGCGGAACGCGACGGAGAAACCGCACAGCGAAAGACGGCGGAGACACCACAGCGGAGACAGAAAAGAGACACCTGGGACACACTGCGATGGATCCTGCCCTACACGCCTTCCCGGTGCTGTACATGATACACCACCTGCAAGTCATCGTCCGCCGCGGACGCTTCCGCAGGTACGTACAGACACAACAGTGCAAGTAACACAATACACAGCTCCAGGGTGGAAAAACTTTGCATGGGAACACCACACACCCCTGTGGGGACAGGCACACAGCCATCACTGCACACACACATGTTCCACCTGTGACAAACACACATCGCCACATACTGCCCACCCATATACCGCCATCATGAACAAATGTCCCGGTTACGTCACCGCTGCGGTCAGTGTGCATGAAACCATGCACACAACGCAGAGCCCAGGGCCAGCGCATGCCAAGGGCACCGTACAAATCGCACAGAGCCACAACTCCATCCACAACACACCAGCTACCTCCTGAAGGGACACAACATGTGCCTCCCAAGTGCCACTCCTGCACAACAACCACACAACTACAGCCACACCATGCCCCACGTCCCAACAACTGCATATACAGCCACAGCAGGACCCTTTGCACAGGAACACATAGCACAGAAGCCCAGTCCCCAGCCAACACACACACCACAACAACATCACACACAAGCCAAGAACACTGAGACCAGGCACAAAATGTACACACACACTGATGAGGACCAAACACTTCACTGCACACACTACCTGACAAGTCACACACACACACACCACCCTGACTCACAGCTACATACACACACCACATGCCAGCAGTAATGGAGGACAACCAATAGGAAAGCCAAAGTGAGGTGCCCACAAATGGAAGGGCAGTGACACAACCATTAAGCATGTGTGATGCTCATGCAAGACAAGACACATGTGAGAATACACACACAGCCCATCACAGCACACATGGCTGACACAGTCAGTCAACACAAACCACGGTCACCCCAATGCAACAACTCCTGGAGACAGCAAGGACACCCATGTATAGGCACTGGGATGTAAGGAAGGCCCTGAACTCAAACACTGACCAGACACACATATGCATCCAAATACTGGACAAGATAATGTCTGCTGCACAACACACAGGGCCCAGTGACACACTACATGACAGCCAAGCACAAGTAGGATATGTCACACATATCTCCTCCCACAACAGAAACAAACAATACTGCCATGTGCACAAAACACAACCACAGGGCTCAACAAGTACACATACAGGCACACCACTCCAGGGTGACACATGGCAGTAGTTGACAATGCAGGTGCACACACATACCCAGTCACGACAAAGTCACCCCCTTCACACCATACACTTCTCCACCACCCAAGTGCACACATTGGAAGTAAGCCATGGGACCTGGATAACTCTTCACCACAAGATGTCCATACACCGACACTGATTGGCACACAGAAAGGAAGCTCACACAGACCCCATGACCCTGGCCTGCCTGCCTGTAAGCCTGTGCCCAAACTCCCACCCTGTGCTGCCATTGCCCACAAACCTGACATGTGTCTACCATAGATAACATGAGCAAAGAAGGAAGATGACAACAAGAATGCATTGCCAACCACCTGCACTGCACCCATAAGTATCACAGTCAGGTACAAATGAAGTGCCTCCCACCCCTGCAAAAAAAATGAAATGTGAGACAACCCATTGGCAATGTTGAAGTGGCATACTGAGCATGCGACACAGTAAACCATGCACACACAGAAACAACTTTATTCAAGAAGGACACTGACACAACTCACAGCAGGACCAACTGTGTTTATTCACAATTTGCATATTGAGACAACAAATTTGGGCAACAGCAAAGCCAGTGGGCATTTCAATATGCACAGTATTTACATGAGAAGCTGCACAGGCAGGGGGCAAACAGCAGTGAAACACAAGGCAAGAACAATGTGCAGAGTAGTTACATCAGAAGCTGCACAGGCAAGGGGCAAACAGCAGTGAACAGCAAGGCCAGTGGCCAAGATACAGTGCAGGTGAGGTACATGAGAAGCTGCACAGGCAAAGGGCAAACAGCAGTGAACAGCAAGGCCAGTGGCCAGGACACAGTGCAGGTGAGGTACATGAGAAGCTGCACAGGCAAGGGGCAAACAGCAGTGAACAACAAGGCCAGTGGCCAGTCCAATGTGCAGATTAAGTCCATGAGAAGATGCACAGGCAAGGGGTACACAGCAGTGAACGACAAGGCCAGTGGCCAGGACACAGTGCAGGTGAGGTACATGAGAAGCTGCATAGGCAAGGGTCAAACAGCAGTGAACAACAAGGCCAGTGGCCAGGACACAGTGCAGGTGAGGTACATGAGAAGCTGCACAGGCAAGGGGCAAACAGCAGTGAACAACAAGGCCAGTGGCCAGTCCAATGTGCAGATTAAGTCCATGAGAAGATGCACAGGCAGGGGGCACACAGCAGTGAACAGCAAGGCCAGTGGCCAGGACACAGTGCAGGTGAGGTACATGATAAGCTGCACAGGCAGGGGGCAAACAGCAGTGAACAGCAAGGCCAGTGGCCAGTCCAATGTGCAGATTAAGTCCATGAGAAGAAGCACAGGCAAGGAGCACACAGCAGTGAACAGCAAGGCCAGTGGCCAGGACACAGTGCAGGTGAGGTAGATGAGAAGCTGCACAGGCAGGGGGCAAACAGCAGTGAACAGCAAAGCCAGTGGCCAGTCCAATGTGCAGATTAAGTCCATGAGAAGATGCACAGGCAAGGGGCACACAGCAGTGAACGACAAGGCCAGTGGCCAGGACACAGTGCAGGTGAGGTACATGAGAAGCTGCACAGGCAAGGGGCAAACAGCAGTGAACAACAAGGCCAGTGGCCAGGACACAGTGCAGGTGAGGTACATGAGAAGCTGCACAGGCAAGGGGCAAACAGCAGTGAACAACAAGGCCAGTGGCCAGGACACAGTGCAGGTGAGGTACATGAGAAGCTGCACAGGCAAGGGGCACACAGCAGTGAACAGCAAGGCCAGTGGCCAGTCCAATGTGCAGATTAAGTCCATGAGAAGATGCACAGGCAGGGGGCACACAGCAGTGAACAGCAAGGCCAGTGGCCAGGACACAGTGCAGGTGAGGTGCATGAGAAGCTGCACAGGCAGGGGACAAACAGCAGTGAACAGCAAGGCCAGTGGCCAGTCCAATGTGCAGATTAAGTCCATGAGAAGATACACAGGCAAGGGGCACACAGCAGTGAACGACAAGGCCAGTGGCCAGGACACAGTGCAGGTGAGGTACATGAGAAGCTGCACAGGCAAGGGGCAAACAGCAGTGAACAACAAGGCCAGTGGCCAGGACACAGTGCAGGTGAGGTACATGAGAAGCTGCACAGGCAAGGGGCAAACAGCAGTGAACAACAAGGCCAGTGGCCAGGACACAGTGCAGGTGAGGTACATGAGAAGCTGCACAGGCAAGGGGCAAACAGCAGTCAACAACAAGGCAAAGACATTGTGCAGAGTATTGACATCAGAAGCTACACAGGGAATGTATGCAACTCTACCATGCCATGCCCAGCAACAGAGTAATGGGCCTGACAATGGGCATCACATGCACCCCTGTGGACAGACAGGTGTGTGAGGGTGACCACCACTCAGAGGGGGCTGTCTGTCGGACTTGGAGCTGACTGTGTGTTGGGGTCAGTTGGAGGGCTGCCCTGGGCAGTGGGAGTTACAACTGTGGAAGAGCCAACTGTGCTTGTGGGAGCTGGGGGGCTGCTTGGACCAGGTGGGGTGGTGGCCTGGGGAGGTGGACTCATGCCCTGGTGAGACACAGTGTGTGCCGGAGATTGTGGAGGGGTGCCTCTCCACTTCTTGGGGATCCTGAAAGGCTTCCATGTCTGGGGATTGAGGGGAACTGGGGCAGACACAACAGGTGACCCCACTACCAAAGCTGATTCTGGTGTGGATGTTGACCCTCCCTCTGGGGACATGCTCGATACCGTTATGCGCTTGCCTGGTGTTTGCCACCGCCCTGCCTCCCTCTGTCCACCAGCTTTGCCCCCTACAGTGTCCTCCCATGCTGGCTTCACAGGGCTTGGGATGGGAGTGGAGGTCAAGGATGGATTATCCATGGGGCCCTCATCCTGTGTAATGTTTGCAGGCAACACCTTCTCAGTGGGTGTGGAAACTGTCATTTTGCCTCTGCGAGACGTCTTTGGGACAGGGAGTCTTTGGCGGGGAGGAAGGTGAGGCCTGTGACCCTGATGCTTGTTTCTTTGCTTTGTGGCCCTTGCTGTCGCCTGATGGGCTTTTCTCTCTGCGCTCTGGGGTGGCCTTACTCTTATGTGGGGATGGTGTCTGCGCCCTAGTACGCTTGGGCTGCTGCTGCTCCTGTGTGCTGCGGGTTCTGTATCGGGACTTGGGGGTCCGTTGAGCATTGTCACTGTCATCAGAGGTGCACAGTGACACAGCGCCGGACCGAGTGCTGGGAGCCGCTCCCTGACTATGTGCCTGTTGCAGGGCTGCTGTCACAGTTGATGACAAGGACTGCACAGACCGGTGTAGCCCACCTACGTCGGAATGTATGCCCTCCATGAAAGCTATAACCTGCCCCAACTTTTTGTCGTGCTCTTGGAAGGCATTGAGAAGTGCTGTCTGCCCCACACACAGCTGGCGCAATAGCTCAACTGCTTCTGCACTGAGGGCAGCAGGGCTGACATGGGCTGGGGCAGCTGTGCCTGGGGTGAAGGTGACTCTGCCCTTCCTACTCGTGCGGACACGGGCAGCACCAGTGGAGGTTGAAGGGAGGCTGGGCACTGGACGCTGTGTGGCGGAGTAGGAGGCCGAGTCCCCGTTCCCTGTACCCCCCAACATGGATGCGTCACCGCTGGCATCAGATGAGGTAGAGCTTTGTGTCTGTAGGAGAGTAGGATCTGCTTCACATGGGTACCCCCACTTTTTGCTGATGCTTCACTGTTTTTTTACTTTAGTCTGGCTGGGGCCCTGCTAATCAGAACCCCAGCCTAGCTGCTTCCTCTCTAAAATGGTTTCCATGTGCCTTAGGTACATCTCTGATTGGAATCTGGAGTGCCCTTATAAGTCCCTAGTATATGGTATACTATGTACCCAGGGCACAGGTACCTCAGAGACCTACCAGGGGCTGCAGCATGTATTGTGCCACCCCTGGAAGGCCATCCAAAATGACACCACAGGTCTGCTACTGCAGCCTGGGTAAGGTGGTGCATGCACCCCTTACTGTGATATAGGTTACCTATATCACTACATATGTACACACATATAAAACTATAAGTCACTCCTATGGCAGGCCTTATCAATCCTGAAGGCAGAGTGCTTGGTTCTTATGTGAGAGGGTGCCCCTGCATGAGCAGAGCCCCTCTGCAGCGGTCGGAGACCCTTCTCTGATGCTGTTTGTAGTGCAGCCTGACCATATCCTCTTAAGTGCATTATATCCTCGCGGTACAATGCTAACTTTGGACTGGCTGCACCAAAACATGTCGTGTTTGGTGTCAAACATCTTGGAATACTACCCCCCCGCCAGTTCTGGCAGCGGGGGTAGCATTCCACCCTTCTAGAGGGAGAGACATGTACACACCGGCCTACCCGGTAATTTCTTTCCAGAGCCCTGGCATCACAAAATGGATGCCGCTACCACAGACACGGGTCTGGCCTCCTGCTGCTGACTGAAACTCCGGCAGGGGAGGCCTGGACAATAGGTTTCCTGTCGCAGGGAGGTGTAACCACCTCCCAGACAGGATAATGTGTATTGGGGCTGGGCGGGAGCACTCTCTGGTGCTCAGAAGTCCTGCACTAGGGGCACACTTGGTGTCCCTGTGCATATGCCAGTTCAAACCGGTTGCAGGGGCTACCTGCCCCTGCTCTGGTGCGAAACTGGACAAAGGGAATGGAGTGTAACCACCACTCTTCCCTGACCCTCCCATAGGTGGGTCCCCAGAGTATGTCCAACCCCTAACTTAGTATAAGTATGGGACCCCAGTCCTTAGGACTTTAGATTTACCTGGACGAAACTCTGATACAGAATCCTGGACCTTTGACGCTCTACTTTAAGATTAGAGGACTGAAGAATCTCCCTTGGGGTCAAGGAGTGACTCCCCTGCTTGGCAGGCACCTAAGAAGCAATTGTCTGGTCTGCATCGCTGAAGCTCCCACCGGACGCCGAAGTCTTTGCATCGCCAGAGGTAGATTTACAGACTTTCCCGAGGCTGCCCTGAGTCCCCAGCAAAGCTGAGGCCCGTAGCTGTCGTGGGTAATGTGAAACCGTGACCCCTGGACACCGAGTACTTTTGCAAGTGCATCCTCTTCTGGGTGTTCCACAAAGTTCTGCTTTGGGCTCCGAGTAGCCCCCGCCTCCAGCACCGACTGCACTGAAGATCACTGGTCTCCACTCCACGAGTGTCCTGTGAGCCAGCTCCAAGTGCGTCCACTTGAGGCTCCTTTGCGGTCACTAGTCCGTTGGCTAGTGGGCCCTCCTGAAGGCAACTCTTCTTTTGCTTGGGCTTTCCTAGTTGCTCCAGACGTGCCCTGACTTATCCTCACTGGGTGAGTCCCTCAGACCTTGCTGGTCTGTACCACTGTCCTTTTTCTATTTCCACAAGACTTGCCGTTGCCAAGGCTTGTTGGGTCCAATTTAGTCGCCGACACCCCTGCAATCGACAAACGTCGTGGGACAGGTCGAATCCAGCTCGTGGTTGTCGTCGACGCCTCCTGGACCTCGTGGCTGAAGAGTCAAGACGACCGTCAACCTACCTGAAACACCCGACATCGGTGGGCATCTGCTCATCGCCTTCCTGGTCACTGGCTAGTGACCCAGACTCTGTCCCCTCTGCTTTCAGGTTCTTCAGATCTTTGATCCACCCTTGGATCCACCCGAACACTTTCGACTTGGTCGCCAGCAGCACTTTGCAGCAGATCGCCATTGAAAACGACGACGAAACCCGACCCCGAAAGACACCTATGCACCCGGCTTCCTGGGTGAGGTAATTTGAGTACTCCAGTGCTCCCGTGGGTATAGACTCTAGAACGACCTAGTTCTAAAAGGGTTTGCTCCAAGTCCTCCTCTAAGTGTCCTTATCCTTTAAAACTCCAACCGCGACATTCCCCATAGAAGTCAACGGCGGCTCGCGGCTGTGTTCTCACACTGCACGCGTCCCCTGTGGGTCCCCTGTGTCACTACCTTGGGTGGTTCCTTGAGGGCCAAGCACTTCTACAGGCTCTAGGCCTTGTGTCTAGCTCAGTCGTGGTTCTTATACCACTTTATTGGTATATGGTTTGGTACGCCCCTAGGGCTCAAACGTGTATTTGTGCTATTACTGTGGATAACTGACTTGTAACTTATGTACTTCAAACTCTAGCCTCATAAAGAGACTAGAGGGTGTGTTTAAGACTAAATACATATATTTTAAATATATACCTGGTGTGGTCCTCTTTCATTTGGTCACTCAAGAGATTATAGACTGGTAAAACAAGCTGCTTTACATTCCTTCACGACTTAGCCTGAAGGCTGCTCTCCATAGCTACCACTAGGATAGCTTTCAATAAAGGTTGTCTTTAACCTATCTCCAATAAGGGTTGTTTGGACTGGTGCAAGGTGCCCACTATAATTAGTGGACAGCCTATACCAGGCCAACTTCTCACATTGGTGTGCAGCGTGTGGGATTCCAGCTTGCTATTGTTTTGCCAGATAATCTCAATTGAATTGATCAACTGAAAACCACTAAGGGTACCTTAGGTACATATAAATCAAGCTTAGGATACAGTAAGTTCTACTGAACTTAGAGTTGTGTGTTAAGGGATAGCACACCCTTTCTACAACTCAAGAGAGTTTAGTAGGCCACACTAGAGTAGGTAGTGCATACACCACACCACACTAGTAATGTCTTTAGGGCCAGGAACCAGTGGGTCCCATCCAGAAGCCAATGGGCTTCTTCCCTCCAAGTATGATAATCTCCCATTCTTGGAATTGAGAGCATTAAGCACTGCTAGGAAACTAAAGACAGGCAAAAGTGCCAACACCCAACGCCTCATAGAGGTACTCCTGCTCGATGATCTCAGAAGACTTCCAGGGTCTGAAGGGGTAGGCAGACAGGGTGGGGCAGAGAAGAAGAGGAAGGGGCCAGGGTGAAATCACCCAGGACCCCCTCTGAAACTGGCCAGGAAGGTGAAAATGGCCTTGACCTGGAAAACCCAGCTATTCCTGTGGAGGAAGAGGAGGATCAGACTGACCTCCCTTTGTCCCCCAGGAAGAGTTGTGAGTGTGCCCAGAAGGCCTAGATCTCCTTCTCAGGAGTCTAACCACTCTGACACCTCAATAGGGACCTCTGTTTCCTCTCATAGGAGGGAATCCTCTCATGAAAGGAAAGAGAGACTGCTCAAGTATGGAGAAGCTCAGTTGAGAATCAGAAGAGAGCAGTTGGCTATAGACAGGGAGTCCCTAGAGCTTGAAAGGCAAAGAAAAAAGATGGGACTAGAGTCCCATGGTGGCAGCAACTTCCCTAGTGGTAGGGAAAGGTCTTATGACCATAAAAACCTGAGCAAGATTGTCCCTCCCTACCAGAGTGGGGATGACATCCACAAGTGGATAACTGCACTGGAGAGGGCCTGTAAAGTACAGAGGGTCCCTCAGGAGCAGTGGGCAGCAATCTTGTGGCTATCTTTTGCAGACAAAGGTAGAGACAAGCTCCTCACTGTTAGAGAAGAGGATGCTGACAATTACAAAGTCTTGAAGAGTGCTCTGATTGACGGGTTTGGCCTAACAACTGAACAATACAGGTTAAAGTTCAGAGATACCCAAAAAGCACAGACTCAAGACTGGGTGGACTATGTGCATTGTTCTGCTAAGGCTCTGGAAGGTTGGTTGATGGGCAGTAAGGTATGTGACTTCACAGGATTGTACAATCTTATCATGAGGGAGCAGATTCTTAATAACTGTCAAAATCAGCTGTTTCATCAGTACCTGGTGGGCTCTGATCTGACCTCTCCCCAAGAATTGGGAAAGAAGGCAGACAAATGGGTCAGAACCAGGTTGAGGCAGAAGGTACAGAACCAAGGTGGTGACCCAAAGAAGCAAGATTCCAAGAACTCTGATAAGGGTGGGGAGAAGGGTAAAGACCAGAAGTCTTCACAAGGCCCCCAAAAATCTTCTTCAGGTGGGGATTCACAGTCTAACAAGGGAAAAGGCCAAAAGAAACCATGGTGCAAAGTCTGTAAGCAAATGACACACTGGACCAGTGATTGCACCAAGTCCAAAGACTCTATTCCAGCCCCCACCAATGCCCCTAAGGCACCTGTTCCCCCTAGTGCAGTTACAGTTGGTGGTGGGAGTACACAAGCCAAGGGTTTAGTAGGGTTGACCCTGGGTAAGAAGATGAGCTCTGACCTAGTCAGAGAACTCACTCAGGCTGTCCTAGTCTGTGATGGAGGCATGGATGTGACCTCCTCTGTGAGTCCCAGTAATCTGGGCAAGTACAGGCAACAGCCCTTAATCAATGGGAAAGAGGCTTTGGCATTTAGGGACCCAGGGGCAAGTGTCACCATGGTGACACAAGACCTTGTGGATCCTGGGCAGATTATACTTGGTGAAATGTACCAAGTGACCAATGCTAGCAATGTCAGAACAGACCATACTCTGGCAGTTGTTAACTTCTCCTGGGGAGGGGTAACTGGCCTTAAGAAGGTTGTGGTGAGTGCAAACCTACCAGTGGAATGCTTGTGCAGCAATGATCTTGAAACTTCAGCTTGAGGCAGAAGTGGGGCTCAGGACCCATGCAAAAATGCTGGGTATCCCTGCAGATGTGTTTGCTGTGACCAGGTCACAGGGCAAAATGTCTAACACTGAACAGGCCTTGGATCCTGAAACCATGGACCAAGTGCCCTCCAAGAGGAGGAGTAGTAGGGTTAAGGCAGTGCCTTCCCCTTGGCTCAGAAGGAAGATCAATCTCTTGAGGGGGATGATCTCAGTCCTGAGGAAGGAACTGTCCCAGAGGAGCTGGAACCTGACCAGGTTGAGTTCTTGGGGACAGGGGCCCTTCCAGGGCAGATCTGAGCCAGGAGCAGCAGAGCTGCCCCTCTCTTGAACCCCTCAGACAGCAAGCTGCTGCTGAGGCTGCTAGGGAATGCTAGTGGTCCCCATAAAGTATTTGGGATGATGGACTCTTGTACTCAGAGTGTAGAGACCCCAAGCCTGGCGCCACCAGGAGGTTGGTTATACCTCTGAAGTTCAGGGACTTCCTATTGACCCTAGCCCATGATATTCCCCTAGCAGGTCACCTGGGCCAGAACAAGACTTGGGACAGACTTGTCCCTCACTTTCACTGGCCCCACATGTCTGAAGACACCAAGGAGTTTTGTCGCTCCTGTGTAACCGGTCAAGCCAGTGGGAAGGCAGGTGGCACCACAAAGGCCCCCCCTGATACCACTACCTGTGGTGGGGGTTCCCTTTGAGAGAGTGGGGATTGATATTGTTGGTCCCATGGATCCCAAAACAGCATCTGGGCACAGGTTTATCCTGGTGGTGGTGGACCATGCCACTAGGTACCCAGAGGCTATACCCCTTAGGACCACTACAGCACCTGTGGTGGAAAGAGCCCTCCTGGGAATTTTCTCAAGAGTGGGCTTCCCTAAGGAGGTTGTATCAGACAGGGGTGCAAACTTTATGTCTGGATACTTGAAGGCAATGTGGAAGGAGTGTGGAGTGACTTACAAGTTCACCACACCCTATCACCCACAATGCAATGGTTTAGTTGAGAGATTCAACAAAACCTTAAAGGGCATGATTAAAGGGCTCCCAGAAAAGCTTAGGCGAAGATGGGACATACTCTTGCCCTGCCTTTTATTTGCATACAGGGAGGTGCCTCAAAGGGGTTGGCTACAGCCCTTTTGAACTTTGTTTGGTCACCCTGTCAGGGTTCCATTGTGCTTGGTAAAGGAAGGATGGGAGTTGCCTCTCAAGCCCCCAAAGCATGACATAGTGGACTATGTACTTGGTCTCCGCTCCAGGATGGCTGAATACATGAAAAAGGCAACTAAAAACCTTGAGGCTAGCCAGGAACTGCAAAAAGCCTGGCATGACCAAAAGGCTGTGCTGACTGTTTACCAGCCAGGACAGAAGGTGTGGAGTGCTGGAGCCAGTGGCCCCAGCAGCTCTCCAAGACAAGTGGAGTGGACCCCATACCATTGTTGAACAGAAGGGTGAGGTCACCTATTTAGTAGACCTAGGAACACCCAGGAGTCCCCACAGGGTTCTCCATGTCAACAGACTGAAACCATATGTGGACAGGGCAGACATGGGCTTGCTCATGGCTACTGATGAGGGACAGGAGGAAGAGAGTGATCCACTCCCTGACCTGCTCTCACAGAACCCTGATGATGGGTCAGTGGATGGTGTAGCCTTGGCAGGCAGCCTCACTGCTCAGCAGCAAACTGATTGTAGACAAGTGCTCAATCAGTACAGACATATGTTCTCTCTGACTCCAAGTCAGACCACCTGGTGCACTCATGAAGTGGACACTGGGGACAGTCTGCCTATTAAAAATAAGATTTATAGGCAACCTGACCATGTCAGGGACTGTATCAGGACAGAAGTCCGGAAAATGTTGGATTTGGGAGTTATTGAACCCTCAGATAGCCCTTGGGCTAGTCCAGTGGTCCTTGTGCCAAAACCTCACACCAGTGGTGGGAAAAGAGAGATGAGGTTTTGTGTGGTCTACAGGGGTCTCAATGCAGTCACTAGGACTGATGCCCATCCAATACCTAGGGCAGATGAGCTAATAGACACTTTGGCCTCAGCCAAGTATCTAAGCACATTTGACCTAACAGCTGGCTTTACTGGCAGATCAGGCTAGCTGATGATGCAAAGCCAAAGACAGCATTCTCAACCCCTAGTGGGCATTATCAATTTGTGGTAATGCCCTTTGGTCTGAAGAATGCACCTGCCACTTTTCAGAGGTTGGTGAATACAGTCCTTACAGGTCTGGAAGCCTATAGTGCAGCATATCTAGATGATATTGCTGTCTTTAGCTCCACCTGGGAGGATCACCTGGTCCACCTCAGAAATGTTTTGCAGGCCCTGCAGAAAGCAACCCTAACTATCAAGGCCACAAAGTGCCAGATAGGGCAGAGTCAGGTTGTGTACCTGGGCAACCTTGTGGGTGGAGGCCAGGTTCAACCATTGCAGAGCAAGATCCAGACCATCATGGACTGGACTGCTCCAACTACCCAGACTCAGGTGAGAGCCTTTTTAGGCCTGACTGGGTACTATAGGAGATTTGTCAAGGGGTATGGATCAATAGTGACACCCCTGAATGACTTAACTTCCAAGAAAATGCCCAAAAAGGTTCAGTGGACAGTTAGCTGTCAAAAGGCATTTGATGACCTGAAGAAGGCCAGGTGCACTGCTCCCATTCTACAGAGTCTTGATTACTCCAAGAAGTTCATTGTACAAACAGATGCATCTGAATTGGGGGTAGGGGCTGTACTGTCACAATTGAATGATGAAGGTCAGGATCAGCCAGTAGCTTTTATTAGCAGAAGGCTGACCCCTAGAGAGAAACGTTGGTCAGCCATAGAGAGGGAGGCCTTTGCTGTGGTTTGGGCTCTGAAGAAGTTGAGGCCATACTTGTTTGGTACTCACTTCCTTGTTCAAACAGACCACAAGCCCCTCTGATGGCTAAAACAAATGAAGGGTGAAAACCCCAAACTGCTTAGGTGGTCCATTTCCCTACAGGGGATGGACTTTACAGTGGAACATAGACCTGGGAGTAACCATGCCAATGCAGATGGACTCTCTAGGTACTTCCACTTAGAACATGAAGACTCAACTGGTCAAGGTTAGTTTAATGTCCCTACGTTTGGGGGGGGGGGGTTGTGTAGGAGAGTAGGATCTGCTTCACATGGGTACCCCCACTTGTTGCTGATGCTTCACTGTTTTTCGACTTTAGTCTGGCTCGGGCCCTGCTAATCAGAACCCCAGCCTAGCTGCTTCCTCTCTAAAATGGTTTCCATGTGCCTTAGGCACATCTCTGATTGGAATCTGGAGTGCTCTTATAAGTCCCTAGTATATGGTATACTATGTACCCAGGGCATAGGTACCCCAGAGACCTACCAGGGGCTGCAGCATGTATTGTGCCACCCCTGGAAGGCCATCCAAAATGACACCACAGGTCTGCTACTGCAGCCTGGGTAAGGTGGTGCATGCACCCTTACTGTGATATAGGTTACCTATATCACTACATATGTACACACATATAAACCTATAAGTCACTCCTATGGCAGGCCTTATCAATCCTGAAGGCAGAGTGCTTGGTTCTTATGTGAGAGGGTGCCCCTGCATGAGCAGAGCCCCTCTGCAGCGGTCGGAGACCCTTCTCTGATGCTGTTTGTAGTGCAGCCTGACCATATACTCTTAAGTGTATTATATCCTCGCGGTACAATGCTAACGTTGGACTGGCTGCACCAAAACATGTCGTGTTTGGTGTCAAACATCTTGGAATACTACCCCCCTGCCAGTTCTGGTGGCGGGGGTAGCATTCCACCCTTCTAGAGGCAGAGACATGTACACACCGGCCTACCCGGTAACTTCTTTCCAGTGCCCTGGCATCACAAAATGGATGCCGCTGCCACAGACACGGGTCTGGCCTCCTGCTGCTGACTGAAACTCCGGCAGCGGAGGCCTGGACAATAGGTTTCCTGTCGCAGAGAGGTGTAACCACCTCCCCAGACAGGATAATGTGTATTGGGGCTGGGCGGGAGCACTCTCTGGTGCTCAGAAGTCCTGCACTGGGGGCACACTGGGTGTCCCTGTGCATATGCCAGTTCAAACCGGTTGCAGGGGATACCTGCCCCTGCTCTGGCGTGAAACTGGACAAAGGGAATGGGTGTAACCACCCCTCTTCCCTGACCCTCCCATAGGTGGGTCCCCAGAGTATGTCCAACCCCCTAACTTAGTATAAGTATGGGACCCCAGTCCTTAGGACTTTAGATTTACCTGGATGAAACTCTGATACAGAATCCTGGACCTTCGACGCTCTACTTTAAGATTAGAGGACTGAAGAATCTCCCTTGGGGTCAAGGAGTGACTCTCCTGCTTGGCAGGCACCTAAGAAGCAATTGTCCGGTCTGCATCGCTGAAGCTCCCGTCGGACGCTGAAGTCTTTGCATCGCCAGAGGTAGATTTCCAGACTTCCCTGAGGCTGCCCTGAGTCCCCAGCAAAGCTGAGGCCCGTAGCTGTCGTGGGTAACATGGAACCATGACCCCTGGACACCGAGTACTTTTGCAAGTGCATCCTCTTCTGGGTCTCCCATGAAGTTGTGCTTTGGGTTATGAGTAGCCCCTGCCTCCAGCACCAACTGCACTGAAGATCACTGGCCTCCACTCCACGAGTGTCCTGTGAGCTAGCTCCAAGTGCATCCACTCGAGGCTCCTTCGCGGTCGCTAGTCCGTTGGCTAGTGGGCCCTCCCGAAGGCAACTCTTCTTCTGCTTGGGCTTTCCTGATTTCTCCAGACGTGCCCTGACATACCCTCACTGGGTGAGTCCCTCAGACCTTGCTGGTCTGTACCACCATCCTTTTTCTATTTCCACAAGACTTGCTGTTGCCAAGGCTTGTTAGGTTCAATCTGGTCACTGACACCCCTGCAATCGACAAACGTCATGGGACAGCTCGAATCCAGCTCCTGTTTGTCGTCGACGCCTCCTGGACCTCGTGGCTGAAGAGTCAAGACGACTGTCAACCTACCTGAAGCACCCGACATCGGTGGGCATCTGCTCATCACCTTCCTGGTCACTGGCTAGTGACCAAGACTCTGTCCCCTCTGCTTTCAGGTTCTTCAGATCTTAGATCCACCCTTGGATCCACCCGAACACTTTCGACTTGGTCGCCAGCAGCACTTTGCAGCAGATTGCCATTGAAAACGACGACGAAACCCGACCCCGAAGACACCTATGCACCCGGCTTCCCTGGGTGAGGTAATTCGAGTACTCCGGTGCTCCCGTGGGTATAGACTCTAGAACGACCTAGTTCTAAAAGGGCTTGCTCCAAGTCCTCCTCTAAGTGTCCTTATCCTTTAAAACTCCAACCGCGACATTCCCTATAGACGTCAACGGTGGCTCGCGGCTGTGTTCTCACACTGCACACGTCCCCCGTGGGTCCCCTGTGTCACTACCTTGGGTGGTTCCTTGAGGGCCAAGCACTTCTACAGGCTCTAGGCCTTGTGTCTAGCTCAGTCGTGGTTCTTATACCACTTTATTGGTATATGGTTTGGTACGCCCCTAGGGCTCAAACGTGTATTTGTGCTATTACTGTGGATAACTGACTTGTAACTTATGTACTTCAAACTCTAGCCTCATAAAGAGACTAGAGGGGTGTGTTTAAGACTAAATACATATATTTTAAATATATACCTGGTGTGGTCCTCTTTCATTTGGTCACTCAAGAGATTATAGACTGGTAAAACAAGCTGCTTTACATTCCTTCAAGACTTAGCCTGAAGGCTGCTCTCCATAGCTACCACTAGGATAGCTTTCAATAAATGTTGTCTTTAACCTATCTCCAATAAGGGTTGTTTGGACTTTTGCAAGGTGCCCACTATAATTAGTGGATAGCATATACCAGGCCAACTTCTCACAGTGTCTCCGGCTGTGAATCCTCTAGCAGACTCCTGTCCCCCACCTCGGCGCTGGTCACATCTGTGTCAGTCTGCTCCGGTCCGGCTGTTGCACTGGAAGCCACACCACTGGTGTCCATCCCCTCTCCCTCTGCACATACGGGAGCTGCTGCATAGGAGAGAGAAGTACTGTGAGATGAGTGGCATTAACAGAACTAACACGTGCCAATACATCGGCATCCTAGAAGAGGTGTGCAGCACATCGCATGCCACCCTGTGCACACATACATCTTGCCACCCAAAATATCAACCCAACGGTGCATGTCCGACACACATCCTGCCATAAGTGCCCCAGGTGACTCACACAGCACACCATCCTGCTGTTGGCTCACATCAGACACAGCCACAAAATGGCCTGTGCACACACACTGTCCCGATGTTGGCAAGGATGAACACCACAACATGGTGCACATCACCTACATGTATGGAGCAGTAGGGGACCACACAGACCACAACATACCAGCCCACAATGACCCTGCACACATGCCATCCACCATATCGAGTTCATGGGCACATCTACTGTTACACATTGGCCTCAGATGTCTGACTGGCAGACATCTGAGGTCGGGAATAGCACGCATTCATTGAAACGCATTCACAGTTGGCACACTGGCATTCCCATCCATCTGAATTCACACACTACCCCACAGCAGAAGGTACCTGAAGGCCACAACTCCAAATGTAAGAGAGATGCACAGTGCTAAAACTGACTTCATGAAGCACCGCTTGGGCAAATGCATGGCACATACACCCAGCACAGAGGCCACTCACAAAACATTGCACCACACAACCAACGTCACACTGCTGACAATTTGCACACTCTGTAGACTCATGCACCCACTCCCATCCAAAGGCAGCCTGCAACACATACTCACCCCTGGCTTGCTGCTGATGCTCCTTCAGTTGTCTGTCCAGCTCAGGTTGTTTGACAGGCAGGATGCGGGCCATTAGTGGTGTCATGCTGCGCCTAGCCAACCTGCCAGTCCGAGGGAGCAGCCCCAGCGTCATCTCGGCCACGTTCTTGCTCAGCCGGCAGATGTCGTCCCACCTTTTATGACAGTGGGTGCGCCTTCGGTTTGACACACCCAGATCTCGGACTCTGGAGGCAATGGCCCTCCACACGGCTTTACGCTGGTGGACCTTCAGCTGCAGACATGGGAGACAAGAGGGGTGAGGTTCCAGTGACACAGTGCACAGTGACAACACAACGAAAATGCAGTAGCACGACAGTGACTCATCCAAAACTCCAGCTACAACTGTAACAGAGCCAACAATTGCTGTGAACATGGTACATTGTCATTGGTCAATCAGACGTACAGGCATGCATGTTCGATGGTGGACACAGTACCTCCACATCCCATTCACATGCAGGATACCAACACAGCCAGCAACATGTAGTCTGGCCGCAGCTTTTGTCTGCAGTTACCTACAACTACACATAGAGAATATAGCAAAGCATGTGTCTTGTTGTTGGACTCACTGTGTCCAACACTGCGCAGACCTAAGTGTCCTAGCCCTTTGAAAGCCTCACTGTGTCCTGGAACTCACATAGAGTGACAACAACTGTCATACACACACCCTTCTCCCACGGCTGCTCCTGTGCAATCTACATGGCAGAGATGGGACTTAGATGAAGAGGCGTGAACCAAACACACATGGAACACACTATACATGCAGTGATGTGGACATGTGGCATTCGGCGGGGACTGTGCAGGGCAGGTGGACTGACACTGAGTGGGTAAATTGGGAGCAACACAGCCATTCACACAAACGATAACTGGCCAGACTCCTGCATCACCAAAATGCAGCTGCACTGTATGGCTGACACTACAGGACATGTCCCTCTACTCAGGATAGGCATGCAGGGTAACGTGTGAAAGAGCCCACCAAGCCCTTCCCGCTGAAGTAAACATGATAGGCAGTGCATGTCAGAGCCCCACAACCACTGACACATACCGAAGCACCTCCACCTCACGTGTGCCCACCCTGCACTCTCACTCACAGTCTGGGAGACTTACCACGACATTAGGGCCACCATAAAGCCTTGGGTACTGTGCAAGCACCCCGTCTACCAGGACCTCAAGCTCCTCGCTGGTGAAGGGACTGGCACGGATCTTCTGAGTACTCGACATCACAATGGACATGTGGCAGCAGCAGCAGGTGCAGGGTGGCAGCCAGTAGTCCCTTGAGGCAGCAGGTGCAGGGTGGCAGCCAGCAGTCCCTTGAGGCAGCAGGTGCAGGGTGGCAGCCAGCAGTCCCTTGAGGCAGCAGCAGCAGGTGCAGGGTGGCAGCCAGCAGTCCCTTGAGGCAGCAGGAGCAGGTGAGGGTTG
The DNA here is from genome assembly GCA_963921515.1 of Calotriton arnoldi. NCBI lineage: Eukaryota > Metazoa > Chordata > Amphibia > Caudata > Salamandridae > Calotriton > Calotriton arnoldi. Next base: position 1,381,916 of record CAWUFW010003263.1, read on the forward strand.
TCAGTCAGCAGTCCCTGGTAGCTGTGGGAATGTGGTGCACCCTCCCACACATATATAGGCCCCTGGGGCTGTGTCAGTGGTCCCAGGGTGCTGCAATTGGTGTACCAGGTCTGCCTCATTCAAATACATCCAATGTCCGCCTCCGCGGTGGCGGTGCGTGCCTACCGCGATTTTTAAACTCGCATCAGGCTACCGCGAGGCTGCTTCCCATTGGCTGCAAGGGCATGGTCCATGGTGGTGACACACCGTAGGGGCCATGCGCGCGCTACCGTGGTGGTGAATTTTCTGAATGCCTCCAGTGACCGCCTCCGCGGGGGTGGTGCACGCCTACCGCGATTTTCAAACTCGCATCAGGCTACCGCGAGGCTGCTTCCCATTGGCTGCAAGGGCATGGTCCATGGCGGTTACACACCGTAGGGGCCAGGCGCGCGCTACCGCGGTGGTGCATCTTTTGAATGCCTCCAGTGACCGCCTCCGCGGGGGTGGTGCACGCCTACCGCGATTTTCAAACTCGCATCAGGCTACCGCGAGGCTGCTTCCCATTGGCTGCAAGGGCATGGTCCATGGTGGTGACACACCTCAGGGGCCAGGCGGTAGGCACCGCCATATGTCTGCCAGACAGTGCCTGGAGTGACCATGATTTGGGTAGCGGTGCATGGTGACCGCTATTGTCACATACATATCTGGCGGTGTCTCCCGCGATCGTGCATGGGTAATGGGCGGTGACACACCTCAGGGGTCAGGCGGTAGGCACCGCCATATGTCTGCCAGACAGTGCCTGGAGTGCCCGTGATTTGGGTAGCGGTGCATGGTGACCGCTATTGTCACATACATATCTGGCGGTGTCTCCCGTGATCGTGCATGGGTTATGGGCGGTGACACACCTCAGGGGCCAGGCGGTAGGCACCACCATATGTCTGCCAGACAGTGCCTGGAGTGCCCGTGATTTGGGTAGCGGTGCATGGTGACCACTATTGTCATATAGAAATCTGGCGGTGTCTCCTGCGATCGTGCATGGGTTATGGGCGGTGACACACCTCAGGGGCCAGGCGGTAGGCACCGCCATATGTCTGCCAGACAGTGCCTGGAGTGAGCGTTAATGGAGTTGTGGAGTAGCTGTGCTGCACCTAACGTGTCCTCCAGCTCTCTGCATAGGCCAACATGTACAGTGCCCAGTGTCTCAACAATTGAAGGGTCCTCATGAGGGCAAATGCACAAAAGGGACATGTCACTCCACGTCACCAACACATACCATATGTGGGTCGCCAATACATTGCATGGGCACATACACTCGCACATGTCACATGTGCTGTGTAATGAAATGTAGACTGTCCAGTTAATGTGTTGCATAGCATATGGAGATAATGGTCAATGTCTGTGTGTGCAATGTAACGCACAATGTTGTCTCATTTACTGAACTAGGGGCATCAGCAACTGGCACATTGTCCAATGCACATGCACACACGTGTCCCCCATGCTCAGCCGGTGGTCAGTGTGTAGTTGATGTGTGCCATGTGCAACCTGTGTTGGGAGGTGTAAAAGGGCCAGCAACATGGTGTGTTCGGGTAGTATTGCAATTATTAACATATGCTGGGGGTCATACTCACAGGTATGCACACATATCTGTTAGTATATCAGACTGTGCATGCGAATGAGCCGGAGGGGTGCACAGATAATTGCTGCTGGTAAGGGGACAGGTGTACGAGTAGTGTGTCTGATGTGTACCTACTTGTGAAGTGCCCTGTCGGTTAATGGTGCATGTTGTAAGACTTGGGAATGTGTCTGTAGAAACAATTGATGTGATGCACATTTCATGTTCTTCTGCATTGACATCTGTGCACTTTGATCTGTCTTAGGAGGAGGAGGCCCAATATCCATCGTCCGTTCACAGTCCTGGCAGACATGGAAAATGAGGATATAATCCGCAAATTCAGGCTGGACCGACAAACCCTGCAGAACCTATGTGCCATGTTGGAGCCCCACCTGCAGCCACGTCGGACATATCCAACAGCTTTCACCGCAACATCTAAGGTGATGGCATGCCTGCATTTCTTTGCAACAGGCTCATTCCAGCACACGGTCGCAAGTGCAGGCGGGATGTCACAGCCGATGTTCAGCATGGTGCTGAGGGATGTCCTGTCGGCCATGATGCTCTACAAAGACAGGTATATCCATTTCCCCAGGGGCCTGAGTTGGTGGCTGTGAAGGGCGATTTCTATGCCCTTGGACATATCCCCCATGTCATTGGTGCAATTGATTGCACACATGTTGGGCTTGTGCCACCACAGGCACGTGAACAGGTTTACCGCAATAGGAAACATTCACATTCGGTAAATGTTCAAGTGGTGTGCCTGGCGGACATGATCATCTCACACGTGTGTGCCAAGTTTCTCGGCTCAGCCCATGATGCCCACATCTTGCGCAGCAGCATCGTTCCTCAGCTGATGGCCAATCTGCTTCCGGAGCGTGCATGGCTTGTGGGTGAGTATGTATAGTGGATTAGAGTGGTGTGTGTGTGACATGCTGTTGTGTGGCATTTTGGGACTGCAAGGTTAATCTGTGTCTCTCACACCCAGGTGACTCGGCATATCCGAACCGCCCGTGGTTGCTGAGCCCATTGCGGAATCCCGTCACGCCAGCTGATGTGCGATACAATGATGCCCATGGGAGGACACGGCGTGTGATAGAACGGACATTTGGTCTCTTAAAATCGAGATTTCGGTGCCTGGACCGTACTGGAGGTGCCCTTATGTACTCGCCAGGGAAGGTGTGTCAGATAGTGGTGGCATGCTGCATGCTCCACAACCTGGCCATTCGCAAGGCAATACCCCTGATCCTGGATGACGATGATGAGCAGCCAAGGCTCCCGCCTGCAAATCAACCCGGATCCAGTGACGAGGGCAGTGGAGAGGAGGAAGGGGTCGACATACGTCGACAGCTCATCACCCGCTACTTCACTTGAAGGTGAGTGACGATGTAGAAGGGACAAAATGGGCTGATGGTGTTGCAGTTGCTGTGTGGGTGTATGTGAGCTTGCTGACTGCAGCTTTGTGTTGACTCATTGCTGCCTGCCAATGTATGTGTGATTGGTTAGTGTGATACAGAATGTCTCTATGGTGGCTGTTGCTCTGTGTAAAGTTTGTAGATCTGAGTACCTTGTTGACAAGTGTTGTGTGATGTGTGCGATGCCACACCCATACAAGTGACTCTTGTTCTGCGGTTTTCCCTAGGTCCCTTCAGCATCTCACTGCCTACCTACATTCCATTCCCTGGACCATGTCCTACACAGTGAAGGTTGCACATCCTGTATTAAAGACGGAGCAGACACAACAACATGTGAGTAAGGTGTATTTATTTACAATTGTGACATGCGAGGGTGGAGAAAATGTGAAGGGGAAATTGAAGAAGTGAGTTGACAGTCATGGTAGATGAGATACTTGAGTTGTCCCCACAATGATGTGGAGACCCAGTCCAACAGATAGATGCCATTCACATGGCAGTGTGGTGAAGGATAGTCCAAAAGGTCAATGCAGTGGTGCAGTGGTCTGCCATCATAGCTGGCTCGGGGACTAGCGTTTGGCAGGTGCTTTGGCACGTGGGTCCCCCTGGCCTTTCCCTGGACGGCCCCTTTTGCGCTTGACTGGAGGGGCCACTGCTGCAGGGGCAGTGGTGTCTGAGGACTCACCCCCCTCTGTGGACGCAGGGGAGGATGATGAAGTGTCATCCTGCTGCCCAACAGGGGGAGGCGGAGGGGAAGAATGTTGCGCTGGCCTGTCCCTCAGAACCGCCACTAGCTGCCCCAAGAGGTCCACAATCTGTCCCATGCGTGTGTCCATGGACCTCAGCAGCAAGAGGTGCTCCCGAGATTCTTCCTCTAACCGGCCCATTCGTCCCTGGGCCTGTTGGTAGGCCCCAAGGACTCTGTCGATGTGGCCCAGGGCTTCCGTCCCAGGATCAGTCCCCCTCTGCATGACCCTGTCCCGACCACCTGCACTGCTGCCACGGTCCTGTTCGGTCCTCACATTGGCCCGCTGCATCCTCTCCCTGGCCTCCGCAGTCGATGTAGTGGGCTGCTCAACCCCTGGGGCAGGGAGGTTGTTGCGGCCAGCTGTGGTGGTGGTGGTGGTGGTAGTGGTTGACACACAGGCCGTGACAGCAGCTGTCAGAGGATGGTCAGGGGCTGCAGCTGATGTGGTTGGGGGGACAATGGGTGCCTGGGACTGGTTGCTGCCTGCCACACCAGATGGGCCAGCGTGGAGCTCCTCATCCAAGGAATCCAGGGAGTCCTCATCCAGTTGTCTCTGTTACGGGGGGGGGACTGGCTCTGCAGGGTGGTGTCATCCTCTGCAGTGAGTTCTTGGTCACCTGTGGGTCAGATGAGAAATGGTCATTGTGTTGCACCCAGCAAAGTTTGTGTTAGCAGTGTTACATCAACTGTTTGTACATCCAGCAGCTGTTCACTGTACAAATTTGCATTGACCGACATCCAGTGATGCATTACAAGCTGTTGTGGTACATGCATTACTTGTCCATATTGGGAGTTGTCAAGACATGACATGCACAATATAATTGTTTAACATTGACAGTCTCATGTTGGCATACAGTTATTGATCAATCATATGTCATCCATTTACGCGTATGTGTCACTTGTTGAGCCCTTGCAGCGGTTTACTCTGCACATTGAGTGAACATTGTAGTCTCAAGCATACCTTTTTAATGTGGTGTACATATCTGTATTTGCAATTCCAGACATGCTTAAGTTTGCTTTAATTAGATCCTAGGTGGTCTTGACCACTGCTACTGTCAGATGGCATGTAGTGGTGTGCATGGTTGTGCTCGGAGTTCCATCTACATGTGTTTCAGACTTTCACACTTTGGTTGCTGTCACAGTTTCATTTTCTTAGGTGTGTGCACACTATAGTTGCCAATGCTATCTGGGTGTGCAGTTGTGCATTGAGAGGCCTGGTGTCCTATGCCAACATGTTTTTTAAATGTATATCTGGCTGCATGTTGTGGCTGTTGATATGTTGTGTTTGCTGTTTTTTCCTTGTATTTGAGTGACCTCTCTGTGTGTGTATGATGAGGGCTTCCATCTTGGTCCAGTGTGGGACAAGTCAGCATGATATGTCCACATGCCAGTTCTTTTGAAGTGTACATTGCAATGACTGACACATGCATGTTGTTGCCAGGAAGTAATGGGTCTTGTGTGCTGGCGGTCAGGTGGGCCCGTGTGAGTTGTTGTGCAAGCTTCCCAGCCCCACACACCACGACCTGTGAGATGCAGTTACCTACCTGTGAGTTGGGTGGGTAGCATACATTGCCTGCCACATGATTCTTATTGGGGGTGTAGTGTCCCATCATCCATAGTGGTGGAACAGCATGCATGTTGTATTTTGTGGGACGGATAGCCAAACACACTACACAGTCTCACTGTGAAGATGGCTAACTACCGTTTGAGGTGGAGGTGAGCAATGACATGGCTATGTGACTTGGTAGAAATCTTTGGATGGAATGTGCGTGTGGTGAGCATAATGTGTGTGTGGCTTTTTGTACCCATTGATTTCAGATTACATTTGGTCATGGGGTATAGCCCCCCATCACTGTTGTCCCACCTATCTGGCTGTGGGGTTCAGTCCCCCAACATTTGAAGGCAGAATAGGGCATGGGGTATAGCCCCCCATCACTGTTGTCCCACCTATCTGGCTGTGGGGTTCACTCCCCCGACATTTGAAGGCACAATAGGGCAAGGGGTATAGTCTCGTAGCACAGTGGTGACATACAACAGGGTGAACATCTCACCCAGCATACATTTCCACACTGTCATGGTTTCATGGTATTTGGGGACCTGAGAACATGAGCACAGTACTGGTGAAGCAGTTGTTCCAGGGCATCCATACACTGACATGTTGTGGTCAACAGTGGTGTGTGTGTGAGATGTACTCAGCCCTGTGCAGACAATGTGTGCTTTTGAGGCCAGACTATACCAGCACTGGTCAGACAGACAGTGTGAGATGTGAACATTGTCAATGCAGACACACATTGGTGGTCCAAACAAGACACCTTTGACAATTTTATTCAGACAAGGTGCTGTTCTGCAATTCAGTGCAGCACTGTGGTAGCTGCAGTGTAGTTTTTGGGTACACTGCACTTCCACTGTTTACATTGCAACACTGTGGTATGACATGGGTGATTTGCACTTTGCAAAAATAAAGGCCAGACACTGCTGCAGGGCAGCATGATCGTTGTTAGTGTTGCAGTGTGTGATGCCTGGCACAGTGTACACAACGTGGGACAATTTTGAACAGAGACTTGTGCATGGTGACTACAACACAACTGTTTTGCATTATTTGTGTCGGTGACTGTGGACTAAGTGGCATGGTGTCATGTGCGACTGCACAGACGTCACATGCCTATGAGTGGGACAAGTGCTCCATCCTGCTCAGCTGTGGTCCAAGGGGGCCTGGTGGGAGTTGTAGTGCAGGCCTCCCTATTCCACAGACACCTCCCTGTAAAGATGGCTACCTACCTGTTAGGTGAGGGTGAAGCACACAATGACTGAGGTATGCTTCTGGGTGGGACAAGTGCTCCATACTGCTCAGCTGTGGGCCAAGGGGGCCTGGTGGGAGTTGTAGTGCAGGCTTCCCAAACACCCACCCACCTCCCTGTAGGGATGGCTACCTACCTGTTAGGTTAAGGTGAGCAATGCTATGGTTGGCACATGGGTTGGGGTGGAGGGCTACATCTTGCGCAGCTGTAGGACAAGGGGGCCTGGTGGGAGTTGTAGTGCAGGCCTCCCTATTCCATAGACACCTCCCTGTAAAGATGGCTACCTACCTGTTAGGTGAGGGTGAAGCACACAATGGCTGAGGCATGCTTCTGGGTGGGACAAGTGCTCCATCCTGCTCAGCTGTGGGACAAGGGGGCCTGGTGGGAGTTGTAGTGCAGGCTTCCCAAACACCCACCCACCTCCCTGTAGGGATGTCTACCTACCTGTTAGGTTAAGGTGAGCAATGCTATGGTTGGCACATGGGTTGGGATGGAGGGCTACATCTTGCGCAGCTGTAGGACAAGGGGGCCTGGTGGGAGTTGTAGTGCAGGCCTCCCTATTCCACAGACACCTCCCTGTAAAGATGGCTACCTACCTGTTAGGTGAGGGTGAAGCACACAATGGCTGAGGCATGCTTCTGGGTGGGACAAGTGCTCCATCCTGCTCAGCTGTGGGACAAGGGGGCCTGGTGGGAGTTGTAGTGCAGGCCTCCCTATTCCACAGACACCTCCCTGTAAAGATGGCTACCTACCTGTTAGGTGAGGGTAAAGCACACAATGGCTGAGGCATGCTTCTGGGTGGGGGGAGGGATCCTTCCTACTCAGCTGTGGGACAAGGGGCCCTGGTGGGAGTTGTAGTGCTGGCAGCATGTACACATGTACCCATGGTGATGTTGCTAGCTACCTTTGGGGGCTTCGGGGAGTGTCTGTTGAATCTGTGAGAGATGTGTTGGGGGAGTGTTGTGCACATGAATACATTTGTACCTAGGAGCTATTACTTTGTAGTAGTGCAAGACAGTACATTTGTGTGATGTTAGGCATTTGTTTGTACTTACCAGCCTCCACTCCCCGGGTATTCCTGAGAGACTCTCTGGATGTAGAATGCCAAGCACCTTCTCCTCCCATTCAGTGAATGTTTTGAGTGGAATGGGAGGGCCACTGCCTGTCCTGTGAGCCAGCTCATGGTTCTTGGCTCTCTTCTTTTTGACCACTGCCTTCAGATCGTGCCACCTCTTCACGATTTCATCTCTATTGCGTGGCACGGTCCCTACTGCATTTACCTTCTCTACTATCCTTCTCCACATTAGCGTTCTTGTTGCTAGTGGTGTCTGTTGGACCTGGTTACCAAACAATTGTGGTTCTACCCTGATTATCTCATCAACCATGACCCTCAACTCACTCTCAGTGAATTTGGGCATTCTCTGTGGTGCCATGGTGTGTGATGTGTCAAGGTGTTTAAGGTGCAGGTTTGGAAGTGGTAGTGGTGGTTGTGATGTATGGTGTGTGCTGTGCAAAGGTGTTAGAGGTGCAGGTGTGGAAGTGGTGGTGGTGGTGGTGATGTGTGTGTGTTGTGCAGATTTGCCTCTCCTGTCATCTGTGGTGGATGTCCCCTCAGTTGTGGAGTTTTGCAAAGTATTGTGGTCTGTTGGGGGCTGGATTTATACTGGTGTCTGTGGGTGTGTCAGGATGGGGTATTGGTAGCAGGTGTGGTGTGTGTGTGAACCTGGGATTTGTAGTTTTGGAGTTTCCCATGGGGGTGTGTCTTTGGGCTGTGTTAGGTATTTTTGGGTGCATGCCTTGTTTGGTTGGTGCACTTTGTGGCCATGTTGTGTGATTTTCTCGCGACCGCCATTTTTTTAACGGAGCGTCCGCAGCGGTGGCTCGGCTAGGCGCTTCCGCCGTCTCACTGATTCATCAATGTTGTCGACCGCAGCGGGCGGTAACAGCGCACTGCACCGCGGGGATGTCGGGAAAATCATAATTTCGATGGCGGTGTCTCCGCTGTGGTTGCAGTCGTTTGGGCTGTTTCCGCTGCAAAACCGACCGCCGCGGACGGGTTTGGGCCTTCTCCGCAGGCGAACGGCGGTTTCTCGGGTCTCCTTTCCGCCGCGGTTGGATTTTTACCGCCAAGGATCATAATCTAGCCGTCGGTTTTACCGCGGTAGCGGCGGGCGGTGATTTCCCGCTACCATGGCGGTCGGTTGTTTTTCCGTCCGCCATCGTAATGACATCCATAGTTTTTATTTAAGGATTATTATTTTTTAATTTTTAAGATCAAAATGGGGGGATATTCTTCATTTTTTGTTTAGAGTTTATTTTTATTTGGAGTTGAAATAGTAAATAATTGTGGTTTACTATCCAGCACTTTCCCTGACTTTAGTTGGATTTGGAGTTAGAATAGTAAATTATTATGGTTTACTATCCAGCACTTTCCCTGAGTTTAGTTGGATTTGGAGTTAGAATAGTAAGTTATTATGGCTTACTATCCAGCACTTTCCCTGAGTTTAGTTGGATTTGGAGTTAGAATAGTAAATTATTATGGTTTACTATCCAGCACTTTCCCTGAGTTTAGTTGGATTTGGAGTTAGAATATGGTTTACTATCCAGCACTTTCCCTGAGATTAGTTAGATTTGGAGTTAGAAGAGTAAATTATTATGGTTTACTATCCAGCACTTTCCCTGAGTTTAGTTGGATTTGGAGTTAGAATAGTAAATTTTTATGGTTTACTATCCAGCACTTTCCCTGAGTTTAGTTGGATTTGGAGTTAGAATAGTAAATTATTATGGTTTACTATCCAGCACTTTCCCTGAGTTTAGTTGGGTTTGGAGTTAGAATAGTAAATTATTATGGTTTACTATCCAGCACTTTCCCTGAGTTTAGTTGGATTTGGAGTTAGAATAGTAAATTATTATGGTTTACTATCCAGCACTTTCCCTGAGATTAGTTAGATTTGGAGTTAGAAGAGTAAATTATTATGGTTTACTATCCAGCACTTTCCCTGAGTTTAGTTGGATTTGGAGTTAGAATAGTAAATTTTTATGGTTTACTATCCAGCACTTTCCCTGAGTTTAGTTGGATTTGGAGTTAGAATAGTAAATTATTATGGTTTACTATCCAGCACTTTCCCTGAGTTTAGTTGGGTTTGGAGTTAGAATAGTAAATTATTATGGTTTACTATCCAGCACTTTCCCTGAGCTTAGTTGGATTTGGAATTAGAATAGTACATTATTATGGTTTACTATCCAGCACTTTCCCTGAGTTTAGTTGGAATTGGAGTTAGAATATTAAATTATTATGGTTTACTGTCCAGCACTTTACCTGAGTTTACATGGATTTGGGACTGGAGTTGTAAAGTATTATTAGTTATTATTCAGCATTTTTAAGTTTATTTGTAAATTGTAATATGTCAATAGATGTATGTTAGTTTTATTTTTAATATTTTTTTATGAAAAGATATTTCTATTTTCATTAACAATTATATTTTTATTATTTGTTTTGGTCACTAAATTTATTATAACATTTAAAAAAATAAACCATACATATTGATGTTATTTTTATTAAAAAGTATAACATATATGTAATATTTATTTATTATTTATAAATGTCAAACAAATCATATATTATTACATACATATTTTTTGGTACAGTGTTCAACAATTGCAAATTTGTTGTATCATAGTTATGTAATGATAAAGTAAAACATTTCAATTTGTTTATTAATAAACATTTTCATTTGTCTACATTTTTGTTTACATCTTAACAATATTTTTAATATAAATTTAATTAGTTTGAAAACATATACATTTAACATTTTACAAGATTATATTTTATTATTTAGTATATTGAATATTATTTTTTATAAAATAATATTTAATATGTTAAATAATTTACAATATTTTTACATAATTTTTTTAGCAATACATATATATTTTGTATTATGTTTGTATGATATTTGTACATTAACAGTGTATGGAAATAAACATATATTTTAATATACAATAAATATTATCTTATAGTTTTTGGGGAAAAATAATAGTTAATGTATATTTACGTTTTTATATGTTTATTTTAAACATTGGGAAAGAACATTTCTATACATAAAGTTATACATATATTTTTAAACATTTTTTAAATTATTTTCCATTGTTGTCTATGGGGAGTTATTCCTATTTTCATTAATTATGCGGCCATTTTGTTTACTCTTTCTCACTTTTGTATCTATTTCTTTCGTTTTTAGGTCATTTTGCAAGACGGAACCTCGCGGTTGGGAGCTGCTTTTCGTTCGTCCGGGTAAGTTTAGTTTTATATACTTTTAAGTTAGTTTTAAGGTAGGGGTAAGTTAGTAGTAGTGTGAATATATTTGTTAGGGCGTTATTTGATCGTTTTCGGGATAATTAGGTTTTGTTTTGGTAGTTTAGTGTTTTATGTGTTTGACTTAGTGTCGGATAGAATTATAATGTTATGTAGTTTTACTTATGTGTTCATTACGTGTGTTTTTTTGTATTTTATGTTGATATTGGTTCTTGTGGGTTTGTATTTCTGTTGTGGGAGGGTGTTGTTTATTTTTTATTTACAGGTACTGGCTTTGGTGCACGGATGGAGTTGTTCATGCGTTTTTTTTTTTAAATAAAGGACAATGTTGTCTCTTATTTGATAATAAGGGGCACATTACGATGGCGGGCGTACATCAGTCCGCTCGCCATCGTTGCGGTGCTGCGGACCAGCCGCCGGTAAGGCGGTGGTCCCACTAAGTGAATTAGGATGTGCCCGCCACTATGGCGGGCGCATCCAGGGCCCTGAACATTGCGGACGGTGCTGCTGGCTGCAGCACTGTTCGCAATGCAAAAATGCCACGTAGTGCATTTCCCTCCACTACATGGCAGGCACCACGTGGTGCCTGCCACTTTGTGCAGGGAAATGCAGGGGTTACCATGGGTACCCCCCAGTGCACAACCACCCTCCCCCCGCACAGAGGGGGCCCGCAACGGGCCCCAAAACCCAATCATTAGTTTCCCCTTTTGAGATGTAATAAACTTCCCTTCTTCTGTCATTTTTGGGGTATATCTGTGAAGATATATAAATATGTGTTTAGTAAATATGCTATTGTGAATAATAAATATGCTAGTGTTATTAATAATATAGAAAAAATACTTACATTACTGTTCTTTGACTTTTGTTGATGAGATTATTTACTGCTTGTTGTTTTTTCACTGTTCTATTTTCTGTTGGTGCGAAATAATTTTTGTTATGTTAATTAAATGTGAGAAATATTTTAAATTTATTTGTATTGTTTTTTATTTAGCACTGAAACAAATAATACTTACTTCTTGTAGTTGATGAATTTAATTTCGTGGATGTTCTTTGTAGGTACAGTTTGTAAAAGCTGTGAAGAAAACGCATTTATTAGTTATGTTTTGTACTTTTGATACATTTAAAAAATCAGAGTTATTTATTTTCTTTATAGGTTAAGTTGTACATTTAATCATTTATATTCTTTATTATGTTGAGTTAAATAAGGTACCTAATAAAATGTTTGTGTTGTATTTTATCGGTTTGGTTGTATTGCACTTTAGTTTTGATTTAAAAAAGGGGAACATTTCATTATTTTAGTTAATTAAGTTAATGAGGTCGAGGTATTTATATTTTGTAAAAAGGTTTTGTTCTTACCTGTGTTGTAGTATAATCTGATATAGTAGTTTGTGTAGATTTTCTTTCTTTCCTGGTCTCTCTTTCACAAAGTAACGCTCTCCCTCCGTGTTTGGCCGATAAACGGTAAAATTGTGTTAATTAATTGTTTGTTTTTATAGTGTTTAGTTAATTAGTTCACAGTTTTTATTGGCTTGTGTGTTTTTAGTTTAAAATCATTGGTTGAGATACGTTATTTGAGTTTTTTAGCAGTTACTTTTTAATTAGGTAAATATATGTAATGTTTATTTAATGTTTATATGTATGTTATTTGTTGTTGTTATTTAAATATATTTGCTGATAAATGTAATTTATAAAATTTGTTGTTGTTATATATTATATGTATGTAATTTTAGTATCGTTGGAAAGTAATTTAATGTTATATTATGAATGTGTTCATTTATTTTGGTTAGTATTATTATATTATAATTTTTAAAATCATTTAATAATTTTTATATATGTTGTCATAATGTATTATAATTATTTGGGATATGTTAAATAATTAAATAATTTTAAATAGTGTTTATTCAATGTTAAATGCCTTTTTCAATATTATTTATATGTATTTTAGCGATATTTGTGTAGTCGATATTAGTGTTCTCGATATTTTTGTTGTGTTTCATTATGATTTAATGTTATCGATATTTTTGTTATCTATTTTTTTGCTGTCGATATTTTTGTAATCGATATTTAATTAGGCAATATTTTTTTATCGATATTTGTGTAATTTCTAGTTTAAGTATAGGGTTTCGATATTTGTGTGTACGATATTTTTACCGCAATATTTTCGTAGATCGGTGTTTTTGTCGTTGATATTTTATCAGTGATCCAAATACATGGGTGTGTGAGTACATGTATGGGTGAGAGTGTGGCTATGTGAATGGCTGTATGGTTGAGTGACTGCTTGTATGAGTGGCTGCATGCGTGAGTGAATGGCTTTGTGAGTGACTGTACGAGTGAGTGAGTGGGTGTGTGAGTGCCTCTGTGGGGGAGTGAGTGGATATGTGTGTACTAGTATGGGTCTGTGAATGGGTATGTGAGTGGTTGTATGGGTGTGTGAGTAGGCGTACAAGAGGTTGTATGGGGGTGTGAGTGGATGTGTGAGCAGCTCTGTGGATGATGTCATCAGTGATGTAATTTGAGATGTCATCAGTGATGTCACTGACCACTGTTTAAATGTATTAAACAAATCAGAGTTCCTACCTTGTTTTGGATGATATTCCCTTCCCGAATATTTTTGACGCAATATTTTTGCCATTCCTCTTATAACTTTAGGAATATTATATTTATGGCAATTACATTTTTGACACAATATTTATGTGCTTCAACCTGTTTCAACATTATATTTTGTAATAGAACCATGCATTGGTAACTAACCCTGGGCGAAATTTATATTGTACTATGTAATTGGAGTAATTTTGAAAATGTCATGTTTCTGTTGTTATTCAACATTAAGCCTTTACACCACTTTACGTAATTATGCACTATTCACGGTAGATATTTACTGCAAATGCAGCATTCACTATTAAAAATATACTGCAAATTCACAGGAACAACAGAACGCCAGTCGCTGCTGTTCACAGATCCATTTTTTGCATTATTATTTATGGAGCTTCAAATGCGCCCTTGTGTCAAAATTGAAAGAAGGATCTATTTTGCACAAAAATTATAGAGGGAAGTGATGGGTATAGGTAGGTATTTCGCGTATTTGTACGTATTGTCATGTACTTTTGAAGAAATTTCAAGTAAATACGAAAAAACCCACATATTTCGCACACCCATAATGTTAACACTGATTGTTTTTCATGTGCTTTTCAGGTGAAGGCAGGAAATGTCAAGCACAAAATTGGGGTCCAACTTTTCTGCTGCCCACCTTACAAATAAGCAGTTTTTAAATTTTTTTAATTTTATTTACATGGTCTTGTTTAACACAACCCCCGACTGTAAGGGCGTCACAGCGCTATGCGAGAAAATGATACAACCAGACACTTTGCTATGAAAAGTCTTCCTACATTCTCATTGAACGAATGTGTCCCTTGGCATCTATAATGGTGTCAATTACTGCCAAAGTGGCACTGCTGCTGCTCTAATTTATCCGCAGGTGCTGAATAAGAACCATTCTTCTGAAAAGGTCGACAGCCACCTGCCAAAAAGGGTAAGCAAGTAGAACAGTCTGGCACCAATCGGAAGTACCCAATCTACCTCCTCTTTGTGATTTTCATGGAATTTGACATCTGTTTAAAGTCGTTTTTGTCATAGAAATCATGCTGCTTGTGTGGCAATTTTCATCGAGCAGTAATCGGTCTTACGAAACAGATATACACGTCACCTCTTTTCAATTTCTGTATTTTTTTATTTTTATTTATGAATCATTTCTGTATATTTATTAAAACCTAGCAGGATCGCATTTCGGAATCTGTACAACTAAAGAGGGAAGTTTTTTTAATCCACCCTCATGTAAAAAAACGTAATTCCGATAATCAATTGATCTTCATTATTAACTAGTACATCAGACGTACACACCTGTCCTGGCGATTGAAGTTAATGTTTGTCTGTTGCTTCCATTTGTATCTGGTACATTTACTTTCCGACCAAATTCTTGGTCAATTTCATTAATAATTCAAACAAATTGACGATTCCTGCAAAGCATTCTGCAAACAGATGTGCCTGAGCAATTTTAAATTAAGTGTATAGAACATAAACTTGAATGCTTAAGACTTGTCTCTCAAATGAGCAATGCAAGTTTGTTTTGGAATATCTCTGCCCCTGCAGAAAATCTCCTCTTTAGTTTTAGCATTGTCACTAGATGCCAAAAAGGAAATTAATGATGTTTGGTGGGGTTCTTGCAGCCTGACTGCAGGATTGTTTAATAGGTCTGAGAGTCACTTGATAAGAGGTTATACTATAAAGTGTAGGTTTTCAAATATCATGAAAGCAAATGGCAGCAATCTACTATTTTTTTTTAATCCAGGCAAAGTAAAAATGCAGAACGCGCCCTTACAACCACTTTTTTAAGCTTAACTTTTTGGAAAGACCTCATACAATCACAGACCACACAGCACAAACAACACACACACATACAGTAGCACACACAAAGCACACACACACTCCATAAAGTGGCTTTGGGTTAGTTCTTATCGGCAATTCGAGTGCCTCATTTGACCTGTGTTTGCTGGTGCTCGGCGCCGGCATTTATTCCTAAAGACCAGCACATTATTAAGACAGTCTATGAAATGGTAGTGCTGTCCTTCTATGAGCAGTGCTCAACGATAAAGTTATTAATGTACAATAAAACAAATATTAAAACCAGCAGGCCCAGGCCATCCTTTCAGCTTGAGGTGACCTGGAACAGCCCGATGCATCACACCTGTATTGTGTGATGCTAGGGATCCTATTTACCAGCGGACTTGCGTTGCTCTTGCACCACACAAGATGGTGCAAGTGCAACACAAGTCCTGAATGAGATTTATGAAGCTGCGCAAGGCCACTTTGCATGGCCCTGAGTGGCACCATAATTCTGGAGTACAGCAACGCAGCGCAAATTGCTACATTGCCTTACTCTGCCTACGGAAGGCATTCCACGGGCGTTATGTGGGTGTTCACAAGCAACTCCCATGATTTTTGATGCATTCCCAGATTTGCCAGAATGTGACAAAAAGATAAGGGGGAGAGCGCATCAGCTCTTAGCACTGCACTTGCACTTTTTCCAGGACCAGGAGGAGTGGAGCGGGGGGATTCCATTCCCCAACAGGCTTCGCGGCCCGAGTGCCGTCGCACACCAGTTTTGTCATCAACGCACCTGGAGGCACATTTCAGCCAGCCTGTTCTCCTGCAGTGTGGGAGAGCGCATCAGCACTTAGCACTGCACTTGCACTTTTTCCAGGACCAGGAGGAGTGGAGCGGGGGGATTCCATTCCCCAACAGGCTTCGCGGCTCGAGTGCCGTCGCACGCCAGTCTCGTCATAAACTCGCCTGGAGGCACATTTCAGCCCACCACTTCTCCCCCTGCAGCACGGGACACACCGGGCGTGCCCGCGCCCGGGCAAAGCCCGAGCCAAGGGCGGGCCGTCTGCGCCCGTCAGAGCCTGGAGGAGGCTGGACTGGGCCCCCCCACGGATGAGCGTGAAAAGAATGAAAGAAGAATCCACAGGACTTGTTTGGGCTATTTCCAGTGATGGGTAAAAGAAAGACCATTAAAGACCAAGGCAGGGGGGCTACATCAACTACCCTTATTGCCTTTCTATCTAGGGCTGCAAATGTACTCTCTTATGAGTTCGAATTGACTGAACGCCGGTTATCTCTGGAGGAGGGTAGGTGTGCTCCTGAGATACTCCAGTCCACTTCTCAGACCCCTCCTGTTTCACCCCTTGTACCTACTGCTAGGCACCGCCGTGAGGCTTCACCCCCTGTCCTAGCCCCTGTAGCTGTGATGGTCTCCCCGGTACAGTTGGATCAGTTCCCACAACCGGATGCTAAGAGGAAAAGGGGGGGTAAAGTGCATAATCAACCTGTGACAAGAAGCTCCAAAGTGCCTAGAAAGGGCCTACCACGGGATCTGAGGGAAAAAAAACCCTCATCCCCAGAGCTAAGAACTGCCATCAGCCAAAACTCTGACTTTGATTGGAATAATTTGGAAAATCTGGTTAAAGCTCTGCTTGGTCCATTCCTTGGTAGACTTGAGAAAATTGAGGAGAAACTGGATAACATTATCACAAATTTCAAAACATCTATGGCCCCTCCACCCCCACCAAGGCCTGTTGGCTCCCCAGTGGGCAATTGGAGCAGGCTGTAGCGCTACCTTTGCCCTCTCTCCAGTCTCTCCATGCCGTGCCTCATTTACCACCTTTATCCATCCAGAGGCAGTCGGTAAATCCGAGGGCAGCAAGATGCATTATCTCCCCTAGCACAGATCCTAATAGGGTCACAAACAACAGAGGGGGGCAAAGACACGTTGAGGACAGCGGGCGAACTGTAGGCCGACTAGCACAGTCCCGGGACTCCAACTCGGTACTGGACCTTCATCCCGCCGCGTCCCCTCTGGTTCTGGTTTTGACAAATGTTCCACCGTTGAGGGATGGCCAAAGGGAAGATACTGCGCACCTGATGGGCAAATCTCTCCACTGGCTGAACTCTAGGGCCCCTATCATTGATGGTTCTAGGGGCTTGGCCAGATACATCATTATGGCAAGTAGGGTGAGTTGGGTGGGCCCTTCTCCTAAAACAACCCAGGGGGATTGCGTGGTGGTAAATTTCAATAATATACATGTCTCTCAGTCCTGATTACACCACTTCCAGACCAATCTCCTCTTTTCTTCCCAGATTTCGGTATTCCAGCTAGAGCATTTCTATAGCTTTCATTCAGGCCCACCAAAAAAGGCCTTTGGTCTACCAACCGAGGGTGTAGCGGGCATTACCAAGTTAGGGCATTCAGAGAAAAATGGGTTGGCCTTAGCAAATAGATTTGAGCCCTTAACCCGGCTGGTAAACTGGGAATCTTGTGATTGACTGTCAGGGGTAGCCACGACCCAGCTAAGGGAGTTAGCAAATACGATAAATACCCAGGACGTAAAGCCTATCCAAAACCGTCAAGACAGGGAGGCTGCAATAAATGGCTCCGCACTCATATTAAAAATAGCCACATGGAATACTTCAGGTGTTTCCTCAAAGTTGAGCAATCCAGATTGGTGTGCACAATGGCAAGATTCAGACCTTTTATGTATTCAAGAAACATGGGCAACCGAGCGAATATTTTTAGACGGGTTTCGCTCATTCCAAACAGACGCGCTCACATCAACCTCAGGTAGAGCAGGGGGGGCTACTGACTTTAATTGCAAATACCTTCCCCCTCAAAATAAAAAACTTTAGACGCCTGAGTCCTTATTTCCACATTCTTTTGATAGAGGGGAATAAGCAATGTGATTTGTTATTAGTGAATTTTTACAATAATAATTTCGGGGGTAATATGAAGGACGTGGTGGAACTTTTAGATATTGAAATTCAGATTAGTATTAGCGCAACTCATGAAAAAGTCGTGAACATCCTGTGGTGGTAGATTTTAATTTAATATCCAGCCATGCAAGTAGGGTATGTGGGCTTGAAGACACCTTTGGAGATCCCATCCGCCATTTTACCCAACACGATTATGGGCAAAGCCTAAATAAATTGTTAATCACTAGAAACCTGTTAATTATCAATAAGGTAAACCCCACAACTGATAAGTTAGTTAAAACCTTTTCAAGAAACAACTATGAATCAACACATGATTTCGTAATAGTCTCAGCTTCACTTCAGCCTTATATTAAGCAAGATGAAATTAAGCCATCCCCATTTAGCGATCATGCAATTCTCTTGCCTCAATGGAGACGTGTTTGATAAACGCTCTACCCTCCCAGAAAATTATGAAGCCCATGTTGGGCAGGAAAAATGGTTTTCAATAAAAATGGAATCAAATAGATAAAGAAAAAACAGTCCAGCTAATTTTAAATAACAGTAAAACGCTAGTTATGAGATACTTGTACCCTGAGAATTCCCCAGATCAAATCACCTCTGATTTTGGGATCTTTCTTGGTAAAGTAAAAAATGCATTGACATGTGTAAAACAGCCCAACACCCCCCGCCAATTCGATGGTTTGATCACTCTTGCACACAAGCACTCAAATCCTTGCGCAAAGCCCTGAATGCACGCCCGTGAAATAGCGTTATGATAGCATCACTCAGGAAAAGTTATTCCGAAGCCAGGAAGTTATGGGAGAGATCCCTGAGAGAAGAGGCGTGGGAAAATTTAGAAAAAGCTTCATTATTTAAATCCAGGGGTGATTTCTAGAAAACAATTTACGCTCCGGTTTTCAAAAATCACGATGATCCCACATTAGATGTTCATGTGGGAGAAGAAGACTGGGTGGCATATTTTGAGAGGGTCTTTTTTTCAGGAGAGAATGGTGCAGTAGAAGATCCACCTAGACCCCCTCTGCCTGAAAAGCATCTGAAATTCTCTCTGGAAGAAATACAAGCAGGTCTGGGTAAATGCTCAGGTGGGAAGGCACCAGGCCCAGATGGGGTCCCAATCGATTTATTTCTAACACATCAGGACTTGTGGGCCCCCTTCTCACGAATGTGCTAAACGCAATAGTAAAAACAGCCCTCCTTCCAACATGGTCGTCAAGTATAATAATCCCGATCTTCAAAAAGGGAGATAAGAACAATGCCAAAAACTATCTTCCTATTTCCTTGCTGGACACAACAGCAAAGTTAATGGTGTGTTTATTGTTACACAGACTGGAAAAGTGGGCTAAAGACAAAAACATACTGATGGAAGCTTAGTACGGGTTACAAGAAGGGAAAGGCACCATTGATCAGTGCCTTAACCTGAGCTTGACAATTGATAAGTACACCAGAGCTAAGGTGGGTCAAATCTATTTGGCATTTATGGACCTTAGTGCCGCATTTGATTGCGTGTCCCACAGTAAATTGTGGGACCTTATGGATATCATGGGGATCAATGCTGCAATAATAACTTTAACCGCCAACTATACGCCAGTGCTAACGCATCAGTTCGGTTCAGCAAAAATGGAGAATGCACTCGCCCCTTCAAGATCAGCAGGGGAGTTAGACAAGGGTGCGTTCTCTCCCCTTCCTATTTTCTATTTACACCAATGGGGTTGGGGAAGCACTCAGGGGGTCTACCCCAGATGTACCCGTCTTTGGCGTCCGCAGCGTTCCTATACTGGTATATGTGGACGCCACCGTCCTGATTGCCAGAACAGGTTTGACCCTCCAGCATTTAATTAGAGATTACGTAGCCTTTATGGCCTCAGTGGATTTGCAGGTAAATGAGTCAAAATCTTTCATTCTTGTGCCGAGATTGACGGCGAGGAAAAAAAACCCTTCCTTTCACTGCGGCACTCGAATTTTGGAGGAGGTAGACTCATTTCCCTACCTTGGGATCGTTTTTGACAAGTCTCTGTGCTGGGCTGAAATGGTCGACATTAGGGGGCATATTTACGTTCCCTGGCGCATCCCTGCATATCAGCAGGGATGCG
The DNA here is from genome assembly GCA_963921515.1 of Calotriton arnoldi. NCBI lineage: Eukaryota > Metazoa > Chordata > Amphibia > Caudata > Salamandridae > Calotriton > Calotriton arnoldi. The sequence continues at coordinate 1,402,187 of CAWUFW010003263.1, forward strand.
CCAGGAAAAATGCGTCACGCAAGTTTACCCTTGCGCACGTCCGATGCGCCGCATTTACAATGCGGCGCATCGTGGCGCAAGGATAAGCAGATGCGTGACGCATCTGCCGGCGGAAGGTTGGCGCAGTGCTGAAGTTGTGTCGCAAGCGCGACGCAACTCCAGCACTGTTCCAACCTTCCCTATCCCTAACATGGTGCGTCAATCCTTACGCCTGCTTGAAGCAGGCGTAAGGATTTGACGCACCAGCGTCGGAAAAGTGACTGCGTGAAATCTTGTAGATTTCACTACGTCACTTTTCCGAGGCGTTCCTGCGCCGGTACGCCCACATGAAACCTGACGCAGGTTTCATGTGGCGCAGGGGTGTACTACGTGACGCATCTCCCTAGATGCGTCACGTTGTAAATATAGCGCAACGCGGCGCATGGTTTGCGTCGCCGCTGCGTCACATGCGTGACGCAACGGCGGCGCAAAAGTGGCGCAAGGGGCTTGTAAATATGCCCCCAGGTCTCTAGTGATGAAGAGTAGTGCAGGGGCAATCTCAGCCTTTGCTAAAAGACTGGGACTAAAACCTTTTGAAACCATCAAAACAATCTACCAAGCTAAAACAGTTTCTGCCGCCTCTTACGGGGCAGGCGTTTGGGGAATGGCAGCTGTCACCTCTCTTCAAAGCCTGGAAGATAGCTTTGTCAAAGGTTTAGCCTCCCTCCCTAAGTCCTCTACAAACTATACATGTCATTTAGAGCTTAACGTGCCCTACCTGACTGATAGCATTAAAATGGCGCTAATCATGTTATGGCATTCGGTATGGTGCAGGGATACGGTGAGCCTTACACAATGGATCATAAAAGATTGCCTTAGACTATATTACTGGCACAAAATAGCATGGCTACATTACGTGGAAAAGACCCTTATTGACATCGGGTACAAGATACTGTTTGAGGAGCCTAGTGCTTGCAAGAAAATTTCAAAAGCGTGATCTTAAGACATCTTACTTGAAAAAGGCCGTCTTTGATCGTAATGAATTGAATCGTCTAAAGAAACTGGTGGTTTTATACCAACAAACACCCCCAATCATTGAGGGAGGTTATTCTTATTTAGGAATTACAAATAATTCCCAGCATAGATTCATTCTAATCAGATTCCGAATTAACTTAATTCCGTTGATGTTGGGCTTTCCTGCTAATAAGTATACCTATTCTGACCTATCACCTTGCCCCTGTGATATGATATCGACGCAGTCTGATCTTCATATTGTTTTATTTTGCACTTTTTATAAATTGGCTCGAGCAAAAGTATATTTTCCCAATTTTAAAAAGTCGTAATTTTAGACAATCTCGAGTAGCATTACATTTCTTAAAATCTCTCCCAGACCCTTTTATATGCTGCTCAGTTGCTGCGTTTTTATGGGCCTGCATGAGCATTAGGAAGACCCTGCACTTTATTACTGTCAGATAGTGACATGGCCCTCAGGTTCAAGAGCATTTACCTGGCCTTGCCCCTCCACACTTTTAGGCTCTGTTAAAATGCTGAGGTCTTTTTATCTTTTATCCTTGTCCTATTCACTAGAATTAATTTCTGCTGGTACTTTGCACGTTTATTTGTACAAAATGGACTTGGGCTTTTTATGTGTTTTTATCTGGAACTGTATATTTTATAAAATTTTTATGTAAATGCATGTTGTAGGCTGTAAAGCGAGCTGTCTTTTTTCTTGTGCTTTTATGGATTTATGTGTAAATCCGAATAAAGTTTATGACTGACTGACTGACAAAAAGATACGCCTTCCCAGGGGAGGTGTAACGAGGAGAACTTTATTTATTTCTCCTAGTTACCTCCACTTCCTAAGTGTGCTGCATTCACACATAGAGGAATATGCCTCTCAGGATTGTTTTTGTTCAGGAAGGTGTCTCTTCCTGCACAAAACCAATCCGGCATGCAAGGGAGGCGTCCTTTCACCATGGTGAAAGGGTGCCTGCATTTGCGCTAGGCTGCCAAAAGGGCGCAAGAGCAGGGGAAAAGGCAGGAATGAGCCGTATTGACCTAAATACGGCACATTCCTGCCCTTTCCCTGTCATGCAGTGCAGCGCAACAAGGTGACTTGCTATGTAGCACTGCGTGACCAGTTCGTAAATAGGCCCCTTAGTATTTAGCAGTGCTGGCAGGGACGGTGAATAGTGCCAACCACAGGATCTCCTGAGAAATACCTTGGGCCATTGTATTTATATTTCTACAAAACATGCACTGGATGTGACCTTGTTTAGGCACTGGCTCCTTGGGTTGCCTGCTACGTTTAAAGATCAGACAAGAGCATTTCGTGGGTGTGTATATTTCCTGCAGTTCTATATACCCTGAATTGGTGACTGGGTAAATACTCCCTTTTGTTTTGGGCTTTTCTTTTACACACTCAGCGTGTCTGCTGTGCTTCAAAAGCAGTTTTAATGACTGGGCAGATGGGGTGCGCATGCTCCTGTGCTGTGTCATGAACAGGACGTCTGCCCCTTTGCTTGCTCCGGGCACTTTCCTTTTGAAAATCAGCGAGCCTTACTCCTCTACCTGCTCTGCCTGCAGCAAGAGATTTGCTTACTCTTGTTCATTGCACTGCTCATGCTAGGAAAGGTGCAGGATCAGGTGTCATAGATTGCCGAATCCTAGCATGATACTGGAACTCAAGGGATGTGACCCCTCTCGTTGGTCATTTCCATGCCAACCACTGATGCCAGAAAACTGGTGTGGTGGTGTTTGTGTTGGTGATCGCATGATCTCTGTGTTTGTGATGGAGCTCCAGCGGTGCTCAGAAAAATAGCCTGATGTCACCAGGTCCGAGAAATGGAGGAGGTGCATGAGGAGATGGAAGCCCTGATAGATTGGAGACACTCCTGATTGTAGTGTTTTCAGTCAGTCCCATACCCTGCTCCTCTGCACTGCATACCGTGACAGATTTCTTTATTTGTGCCATGTTTCAAATCACATGTTATATGGTCCAATCTTTCCCCCACTGGAGGTTTCTGGATCAGTGTGATGAGGTGCAGCGCCAGGCATTAGAAAGTGGCTAACCGTTTCATGGTGCCAGGAATTGCAGGCTGAGGTTAGCCCACCGTTCTGGTTATACACATTTTCTACTGCCAGGTGAGGGAAGGGATACCTAATGCAGTGTTAAATGGAAAATATAAAATTAATTGTTAGTGTGAAGAGTAGCTATTATTATTATTATTATTATTATTATTATTATTATTATTATTATTATTATAATTAATTGAAATCAATAAACAAACAGATTTTGGTAAGAGTGAGCTGTGATCACATAATCCTTTGTGTAGTCTTTAGCATTTTTACTTCCTTCTGGCAGGAGTTCCTTGCACCTTATGAAAACTGGGGTTTATTCTTCAGACAAATATGGGCTAGCAATTTTAACAAGGAAGTGTCTATTAACCCAGCCGCCGAATAACTAGTACATAATTACTGCTGTTTGCCTGGTTGCCAGCAAATAGTACTTCAACTGTGCTGTTTAGCAGGCAACAGGCTAAATATTAGAGATGATGTTCAATTTGACCCATCTTTATTAGCCGGCATGAATTAAAAAGAGACTCCAGGCAATCGTAGTGTGGGTGCCATCTTGTAATGAGGATGCAGCATGAATAAACCATTTGAAAGTATGTGCATTTCCAAATGTACAGTAATTTGTACAAACTTAAGTGCATGGATTATGGTAAGCTGTTTATAGATGAAAAACAGTAAAATCAATTTTGAATGAAAACATTTATGTTATTTTAATTTTCAAATAAGAAATGCAGGAATCAAACTTCAGTTTTAGGAGCTTCACTATATGCTACAAGATATTTTGTGCTGCAGTCTAGAAATATTTGGCTGTCTGCGAACAATAATGAGTATGGTTTTAAAGCATTTTACATATCTATTTTATTCACTTAATCAAATAATTTCTTTTCATTGTTCATGATCCTCCTTGTGATGATTTTTGAGGTCTGGGCTCTTTTTGGGCTTCTTGTGGAAGGCCTTGTGCTAGCTTTAGGCTTCTTTTTAAAGGGGGATTATGATTGTCTGGCTGTTATGTTTCATGCTTTGAGTTGGTAGAACTTCCAACTCTTGAACTGTAATGATGTGAGGTCATAGCCTTGCTCTCTGTGGAGCATTCAACTGGTGTCAGTTAGGGCATCTCCAGGCGAGGGTACAGCGGTGGCTCCTGCATGTGACTATGTTGATCCCAAATAAAGTTGAAGAATAAAAGGTTACCGTTTCATTGCCTCATCAATCGCAACATTTAGTCTGCAGAGGGGCTGGAGACACTGCACAGAGCCCATGGGACACATATTGTCGCAGTTGGTACTCATTCTGCTGTGAGCACTCGCTGGCTTTCAGGACAGTCTTCGGTGCCCATTTGCTGGGTTTCTGCTTCGACTGGTGAAGCACCTCTTGCGGGAGTGCCAGTTCTCTTCACATTTCACACCGCATGTACAGAGGCTTTGTCTAAGCCTAGACAGAGCAATGGTCATTTCGCTCGACCTGTTGGCAGCCATCTTAGGTAGAGGTGATACATTGCTACCACCCACTCACTACTTAACTGTTGTTACCCACTTAAGGGTGTCTGATGTATTGAAGTGAGGCCAGGTTGGCTCAATTTTATGTTTAATAAGTTATCGTAGCCTCAACGTGTCCAAAGAATGCTCCAATGATGTCACACGCCCACCATCTTGAGTAGAGGTAGACGTTGCTACGTTTTGGCTAAGCGCTCCAAGCATCCTATTCTAGTTGAACACCATACACGTTGATCCCACTAAGGGGATACAAACTGTTGTGTGTTGCTTATCTCTTAATGACACGCAAACCATTTTACAATTTTATATTAAAGGTCATGGCTATTGCTTGACTCCAGGGTATTGCCAGAGAGCTTCATTCTGCTTCGGTGACACGCACACGTCTTCTCAAGGCCATTGTTTCAGTGGCACACACCTCATCTCTTCCATGGTATTGTTCTAGTATGTTGCAAGCATGCTGTAAATTGCATCGGTGACATGCACACCTCTTCTCACTGCCATTTGCCAACATGCTGCAAATTGCATCATTGACATGCACACCTCTTCTCACTGCTATTTGCCAGGGTAATGCAAGTTACAGTGGTGACACACCCTCCTCTTTTTATTGACATTGTATCTGCAACTGTGAGTCGTTTTGTGACTCCCAATGTGTCCAGCCAGTGGGTTTCTGCTATGAAAGTTCAGTGACATGCACACCAGTATTATTGAGGTGACTTTTCTGTGTGTTTTTTTCGTATTTGTGAGTCATTGAAAGCATCCATTTTTGTTGCCGTATTTCAATTCTTGTTTTAATCTTTCTAACATTCAATCTATTAATCCTCCACCTCCCTTTCTAGAAACACCTGGCAATTCAAATATTCTGTGGAAACAATGGATTGACGCATTTGAGACGTACCTTGGTGCTATTGGTGCATCAGATTTCAGATCTGAAAGAAAAAAGTTCCTGCTTTTGCATTGTTTGGGATTCAAGGGCAGGGAAGATTTCAAGCACCTCCCTGATTTGGTTCTGGATGAGGGGGAGGAGTTGGATGATTATCAAGAAGTAGTAAAAAAATTAGTTGCAAAATTTGACATCCAGCGTAGCCTAGTTGTGCTGCATCACAAGTTCTTCAAAAGGGCACAAATGCAGAATGAGAATGTTGATGCATATATTAGTGTGTTAAGGGAACTATGCGCACAATGTCAATTTAGTGAGTTTCATGACCCACTAGTAAGAGATCAGTTCATTGCTCGGATAAGCACATTCAACAAAAGCTGTTAACCATGGCCATTGTAGGAAGTTAAAAGTAGCTAAGAGTGTCAAATTAGCACAATTATCTCTCAAGGGGCTCAATGCGACACCAATGGTCAAGGAAAATGTTAGTGCTATTTCATCCAACCAATCTGTCCACCAGGATTCAAAAGGCTCTGAAAAGAGTTTCTTCAAATGCACTAATGTATGTTTTAGGTGTGGGAACACTCCTCCTACCAAGGGAAGCAAAGGATGTTGGGCCAAGAGTGTGACCTATTGCAAGTGTAACAAAATTGGTCATTTTGCAAAAGTATGTCAGCGTGGTCAAGCTAGAGTATCCAAAATTAGTTGTGTGGTGGATGATAAAGAGGTGACTGTTCATCACATTGTCAATTAATTTTAAGATATGATTGTGGTGGTGACTGCAGATGAAATTGCAACTGGTGATCCTAGTAGTTGTGTGGCTCCGTATGTTGACATAGTTGTTGGGGGCAAGACCCTGCACCTATTCGTTGATTCTGGTGCACTCATAACGATGATCACGTCGGATTTGTTTCATAAGACATGGGGTGACAGAGTGTGGTTTCTTTCAGATAGAGCTCCTGTATCTTATGAGGCGAGGAAGATTGATTTGGAGAGATTTATTGAAGACGTTTTAGAGTTTAAAGGATGCAGGATTCAAGGCAATATTTATGTTGCACTACGGGCATGAAAATCTTGGGGTGATACTACCAGGGGCTATTTGGGATGGTACTCTAACCCGGCACTAGTCAACAGGTGCTGGTTATCAAGGATTTGCCTTCTTCCTTACCTTTTGTTGACGAGTTTACCAATGTTTTTGTTGGTTCAAACACAGGATTAGAGTCAAACAGAATGCCCTACCTGTCAAGCACAATGTTAGGTCAGTGGCGTTCAGCCTTATAAATGACCTTATAAGAGAGTTTACCAGCTCGCAGGAGAAGGCCTTGATTGAGCCAAGTGAATCCAGTCTTTGGTTATCTCCATTGGCTGTGGTGCGCAAACTCAATGGGGACATGCGTTTGTACATTGATCTGAGAAGCCTTAATTAGAAGATTTTGGTGGATACTCACCCCCTAACCATGATCGGAGATCTTCTACAAGAACTTAGAGGTGCTGAGTGGCTCTCTAAAATCGATTTGGCGACAGTGTACCATCAGGTGGTTTTGGAACAAACATCCCACCACTACAAGGATTTTAACTTACCTTTTGATACATTCCAATTCTGTAGAATGCCATTTGGTTTGCCGTTCGCCATATAGTTTTTTCATCGAATAATGCAACAACTCTTGGAGAGTGTAAGCGATGTTCTCATTTTTCAGGATGATATGTTGATTTTCGCGATACACCTGGAGGATCACAACAAAATAAAGAAAAGAAAGAAAAATGTGAATTTTGGAAGAAGGAGATTGAATTTCTTAGACATCTTGTGTCAAGTGAAGTTATTCATCCAAGGCCAGGGTTGGTTAGGGGGGTCGCTGAGTGCCCCATTCCCAATAATACAGAGGAACTACCCTTGTTCATTGGGTTGTGCAAGTTTTATTCTAGGTTCCCCCTGGACTATGCCACCAAAATGAAGATGCTAGCTAACATGTTGAAACATAATGTTCAGTTTGTTTGGAACTGTGTATGTCAAGACACGTTTGACATGGTGAAAGTGGAAATGACAAATGTGAAGACACTGTGCGCATGTAATTCAATGGTATCTTGCACCATAACGTTGGATGCCAGGAAGAATGGCTTGAGTGCAGTGTTAACCAGTGTGTGGATGAGGCTGAAGTGGCAATCAGTTACACTTTGAGAGTGTTGCATGAACCGGAGTTAAATTATTCCCTAATAGAGAAAGAACTAATGGCATGTTATTGGGCGAGCAAGAAGTTCAGAAGATATTTCTGGGGTAGAAGACTTGTGATACGGACCAATCACAAGCCACTCTTGTACATTCTGAGTGGTGATAAAATCAAGAACACTACTTCTCGAATAGCCCGGCTTACCACTAAACTATTCCAGTACGATTTTGAAGTCAAGTACATTCCGGGTAAAGAGAATGACACAGCAGATCTTTTCTCGAGGTTGCCAGTCAATGATTTGGATACTGTAGATCCTGAAGATGACAAGAAAGACTGCTTTATAGTGAGCGTGGATGCTGTTGAGATCGAAGCATGTAGTGAGGCTAAGTGGAGGAAGGTTGAAGATGATGACATGTTGGTGAAAAGAGTCAAAGAATACATTGTGAATGGGTGGCCTAAAGAAAGAAATATGTGTTCTGAGACCCAACTGTTCTGCAATATTGCAGAAGATCTCTTGATAGAGGATGGAGTGGTGATGAGGTGTGATAAATGTATGCCACCTTACGCTATGCGAGCGATAATGGTTAACAATGTTCATGAAGGCAATCTGGGCTCAATCATGAACAAAAGAATGATTAGGGCTTACTATTTGTGGCCATCTATGGATAGAGATATTGAGTTGGCTGTGAAAGAGTGCGTTGTGTATAGTAGAGCTGGGAACGGGTACACAATAGTAACACCGCCTTTACAACCAATACCCTTACCTGAGAGGCAGTGCATAAATGTAGGCATTGATATCGTCGGTCTATTTCATTTTCTTCCTCATCATTTGTGTTATACTTTTGTAAATATGGACTACCATAGCAAATGGCCTGAGGTTCGCATTTTTTTCAACCCCCACTGTGAGCAATGCTGTGCATTTCCTGAATGATATTTTCATGAGGGAGGCTTTCCTGGAATCGTTACTGTTGGACAATGGAGGTCAATTTGTGAATCATGAAATGGAAGTGTTTTTGAAAGAGTCAGTGGTAAGACATTTAAAGAGCTTGCTTTACCATCCACAAACTAATGGTTTAGTGGAAGGAATGAATAGTGTTGTGGTGGAATGTAAAAAGAGGGCAAAAAGCAGTGGCTACGACACAGAGGAAGCGATGAAATCGATGTTGTAGTTTTATCGAACCATGCCGCATTCGCTCACCAAGGTGCCTCCTTTTGAGTTTCCTAAAAGGCGGCAATTCATTTTGACACTATATCCAGAGTGGTTGTCTAAAGCTGTGCACAACAAGATTATGAGCTGTGTTGATCAGAAAGCCATGTATAGTAGGGTGGAAAAAGAACAGAATAAAATTAAAGACAGGTATGATGTAAAAATGTCTACCAAACCACTAGTACTTCACCCTGGTGATGTGGTGTGTGTTAAGAAAGCTAGTTTTGTACGGAAAGGGGAAGTGGGCTATAGTGATCCAGTTTCTGTCCAGAAGGTGTGTGGTAGTGCTGCAATGGTTCAGGGTGGGCATTGGTGGAATGTCAGTAAAGTTGTAAAAGTGCATGATGTGACTTGAGATGGGTAGCATGGCACAAAAACATGGAAAAGGAGGTGGATTTGTCACCTCCGAAAAGGAACTATATAGGTCTACAGGTGAGAAGTATTTACAATGGAAATTGAGATAATGGGCATGCCTGTGTTTCTTTTGTAAGATATGTTTCGTTTAATGCTTTAAGTTTAGCTTTCTTTAGATAGTGTTTTGGTAATGTATTATCTTGAGGTTCATTCTTAGGGGGACTTTATTATTGTGTATTTTTGTTGGGTTGGGTTTTTGACAGTGTGTGTGTTCTGTTATAAATAAAAGAGATAATATGTTCTGTTTCATGCTTTGAGTTGGTATAACTTCCAACTATTAGAATGTAATGATGTGAGGTCATAGCTGTGCTCTCTGTGGAGCATTCGATTGATATCAGTTGGGTCATCTCCAGGTGAGAGTATGGCTGTGGATCCTGTGTGTGACCACGTTGATTCTGAATAAACTTGAAGAATAAAAGGTTACAGTTTCTTGGCCTCATCAATCAGAACAATAGCATTTCAAACCTGCCAACACAGCAGCAGTCAACAAGCAGCAGCCAAAAGGGAAAGGAGACCAATAGGTTCTATCGGGCCACAAAGGGAGGGCTACTTACAGAGATTCAGGGATTGGGGGCACAGTGCTTTTGGACACTTGAATGAGGTAAGTTGAGTAAGACACATGAATGGGACTTCTGTGGAATGGGGAAATGAAAGCAGGAGACAAGCAATGTATCTGTGTAGTTCAGTTATCTGCCTGCTGAATAAACAGAATTTTCATACTATTCACCCGGCAGAGTGGGTTTCAGGCATAGATGCTTATTTGTCCTGTGTCTTGATTGGCTATTCAGTCACACTGATATTTTATTTATGAGCACAATGTATCTTGGGTATGGTAATTTTGATTTTTAATATGCTAAGCAGTGTTTTAAGTAGACATGGTTATGCATCTACTGAGCCCTCATTTCTGTCCTTAACTGTTCTGTCTCATTTAAAGAAATATTGAAGCCCAGAAAAAAAATCTGATTGGCAAGCTTGGAGTCGGTACCTGACTATAGACTTTGTGGTGGGTTATGGGTACTCTCTGACACAACTTGCATTGGCACTAACTTTTCTGTCATCAAAACCAACCAAAAACAACCAGGACAATGTTCTTACTTGAGACAATGCAACATATGCCACACCTTCTTTAAACACAGTACTACCAAAATTAATAAAAGCTGTGTCTACACTTAAACCTTGAGATTTATGGATAGTTACAGAGTATGCTAGAGACACTGGGAACAGCTCTCTCCGGACATATAAGACTTTTACAAGCAAACAGCATACTACACATCGGCCAAACTGCTTCATGTCATCAATCTGAACACATTTCATGGTTCGTTTTCAACTTTATACCCATTTGGAAAATTAATGAAATCAATAACTTTACCCATGGTACCATTTACTAATCGTTCCTCAAAACTTACATTTCCATGCAAAATTACTCTACAGTTTTGCATAGGCGTAAACACTTTTCTAATTCTGCAGTCTTGGATACAGATTTCTCCAATAAATCCAATTTTGCTTGTAGCTTTCCACATAGCAGTAGTTTTTTGTCAATAGCTGTAACTTCCCAAATGTCTTCTTTCTCCAGGTTTAGTAATTGTTTATTAAAATTGGAGCACTCTTGAAATGTAGGCATTAAACAGACTATAGATTTGCATTTTTCAATTAAATTGAACATTAGCTGTGCTGCTGTGTTCTTAGAGGAGAAAGGTTTGTTGATAAGTTGACTTTCTAAGGTACATTTACTCCTTAGTCAGAAGTCCTACTCCTCTGTCCTTCAAAATATTTTCGTGTTCCATGTCGAGTGCTTAACGCATATTCTTCAGTAGTTCCTTATATTTGAAGTTTAGCCAAATGTTTACATTGCCAATACTTCCCAAAGAATTCTGAGTTTCATTGTGTGGAAGTCTCTTGAAAACAGGCTGTCCTTTGACAGGAGTAAGTCGCTGTAGATCACCGAAGACAGATAAATGCTTTCCTCCAAACAGCACATCATACTCCGTCTTCAAAATCTTTTGCATTCTCAAGTGTATGAAGACAAGCACTAAGTTTGAGACCATGCTCACTTCCTCGATGATCGAAAGCTTCAGTTTCTTAAACACTCTTGACACCTCATGACAAGCTTCACCAGGTAACTTTTGGTATTGAAAATTATTTTCATATTCAACAAGTAGCATTAGTAGATGATGTAGAGTAATTCCTTTAATGTTGTGTGCAGACAATCCAGTGGGTGCTGTTACTACATACAATACATTTGATTCTGTAGTCCTCTGTAGGTAAGCAGTGAGAACTTTAATTAAAAAGCTTTTCTGGATGTAAGCTTAACCACTGATGTATAATAGTATTGGCTTAAATCATGAACATTTGCATTCTTTCTTATCATGGAGAAATCTGTGCTCTATTTTCTCTTTTTCCTCCATAGAAATTTATTCCTGCTCATCATTCACTTGTCCTAATAACTGTTCGAAATCAACACTTTCTTGTTTTGCTTGTTCCATTGCAGTTTCCACCTCATCCATGGCCATTGAAGCTTTGCTTTCAATAATGGGTTTCCCAAGAGGATCTTGACTCAGTGATCCAGAACTTTGGGTGATTTGTGAGCTCTCCTTAGCTATCTCAGCAGCAATTGTTTCCTCCTGTTCAATCTCATCATTTAATATTTGCAAATAGTTTGTGAAGACTGAGCACTGAACTCTGCCTTTCACAGTTTTGAAAGAATCTTCATAGCAGTCATAGTCTCCAAGTAATTCTGATTCAGCACACCAAGGCTTGAAGAGTTGCATAAGTGCCAAATAGAAATATGTTCCTCTTTCTGGAGTTTGGCAACTACGTTTTCTGTGTTTGTGAGAATGTCTTCCTTTTTGCCCTGATCACCCCCATTTTCTGCTTGGTACTGGTGGTAACTGACCCTGACTGTGCCCTGGGATCTGCTGTAAACGTATATGGTCTAACTACAATTGACATTGACAGACCATGTAAGTCAAAAAGTAGATAACAGGGCTAGGGGGATTCAACCTACCTATAAGTCCCCAGTATACAATAGAGCAAGGAGGTTTATAGGCTCAGTAGATTTCCTGCGCTAGTGTGTGCACTGCTGTGTTGCCTGCTGTCATTTTAAAGGAAACCTGCTTTGCAGACTGCCTTTAAAATTAAATTATACACAAGTTCAACTTTAGATTTAATGGTATTTCTAAAGTTTCAAACTTCCTTAGTTGTACATGTAAGCCATCCCTAAGGCCTCCTCTAGGTTCCCCAAGGGAAACTATAAACAGGGACATTATAAAAGATGTTTTATAAGCCCTGGTGAGGGAAACAATACACATTTCGTTTTTCCCCATTGTAGTGAATGGCTCCATAGGCTAACATTGTAATATTTTATTTAAATATAAATAGTGTTAGGAGCCATGTAAAAACATATACTTCAATATATCTAATTAATAGTCGAGATAAATCCAACAACTTGCCACTGTTGGATTTGTAATAACTATTACAGAAAAGAAGTTATTAAACTTTATTTTACGTGTGCCAAAGTCCAGCTTTCAAGCTGATTGGCCAGCCTGTTCCCAGGCTGTGCCAGTACTGCCTGATGAGGTGTGAAGTTTCCTGTCAGACGTCACCATAAGTTTCCTGTGGGTAGAGAAGTACAAGCTGCAGAGCAGATTGCAGCAAGGGGGTGCGGGGCAGCTAAACAGGTACTCAAAGGGAGAATGTCACTTTAGGACAGCACAGGCCCATCACCACATCCTGCTTTTTCAGCCACACAGTAGCCTCTGTAATTAATTAGGGAGAGTGTTAGAAAGGGAATGTTTAGGAAAATTAGCCACACAAGTAGGTCAGGTTAACCTGATACAGCGCCTCAGGAGAGACTTTCTCCATGTTGGAGTTTGACAGAATGATGCTTTCTGGGATAGGAATATGCCACACTTTGGAGGAAGTGGTCATACACCTGGGTGGCATCCTATATCCCATTGGTCAGGGATGCCCCCCTGCTTGATGCCCAGAAACCATGGCTAAATATGGGAGAGCTGAATACCTCCTGAGATCTGCTGCCTGAAAAGACAAGAAGAAGAAGGGCTGCCCTGCTGACGTCCTGGCCTGCTCCAAGAGATCTGAACTCACCAAGACTATACTTGCTGCACATTGTGAGACTCAGCACCAGAAGGACTTTGCCTGACTCTGAATTTGAAAGTCTAAGGAGTGGACTAACTGAAAGTTACAGGTTAACAGTGCCCACCTGTATCATCTCCACCAAGAGCCCCCATCTTGGCTTTCAAGGATTTGACCAGGTGCATTGTGGGAATTGTAGTCCAGCCATCCCAAGGACCATCTAGGAGACTACAGACTCCTAGATCTGTGTTTTGGACATTTTGAACCCTCAAGAGGAACTTTAGGCAGAAGTTCCAGAAGTTTGGAGAACTTTGGAGCAACTTTTGGAAAAAGCTACACAAGGTGACCAACCCTATGTCAAGAGTCAAGCTGGCTACCTTCAAATGCAACCCGGCCTGGATGTCAGTTTCGTCCTGCTGAAAGCTTCAGACCTTCAGGCTTCCAGAATTTGACCGCGGCCTTGCAGAAAGTCAAGCCAGAGAACCTGCATCGAATCCGGCCTGATTAAGTGCCTTGCTCAAAGTTGATGGAAAAAGCTCCAGAAAAACGACTAAATGTGAATGTAACATTTTGACCGAGGCATCCTGCTTAGTGTATCCAGCCAGGCCTCCATCGCTGTTGGCCTTAAACTTTCACTTTGTCCCGGTCAAGCGCGACCATTTGTCCCAAATCGGCGCTATATATTTTTAAGTACTAGAAAGTGTTTATTCTTTAAAAATTGATATCTCCGGTTCCTTACATTTGATTTTTGTCATTTTGGTGTCTATTTGTTCATAAAAATATAATCTATGTTTATAAATCGAAGTTGAATTTTTATTGTGTGTTGTGTCTTACTTATTTAAGGTATTGGTGTTTTTAAATGCTTTACACACCTGTCTCCTAAGTTACTCCTGCCTGCTCGTTGCCAGCTACCAAGGGTTGAGCTAGGTAATAATTTATTGAGACCTTGACTGACCCTTTTATTGTGTTTGTGGCGTTATTGCTAGTGGTAAGTAACTACTTGTCACTACTAATAATCCACTTTCCAAAAGTGGTTAATTAGATTTCCCTTTTACATGTCCCACCAAACAACCATTGCATCCAACTATGGCATGTTTCCCTTCTTCTATGTTTTTATTACATTCCTTTTGTATCTGTAGTGCTGAAGTACTTCACAGGCACATGTCTTCTACATGTGGACTCCTCCTTGGATAGTGCGTGTCTAACTTATTTGATTTCTCAATGTCTGTACTTTCCAGGTCAAACTCTGGTAGGTACTACATTGCTGAGAAAGACTTTAACACTCTTTTTGGTGTACTTGCTAGGCCTAGACATATCTAAATAAATCACCTTGACTTTGAGAACAAACTGACCGAGATCAACCAGTCACAGCACTCATAGGATCCCATCTCTCTGTGGGAAAGCATTTTCAAGCTGAGGCTGTACAATTTCTTGGATAGAGTCTGTTCTGCAGAAATGTCCTCCCACATCTCCTTCATCTCTGTCTACTCTGATTTCTTAATGTATGAAGTGACTTACCAAGCAACAGCGATGGAGTTGTCTGCAACAAATTGTTGATCCATTTTTGTATTCCACATCTTGAGAATCGTAGGGTTGTAGTCATTAATATACTTGGAAGCCTCTGTTCTTCTCAGGTTGTATATGTTTTTTGGTGATTTCCGTGTCAGTGTATGTCTGATGCAGACATAAAGCTGTTCACTCTTCCTTGGGAAATAACAGTTTGTGGAAATCCAAATCAACAGCTCATGTGAAATATTCCTTTGCATCTGCATTTTCAACGACAGTACTTCCCACATCTATGAGTTTGAAAGCATAGAACTTGTTTTCTTAAGCTTTTTCACCACCGTCTTTTGGGATGGCACATGTCACATACTGGTCTATGAAAGACAAGACAGACTCATCACTGTCTGTTCCAAATTTTGGTGCATCTTTTATCCATAACAGCATGTGAATGTGAGGAGCACCTTTTTTTTTTTTTTTTTTTTTTTTAATGCGAGGAGCACCTCTTGCTTGGTACTCTTTTCGCTAAAAGAAATAAGTTACTTCGCCAAGAGGAGGATTTCTTTTGTTGCAGTTGAAAGATATCATAGCTTGGAACCTGTAGTTAAAATATCTGCAAACATCAGCGGGATCCAAGGTGCAAAGTTCTCCAGCAATCTTCACTTTGATATCTTTAATGTTAGAGTTCACTGCTCTCAAAAATTCAAGCAGGTCATACCAGGTGACATTAGCATAACTGAGTGCCAGAAACCAAGTCGGTGCACCTAGATTTCTCAACATACATTTCTGTTCTCCATGACAGCGATAACAATACTTGTTGATGCCATATTTGCATGTCATCAAATTAATTAAGCTGTATTCCAAGTTTTCATATATTCCATGAACTTTGTAAATGAATTGCTTTGCAGATAGATGTTGAAGATTAACTCCTGTCTCCAGTATGTGGTTTACAGCATTCGAAACTCCAGACAAGTCCCTCTCAAACAGACGATGGAATATGTAGAGAATACACTGCCAAAATCTTGGATCCTCTGAGTATAATCTAGGTGACCGGTATTCAGCTGCTGGTATCTGTACAGGGCAGCCATCAGAGAGGCCACCTCCTCAACTGTGAAAGAGTTGTTGAAAAAGCAAACTTCTAAACTTTTCTCCCACACACTCATGGGAGCTCCTTTCGCTGGTTTCATTTGAAAGAGATCAATAGCATCACTGATGACTTTTTTAGAATGCAGAGGATAGCTGCTGTAGTGTTCGTAAATCTCTTCTGATCTGGATCGATCCACTTTTTCAGTCTGTCTGCTTGATGGTAATGTTTCATCCTCTATATATGTTACATCTCGAACAACATCAACATTTTTATAATAAATATTATTTTGTACCAAGTTTAATGTCGCTTTTTAAATGTACTAACATCCACTAACTCTTGCCAGATTTATTTATTCTTCATAGGCACAACATTTACTACAATTGTAAGTGGTTCATGGACATCTCTGTGTACAACAGCAGTTTCAATATTCTGGTTAAAATCTAAAAGTAAGTAGACAGCTCTTCCTTTAAGGCCTTTCTGAAGTTCAGTTGGTGGCAGCGTCCCTGTTCTTGGCTCCATAAGAACTATAGGCTGAAATGGGTGTACACATTGAATGAAAATTGATTCATAGACATTTAAATCTCATAGTTTTTGAGGAATAGATACTAATTCTAACTTGTTTTTCACTGCTCTACCTAGCATTTTGTTTTCCTCTAACTTATCATAGCAGCACTTACATATAATTTGCTGTGTGGACAACTCAAACTGTTCCTCTACTAATAAATAAATAGCAAATTCTTGCACTTATCTCTGTTTTCTTGTTCAGTTTTTGAGAATACAACTACATTGCGAGTTCGACTTTTGTAATGAGTGCATCTACAACATATACAAACACAGTTTGGTTTCTCGGAAGAAACTGTGTTAAACTTTCTAATCTCTTCTCTAAAGTTATTAACACTAATACCTGTATTCTGTTCCTCTACACCTGCACATACCAACTCCTCATTTTCTCTACACTCCTCTTCAGGACCAAAAAAACTAAACTGAGCATCTTCACAAATATTTTCTATCACTGCTACAGTACCATGCAAAAGAGTTCTCTCTATTCCGTTCTCATAAACATAACGCAGGAGTTTTGACATAGTAAATTCTCCTAACGAACTTTTGCGTTATAGAGTGGAGTACAGCTAACATTCTGAAATGATGAAAGGTGCTTTGGCACACTTTCTTAAACAGACATGCTAGTGAATGTCCTTGTAAATTGGTATACTTCCTTACTTTACATGGACCTAATCTTTGCAACATACGTCTTTTCTTTTTCAGAAATTTTCAGGGAAACATACATACGTAGCGGAACTCCGCGAACTCCGCCCAGGCTCAATATATAACTGTGTGTGCAACTGACTCTGTTACTACTGGATACATAAGTGGTTTGTCAGTTTGGGAGTGAATGTCTAAGTTCCTCTGTCACTGTCTGATTAGGTTTGTAAATGGCTGTATAGCTTTCTAAATAGGTATCTCAATGAGTGCCTAGATAGCTAAGTGGATTGTTAATAGGGTATAGTGCTCTGTAACTGTATTTCGAACTCACCAAAACATCAAACTATGGGGCATATTAGCAAGGGTGGTATCGCCGCTTTAGCGGCACTTTTTGCCGCTAAAGCGGCGATATTTCTATCGCCCTATTAGCAAGCTTTCGCTAACAGCTGTTAGCGACAGCTTTATGGCGAAAGCGACCGTTTTGGTGCCGCTTTGCATGTCAGCGATAATTATCGCTAATGACATGCAAAGTAGGCGTTCGCAACTAAAAGCAACTGCAAGCAGACGCAAACACAACTTCCCCCTATTACCAATGCCCGCAAAGCGATAAAAAAAGTCGCGCTAACCGCGATTATCGCTGGAATCTAACACCTGCTAAAAACTTGGGGGCTTATTACCAAGGATTTGCGATAATTATCGCAATGCGCGCTTAGCGCTGTTTTTTTTATCGCCGGCTATCGCTGGATTTCATCGCGGAGATAACGCGTTATTATCAAAGCTTATCTCCAAGGCAATAAAAAATCCAGCGATAGCGGTGAAACCCAGCAATAGCACGAGAAATCCAGCGATAAATTCACTGCGCTAATGAAAAGCTTGCTAATAGGCAGGTGAGGACTTAACCTTACAATCCACCTCCCATTGACAAGATGGTTAAGTCAAGTTTTTAGCAGGTGTTAGATTCCAGCGATAACCGCGGTTAGCGCAACTTTTTTTATCGCTTCGCGTGCATTGGTAATAGGGGGAAGTTGTGTTTGCGACTGTTTGCAGTTGCTTTTAGTTGGGAACGCCTACTTTGCATGTCATAAAGCTGTCGCTAACAGCTGTTAGCGACAGCTTGCTAATAGGGTGATAGAAATATCGCCGCTTTAGCGGCAAAAAGTGCAGCTAAAGCGGCGATACCGCCCTTGCTAATATGACCCTCGACTTAACCATCTTGTCAATGGGAGGTGGATTGTAAGGTAAAGTCCTCACCTGCCTATTAGCAAGCTTTTCATTAGCGCAGTGAATTTATCGCTGGATTTGTCGCGCTATTGCTGGGTTTCGCCGCTATCGCTGGATTTTTTATCGCCTTGGAGATAAGCGTTGATAATAACGCGTTATCTCCTCGATGAAATCCAGCGATAGCCGGCGATAAAAAAACCAGCGCTAAGCGCGCTTTGCGATAATTATCTCAAATCCATGGTAATATGCCCCTATATGTTTTACCTTCTAAACACATACCCCCTCCCCTATTGGCTACATACAGCTTACCTTAGGAATGATTTAAATGTAATAAAAGAAAACTTTAGAACTTGAGAGCACGTTATAAATGTCAAATCAACATTGAAGTCTAAACTGAACACACAGGTTCTGGACTAGCACACCTCACACATATTTGAAGATCTACTTCTCTGCCTTGCACAATCAGACATTGAATGTGTCTTGTCCTCTTAACTTAGTGTATATTTATATACACATTTTCAGTATCCACCATTATTAACATACCTTTGCAATCGCTTTTTTGTTCTCCAATTTTTAATGCACTTTTACTTGAAGTTACTTATCTGGAAAAATGATAAGTACTGCTATCAGTAGGAAAGAAACAGTAATTGCAATCTTTCCCACTCTTTTTGAATGATACTGATGTACATAGCAAATTGTAACCATTCTTAAATTTTTTTCTTTTGTTATTCCACTTGTGAATGGTTAGTTTTTTTTAGCCATTTCCTGATACAAGCCCAATCGGGTAGTGTCTGTGGGAGGATTCACAAATGCGTCGAGATGCTCAGCTCGGCCTCCTGTGTATCTTCACAATAGATTTGCAAATCTCTACAGAAGTCTGTTAAAGCATTTATCATTATACTACTATTTTTCATCTCCATTTGGGGTAATGTTATAGTATTAATTTAGGAAATTTGTATTTCTGAATAGTACTATGTCTAAACCACTCTTCTTTCTAGTTTGAAAGTACAGTGGGCCATATTATCAAGAACGGCGATAACATTATCGCCGCTTTCCAATAGAAGCCCAGGTTTGATGTCCTTCACACCTGGGCTTCTATTGGAATTCTATAGGGCATATTATCAAGCCCCTTATTGCCGCTTTAGCGGCAGTTTCCTGCCGCTAGAGCGGCGATAATGTTATCGCCGTTCTTGATAATATGGCCCAGTGTATTTAGAACCCTTCTCCCCACACTGTTTTACCTTATTTGCCATAGCAACCTCCTTTGCAACACTCTACTGTATCAGTGGGTCATAAGTTACAGCACTTTCGGTCAGGAGCATACTAGCTTTAAGTTCAACTGCAGCAGGTGTGGTTGAGTGTTTTAAAGTGTTAGCATATCCAAAATAGCATAACTTCGTTTTAATTTACCCAGAGCCAATCACACATCTACGTCATTTACGTATTAAATCACAACCTATTTTTAGCTACCAACATATTTACTCCATCCAATTAAATGTCCTTTTTAAACTAGGTCCTGTCCTCCATTTTAGCTGCCTTTCAATTTACAAACTGCCTCATTCAGCTCCAGCCTTCTCCTGTGTGCTGCTGCTCCTTGTCTTCAAAAAGAAGTGTGGATTGTGGGTCACAGCTTTGTGTTTTAGGCCACAGAGTGTGCTAGAAAGAGTGGAATTGACAGGGACTTGGGTTTGCCTAATGTGGACCTTACTTGGGTTGGCCACAGTGGGTTAAAGTGGCATCAAATGCTGCCTGTGGTTGAAAGCATTATGGATTGCCAACATCCAGACCCTATGCTTGTGCACTGTGGTGGCAATGACCTAGGCACATTGACTGGAGTAGGGCTGGAACTCCTAATGAAGGATAACTTTGGTCACTTAATAGCACTTTTACCTTGCACTGCCTTGGTGTACTCTAACATTTGCCAAAGACAGAAATGGAAGTGGTCAAAAGAATTCTGTCCACAGAAAGACAAAACCAGTAAACATGTTAACAAAACTGTTTCTGCATTCCTCAGAAGCCACAACATGGGCTTCATCTACAACAAGAATATATTCTTACTTGAAAGACTGCATCCTCTTTTAACCCCTTAACTGCTGGGCCTTTTCCCCCCCAGTGCTGAGCCCTTTTTTGGCTATTTGTAGTAGTTCGCGATTAGGCCTCTGTAACTTTTTGACCACATAAGGTATCCACGCCAAATTTGCGTCCTTTTCTTCCAACATCATGGGGATTCTAAAGGTACCCAGGGTTTGTGGATTCCCCTGGAGGGGTCCCAGATTTTAGCCAAAATACAGCTATATTTTGGTTTTTGGGGAAAAATGGGAAAAAAGTCCCGCATATGAAAGTGTCTGGGTTTTTCCCTGCAAATGGTATCAAAAAAGTGTTTGTGGGGCTGAAATCTCCATTTTCCCAGCTTTTAGGGAATGACAGACTTTTGTCAGAAAACCAAAAAATGTTACACAGTTTTGCCATTTTTCTGGGACATAGCCTATTTTTGCTATTTTTTGTGCTTTCAACCTCCTTTCAGTTAATGGTAGAAATGGGTATAAAAGCAATAATGTATCCTGGAAATCTATACATTTTAGAAAAGTAGACAAAATGCTGAATTCATCAAGGGGTCATTTGTGTAAATCCATCAAGGTTTCTTTATAGAAACTAACAGTTAAATATAGGAAAAATGGAAAATTAGTTGAAAAAAACAGCCTTTTGTGTCAACGTTTTCACCTGTAACTTCTTCTAATTATGACTGCTCTTTGAAAGCAATATACCGTTACATCCACTGGACCTCACTGGTTGTGGGGATATATAGGACTTGTAGGTTCACCAAGAACCCGACGAACCCAGAGCCAAAAACTGAGCAGCGTCTTGCAATGGTTTTTTATTATGTACCGGGTATATAGCAATTATTCTGGGAAAATGTATACATGGAATATTCGGTATGAAAGACTCCCATGTATTTCTGAAATGGGAACACAATATAGAGTTTAGAAACAGTAGATATTTGCACATTTCTGAAATTGGTAATACTCATACTAGCATGAGAATTATAGGTCATTTTTCAAAATAACTTCTTTTTACACATTGTCTTTCATTTGGAAGGTAGAAATGCATCGAAAGTCAATAGGTAATAACAGTTGCTTTACAAATCTGAATTACCGTAAGTGTCCCGATAAAAATGGTACCTCACTTGTGTGGGTAGGCATAGTGCCCACGACAGGAAACGGCTCAAAACGCAACGTGAACACAACACATTTTCACAATGAAAAATTACCCTTTTTTTGCAAAGTGCCTAGCTGTAGTTTTTGAACCCTTGCTCTGCCGGCACCCAGGGAAACCTAGCAAACGTATACATTTTTGAAAACTAGACACCCAGGGGAATCCAGGATGGGGTGACTTGACTGGCTTTCACCAGGTTCTGTTACCCAGAATCCCTTGCAAACCTAAAAAATTGTCCAAAAAACACATTTTCCTCACATTTCTGTGGTGGAAAGTTCTGGAATCTGCATGGATCCACAAATTTCCACCCACCCCGCGTTCCCCAAAGTCTTCCGAGTAAAATGGTACCTCACTTGTGTGGGTAGGCCTAGTGCCCACGACAGGAAATGGCACAAAACGCAACGTGGACACACCCCAATTTCACAGTGAAAAATGACCCTTTTTTGGCAAAGTGCCTAGCTGTAGTTTTTTAACCCTAGCTCTGCCGGCATCTAGGGAAACCTAGCAAACCTATACGTTTTTGAAAACTAGACACCCAGGGGAATCCAGGATGGGGTGACTTGACTGGCTCCCACCAGGTTCTGTTACCCAGAATCCCTTGCAAACCTAAAAAATGGTAAAAAAAACACATTTTCCCTACATTTCTGTGGTGGAAAGTTCTGGAATCTGCGTGGATACACAAATTTCAACCCACCCTGCGTTCCCCAAAGTCTTCCGAGAAAAATGGTACTTCACTTGTGTGGGTAGGCCTAGAGCCTGCGACAGGAAATGGCGCAAAACGCAACGTGGACACACCCCAATTTCACAGTGAAAAATGACCCTTTTTTGGCAAAGTGCCTAGCTGTAGTTTTTGAATCCTAGCTCTGCCTGCATCTAGGGAAACCCAGCAAACCTATACATTTTTGAAAACTAGACACCCAGGGGAATCCAGGATGGGGTGACTTTACTGCCTCTCCCCAGGTTCTGTTACCCAGAATCCCTTGCAAACCTAAAAAATTGTCCCAAAAAACACATTTTCCACACATTTCTGTGGTGGAAAGGTCTGTAATCTGCGCGGATCCACAAATTTCTACCCACCCCACGTTCCCCAAAGTCTTCCGAGAAAAATGGTACCTCACTTGTGTGGGTAGGCCTAGTGCCCGCGACAGGAAACGGTGCAAAACGCAACGTGGACACACCACAATTTCACAGTGAAAAACGACCCTTTTTTGGCAAAGTGCCTAGCTGTAGTTTTTGAACCCTAGCTCTGCCGGCACCTAGGGAAACCTAGCAGACCTATACATTTTTGAAAACTAGACACCCAGGGGAATCCAGGATGGGGTGACTTGACTGCTTCTCACCAGGTTCTGTTACCCAGAATCCCTTGCAAACCTAAAAAATGGTTAAAAAAACACATTTTCCCTACATTTCTGTGGTGGAAAGTTCTGGAATCTGCGTGGATACACAAATTTCAACCCACCCTGCCTTCCCCAAAGTCTTCCGAGAAAAATGGTACCTCACTTGTGTGGGTAGGCCTAGAGCCTGCGACAGGAAATGGCGCAAAACGCAACGTGGACACACCCCAATTTCACAGTGAAAAATGACCCTTTTTTGGCAAAGTGCCTAGCTGTAGTTTTTGAATCCTAGCTCTGCCTGCATCTAGGGAAACCTAGCAAACCTATACATTTTTGAAAACTAGACACCCAGGGGAATCCAGGATGGGGTGACTTTACTGCCTCTCACCAGGTTCTGTTACCCAGAATCCCTTGCAAACCTAAAATATTGTCAAAAAAAACACATTTTCCTCACATTTCTGTGGTGGAAAGGTCTGTAATCTGCGCGGATCCACTAATTTCTACCCACCCCACGTTCCCCAAAGTCTTCCGAGAAAAATGGTACCTCACTTGTGTGGGTAGGCCTAGTGCCCGCGACAGGAAACGGTGCAAAACGCAACGTGGACACACCACAATTTCACAGTGAAAAACGACCCTTTTTTGGCAAAGTGCCTAGCTGTAGTTTTTGAACCCTAGCTCTGCCGGCACCTAGGGAAACCTAGCAAACCTATACATTTTTGAAAACTAGACACCCAGGGGAATCCAGGATGGGGTGACTTGACTGCTTCTCACCAGGTTCTGTTACCCAGAATCCCTTGCAAACCTAAAAAATGGTTAAAAAAACACATTTTCCCTACATTTCTGTGGTGGAAAGTTCTGGAATCTGCGTGGATACACAAATTTCAACCCACCCTGCCTTCCCCAAAGTCTTCCGAGAAAAATGGTACCTGACTTGTGTGGGTAGGCCTAGAGCCTGCGACAGGAAATGGCGCAAAACGCAACGTGGACACACCCCAATTTCACAGTGAAAAATGACCCTTTTTTGGCAAAGTGACTAGCTGTAGTTTTTGAATCCTAGCTCTGCCTGCATCTAGGGAAACCTAGCAAACCTATACATTTTTGAAAACTAGACACCCAGGGGAATCCAGGATGGGGTGATTTTACTGCCTCTCACCAGGTTCTGTTACCCAGAATCCCTTGCAAACCTAACAAATTGTCAAAAAAACACATTTTCCTCACATTTCTGTGGTGGAAAGTCCTGGAATCTGCGTGGATTCTCAAATTTCTACCCACCCCGCGTTCCCCAAAGTCTTCCGAGAAAAATGGTACCTCACTTGTGTGGGTAGGCCTAGAGCCCGCGACAGGAAATCGCGCAAAACGCAACGTGGACACACCCCAATTTCACAGTGAAAAATGACCCTTTTTTGGCAAAGTGCCTAGCTGTTATTTTTGAATCCTAGCTCTGCCTGCATCTGGGGAAACCTAGCAAACCTATATATTTTTGAAAACTAGACACCCAGGGGAATCCAGGATGGGGTGACTTTACTGCCTCTCACCAGGTTCTGTTACCCAGAATCCCTTGCAAACCTAAAAAATTGTCCAAAAAAAACACATTTTCCTCACATTTCTGTGGTGGAAAGTTCTGGAATCTGCGTGGATCCACAAAATTCCACCCACCGCGCGTTCCCCAAAGTCTTCCGATAAAAATGGTACCTCACTTGTGTGGGAGGCCCAAGTACCCGCGACAGGAAACGGCCCAAAACGCAACGTGGACACACCACATTTTCGCAGTGAAAACGGGCCCTTTTTCAACAAAGTGGCTAGCTGTAGATTTTGAACCCTAGCTCTGCCGGCACCTAGGGAAACCTTTCAAACCTATACATTTTTGAAAAGTAGACACCCAGGGGAATCCAGGATGGGGTGATTTGACTGGCTCTCACCAGGTTCTGTTACCCAGAATCCCTTGCAAACTTAAAAATTGTCAAAAAAAACACATTTTCCTCACATTTCTGTGGTGGAAAGTTCTGGAATCTGCATGGATCCACAAATTTCCACCCACCCCGCGTTCCCCAAAGTCTTCCGATAAAAATGGTACCTCACTTGTGTGGGAGGCCCAAGTACCCGCGACAGGCTAGGGCCCAAAACATATTGAGGTGACATTCAAATTGCCTATCACAAAACAACCTGGTTTTGCAAGGAGGGTCACCTCGGTTTTTGGCCCCGTGCTCGGCGGCCAGCTTGGGAAACCTATCAAACCCACACATTTCTGAAAACTAGACACCCGGGTGGTTCCAGGGAGGTATGGCTTGCATGGATCCCCCAACGTTTTCTTACCCAGAATCCCCTGCAAACCTCAAATTTAGCTGAAAAAATCACTTTTTCCACACATTTTTGTGTGGGAAAGTTGTGGCATCGCCGGGCAGACACGCATTTCCTATCACCCAGTGTTCCCCAAGGTCTCCCGATAAAATGGTGCCTCACTCGTGTGGGAGGCCCAAGTACCCGCGACAGGCTAGGGCCCAAAACGTATTGAGGTGACATTAAAATTGCCTATCACAAAACAACCTGGTTTTGCAAGGGGGGTCACCTCGGTTTTTGGCCCCGTGCTCGGCGGCCAGCTAGGGAAACCTATCAATTCCACACATTTCTGAAAACTAGACACCCAGGTGGATCCAGGGAGGTATGGCTTGCGTGGATCCCCCAACGTTTTCTTACCCAGAATCCCCTGCAAACCTCAAATTTTGCTGAAAAAATCACTTCTTCCACACATTTTTGTGTGGGAAAGTTGTGGCATCGCTGGGCAGACACGCATTTCCTACCACCCAGCGTTCCCCAAGGTCTCCCGATAAAAATGGTGCCTCACTCGTGTGGGAGGCCCAAGTACCCGCGACAGGCTAGGGCCCAAAACGTATTGAGGTGACATTCAAATTGCCTATCACAAAACAACCTGGTTTTGCAAGGAGGGTCACCTCGGTTTTTGGCCCCGTGCTCGGCGGCCAGCTAGGGAAACCTATCAAACCCACACATTTCTGAAAACTAGACACCCAGGTGGTACCAGGGGGGTATGGCTTGCGTGGATCCCCCAACGTTTTCTTACCCAGAATCCCCTGCAAACCTCAAATTTTGCTGAAAAAATCACTTCTTCCACACATTTTTGTGTGGGAAAGTTGTGGCATCGCCGGGCAGACACGCATTTCCTACCACCCAGCGTTCCCCAAGGTCTCCCGATAAAAATGGTGCCTCACTCGTGTGGGAGGCCCAAGTACCCGCGACAGGCTAGGGCCCAAAACGTATTGAGGTGACATTAAAATTGCCTATTACAAATCAACCTGGTTTTGCAAGGGGGGTCACCTCGGTTTTTGGCCCCGTGCTCGGCGGCCAGCTAGGGAAACCTATCAAACCCACACATTTCTGAAAACTAGACACCCAGGTGGTTCCAGGGAGGTATGGCTTGCGTGGATCCCCCAACGTTTTCTTACCCAGAATCCCCTGCAAACCTCAAATTTTGCTGAAAAAATCACTTCTTCCACACATTTTTGTGTGGGAAAGTTGTGGCATCGCCGGGCAGACACGCATTTCCTACCACCCAGCATTCCCCAAGGTCTCCCGATAAAAATGGTGCCTCACTCGTGTGCGAGGCCCAAGTACCCGCGACAGGCTAGGGCCCAAAACGTATTGAGGTGACATTCAAATTGCCTATCACAAAACAACCTGGTTTTGCAAGGAGGGTCACCTAGGTTTTTGGCCCCGTGCTCGGCGGCCAGCTTGGGAAACCTATCAAACCCACACATTTCTGAAAACTAGACACCCGGGTGGTTCCAGGGAGGTATGGCTTGCGTGGATCCCCCAACGTTTTCTTACACAGAATCCCCTGCAAACCTCAAATTTAGCTGAAAAAATCACTTTTTCCACACATTTTTGTGTGGGAAAGTTGTGGCATCGCCGGGCAGACACGCATTTCCTATCACCCAGTGTTCCCCAAGGTCTCCCGATAAAAATGGTGCCTCACTCGTGTGGGAGGCCCAAGTACCTGCGACAAGCTAGGGCCCAAAACGTATTGAGGTGACATTAAAATTGCCTATCACAAAACAACCTGGTTTTGCAAGGAGGGTCACCTCGGTTTTTGGCCCCGTGCTCGACGGCCAGCTAGGAAACCTATCAAACCCACACATTTCTGAAAACTAGACACCCAGGTGGTTCCAGGGAAGTATGGCTTGCGTGGATCCCCCAACGTTTTCTTACCCAGAATCCCCTGCAAACCTCAAATTTTGCTGGAAAAATCACTTCTTCCACACATTTTTGTGTGGGAAAGTTGTGGCATCGTCGGGCAGACATGCATTTCCTACCACCCAGCGTTCCCCAAGGTCTCCCGATAAAATGGTGCCTCACTCGTGTGGGAGGCCCAAGTACCCGCGACAGGCTAGGGCCCAAAACGTATTGAGGTGACATTAAAATTGCCTATCACAAAACAACCTGGTTTTGCAAGGGGTCACCTCGGTTTTGGTCCGTGCTCGGCGGCCAGCTAGGAAACCTATCAAACCCACACATTTCTGAAAACTAGACACCCAGGTGGTTCCAGGGAGGTATGGCTTGCGTGGATCCCCCAACGTTTTCTTACCCACAATCCCCTGCAAACCTCAGATTTTGCTGAAAAAATCACTTCTTCCACACATTTTTGTGTGGGAAAGTTGTGGCATCGCCGGGCAGACACGCATTTCCTACCACCCAGCGTTCCCCAAGGTCTCCCGATAAAAATGGTGCCTCACTCGTGTGGGAGGCCCAAGTACCCGCGACAGGCTAGCGCTCAAAACGTATTGAGGTGACATTAAAATTGCCTATCACAAAACAACCTGGTTTTGCAAGGAGGGTCACCTCGGTTTTTGGCCCCGTGCTCGGCGGCCAGCTAGGGAAACCTATCAAACCCACACATTTCTGAAAACTAGACACCCAGGTGGATCCAGGGAGGTATGGCTTGCGTGGATCCCCCAACGTTTTCTTACCCAGAATCCCCTGCAAACCTCAGATTTTGCTGAAAAAATCACTTCTTCCACACATTTTTGTGTGGGCAAGTTGTGGCATCGCTGGGCAGACACACATTTCCTACCACCCAGCGTTCCCCAAGGTCTCCCGATAAAAATGGTGCCTCACTCGTGTGGGAGGCCCAAGTACCCGCGACAGGCTAGGGCCCAAAAACTTATTGAGGTGACATTAAAATTGCCTATCACAAAACAACCTGGTTTTGCAAGGGGTCACCTCGGTTTTGGCCCCGTGCTCGGCGGCCAGCTTGGGAAACCCATCAAACCCAACATTTCTGAAAACTAGACACCCGGGTGGTTCCAGGGAGGTATGGCTTGCGTGGATCCCCAACGTTTTCTTACCAGAATCTCCTGCAAACCTCACATTTTGCTGAAAAAATCACTTCTTCCACACATTTTGTGTGGGAGAGTTGTGGCATCGCCGGGCAGACACGCATTTCCTACCACCCAGCGTTCCCCAAGGTCTCCCGATAAAAATGGTGCCTCACTCGTGTGGGAGGCCCAAGTACCGCGACAGGCTAGCGCTCAAAACGTATTGAGGTGACATTAAAATTGCCTATCACAAACAACCTGGTTTTGCAAGGAGGGTCACCTCGGTTTTGGCCCCGTGCTCGACGGCCAGCTAGGGAAACCTATCAAACCCACACATTTCTGAAAACTCAGACACCCAGGTGGTTCCAGCGAGGTATGGCTTGCGTGGATCTCCCAACGTTTCTACCCAAATCTCCTGCAAACCTCAAATTGTGCTGAAAAATCACTTCTTCCACACATTTTTGTGTGGGAAGTTGTGGCATCGTCGGGCAGACACGCATTTCCTACATCCAGCGTTCCCAAGGTCTCCCGATAAAAATGGTACCTCACTCGTGTGGGAGGCCCAAGTACCCGCGACAGGCTAGGGCCCAAAACATTTTGTGATAGGCAATTTTGATGTTGCCTCAATACGTTTTGGGCCCTAGCCTGTCGCGGATACTTGGGCCTCCCACACGAGTGCGGCACCATTTTTATCGGGAGACCTTGGGGAACGCTGGGTGGTAGGAAATGCGTGTCTGCCCGGCGATGCCACAACTTTCCCACACAAAAATGTGTGGAAAAAGTGATTTTTTTCAGCTAAATTCGAGGTTTGCAGGGGATTCTGGGTAAGAAAACGTTGGGGGATCCACGCAAGCCATACCTCCCTGGAACCCCCGGGTGTCTAGTTTTCAGAAATGTGTGGGTTTGATAGGTTTCCCTAGCTGTGCCGCCGAGCACGGGGCCAAAAACCAAGGTGACCCCTCTCACAAAACCAGGTTGTTTTGTGATAGGCAATTTTAATGTCGCCTCAATACCTTTTGGGCCCTAGCCTGTCACGGGTACTTGGGCCTCCCACACGAGTGAGGCACCATTTTTATCGGGAGACCTTGGGGAACGCTGGGTGGTAGGAAATGCGTGTCTGCCCGGCGATGCCACAACTTTCCCACACAAAAATGTGTGGAAAAAGTGATTTTTTCAGCTAAATTCGAGGTTTGCAGGGGATTCTGGGTAAGAAAACGTTGGGGGATCCACGCAAGCCATACCTCCCTGGAACCCCCGGGTCTCTAGTTTTCAGAAATGTGTGGGTTTGGTAGGTTTCCCTAGCTGGCCGCCGAGCACGGGGCCAAAAACCAAGGTGACCCCTCTCACAAAACCAGGTTGTTTTGTGATAGGCAATTTTAATGTCGCCTCAATACCTTTTGGGCCCTAGCCTGTCGCTGGTACTTGGGCGTCCCACACGAGTGAGGCACCATTTTTATCGGGAGACCTTGGGGAACGCTGGGTGGTAGGAAATGCGTGTCTGCCCGGCGATGCCACAACTTTGCCACACAAAAATGTGTGGAAAAAGGGATTTTTTCAGCTAAATTCGAGGTTTGCAGGGGATTCTGGGTAAGAAAACGTTGGGGGATCCATGCAAGCCATACCTCCCTGGAACCCCCCGGGTGTCTAGTTTTCAGAAATGTGTGGGTTTGGTAGGTTTCCCTAGCTGGCCGCCGAGCACGGGGCCAAAAACCAAGGTGACCCCTCTCACAAAACCAGGTTGTTTTGTGATAGGCAATTTTGATGTCGCCTCAATACGTTTTGGGCCCTAGCCTGTCGCGGGTACTTGGGCCTCCCACACGAGTGAGGCACCATTTTTATCGGGAGACCTTGGGGAACGCTGGGTGGTAGGAAATGCGTGTCTGCCCGGCGATGCCACAACTTTCCCACACAAAAATGTGTGGAAAAAGTGATTTTTTTCAGCTAAATTCGAGGTTTGCAGGGGATTCTGGGTAAGAAAACATTGGGGGATCCACGCAAGCCAAACCTCCCTGGAACCCCCCGGGTGTCTAGTTTTCAGAAATGTGTGGGTTTGATAGGTTTCCCTAGCTGGCCGCCGAGCACGGGGCCAAAAACCAAGGTGACCCCTCTCACAAAACCAGGTTGTTTTGTGATAGGCAATTTTAATGTCGCCTCAATACCTTTTGGGCCCTAGCCTGTCGCGGGTACTTGGGCCTCCCACACGAGTGAGGCACCATTTTTATCGGGAGACCTTGGGGAACGCTGGGTGGTAGGAAATGCGTGTCTGCCCTGCGATGCCACAACTTTCCCACACAAAAATGTGTGGAAAAAGTGATTTTTTCAGCTAAATTCTAGGTTTGCAGGGGATTCTGGGTAAGAAAACGTTGGGGGATCCACGCAAGCCATACCTCCCTGGAACCCACCGGGTGTCTAGTTTTCAGAAATGTGTGGGTTTGGTAGGTTTCCTAGCTGGCCGCCGAGCACGGGGCCAAAAACCAAGGTGACCCCTCTCACAAAACCAGGTTGTTTTGTGATAGGCAATTTTAATGTCGCCTCAATACCTTTTGGGCCCTAGCCTGTCGCGGGTACTTGGGCCTCCCACACGAGTGAGGCACCATTTTTATCGGGAGACCTTGGGGAACGCTGGGTGGTAGGAAATGCGTGTCTGCCCGGCGATGCCACAACTTTCCCACACAAAAATGTGTGGAAAAAGTGATTTTTTCAGCTAAATTCGAGGTTTGCAGGGGATTCTGGGTAAGAAAACGTTGGGGGATCCATGCAAGCCATACCTCCCTGGAACCCCCGGGTGTCTAGTTTTCAGAAATGTGTGGGTTTGGTAGGTTTCCTAGCTGGCCGCCGAGCACGGGGCCAAAAACCAAGGTGACCCCTCTCACAAAACCAGGTTGTTTTGTGATAGGCAATTTTAATGTCGCCTCAATACCTTTTGGGCCCTAGCCTGTCGCGGGTACTTGGGCCTCCCACACGAGTGAGGCACCATTTTTATCGGGAGACCTTGGGGAATGCTGGGTGGTAGGAAATGCGTGTCTGCCCGGCGATGCCACAACTTTCCCACACAAAAATGTGTGGAAAAAGTGATTTTTTCAGCTAAATTCGAGGTTTGCAGGGGATTCTGGGTAAGAAAACGTTGGGGGATCCACGCAAGCCATACCTCCCTGGAACCCCCGGGTGTCTAGTTTTCAGAAATGTGTGGGTTTGATAGGTTTCCCTAGCTGGCCGCCGAGCACGGGGCCAAAAACCAAGGTGACCCCTCTCACAAAACCAGGTTGTTTTGTGATAGGCAATTTTAATGTCGCCTCAATACCTTTTGGGCCCTAGCCTGTCGCGGGTACTTGGGCCTCCCACACGAGTGAGGCACCATTTTTATCGGGAGACCTTGGGGAACGCTGGGTGGTAGGAAATGCGTGTCTGCCCGGCGATGCCACAACTTTCCCACACAAAAATGTGTGGAAAAAGTGATTTTTTCAGCTAAATTCGAGGTTTGCAGGGGATTCTGGGTAAGAAAACGTTGGGGGATCCACGCAAGCCATACCTCCCTGGAACCCCCGGGTGTCTAGTTTTCAGAAATGCGTGGGTTTGGTAGGTTTCCCTAGCTGGCCGCCGAGCACGGGGCCAAAAACCAAGGTGACCCCTCTCACAAAACCAGGTTGTTTTGTGATAGGCAATTTTAATGTCGCCTCAATACCTTTTGGGCCCTAGCCTGTCGCGGGTACTTGGGCCTCCCACACGAGTGAGGCACCATTTTTATTGGGAGACCTTGGGGAACGCTGGGTGGTAGGAAATGCGTGTCTGCCCGGCGATGCCACAACTTTCCCACACAAAAATGTGTGGAAAAAGTGATTTTTTCAGCTAAATTCGAGGTTTGCAGGGGATTCTGGGTAAGAAAACGTTGGGGGATCCATGCAAGCCATACCTCCCTGGAACCCCCCGGGTGTCTAGTTTTCAGAAATGTGTGGGTTTGGTAGGTTTCCTAGCTGGCCGCCGAGCACGGGGCCAAAAACCAAGGTGACCCCTCTCACAAAACCAGGTTGTTTTGTGATAGGCAATTTTAATGTCGCCTCAATACCTTTTGGGCCCTAGCCTGTCGCGGGTACTTGGGCCTCCCACACGAGTGAGGCACCATTTTTATCGGGAGACCTTGGGGAATGCTGGGTGGTAGGAAATGCGTGTCTGCCCGGCGATGCCACAACTTTCCCACACAAAAATGTGTGGAAAAAGTGATTTTTTCAGCTAAATTCGAGGTTTGCAGGGGATTCTGGGTAAGAAAACGTTGGGGGATCCACGCAAGCCATACCTCCCTGGAACCCCCGGGTGTCTAGTTTTCAGAAATGTGTGGGTTTGATAGGTTTCCCTAGCTGGCCGCCGAGCACGGGGCCAAAAACCAAGGTGACCCCTCTCACAAAACCAGGTTGTTTTGTGATAGGCAATTTTAATGTCGCCTCAATACCTTTTGGGCCCTAGCCTGTCGCGGGTACTTGGGCCTCCCACACGAGTGAGGCACCATTTTTATCGGGAGACCTTGGGGAACGCTGGGTGGTAGGAAATGCGTGTCTGCCCGGCGATGCCACAACTTTCCCACACAAAAATGTGTGGAAAAAGTGATTTTTTCAGCTAAATTCGAGGTTTGCAGGGGATTCTGGGTAAGAAAACGTTGGGGGATCCATGCAAGCCATACCTCCCTGGAACCCCCCGGTGTCTAGATTTCAGAAATGTGTGGGTTTGGTAGGTTTCCCTAGCTGGCCGCCGAGCACGGGGCCAAAAACCAAGGTGACCCCTCTCACAAAACCAGGTTGTTTTGTGATAGGCAATTTTAATGTCGCCTCAATACGTTTTGGGCCCTAGCCTGTCGCGGGTACTTGGGCCTCCCACACGAGTGAGGTACCATTTTTATCGGGAGACCTTGGGGAACACTGGGTGGTAGGAAATGCATGTCTGCCCGGCGATGCCACAACTTTCCCACACAAAAATGTGTGGAAATAGTGATTTTTTTCAACAAAATAAGAGGCTAGCAGGGCATGTTGGGTAAAAAAAACAGTGATAACCACGCAAGTCATTCACCCTTGTACTTCCCCCTTTGTCTACTACTCAAAAATGTAAAGGTTTGCCTAGGTGACGACTGAGCTAGGGCAGAAAGTCCCCTGCTACCCATTGTGAGAAAAAAATATCTTACAAAAGGCCATTAAACCAACACAAATATAAATCTAACACTCATTTGATAAAGCTAATCCACCACTTACACAGGTTGGTTTTAGCACCTCCAGAAACGCTGGCTTCAAAGCACTAATACTTATCAAAGTATATAAATATTGAAGCCAAGCCTTCTGAAGGGGAGCCATAAAGCCACATCACGGCACCAACCACTTTATGGTCCATTCACACGCCATTCACACACCACACACAAGACTTCCGTACCGCCAGCCACGGGCCCAAACAACCATATCACTTGCACTCACACAAACATACTGCCGCCATGCAAGGGCCCATCACATTCATATGCCACAAGACATAATGACTTTGACTATATTCTACCACCTGTCAAGTCTCCACCTCCTTCTTCCAGAACGTTACCGAACTCATGCCCAGTGAACCTATACTAATGACTTCCATGACAGCCACATGAGGCTCAGGAAGACATGTCTTTCATGCACCTTTAGTGCACTCACTATGCTAAATCCAACTCCTTCCAGTTTGTGGATGCAAGTTGGGGGGTGCTCGAGTATGCCGCAAAAACATTTCTCGAGCTGAGCAAGCATATCTACCTTTGAAACTAAGGCAAACATGCTGGAAGTTTTCAAAAGATAACATCATAAACTATGAACGGATGAATGTGAAACAAGGGTAGTCCGTGACAACGTAGCATATGTCCAATCCACCGTTATGTGCAGTGACTGTAATGCACTTATCATACAGCAAACTGACCATCTACTAAGTTCTAACGGAGGATGAACATGGCAAGCAGCATTGACCCATAAGTACTACAGTAAATTCAGTGTGAGTGTGGCAGCAATGGATTTGAATCCATGGGTGAAGAAGAAGTCAGGACGTGTATCTATACTACCTTTACTATCTGCCTTCTACCTTTGCAATATTCCTCGGAAAGCGTACCTACCGTAAGCTGTTCTAACCCGTTCGTGTGTCTGTCCTCAGAGTCCTGACTAACCCTGTCCAATTGTTAAGAGACCCTATACTAATGCCTTTCATCTCTAGCTACTTGAAGCTTGAGTGAACATTTCTGTCACGAGCTATCAATGCTCTCACAATGCTCTATCCAACTCCTTCCAGTTTGTGGATGCAAGTTGGGGGTGCCCGAGTATGCCGCAAAAACATTTCTCGAGCTGAGCAAGCATATCTACCTTTGAAACTAAGGCAAACATGCTGGAAATTTTCAAAAACTTCCTAAAGAGAACATCATAAACTACGAAGAACGGTTGAATGTGAAACACGGGTACTCCATGACAACGTGGCATATGTTCTGTCCACCAGTATGTGCAGCGTGGGGACTATAATGCACTTGTCAATTGGCGAACAGAACAACTACCACGTTCTGAAAGCAGATAAAGGTGTTGAGAAGTCCATGATTTCATGAAGTAGAGGAAGAAATATCCTGCAGCTGCTTGCGTAGTGAAGGAGTGGCCCACAGACAGTAGGTATCCATTCACACCAATTGAAAGGTTATCCTATTGGCAGCTCCACCTCAGTCAATTTCCCAGTATTTTGCTTTAGTGTGATACAACATAAAGCAAGTAGGAAAACAGAAGGCAGGCTTACTTGGGCACTGGGGACAGTAAACACGAGTCTCCTGCCTCTTTCCCTGCATCGAGCACACTTTACAACGACGACATGGTCGCTCCTTTTGGGTGTTGCAGGAATTTTATCTGCAAAGTGTCGCTCCTGCAGCCTTGCCACGTCCTCCAGAACACATGAAGTGGAGGCTTCTGCTTCTGTAGCAGTAAGACTTTCAATCACAGACAACTGAAAGTCAAGGAAAGACATGAGTCTTCCTGTGGTGGTCTCACGATAAACAACATACGCATTGTATGTTGCCATCTGGATCAGGTGCGTAAACAGTTTCTTATACCAAGTGCGAGTTTTACGACTCGCATTGTATGGCTGAAGAACCTGGTCGTTCTTGTCCACTCCGCCCATGTACTTGTTGTAATCAAGTATACAGTTGGGCTTGTGGACTTCGGCCATCTGACCCCAAACCGTGACAGGGGAAGTGCTCTCAGCATGAATTGTAGTGAGCATGTACACATCACGCCTATCTGAGAACTTAACTGCGAGCAGTTCGTTGGAACGCAACGCAGTGCTCTGGGATTTCTGGAGCTTCTTGCAAACAAGCTCCTGCGGGAATCCTTTGCGGCGACAACGAATTGTACCGCAAGCCACGGTGCCAGCTTTATAGAGCTCACTGAACAGCTCTACTCCTGTATAGAAATTGTCCACATAAAGGTTATAACCTTTGTGAAGAAGTGGCTGGACAAGCTCCCATACAATCTTTCCTGTGACCCCTAGCATGGGAGGGCAACCTACAGGGTTAAGAGTTGTGTCCTTCCCTGTATACACTCTCAAGCTGTACACATAGCCAGTCGAGCTCTCACACAACATGTACAGCTTGATGCCATAGCGAGCACGTTTGCTCGGAATGTACTGCCTAAACAGCAGCCGCCCTTTATACAAGATCAAGGACTCATCAATGGCTATATTCTTTCCAGGAGTATAAACCTCTGGAAACCTGGCAGACAAATGTTCCACGACAGGCCGAATTTTGAACAACCTGTCATAGTCTGGATGGTCCCGGGGCAATGCAGCAGAGTTGTCATTGAAATGCAGCATGCGCTGCAATAGCAAAAACGATCTCTGCTCATGTATGGTGCGAAGATGGGGGTTAACCAAACCGTGCGAGTAGACCAGTAGGATAGCAAGGTTGGTTTATGCACTACCCCCATTTTAAGCGTGAGGCCCAAAAATATCTTCAACTCCCCTAGAGAAGTGGGAGTCCACTTGCGCGCCCTAGAATGAGGCCCAAGAGTGCCTCCTTGCTCCCTCAGAAATTGTTCGGCACGCAAATTTGTTTGCTGCACAATTTCGTCTAGGAAGTCAACACCAAAAAAGAGATGGAAGTAGTCAATTGGCAAAAAATTTGCCGTATCTACTTTACAT
This sequence comes from Calotriton arnoldi, assembly GCA_963921515.1. Taxonomy (NCBI): domain Eukaryota; kingdom Metazoa; phylum Chordata; class Amphibia; order Caudata; family Salamandridae; genus Calotriton; species Calotriton arnoldi. The sequence continues at coordinate 1,438,528 of CAWUFW010003263.1, forward strand.
CCAGCGTCACCAGTGAAAGGCGGAATTTGGGGCTGAACTAAATTGGGAGGCTGCCAAGACAGCACTCCGTCTGTGCTTGCGGCCGCACGTGCCTGCACTCTGGGTTGCTCTAACCTGTTACAGGTGTCCTGCTGCACAGACTGTGCTGGCAAAGGCACAGCACGACTGACATCGTCTCCTTCAGAATCGCTGGACGATGAGTCATCGGATGGAACTGCGCCGACTGAAAAGTCACTCCCAGATTCGGCTCCATTGTCCTCTCCCTCAGATGCTGTCTCAGTATCTGCTGTCTCAGTCTCTGATCCTGCCTCAGAGCTGGACTCCAGAACCAGATTTAGGGCCTGGGCAGCATCCATCCAACGATATGCCATCTCTGCTAGTGCCTAAACTATCCTTTTAAAACACAATCCTACGTAGAAGGCAGATAGGTTGTTGGTTTTAAAGTGTAGGTGGGTGTGTGCGCGTGAGTGAAGTGTTTAAGTCAATAATGACGAAGTCACCTTACCTTTGCGAACTCTGTACGCTCTCCAAAAAGACTAAGAAAGAGAGAAAAAAGACACAGTATTACTTTACCTTGCCACATACCCATCATCGCAGCCTTTTAGCGCTGGTGGGAGCCATTGCAACCATCATTTTGGCGCCAAGATGCCTACGGGTGAACGTGTGCTTTACAATTGCACACTATGACCTCCTTTGATGCGCCCACTACCATCCTTGCAAACGTGCCCCTCATCTCTCCATAGCCCCTCTCTCACATACATTTAGTCTGTTACAAAGTGTTTCTACTTTGTGGCTTTACTAATCCACTTAGCTGTCTACATAATACCGATCTGTTCGTTTCAGCATACCCTTTATGGCGTCAAAACTGCCACTACACAAAAGTCAGATATCTCTATCTAGCAGAAATTTTTTTTTGTACTCTGCAGCAGTACCACACTTTACTGCCTTTCAGGTAACTTCAAAGAGACTCATTATAGTTCTTTCACAGTCTCATAATTTCAGCACTGAGAAATATCTCTATAAATAAATATTTATATATATATATATATATATATATATATATATATATATATATATATATATATATATATATATATAAACAATTAATTCCCAATGTCAGAGCGCTCAATACCTGGTGCAGGCAGCAACGGGTAGAATCCTTACCCGATATTTAAATTCAGAAACACAAAGGATGCCGCACTCCAAGACCGGTTTCAGAGTTGCTTTATTTTCACCACCACTACCACCAGTCGTGGTGAAAATAAAGCAACTCTGAAACCAATCTCTGGAGTGCGGCATCCTTTGTGTTTCTGAATATATATATATATATATATATATATATATATATATATATATATATATATATATATATATCCAAGCTCCGTTTCCTTGTTTCCCAAAACGAAAAACAGCACTCGCGGGGGCCAATAAACTCTAGCAACTGCCCCCGCGAGTGCTGTTTTTCTTTTTGGGAAACAAGGAAACAGAGCCTGGATAAATATCGCGGGCGCACCCCCGCGTTTGTGAAGCACCCGTCCGCAAGTGCGCCGTTCACTGTGCATCAAGGAGCATATATATATATATATATATATATATATATATATATATATATATATATAAACCATTTCCGAAATCTTCATAAGAATCGGACACCGACACAAGGGTAGCATTGCCATTCAGTCTTGACGTTTATTCGATACCTTTGCTATAATATATATATATATACACACACACACACACGGACACGGACACATATATATATATATATATATATATATATACATAGATTTTATCTCTACATATATTTATATACATCTATATACATATATCTATACATATATATGTATATAGATACATATATATATCATTCACTCTTTAGACTTATGTATATATATGTATCTATATACACATACATATGTATATAGATACATATATATACATATATCATCTACAGAGAGAAAGAGACTCTCTCTCTATATATATATATATATATATATATATATATATATAAAGAAAGATCTCTCTCTTTATCTAATTTTTTTTATAGCTATGGCTTCCCTGGGGGCCGATTGTGGCCCCCACGGAAAGCACATAGGTATAAAAAAAAAATTGCCCCCACAGGGGTTCGGCCACTGAGCAGGAGGACCGACCCCCTGCCAATATTGCCACCATTGTACTTTTTTTTAAATATTTTTAGCATTTTTGGGGGCGATCGTGCCCCCAAGGAAAGCCAACATGTATAAATAAAAAATATGCCCCCACAGGGGTCGGCCACTGAGCAGGAGGACCGACCCCTGCCAATCTCGCCGCCATTTTTTATTTATTTTTTTCGTTTTTTTTATTTTTGGGGTGCGATCGCGCACCCCAAACAAAGCCAACTTTAAAAAATTAAAATAAATATGCCCCCGGGGGGGCCGACCCATTACCACGAGGGCCGACCCCCCAAAGACATCCCTGGTGTCTAGTGGGGTTTCCTGGCCGTGGATCGCAGCGCTGCCGCGATCCACGGCCAGGAAACCTTTCAGGAAGGCCTCGCTTGAAAGGGAGACTCTCCCTTTCAAACGAGGCCTCCCTGAAAGCTGGGGAGGCCGTTTTCGGCCGGATTTCCCCATCGGAGTCGAGCGCGGCCTTACCTGCTGCTGTCCTCGGCTCCGGTGGGGAAATCAGTGACGTCAGAGCGCCTCGCGGCGCGCTGACGTCACAGATGGGCGGGAGGGGGGGCGGGGGGCCATTGGCCGACGCAAGCACCAAAGGGGTTAAAAGTAGTTATCATCTACACACAATTAACACAAAGGTTCCTCTAAGAGCCACCCTTTTATCAAACACCAGTTAATTTTCGATTAAACTCTGTCACGAATCTGTCACGGATTCGCAAACCAAAAGCACACATTCAAGGCACATTAGCAAATTTAGGATTCATGACTCTCATCTTACTCTGTGCATGTGCAAAGGGCTCTGTGAGTAACTGTGTGCCTGTCTAATGGGGTCTAACACTAGATACATTAGTGCTTAAGTGGAACTGGGAGTGGGTGCATGACTATCTGAATGGGTCTGTCAGTGGTTGCGTGACTATGTGAGTAGGTCTGTGAGAGGCTGCGTTAGTGTCTGAGTGGGTCTGTGAGTGGGTGCATGAGTCTCTGAGTGGGTCTGTGAGTGGATGCATGAGTATCTGAGTGGGTCTCTCAGTGGGTTTATAAGAGTCTGAGTGGATGCATGAGTCTATGAGTGGATCTGTGACTAAATGCATGAGTATCTGAGGGAGTCAGTGAATGAGTGTATGAGTCTGTGAGTGGATCTGTCAGGGGATGCATGAGTGCCTCAGTGGCTCTGTGAGTGGCTGCCTGAGTGTCTGAATGAGTCTATGAGTGGGTGTGTGAGTGTCTGAGTAGCTCTCTGAGTGGCTACATGACTGTCAGAGCATGTGGTGAATGGGTGTGTCAGTGTCTGAGTGCATCTGAGATTGGGTTCATGACTGTCTGAGTGGGTCTGTTAGTGGGGGCATGAGTCTCTGAAGGTATCTGTGAGTGGCTGCAAGAGTCTTTGAGTGGGTCTGTGAGTGGGTGGGTAAATGTCTGACTGGATCTCTAAGTGGGTGCATGAGTCTCCGAGTGGGTCTGTGAGTGGGTGCATGACTGTCTGAGTGCATCTATAAGTGGGTGCCTCAGTCACTGAGTGATTCTGTGAGTGGGTGCATGAATGTCTAAGTAGATCTGTGAGTAGGTATGTGAGTGTAAGAATGGATCTGTGAGTGGGTGCAGGAGTCTCTCAGTCGGTCTGTAAGTGGGTCCATGAGTCTCTGACTGGGATTGTTAGTGGGTTTGTGAGTCTCTGAGTGGGTCTGTGAGTGGGTGCATGACTTTCTGAGTGGGTCTGTGAGTGAGTGCATAAATGTCTGAGTAGATCTATGAGTGGCTGCATGGATGTCTGAGTGGGTCTGTGAGTAGGTGCATTAGTGTCTGAGTGGGTCTGTGAGTGGATGTGTCAGTCTCTGAGTGGGTCTGTAAGTGGGTGCATGAACTTCTAAATGGGTCTGTGAGTGGGTGTATGAGTAGATGTCTGAGTAGATGCATGAGTTTATGAGTAGATCTATGACTGGGTGCCTGAGTTTCTGAGCAATTCAGTGAATGAGTACACAAGTCTGTGAGTGGATCTGTCAGGGGTGCATGAGTTTCTCAGTGGCTCTGTGAGTGGCTGCCTGAGTGTCTAAATGGGTCTATGAGTGGGTGCATGAGTGTCTGAGCTGGTCTGTGAGTGGGTGCATCAGTGTATGAGTACATCTGTGATTGGGTGTATGAATGTCTGAGTGGTTCTGTGAGTGAGGGCATGAGTCTTTTAATGCATATGTGAATGCCTGCATGAGTCTCTGAGTGGGTCTATGAGTTGGTGCATGAGTGTCTGAGTGGGTCTGTGAGTTGGTGCATGAGTGTCTAAGTGGATCTGTGAGTGGGTGGGTGAGTGAATGAGTGGATCTGTGGGTGGGTGCAGAAGTTTCTTAGTGGGACTTTGAGTAGGTGCATGAGTCTGAGTGGGACTGTCAGTGGGTATGTGAGTCTCTGAGTGGGTGTGTGAGGGGTTTCATTGGGTCTGTGAGTGAGTGCATGATTGTCTGAGTAGGCCTGTGAGTGGCTGCATGAACATCTGAGTTGGTCTGTGAGTGGGTGCATGAGTGTCTGAGTAGGTCAGTGAGTGGGTGTCAGTCTTTTAGTGGGTCTGTGAGTGGGTGCATGAATGTCTGCATGGGTCTGTAAGTGGGTGCATGAGCGTATGAGTAGATATGTGAGTGGGTGCATGAGTCTCTGAGTGGGTCTGAGTAGGTGCTTACATTTCTGAGTGGGTCTTTCAGTGGGTATGTGAGTCTCTGAGTGGGTCTATGAGGAGGTGTGATTGAGTGTCTGAGTAGGTCTGTGAGTGGGTACATCAGTATTTGAGTGGGTTTGTGATTCAGTGCATGACTGTCCAAGTTGGTCTGTGAGCAGGTACAAGAGTCTCTGAGTTGATCTATGAGTGGGTGCATGAGTCTCTGAGTAAGTCTGTGAGTGGGTGTGGGAATGTCTGTCTAGATCTCTGAGTGTGTGCACGAGTCTCTGAGTGAGTCTGTGAGGGGGTACATAAGTGTCTTAGTGGGTCTGTGAGTGGGTGCATCAGTCTCTGAACCTGTCCAGGAGGGTGGGCCCAGAGAAACCTCACAAAGTAAAAGTTGATACCAGGGAAAGAATTCTGGTACTGGGGACCTGATTAGCAGGAACCTAGTACACTTCAGTCAAAGTTGCAAAAGAAAAACCAAGCAAAATGTAGGAGGGTACCTCAATAAAACCCAGTTTCCCACACAAGCTCCCCCCAGTCCACAGGCCAGGAGACTCAGCAAAACCTGGGAGATCCTTCCTAGTCTGTTAACCAAAGAGAAGTAGGGAAAGAGGCTGTATTGTTTCAGGGCCTACTCTGCCTTATATCTTTCTGTCCATCTCAGGCCCTCTGGGGAGATAGCCTACCTCAACAGTTTCAGGACCCAACATAAAATGTCCTTTGCCTATCTCTTTAGTTCCCTCACCCAATCTTTTCAGTTTGGGATCAGATGTGTCCATCTCTGCTAAGTCTAACTTAGGCAGGGAAACCCCCAGCTTACCCAAGGAGGTCACCTACAACTTGAGTAACCCAACCATGACCAGCAGATTCATGGGGCCTAACTGGGTGTCAGGCCACCAAACCAAGGTGCAGCCATAAAGGCTAAAACCCAGCAGAGGCCACTGACAGCTGTCAGTGGCCAGAAAAACACATTTAACTTCACTGCCAGGTGTAGGAACTAACTAAAAGGATTCTTGGGGTTCAGGGTGCCTGTCTGCTCCTTTAGAGTGGGGGTTACTTCCCTCTGTAGAAATCACTTTTCTAGCACCCTGTCGTCTGGCAGCCGAGGAACATTTATTTTATTCAATTTTGTGAAGATTCTTCAACTGGCACCAAAGATATAGACAAGTCAAAAAATTATTTTCCGGTGGAAACTACATGCTAACTGTTACTTCCTACTGGCAACTGCCAGTAGGAAATATATAGAAAAAAAAGTATTGAGTCATGTCACTGACCATGTCATGAGTGTTGTAATATGTGAGGTAATAAGCAGTGCATTACAGGGGAGTAAGTTATAATTAGCTCAGGTAACTATAACTGCTGAAGTTCTATGGTTTTGTATGAGTGAAATCTGAGCCTAACTATAATGTCCCTGTAACCTTTGTTTTTTCCAGTGAATTTCTAAGGTTTTTTAATTTCTATTTCCTAACTATAATGTCCCTCTAACTCTTGCTATTTTGAGTGAATTTCTATGGTTTTTAGAACTAGCAATCACGTTTGCAGAGTGGTGGAGAAAGGGGTCAGGGCCTCCGACCAACACTCAGGAATCCTGTTGTGTCAGACTTACTGGAGGTAACAGGAGGGGTTCTTGGTGCCCAAAGACCCTCAGCATCCAAGGAGACTTCCTCCCCAAACAGTAGTGCGCTGGGAGGTACATTTGCAGGGTAGTGGGAGAATGGGGTGGGCCTCAGAAGACTTCTCAGCAATCCCACTGAGTGGGACTTACTGGAGGTAACAGGAGTAACTTGTGGCCCCCAAGTACCCTCAGCAGCCAAAGGAACTTCATCCCCCAACCAATAGAGCACCAGGAGGTATGTTTGCAGAGTGCTGGAGTAACGGAGCGTGGCCTCCGAAGACCACTCAGCAATCCCGCTGTATGGGACTTACTGGAGGTAACAGGAGGGCTTGTTGGCCCCAAGGACCCTCAGCAGGCAAGTGGACTTCATCCCCCAACCAGTAGTGTGCCAGGAGGTACATTTGCAAAGTAGTGGAGAAAGGGTGTGTGGACCCCATCCCCCAGGTCTTGATCTTGTCTGCTGGGTGCCACCAGGTCACCCAGTCTCCACTGGGACTGTGGAGGGAACCTCAATGCCCCTGTTGTCACTGCCAGCTTCCCGCCTTCTGAGGGAGCCAGCATTGCTTTCACACACAGGGAGCTGCTGGAAAGGCAGCTCCCTGTGTGTGAAAGCAATTCTGTTCCGCTTTCAGCAAGCAAGAGCAATTTTATTGCTCTTGCTTGCTAGAAGCAAAGCTTTTTCTTTGGCTTGGCAGGAGCGATAAAGCTTCTGCCAAGCCACAGCAAACAGCTATGTCCCAGGGGTGGGAACAACAGGACATAGCTAGAGCCTGCCCGGGGGGTGGCTGTCCTCACGGCCATCTATGGCACCTGGTGGGGGGCCATGTGACCCCCCTCCTTTCTTATCGGTAGGGCTTGCCCCAGGGAGGTGGCGGACCCTGGGGCTGAGAATGGCCCAGGAGGAGAGATGCCTGGCATCCTCCAAATTTTGTTCAAAATAAGCTGACCCCGGGGAAGTTGTCATCCCTGGGGGGGTCCCTGAGCCCCCCCATTACAAATTGATCATGGCCCCAGTGAGTTGATGGTCCCTGGGGCCAAGGGGGGTCCGAGAGGCTCCCCATAAAAATGCATTAGGACCGGGAAGTTGGTGGGCCTGAGGGCAGCAAGGGAGGTTGTACGGGCCTCCCCTGCATTCATTTGTACTGAAAAGCCCTAGGGAGGTGGGGGTCCCCGGGCATTATATATATATATATATATATAGGCAAGAGATTGACAAAACGCGTCTCTCCTTGTGCTTGGGATTGAGGGCGACATCAACTAATAAAGAGATGCCGAATCCTGAACCACTTTGTGTCCGTGCTTCCTTCCATGGTGTCACTGTGGGAGGTGGATTGTTTGGTTCATATATATATATATATATATATATATATATATATATATATATATGGCGGTTGCCAGTAGGTACTTATAGTTAGGACCTAGTTTCCATAGGAAAAGCGTTTTTTGATTTGCCAATATCTTCGGCACCGTTTGACGAATCTTCGCGAAATTTTGAAAACTAATGGCCCGCTCCGGTCAGCTCCTGTCTTGAAAGTTGTGGGGTGATTCGTCAAGGAGGGGCCGAGAAAAAAGGCAGGTCCCAAAACCTGTTTTCTTCATGTTAATTTCTATAGGAACTTTTGTCGCGGCTATAGCCCGAACTGCTGAACGGAATTACATCAAATTTGGCAGAGAGGTAGCTCTTGGTCCAGAGTGCACTCTTTGCTTTATATGATGTAAATCCGTTCAATAGTTCCTGGGAAATGTAAAAATAAAAAATATTGATATCTGGTGACTGCGGTGGATCCGCGAACCCTCCCGAGCATGAGCTTGATTCTGATTGGCTGCCAACACTTCAAACCAAGAAGTGTTGACAGCCATCTTGTGACTCAGTAAATCTGAGTCACAAGCAAAAAGGTAAAAAGAAGAAAAGGGGGCAGGGCAGAAACACCCTGACCCCCTAGGCGTGGTCAGGGGGTCCCAGAGTGACCCCCAGTGCCAAAAAAAGCATTTATAAAAAAAGATTTCTGTGGAATTCACGAATGAGCCCCCGGTTGGGCCAGGTCCCGGGGGCATTTCAGTATGTTTATGCGGGGGCCTTGCGGGGGCCCCTGCAGCCCCAGGGCCCACCACCTCTCTGGGGCGATACTTATTCAAATGCGGGGTGCTGGCAGCCCCCCCGCAGCCCCGGGGACCGCCACCTCCCCGGGGCTTTATTATTATTTTTTTAAAAGCATGGGGGGAGGCTCCTGCCCCCTCACACAGCCCTGGGGACCGCCACCTCCCCAGGGCTTTAATTAACAAATGCGGGGGGCTCGCGGCCCCCCTGCAGCCCCAGGGGACCAACACCTCCCCAGAGCTTTATTATTATTTTTTTTTAAAAATCGTCGGTGGACTTCTGCCCCCTCACGCAGCCCCAGGGACTGCCACCTCCCTGGGGCTTTAATTAATAAATGTGGGGTGGGACATGTGCCCCCCCACATGCCCCGAGGACCACCACCCCCTGAGGCACTAATTTAAAGAAAATTGGGGTCCGTTGCGGCCCCCCCGGGGACCATCACCTCCCCTGGGCTTTGTATAAGAAGGGAGGGGGCCATGCGGAGCCCTCCTGGAGCCCTAGATGGTCCTGGGGACCGCCACCCCCCAGAGCCAGCTCCAGCAATGTCCCATGGTGCCCACACCCAGGACATTGCAGTTTGCAATGGACCTGTCATTGCAAACTTCTGCTTTGCTTCATGGAAGCGAGAGCAGGAAACCTGATCTCGCTTCCACGAAGCAAAGCAGATTGCTTTTGGACAAGGGGAGCTGCATGTCAGCAGCTCCCCTGTTCCAAAAGCAATGCCGGCTCCCGCAAGAAGCGGGGAGCTGGCAGGGACCGATGGGGGCATTGGGGCTCCCCCAGCGGTCCCCAACGTGACGGGCAGCCCCGGGGGATGGGGTCCCCAGGGTCAGAAGTGGCCCGGGAGGGGGTCCACTCAGCCCCCTCCCTTAAAATAGTTTTTTTTTTTTAAATAGAAGGCTGGCCCCAGGGACCCCATCCCCCGGGGGATAATAGGCCTCAGGAGGGGGGCCACACGGCCCCCCTCTAGAATAAAAAAAAAAATAAAGGCTGGCCAGGCCCCGGGGGATGGGGTCCCCGGGGCCAGAAGTGGCCAAGGGAAGGGGTCAACGTGGCCCCCCTCCTATAATTAAAAAAAAACAACAAGGCCAGGCCCGGGGGATGGGGTCCCCGGGCCAAAAGTGGCCTATGGAAGGGGGGCCACGTGGCCCCCTCCTGTATAAATAATAAAAAAATACAAAAAAACGAGGCCATGCCCCGGGGGATGGGGTCCCCGGGGCCTAAATCAGCCTCTGGAGGGGGGCTGCGTGGCCTCCTTCCTGTTTTTTTTTCTTCCAAAAATGGGTCAGGCCCTGGGGGATGGGGTCCCCAGAGCCCAGAAAATATTAAGAGAAGGGGGGCCACACAGCCCCCTTCTAACAATAAAAAAGCAGAAGCCGGCATCTCGCTGGAGGCCCTGCCCCCTTCCTGCACCACTGTGCAAACGCGCCTCCTGGCACATTCTGGTTTGGGGATTAAGTCCCCTTGAATCTTAAGGGTCCTTAGGGGCCAACTGGTCCACCAGGTACCGCCAGTAAGCTCCACACAGTGGGATTGATGAGAGGTGGTCCGAGGCCACGCCCCTTTTTACACCACTCTGCAAATGCGCCTCTTGGCGCATTGCTGGTAGGGCGATGAGGTCCTCTTGTGTCCTGAGGACCTCAGGACTAAAATGGACTTCATCCCCTGAGCAGCAGTGCGCCAGGAGGTGCGTTTGCAGAGTGATGTAAAAAGGGGGCCTGGCAATCCAGCTGTGTGGGGATTACTAGAGATAAAAGGAGGGCTAGTTGGCCCCCAGGGACCCTCAGGAGGCAAGGGGACTTCATTCCCCAACCAAGAGTGCACCAGGAGGCGCGTTTGCGGAGTGGTGGATCACGGGCGTAGCCTGTGTCCACCTCTCAGCAATCCCACTATCTGGGGCTTACTAGAGGTATCAGGTAGGCTAGATGGCCCCTAAGGACCCCCACAAGTGAAGGGGACTTCAATCCCTATAAAACAGCGTGCCAGGAGGCGCGTTTCCAGAGTGGTGGGCAAAGGAGGCATGGCCTGCTATAAGAACTTAGCAATCCTACTATGTTGGACTTACTGGAGGTAATAGGAGGGATAGTTGGCCCCAAAGATGTCCTTGAGGGCTGAATACCCCTCCTGTTACCTCCAGTAAGTCCCACAATGTGGGATTACTAAGAGGTCTTCGGAGGTCACGCCCCCCTTTCTTCACCACTCTGCAAACACGCCTCCTGGCACACTATGGGTTGGGGGATGAAGTCTACTTTACTTCCGAGGGACTTTGGAGGCCAAGAAGCCCTCCTGGAACCGCCTGTAAGTCCTACGCAGCGGAATTCCTGAGCGCTGGTCGGAGGCCCAGCACACTTTCTTTACCACTCTGCAAACGCGACTACTAGTTAAAGAAGCATTTGCAATGTAATAGGTTTTGCATTTGCGAGAGTTAGAGCTATTGGCATTGTATATGTAATAGTTTTTTACTAATGTTTTTTGGAGTGGAGTGGAAGTACGGTGTGTGTAGTGGAATTACGTGGTATGTTGTGCAGTGAAATTATGTGGATAGAAAGTATGTGGTATTTAGTGTATAGGAATTATGTAGAGTGGGATTATGTGTTCTGGAGAGTAATTATGTGATATGGTAGTCTGTGTTGTGTTGTGTCTTCCTCATTTCCATAGAAGCTAAACTATGAACTCAATGAGACAAAAAAAAGAAGGAATCACTGAGGAGCACTTCTTGACCTAGTCAGAGGTATGAGCAGGGCCACTGGAATTATGCGACTGTTTGCCTGTACCGACGTTTGCACAATTATACATTTTCCGCATTAGTCACATAATCTATCATCTGCTGCCTAATCTGCAGATTTGAACAAAAAAAGCCTTGTTTCTAGCTCAAACGTTACCAAAAATGCAGGGACAAGTGTTACAGTGTGATGGAAGGTCCTTTGTAAACCTAGAATGGTCACCTGTCACTTATTGCTAAATGTGGGTGTTAAATTGGTACTAATGGTGTGCAAGCCACTCTTGCTTCTTTCTGCGCCTCTCTTGCCTCTTTCTGCATTTCTGTTGCTTCTTTCTGCACCTTTCTTTCTTTTTCTGTACTTCTCTTGCCTCTTTCTGCACATCTCTTCTACTTTCTGCACCTCTTTTGCCTCTTTCTACACCTCTGTTGCCTCTTTCTGCACCTCATTTGCTTCTTTGTGCACCCCTCTTTCTGCACCTCTCTTGCCTCTTTCTGCACCCCTCTTCCCTCTTCTGCACCCCTCCTGCCTCTTTCTGCACCTCTGTTCCTTCTTTCTGCACTTATTTTGTTTCTTTCTGTACCTCTCTTGCCTCTTTCTGCACATCTCTTCTAATTTCTGCACCTCTTTTGCCTCTTACTGCACCTCTGTTGCCTCTTTCTGTAGCTCACTTGCTTCTTTGTGCACGCCTCTTGCCTCTTTCTGCCCCTCTCTTGCCTCTTTCTGTACCCCTCTTCCCTCTTTCTGCACCCCTCCTGCCTCTTTCTGCACCTCTGTTTCTTCTTTCTACTCTTCTTTTGTTTCTTTCTGCACCTCTCTTGCTTCTTTCTGCACCCCTCTTGCCTCTTTCTCCACCCCTCTTCCCCCTTTCTGCATGTCTGTTGCTTCTTTCTGCACTTCTCTTGCCTCTTTCCCCACCCCTCTTACCTCTTTCTGCATCTCTGCTGCTTCTTTCTGCACTTATCTTGCATCTTTCTGCACCTCTCTTGCTTCTTTCTGCACCCCTTGTGCCTCTTTCTGCACCCTTCTTCTCTTTCTGCACTCCTCTTGCCTCTTTGTGCACCTCTGTTCCTTCTTTCTGTACTTCTTTTGTTTCTTTCTACACCTCTCACTTCTTTCTGCATCCCTTTGCCTCTTTCTGTACCCATCTTCCCTCTTTCTGCACCCCTCTTGTCTCTTTCTGCACCTCTGTTCCTTCTTTCTGCACTTCTTTTGTTTCTTTCTACAGCTTTCTTGCTTCTTTCTGTACCCCCTTTGCCCCTTTCTCCACCCATCCACTCTCTTTCTGCACCCCTGTTGCCTCTTTATGCACCTCTGTTCTTTCTTTCTGCACTTGTTTTGTTTCATTCTGCACATCTCTTGCTTCTTTCTGCACCCCACGTGCCCCTTTCTTCACCCCTCTTCCCTCTTTTTGCACCGCTCTTGCCCCTTCCGATACCTCTGTTGCTTCTTTCTGCACCCCACATGCCTCTTTCTGCACCCCTCTTCCCTCTTTTTGCACCCCTCTTTCCTCTTCCGATACCTCTGTTGCTTCTTTCTGCACTCCTCTTGCTTCTTTCTGCACCCATCTTGCCTTTTTCTGCACCTCTGTTCCTACTTTCTGTACTTCTTTTGTTTCTTTCTGCACCTCTTTTGCTTCTTTCCGCACCCCTCGTGCCTCTTTCTGTACCCCTCTTCCCCCTTTCTGTATCTCTGTTGCTTCTATCTGCACCCCTTTTGCCTCTTTCTGCAACCCTCTTGCCTCTTTCTGCACCTCTGTTTCTTTCTTTTTGCAATTCTTTTGTTTCTTTCTGCAGCTCTCATGCTTCTTTCTGCACCTCCTTGCCTCTTTCTCCACCCCTCTTCCCTATTTATTTCTGCACCCCTGTTGCCCCTTTCTGCACCTCTGTTCCTTCTTTCTGCACTTCTTTTGTTTCCTTCTGCACATCTCTAGCTTCTTTCTGCACCCCTCTTCCCTCTTTTTGCACCCCTCTTGCCTCTTTCTGCACCTCTGTTGCTTCTTTCTGCACTCCTCTTGCTTCTTTCTATACCTCTCTTGCTTCTTTCTGCACCACTTGTGCTGCTTTCTGTACCAATCTTCTGTCTTTCTGCACCCCTCTTGTCTCTTTCTGCACCTCTGTTCCTTTTTCTGCATTTCTTTTGTTTCTTTCTGCATTTTTCTTGCTTCTTTCTGCACCCCTCTTGCCACTTTCTCCACCCCTGTTCCCCCTATTTGCATCTCTGTTGCTTCTTTCTGCACTTCTATTGCCTCTTTCTCCACCCCTCATCCCTCTTTCTGCACCTCTGTTGCTTCTTTCTGCACTTCTCTTCCTTTTTTCTGCACCTCTGTCCCTTCTTTCTGTAACCCTTGTGCCTCTTTCTGCACCCCTCTTCCCTTGTTCTGCTCCCTTCTTGCCTTTTATTCTTTCTGCAACTATCTTGCTTCTTTCTGCACCCCTCTTGCTTCTTTCTACACCCCTCGTGCCTCTTTCACACCCCTCTTCCCTCTTTCTGCACCCCTCTTGCCTCTTTCTGTACCTCTGTTCCTTCTTTCTGCACTTATTTTGTTTCTTTCTGCACCTCTCCTGTTTCTTTCTGTATCCCTCTTGCCTCTTTTTCCACCCCACTTCCCCCTTTCTGCATCTCTGTTGCTTCTTTATGCACTTCTCTTGCTTCTTTCTGCACCTCTCTTGCTTCTTGCTGCACCTCTTTTGTTTCTTTCTGCACCCCTCTTGCCTCTTTCTGCACATCTGTTCCTTCTTTCTGTACATCTTTTGTTTCTTTCTGCACCTCTCGCTTCTTTCTGCACCCCTTTTGCCTTTTTCTGCACCCCTCTTGCTATTTCTGCACCTCTGTTCCTTCTTTCTGTACTTCTTTTGTTTCTTTCTGCACATCTCTTGCTTCTTTCTGCACCCCTTGTGCCTCTTTCTCACCCCTCGTCCTTCTTTTTGCACCCCTCTTGCCTCTTTCTGCACCTCTTTTGCTTCTTTCTGCACTACTCTTGCTTCTTTCTGCACCTCTCTTGCTTCTTTCTGTACCACTCGTGCTTCTTGCTGTACCCCTCTTCCCTCTTTCTGTACCAATCTTGCCTATTTCTGCACCTCTGTTCCTTCTTTGTGCTCTTCTTTTGTTTCTTTCTGCACCTCTCTTGCTTCTTTCTGCATCCCTCTTGCCACTTTCTCCACCCTTGTTCCCCATTTTTGCATCTTTGTTGCTTCTTTCTGTACTTCTCTTGCCTCTTTCTCCACCCCATCCCTCTTTCTGCACCTCTGATGCTTCTTTCTGCACTTCTCTTGCTTCTTTCTGCACATCTGTCCCTTTTTCTGCAACCCTTGTGCCTCTTTCTGCACCCCTCTTCCCTTGTTCTGCTCCCTTCTTGCCTCTTTCTGCACCTCTGTTCCTTCTGTCTGCACTTTTTTGTTTCTTTCTGCAACACTCTTGCTTCTTTCTGTATCCCTCTTGCCTCTTTCTCCACCCCACTTCCCCCTTTCTGCAACTCTCTTGCTTCTTTCTGCACCTCTCTTGCTTCTTTCTGCACCCCTCGTGCTTCTTTCTGCACCCCTCTTCCCTCTTTCTGCACTCCTCTTGCCTCTTTCTGCACCTCTTTTGCTTCTTTCTGCACTACTTTTGTTTCTTTCTGTACCTCTCTTGCTTCTTTCTGCACCCCTTGCCACTTTCTACACCCCTCTTCCCACTTTTTGCATCTCTGTTGCTTCCTTCTGCACTTCGCTTGCCTCTTTCTCTGCCCCTCATCCGTCTTTCTGCACCTCTCTTGCTTCTTTCTGCACCCCTCTTGCCACTTTATCCACCCCTGTTCCCCCTTTTTGCATCTCTGTTGCTTCTTTCTGCACTTCTCTTGCCTCTTTGTCCACCCCTCATCCCTCTTTCTGTACCTCTGTTGCTTCTTTCTACACTTCTCTTGCTTCTTTCTGCACCTCTGTCCCTTCTTTCTGCAACCCTTGTGCCTCTTTCTGCACCCCTCTTTCTGCACCCCTCTTGACTCTTTCTGCACCTCTGTTCCTTCTTTCTGTACTTCTTTTGTTTCTTTCTGCAACTCTCTTGCTTCTTTCTGCACCCCTCTTGCTACTTTCTATATCCCTCGTGCCTCTTTCACACCCCTCTTCCCTCTTTCTGCACCCCTCTTGCCTCTTTCTGCCCCTCTGTTCCTTCTTTCTGCACCCCTCTTGCCTCTTTCTTCACCTCTGTTCCTTCTTTCTGTACTTCTTTTGTTTCTTTCTGCACCTCTATTGTTTCTTTCTGTATCCCTCTTGCCTCTTTTTCCACCCCACTTCCCCCTGTTGCTTCTTTATGCACTTCTCTTGCTTCTTGCTGCACCTCTCTTGCTTCTTTCTGCACCACTCATGCCTCTTTCTGCACCCCTCTTCCCTTTTTTTGCACTCCTCTTGCCTCTTTCTGCACCTCTGTTACTTCTTTCTGCACCTCTCTTGCTTCTTTCTGCGCCCCTTTTAACTCTTTCTGCACCCCTCTTGCCTCTTTCTGCACCTCTGTTCCTTCCTTCTGTACTTTTGTTTCTTTCTGCAGCTCTCTTCCTTCTTTCTGCAGCCCCTTGCCTCTTTCTCCACCCCTCTTCCCTCTTTCTGCACCCCTGTTGCCTCTTTCTGCACCTCTGTTCCTTCTTTCTGCACTTCTTTTGTTTCTTTTTACACATCTCTTGCTTCTTTCTGTACTTCTCTCGCCTCTTTCTGTACTCAAATGGGAAGTGCAAGCTGTCAAGTTTAAAGGTCTGCGTGCTCTTGTGACTGAGGTATATGTCTACTTGTATAATTATTCTCACATGTGTTATGCATCTGAAGATGGTAGTTTACAAAGTGGGTAGCTTCTTCTATAGGTGGCTAAATGTTCTCAGTTCTGCTCTGTCATTCAGTTGCACAGGCAGACATGTCTTATGTATATAGGTGTTATAGAGCCCCTGAAATATACTATTGAATACCCATGTGCCCTGTATTATGAACAGAAAGAAATACATACTCCTTTTTGTACACATATTTACAGAGTATGCTGTTTGAAACACAGGTATTCAAGTATTTCTATGTTTATTTTTATGTAACATGTCACTCGGTAAAAGCAGAGACACGCATGCATACCTTCACAAACTTGGTCAGACTTACAACAGTGATATGCTTAGAATTGCTGTTTTATAGCTGGTAGGTAGGCCTAACATTCTGAGCCGTCGATAAATAGTGAACCTTCAAGAGAAAAGTGAGGTTTAAGACATCTTGGGGGAAGGATTAGTGATTAGGCTACTTTGTTTGAGTCTGTTGTAAGGTACAGTCAAAGTAGGACTCTTTCTGCACCTCCGTTGGTTCTTTCTGCACTTCTCTTGCTTCTTTCTGCACCTTTCTTCCTCTTTGTGGACTTCTGTTGCCTCTTTCTGCACTATTCTTACTTCTTTCCTCACCTTTCTTCCTCTTTCTGTACATGTCCCACCTATGTGGGCATATTTAGAAATTAGCATTTAAAAAACCTTAGAAATTCAATGAAAAAACCAGAGGTTTCAGGGATGTTATACTTAGGAATTAGCATTTAAAAAACCTTTGAAATTCACTGAAGAAACCATAGGTTTCAGGGACGTTATAGTTAGTTGGACATTTCACTTTTACAAAACCAGAGAAATTTGGCCATTATAGTTAGTTGAGCTAACTATAACTTGCGCCCCCGCAATGCACTGGTGATGACCTCACATATTACATCACTCATGACATGGTCAGTGACATCACTCATGACATCTCAAATGACATCACTGATGACATCATCCACTTCCTCACACCCCAATAAAACCTTTCATATACCCACTCTAAAATACAGACTACCATTTTTTAAACCATAGACACACCAATACCAGTTAGTACATACCCACTCATTGATTCATAGGTCTACACACATCCACTCACTCACCGATACAGTCACTCATACACGCAGTCACTCATCAATACAGCCTCTGATATATGCATTCATACACCCATTTAGACACTCACATACTGCCACTCATCCACAGAGATACTCTTACACCTAGTCAGTCACCCAAAGACTCAATAGCACTGCCATGTACTCACCAATACAGTTATACACACACCACCTCACTTATTCATACAGATACTAACACATACTGACTCTCTTATACAATCACTGACACAAGCACACACTCATCCATACAGCCACTCTCACAATCACTCACTCTTACATATAGTCACTTATATACTCCAACATTCACATATACTGCCTTTCACATATGTAGTTACTCACACATATACCACTGAGACATCCATTCAATCACCAACACAGCCATACTCACTCACCCATTCAGCCCCTCGCAGACGCACTCATGAACCCATACACCCACTGAATCACCATCTCAGACAATCACCCTGGGCAACTGACTTAGTCTCACTCTGCCTTGTTCCCATCACCCGACAAATTTACGAGCGCTTACAAGCAAGTACTTCTTCAGTAACGCATGTTATATAAAATGCACACTTTAAAAAGCCATTCTCAGGAATCAGACTGAGGAGACCGCCGTGGTTTCTGAACTGTTCTGCTGCCTGTGCCTGTCCGGATCACGTAGATGGTGTCCTCTGAGCTGTGTTCCGTGGCCAGGTGGAGAAGCACTTGCGGGCAGGTTCGCGGAGCCCTCCTCGGCCCCTAGGCTCCCGCTCACCGGAAGGGACCGTGGGCTGCTGGTGTCTGTCTCTGCCCGCTCGCGTCTGCAACCTCTCCGCAGCAGAGCTCCAACTCCTGGCCATTATAACATCAACAGGGCGTGCGGGCCAATGAGGGCGGCGCTGGCCCAGGTATTAAGGGAAAGCTAGGGCACTCTCTTTATTACTGTCACTGACATTTCAACTGGGTGGCAGATTCGGGGGTAGAAAGTGGAGATCAAACCTGCCAATTAAAGGCGATTGGCAAATGAAAAGTGTTGGAGTCAGCAGAGCGTGCTTCCTCGCCATGTCCTCGCCGCTTGTCGCAGGTAACCTTTCAGAGCGCAATGTTTTTCATATTCTTGCAAGGAAGAGATGTGATTGTCACCTGGCGAGCCAAGAGTTTACTTTGTTGTTTGTTGTGTCTGTTCTAGTCTGTGCTCTTCGGAAGATAGCTCGTGCAGTGCTTTTCACAGGTGAATATTCTCCCCAGGCATATTTGCAATTCGAACCCCACCAATTTACCTAAACACCAACCAAGTGCTGCATTGGCAGGAATGTGTTGCACAAACCGGTTTAAGTAACAAAAGACTCCCTGGCCCCAAATGGCCGCTTGTCTGCTTTGCCAAATTCCAGTTTTCTTAGATGCAGGGATCTTTTACCGCTGGGAACTGCTTTTGCGCTGATTTCACCCGCCTACTAGTCCCGAGAGCTGCGCAACAATTTAACGGCATGAAGGCGCTACTACATAGCCAGAAGTTTAGTAACAGCATCACTTGTTTTCAGTAAACAGGTCCGTCTTTGCAGAAAGCCTGTCGCTAAGTGCAGAAATGAAAGCGCACTTCTGCCATGCATTGTTACATATGCTAGAATATACAAACATGGGTCGTAAATCTCTTGTTTTTGTTATTTCAAGTCCCAGCGCCGCGTGCATTCTGTGTGCGCGCAGGATGGAGCTGTGCAGGTGTATTTCCCAAGCGCACCTGGGTGAGAGGCAACCTCCGGCGCCGGGTCGGGGTACTTTAAAGCAGACACATCGGTATCCAGAGGTACCCTACCCTCCGCACCTGTGAGGCACAGATGCACCGGAGAACCACACACTTGTGATAGCTCACCGACATTCCCAGACCCTCCTCCCTCATTAGAGGCTTTTATGGGAGATTGCGTGTATCCAGCTGTCAGGCAGAGAGAAAGCTGTGACATAATTACCTCGGACAAGACAGTCCTCTGAGCCGGAGATTGCCAGCAGATTACACCGAGAGCGCTTAGGCGCATCCCTGCTAATGCCTCTGTTACCAGCCTCATCCCCTGCAGGGCTCCCGATCAGGAGACTGCCAGTGCCCACATGCAGGGAGCTGGGCAGGTACGGCCGGGTGGCTCCAGGTGGGCGAGATCCCCCTTCTCCAATTCCAACGTGTGGAACATCCCTTCCTTTCTCCATAGGTATCGGTCATGGGTGTGGGGTTTAGGCAGTATACAAGGGGTTTGTCTGAGATGGGGTTTCGAGTGACTGGGACGGTAGATAGCATCCACGTAGAAGGCTTTAAGCACCTGGCCAGTGCTTCGAGGACTTGGCGCCTTATGACTGTGCCCATGATTTGGGAAATGACCGGATCACGCAGTGATGAGGGGTAGAACCACTGAGGTCGGGTTGCGCAGTCAGCAAAGGGCTTAAGATCTACAGAACGGGCCTGGAAATGATGCGATTTGGTTAAGAAATATGGATTCATTTTAAGAACTCTCAACTAAGGCTTAACATCACCGGCGTGTGATTTCCCCGTTCTACAGCAGTGTGTAAAATCCCCAGTGAGGTGGTTCAATGGTGCAGGATTAGATTTATTGCAGTCTAGAAGTGGGTTAAAATCTCTGGTGGTGTGCAGAGGAAAAACGGAACTAGGTATAAGCTTTTTAAAGCAGTTTAAGAACTCCGTAGAAACTGTGGTATGTAGTTCATGCATTCTAGATGCGCCTGGACCCGGTTAAAATTGGGAGATCAATATGAGCATTTAGATGCGCTTTAAGAGCTCTGGGGTTGGGTGACATCTATTGTGTAAGATTTAAGAATTCTAGATAGGGGTCACAACTCCATGATTGTTTAAACCTAGGGGAGAATGTATACGCTTACTAAACCCGTTTAAAAGCTTAATAGTTGGGTTAAAATCTATGGATTACTATGTAAGCATTGTAGGGCCATTGGGTGTAAAACTATGGTATAAGGTTTAAGGAATCAAAATGTTGAATACAATTTTTATGGTTGAGCTAAAACTAATGTATATCTTTAAGTGGTCTACATGGGGTAGGATTTGGTTAAAAACTAAGGTGTGTGCTTTAAGCATTTTAGATGCGGTTTAAGAACTCTGTGGATGGGTTACAAAGTGTGACATAAGGTTTAAGCATTTTATGTGCTGTTTAAGAACTCAGTGGATGGATTAAAAAGTGTGACATAAGGTTTAAGCATTTTAGGTGCGGTTTGAAAATGCTGGGGCTAGTTAAAAGTAAGGTAGGCACCTCAAGCAGTCTGGTGCGGTCCACGTACTGGGGTTTGCTTATAAACTGGTTCATGATTTCAGCATTCTAGATACTGTTTAAGCACTCTGGTACTGGTGACATCTAAGGTGTGCAGTTTGAGCACCCTGGGTGTGGTTTAAGACCTCTGTATGCGGGGTAAATGCAAGTAGTCAACCTGGGCATTCTAGATGCGATTTAAGCACTCTGGGGTGGTTTTAAGACCTCTGTATTTGGGGTAAATGCAAGTACGCAGCCTGGGCATTCTAGATGCGGTTTAAGCCCTCTGGCAGCGGTGTAAGACCTCTGTATGCGGGGTAAATGCAAGTATACAGCCTGGGCATTCTAGATCCGGTTTCTGTCCATGGGATGGGGTGAACAGCTCTGTGGTAATGTCTACGCATTTTGCTGTTAGGTTTGGGTCTCGGTGGTGTTTAAGAGCCATGTGAGGGGCTTATTTCATGTACCCCTAGCGCCCACACACTGGCACGGCTGCTTCGGGAGCTGTGCTAACACTGCTTGCTATGTGCCGTGGCACGGTTAGTGCCTGTGATCTGATACTGCCAGGCGCTGTAATTGAAAATATATTTCTGCAGGCTGTTCTCACAGATATCAAGGGTCCAGGCTTTTGATCCCCCTCTGCTGCCGGTGTTCTCCAGGCGCTAATAAAACTCGCCTAGAGCTCCTTAGCGCCTTTATGAGCAGACAGATGCGCAGTTCCAGGGGGTTTGCAACAGCTTGCCCAATCAATAGCGTGTAAGGCACCTGTCGGGAAAGCCTCATTATTCTTCCCACGAAGTCAGTCCAGCACCTACACCTGTGCGGGCACTTGGCCCTCTTCCCAGCAGCCCACGCCGCCCTCCTTCTGAAAACCGCTGTGAAATAAAGAAGCGCGCACACAAAACGCCGAAGCCCAGGCTGTGCGTGCACCATACGCACCAATGGGAGGAAGAGCGTGGTGCCTGTTTGTGCCAGGCCAGTGCTGCCACAGAAGGGTTAAAGGGCGCCAAAGTTTTCACAGATTGTTGGTAAACTCGAAAAGCCCCACTTAACTCGGTGTCCGCCGCACTAGAGGTCTCAGACACTGTTCCCAGTACACAAGCAGGCATCCCGTGTCCTGCAGGCACACGCACCGTGCATGCAGACGTCAGGAGTCATGTGTCTCTGCTTGCTCAGACCCGACTGGACAAGGCGACTTAAAGCGTTAATTTCAAAAGCCCCGGGGAGGTGGCAGTCCCCGGGGCTGCGGGGGCCCATGTGGCCCCCGCATACATTATCAACATTGCCTCCGGGACCTGGCTCACCCGGGGGCTCATTAAAACGAAACGTGTGACACCACGCTTCATTTTTTAAAATTTTCTCAGCCGGATTCACGCACCCAACGCGAATCCCGCAGAATTGTTTTTAAAAAAATGCTTTTTTAGGCCCTGGGGGGTCCTTGTGGGACCCCCTGAGCAGGCCTAGGGGGTCAGGGTGTTTCTACCCTGCCCCCTTTTCTTCATTTTTAACCTTTTTTTTACCTTTTTTCTTGCGACTCTGTTTTACCACAGCAGTAAACGATAGAAATAAACTGCCAAAACAGGAGAGCACTCACGGGAATTTGTAAAGATGCTATTTAATGTGCAGAACTTCCCCCCGCACTGACAGACGTGTTTCGGCACTACGCCTTTTTCGATGTCCTATATATATATATATTCACTGAAAAAATCAGAGGTTTTAGGGACGTTATAGTTAGGAATTAGCATTTAAAAAACCTTTGCAACTCACTACTACTTAGGGTTGACTGGCACTTGATTTGGCATCCATAACTTCTTGTGAAGCCTTAAGCTCACCTTTTACTAAATGCAAGTCAACCGTAAAATACTTTGTAAGTAGGCCATAGGGAAGGGTGGTATGTGCTTCAAAGGTAAAACATGTAGTTATAAGTTCCAGTTATTTAGATGTGCACTTACAAACCCATAAATATATTTACTTACCCATCCAGTGACACACCCGCAGAGGGACTTATACACTATGTTCTCAAGTACTGACACAAAGAATTCAACTATCGAGACAAGTAGCCCTTTAAACATGTCTTGGGCCTGCTACTGTAGAGGATGGGTGTGCAGTTTCCCTGTCATGCCGATTTGGCATTCCCCTTGTTCTACATATAAGTCACCCTTAAGGTAGGCCATAGGAAGGATATAGGGAGGATGCCATATTTTTAAAATGTGCAAGAGGTACTTTTAGGTTTAATGACTTACAGGTGCACTTATCGACCCATGCACACAGTTATATCCAGTCTCTCACCCATACTGAAACTGACATACCTATGTCAAAATAATTAAAGCCACTAACACAACCATTCAGACAGTGACAAAGGCAATTACACATCCATTCTCGCACTCAAACAGCACTTATATATCCAGTAGTAATGAGGCAGTTGCACTCAAAAGCAATCCATACAGCGACTTGCATACACATTTACAGACCCATGGAGTTACTAAGAGAGCCAGTCATATACCGATATAGTTACCTACAAATCCAGTGACATTCCCGCAGAGAGACTGATACACTCTGTTACATATTTACTCAAGTACTGACACAATGAAGTCACCCATCAAGACAAGTAGCCCTTTAAACATGTCTTGGGCCTGCTACACTTGGGGCTGCGTGTGCACTTTCACTGTCAGGTCGACATGGGATTTAAAAGCTCTTGTCAAGTCCGTAACTCCCCTGCACTACATATAAGTCACCCTTAAGGTAGGCCTTAGGTAGGCCATAGGGAGGGTGCCATATTCTTAAAATGTTAGAGAGGTACTTTTAAGTTTAGTGAGTTATTTGCACACTTATAGACCCATACACTCAGTTATATATGCAGTCTCTCACCCATACTACAACTGACATACCTGCATACAAAATGATAGAGGCACTAACATAGCCAGTCAGACTGTGAGAGAGGCACTTAAACATCCATTCACTCACCCACACAGCACTTATGTATCTAGCAGTAACTGAGCCAGTTGCACACACAGTTACATTACCCAACACTCAATAACACAACCAGTGAGCAATCCATATAGTGATTTGCATACACATTTACAGACCCATAGAATTACTAAGAGAGCTAGTCAAACACCAAGATAGTTACTTACACATCCAGTGACACACCCACAGAGGGACTGGTACACTCACTCATTTGTGTACTCAAATACTGACACAACCACATCACCCAACCCGACAAGTAGCCCTTTAAATATGTCTCAGGCTTGATACTGTAGAGACTCTGTTTGCAGTTACACTGCCAGGCCGACTTTCCATTTAAAAGCCTTTGTCAAGCCTTAACCACTCCTTGTAGTAGATATAATCACTTTTAAAGTAGGCTGTAGGTAGGCCCTAGGAAGGGTGCCATGTGCGTAAAGTGTAAGAGAGGCACTTTTAAATTTAGTGAGTTATATGCACACTTATAGACCAATACACCTAGTTATTGATGCAGTCTCTCACCCATACTGCAACTGATATACCTATGTACAAAATGATAGAACCACTAACACACCCAGTCATACAGTGAGAGAGGCACTTACACAACAATTCATTCACCTATATAGCACTTATGTATCCAGTAATAATGAGGCAGTTGCACACACAGTTACATACCCCAATACTCACAAAGACAACCAGTAAGCAATCCATACAGTGACTTGCATACACATTTCCAGACCCATAGAGTTAATAAGAGAGCTAGTCATATACCAGCATAGTTACTTACATATCCAGTGACACACCAGCAAAGGGACTGATACATACTGTTAGATATGTACTCAAGTGCTGACCCAACAAAGTCACTACTTACAATAGTGAATCCACTGCAATAAAGATGATGCTCAATAGGCACTGGCATTTGGTTAGAGCTGACCTTATTATAGGAAAGAAAATCCTGTCCCATCCTTTGGTCACATATTGCAAATTCTAGTACATAGCTACACTGACACACATGAAGGTAAGGGAAGTTGGTTACAAGAACAGCAAGGTTTTTATAAATGCAGTAGGTGAAAGGCCTGCAAAGGGAGCTGCAACAAAAAAATGCACACATTTCCCACGGGCAAAACATGTTACATTAATAAGTCAATCATGTGTGTAAGTGATTATTGTGTTTATGTTCCACAATGTCCATGTTGTTACATGTATGCTGGCAGTGCAATCTGCCCATTGAAAAAGAGAGTCTTGGAACATTACAGAGCTATAAAAAACCTTGATTTGAGCTACCTGGTGGCCAGCCAGTGGACCAGGGGAGATAATCAGATCGCTGATTTGTGGTCAGTTTTTAGAATTGACAGGGTAATGAAAGGTGCACGAGGAGGAGACAGGGAAAAGAGGCTTAGACTTTTGGAATAAGAATATATTATTTTACTTGAGAGTATGTTCCCGGGAGGACTTAATGAGGATGAGGAACTATATGCTCACATCAGCTGATTTGGTAAAATGGCCTTTTCTGTTTTAGATCTGACTCTGGTCCTGATTAGGCCTGGGTGGAAAACTACGCTACGCTTGTGTAGTTTGCATAGTTTGCACAACTACGCGCTACGCGAATTGCACGTAGCACAGTGCAAAAACGCGTAGCGGGCATTTTTTGCTTGCTCGCGGTCCTCAAAGTCAAGTTGGCGACAGCGAGCAAGCAAAATGACATCCCGGCGAGACTTTTTCCTCGTTCGCGATCAGCAACATCAAGTTGCCGATCGCGAGCGTGGAAAATAAACCTCCCGGCGAGATTCTCAACGCGGGGAGGTCATGTTTCTCATTGCGAGTGGTCGCGTATGCTCGCGACCGCTCGCGATGAGAAACTACCAGTCCGCGTTGAGAAAACTGCCGCTCAAGTACAAATCTACTCGAGCGGCAGAAAACGACCGCTTGCACTGTGCAAGATGCCGTTTGTAATGATTGCACAGTGCGGACAAGCATCCGGCACTGTGCAATCATTGCGAACAGCATTTCCTACCGCACTACGCAGTTCGCGTAGTGCTACGCGTAGCTCGCGTAGTGCGAAGTGCACTTTGCGTAGCTACGCGTAGCGCTACTACGCGAACTACGCCCAGGGTTAGTCCTGATGCAATAGATTGTTCCACTTGGTTGACAACCGCTGATATCTATTTTCTGATTTTGAATTTATGCTTTCCATTGGAACTGGGTTAATGATAAGAGGCCTTCTCCTAGGGTTGGCTAGTCTCCTTCTCCCCTTTCTTTTCCAGGTAATAGCTACACTCCTTTGATAACTGCATTTATTTTTCATTATGAGACTTATAACACTGTGTACATTTCCAGTAGAAGCTAACTATCATAGGTTGCTGTAGTGGTAGAGATGTTTGATTGAGAGTGCTTTTTGTTTTTTCACATTGGGCAAGAGTAACATGTGGTCTAGTAGGGCTTTTGGAACTTTGTTTTTCTTTAATGAGGGGATAAGCGATCTGGTAGGTAATGTGATGGGCAGTCCGACTACTTAGTTGAAAGAACGTTGTTTTCATCCTCTCCCTCTCTATTTTCTTTAATAGAGTTTAAAAATGGTTGCTTTCGCTGCCTCAGCAAGAATGTGATGATGTAACTTTACCTCTTTAAGGAATGATGGAAATGCCTTTGTAATGGATGTTATGGCTGTTACATCAAGACTGTGTATCATGCACCCTATTTCCCATGTTTTCTAATGGGCAAGACCATACCCAAATACAGGGCATGTATCATTTGGACTGGGCAAATGTATCCTTCAAATTTTCTTTCTTTACTCTCTCTTAATGCAATTTTATATTTTATGTTTTTTGCACCTGCAGTGCATCAATAGATGATATGAGGATCTCAGTACACATGTATGTTTATATTGCTGGAAATAGGGGATTAGACAAAACACATTTCATGGGGTTTGTGGACTAAGACGGTTACTGATATTACTGGATTTTTGATTTTTTAAATATCTTTCTATAAATAACCTTGTACATAGAACTGATTAAATTTGTGGACATGTGAAACACCAATATTATGTGTCAATCATGAAAAGTTTCCAAAGTGCTCGATGACTGCTTACACTCTCTGAAATGTTTTCTTTGTCTACTGATATTTTTGAATTTGTTTTATAAGATGATTGGGCATGTTATTTTTGTATTGACTGTGAGAAAGCCCCTGTATGGGTGAAATGCATAGCCGGAAAAACTACTTTGGGAATTTGAACCGTGCAGTGTGAATCTTCCTGGGTCCATAATTTTGACTCTGGTTTGCTGCCTGATTGAAATGGGACCTGCACCTGCCTTTTCACACTGGCCCTGCTCTGGTGTGGATGTGGCCAGGCTTGTTCAAGACTTCCTCACCCACATATATATATATATTACCGACTGGTGGTCGCCAGTAGGTAGTTATAGTTAGAACCTAGTTTTCATGGGAAAAGCATTTTTTGACTTGCCAATAACTTTGGCGTCATTCGACCAATCTTCATGAAATTTTCCCCAAAAATGTCAAAGTAGGTTCTGTGTGTCATAAAAAATTTGGGGTGATCCTTGCAGTGGGGACTGAGAAAAAGGGGCACAAAATAAGGGTGCGTTTGTGATGTTAATTCCCATAGGAATGCGCTGTCAAACCTAAAGCCCAAACCGCTGAATGGAATTACACCAAATTTGGCAGAAAGGTAGATGTTGTTACGCAGATTGTGCTTTTTCCTTATTTGGTGCAAATCCGTTCAGTAGTTTTTGTGAAAATAAACCCAAACAATATAGTGATATCTCTGGCCATGGATATTTTGCGGCGGTTTTGCTGTGTTTGTGGTTAAATCATGATGAGTTCTCGGGCAATCGCGAACGCGTGCACCAGCGGGAAAGCTGAAATTGGCTAGACACAGCTTGAGCAGAAAGTTGCGGCCGCCATTTTATTGTTCAGGAACGATTCCAGGGGCTGAAAATTCCTGTCGAAGCTAACATAATGGGTCAGGGTGGAGGTACTCTGACCCCATGTTTGAGAAATGGGGATGTTACTACTACAAGTTATGCATCCGATTTTTTTTATTGCGTGCAATATTCGGGACGACACCGCCAACGCGGCCCCCGTGTACCATTGCGAGGACATCGTGAATAATGCGGTGACACCGCAAATATTGATGGAAATATATAACAAAAAGAATCTATATATACACCCTCGCTGCTCACTGTCACAGACTCATGTGCACACTCTCAAAATCACTCAGATACTTATACACCCATTCACATACCCACTCACCCACTTATACATCCGGTCACATACCCAGTCAGATGCTCATGCGCCCACTCTGATACCCATGCAGGTACTCATGCACCTACTTACAGACTCACTATGAGAGTGAAGCA
Organism: Calotriton arnoldi; assembly: GCA_963921515.1. Taxonomy (NCBI): domain Eukaryota; kingdom Metazoa; phylum Chordata; class Amphibia; order Caudata; family Salamandridae; genus Calotriton; species Calotriton arnoldi. Next base: position 1,466,238 of record CAWUFW010003263.1, read on the forward strand.
CCCTTGTACAGACCCACTCAGAGACTCACGCACCTACTTAGAGACCCACACATAGACTTATGCACACAGTCTCATACACACTTAGAGACTCTTACACCCTCTCAGAGACCCATCTGGGCACTCATGCACCTATTCACAGACCCACTCAGATACTCATGCATCCACTTACAGACTCACTCAAAGAGTCATGTACCCATGTACAGACTCACTCACAGACTCATGCACCCACTTACAGACCCACTCACACAATTATGTATGTACTCACAGACCCACTGAGAAACTCACACACCCACTGAATGACCCACTAAGACACTCATACACTCACTCATAAATCCACCCAGACACTTATAGACCCACTCACAGACCCATAGTCACTCATACGCTCAGTCATAGACCATCTCAGAGACTAATGCACTCAATCACTCACTCTTGTACTCAGAGTCTCACATACCCACTCACAGACTCACTCAGATATACAAGCACCCACTCAGTCACTCACTCAAAGACTCACACATAAATTCACAGACCCACCCAGACACTCACCCTCCCAGTCACAGACCCACTCAGATACTAATGCATGCACCCATTCACTCGCCAACTCAGAGACTTATACTCTTACCCACAGACCCATTGAGACAGTCATACACCCACTCACAGACCCACTCAAATGCTCATACACTCATACAGTCACTCACACACCCACTCACAGACCCACTCAGATACTTATGCACCCAGTCACTGATACACTCAGAAACTCATGCACCCACTCATAGATCCACTCAGACACTCCCACTCCCAGTCATTGACCCTCTGAGAGACTCATGCACTTACTCACAGACCTACTCGGACAGTCATGCACCCACTCATTCATCTACTCAGACACTCATATATCTACTCACAGATCCAGTCAGACAGTCATACACTTACATTCAAATGCACAAAGGCACTCATGCACCTACTCGAAGATTGTCCCATTGAGGCACTGATGCTCCCAGTTATACATGCACTGAGACAGTCCCACAGTTTGTTACAGACCATTGATAGACTGATGCACCATCTCACAGATCCACTTAAATATTTATACAGTGAATGAGAGACTTACTGATACAGTGATGTATGCAGTCACAGGTTCCACTGAAAGAGTTATACACTGTATCATAGAGGTACTAAGGGAGTTATACATGCTATTATAGAGTCTTTTATATAGTAATGTGCTTAGTGTGTTGGTTATAATCTATTTTGCAGTTATAAGTTTTGTATGTGGTGGTGGCTATTGAATGTCTGCTTTTGTTTTGTTTTTTCTCGACGTGTTCGTGGTGATTGATGCTACGGTATCGTGGGCCCAGAATCATCGCGAAAATGGAAAATTGGTTTTAAAGATTGCTTTTATACCAACTCCCTAGAAAAAATATGACTTTAAATAGTGCAGTAATAAATCCCAAGTGTCTAAAATACTCAAAACATGTGTGCATATATGTGTTTTTCACGTCTTAAAAGAGGTGTGATCATCGTGGTCATCAAAGCCATCGCGACTATAGGCATCATCGCGAAGACAGAAACTAGGGTTCAACCACAGTTTATTCAAAAACAAACTAGAAAAATATGGGTTCATATGTTTTTTAAGCAGTGATGTAGTTAGCAAGTTGTAATACTTAGAATCAATTTTTTAAGTTAAAATTTATGAAAGTGGTGGTGGTCGTTGAATGTCTGCTTTTGTTTTGCAGTTTTGCGACGTGATCGCGATCATCTCAATGTCCTCGCAAATTAAAAAAATTCACAAAAAAATATTTAATAAGAAAATGAACAACATTTTGGGCTCTTGGGTGACTCTGACAAGAGACTTTGTGTTGAGAGAGTGTATATGACAGATACAGATAAGACTGTATGCAGTTTCAGTTTGCATAGCAACACCCTGTTCCCGTTGTCTGTAAAGTGAACTCCATTACGTCTAAAAATTATTTGAATGTAAAATTGCAAGTTGTTGTTGTAGATAAAGCTCATGTTCGAACAAGGAAAATGCATTTTAGATGTAGTTTTTTCAGAAAATGAATACAAAGGGGAAAGTTAAACCACTATGTTCCTGCTGCTGCTGCCGGACAACTGATTCGAGTGAACACGCTGATTGACCCAAGTACCCTATCTGACTACACTGGAGGCTTACTAATGCCATAAAAGTTAGTTCTTCGCCATCAGAGACGATGTACGCTCTCATTGGATTGATGATACTTGGGTAATCTTTACTGGCATTAGGCCTCATATTTGGAGACTACATCCACCAACTGGGACGGTTCTCTTTTATATCTATTGCTGGATTACATAAACGGATACAAAAATCTGGCCATCTTACCTTTGCCCTGAAGAAGCCCTTGTGAAAGGTGAAACGCATTGGCTGTTTTCCACATGTTTGAAAATAAAGATTTGCAACAAAACCAACAAGGCCTGTGGAATGATCTTTGATTTGTGTGTACTGTAATTTGATGATTTTGTGTATTGCCTCTCATCAGTCTTTTCATGTTACTAAACAGCTAGACTCAAACTTTGTGTGAAATATATTTATATATCTGTTTTACACGTTGTCATTTGTATTCATGACTACTGACATCATTGTAACCTCCGGTGTTGTGTAAAGAAGGAACATGCAGTTTTGATGTAATTCTTGCAACAAATGAATACAAAGGGGAAAGTTAAATTAGTGTCTTACTAAACAGCTGCACTGAAACTTAATCTAAAATATGTCTATATATGTGTGGTTTACACTTTCTCAAAAACACGTGGTGTGTCCTTGGCAATCATGATATCATTCTAAAAATAACAAAAATCTTGAAATAAGATGGTTAATGTACTTTTTAAATAAATAGATGACAAATACAACAATAAGTGGTGCACCATGCTCAATATCTTATTATAGAAAAAATAAAGGGACGTTATAGCTGTGAAATAGAATTTAAAAAAACTTAGTAATTCACTGAAAAACCAAAGGTTACAAGGACATTATAGTTAGGAATTAGCATTCGAAAACTTTTGAAAGTCACTGAAAAAACCAAAGGTTACAGGGATGTTTTAGTTAGGCTTACATTTTACTCGTACAAAACCAGAGAAATTCAGCAGCTATATTTTGCTGAGCTACCTATAACATTTGCCCCCGCAATGCACTGCTTATGACCTCACATATTATATCACCCATGACATGGTCAGTGACATCACTGATGATATCTCAAACTACATCACTGATGACATCATCCACAGAATCTCTGACACACCCTCTCACACCCCAATATAAACTTTCATACACCCACTCCAACTTCTACACTACCATTATCAAAACCCTTGACACACCCATACCAGTACTTACATACCCACTCACTGATTCATAGGACTATACCAAATCCACTCAGTCACCAATACAGTCACTCATAATCCAATTTACTCACTAATACAGCCACTGATATATCCACTCATACAGCCATTCACACACTGTCACCCATACCGCTATTCACACAACTGCTCACTGACCCATAGAGAAAATCACACTGCCACTTACTCACCTATACAGTTATATACACACCCACACCCACAGATACTAACACATATACAGCCACTCTCATAATCACTCACTCATTCATACAGTCACTCTTATACTCCAACACTCACCTATACTGCCTGTCTTATATGCAGTTACTCATCCATATACCACTAACACAGCCATTCATTCGCTGACACAGCCACACACACTCAATCACCCATATAGCCTCTCACAGATGCACTCACTCACACATACAGCCACTGACTCACCCACTCATTCATCCATGCAGGCAGTCATACCCTCAAACCACCCACACAGACAATCATACAACCATACATTCACGCAACCTAGTCACTCACCCTTACATTCACTGAGACACCTAATCACTCACTTATTCAGTCAGTCACTCACCCACTGAATCATCCATACAGGTACTCATACACCCACTGATTCATCAATACACCTTGGTATATATATTTAACACTCATAAACTTTTTTAAAACACTTACAGTCACTGGATGATCAATAGTGATGTCAAGAGTGATGTCATTTGAGATGTCATCAGTGACGTCACTGGCCATGTCATGAGCGATGTAATATGTGAGGTCATCAGCAGTGCATTGTAGGGATGCGAGTTATAGTTAGCTCAGCTAACTATAACTGCTGAATTTCACTTGTTTTGAGCGAGTGAAACCCAAGCCTAACTATAACATCCCTGCAACCTTTGTTTTTTCTGTGAATTTATATGTTTTTTCTAAGTAGTAGTTACGTTTTCAGAGTGGTGTCGAAAGAGGGCTGGGCTTTCGACTAGCTCTCAAGAATCCCACTGTGTAGGACGTACAGGAGGTACCAAGATGGCTTCTTGGCCCCCAAGGTCCCTCAGGAGTAAAGTGGACTTCATCCCCCAAGCAGTAGTGCACAATGAGCTGTTTTTGAAGAGGGTTGGAGAAAGGGGACTTGGCCTCTGAAGACCTCTTAGCAATCCCGCTGTATGTGGGACTTACTGGAGATAACAGGAGGAGGAGTTGATCCCCAAGAACGTCCTTGGGGGCCAACTACCCCTCCTGTTACCTCCAGTAAGTCCCACACAGCAGATTGATGTGACCTCATAGGAGGCCACCCCCTTTCTCCACCACTCTGCAAACGTGCCTCCTGGCACACTACATGTATGGGGATGAAGTCCCCTTGGCTATTGAGGGTCCATGGGGGCCAACTAGCCCTCCTGTTACCTTCAGTAAGAGCCACACAGCTGGATGCTGAGAGGGCATCAGAGGTCATGCCCACTTTCTCCCAGTGACCCCCTTCCTTGGACCATTTAGGGCCCCGGGGACCCCATCCCCTGGGGCCTGCCCCTTCTTTTTATTTGTTTTCTAGAAAAAAGGGAGGGGAACAGTGTGACCCCCTTCCCGGGCTGATTTCGGCCCCAGGGACTGCATCCCCTAGGGGCCCCGCTTTTCTTATTTATATTGTGTTCTTTTTTTAATTTAAGGAAGGGGTCACATGGCCCCCCTTCTAAAGGCCATTTTTGGCCCTGGGGAACCCATTCCCTGGAGCTAGGCCTTTATATATTTATTTAAAAAGGGGAGGGGGCCGCACGGCCCCCCCTTCCTGGGCCGATATCGGCCTCAGAGACTCCATCCCCCGGGGCCTCATCACTTTGTTGGGGACAGTGGGGGGAAGTCTCAAGGCCCCAGCGGGTCCTACCGGCTCCCAGCCTCCTGCAGAGCAGGCATTACTTTGCGAAAGAGGGAGCTGCTAACATACAGCTCACTGGATCCCAGAGCAATGTCTGTTTCCCTGCTCATTTCACAGTGGGCAGGGGAACAGAAATGTTCTGCTTTCAACAAGTGAGAGCATTTTCTGCTCTCACTTGTTGGAAGCAGAGCTGAGTTTGTTGTGGCATGGTGGGAGCGGTGCTCCCGCCATGCCACAGCAAACTGCAATGTCTCAGAAGTGGGCACCCTGGGACTTTGCTGGAGCTGGCCCTGGTGGGTAGCAGTCCACAGGGCCATATAGGGCTCCACGAGGGGGGCTGTGCAGCTCCCTCCACAGAAATTAAGCCCTGGGCATGTGTGGGTCTCCAGGGCTGTGGGGGAGGCTGTAATGGGCCCCCTGTATTTTATTTGTTTACAGCCCCGGAGAAATGGTTATCGCTGGGGCTTTGCTTAAGCCCAAGAGGATGGCCCCATGAGCCCCCCCTCCTTCATGCCCCCAGGATTTGACTCACCCGGGGGCTTTAAAAAAAGACACGAGGGAGACTGCATGTGGATCCATGAATCTGCAGCAAAATGTAAAAAAAATACTTTTAAAACAAGACGGGGTACATGAGGGACCCCTACCATATCTAAGGGGTCAGGGTATTCCTACCCTGCCCCCTTTTCTTAATTTTTCACTTTCTTCCTGGGACTCGGCTTCAAGTTGAGTCCCAAGATGGCTGCCAACACTTCCTGGTTGAAGTGTTGGCAGCCAATCAATTTTTAGTAGGATCCATGAGTCCACTGCAAGGACTCATGTCCCCAGATATCTATATTTTTTCAACTTTAATTTCTCTGAAACTACTGAACAGATTTACAAAGAATCACAAAAAGTGCGCTTTCTGAACCAAAATCTAGCTTTCTGCCAAATTTAGTGTAATTCCATTCAGCAGTTCGGGCTGTGGTCATGTTCAAAAAATGAAAAATCCCCATAGACATTACATGGAGAAAACGTGTTGTGGGACCCCCCTTTTTTCTCGGCTCCTGCCTGACGGATCATCCCAAAACGTTTAACACAGCAGCTAAACCAAGTGGAGATTTGTCAGTAGGTTTTATATATGTATATACTCACAGACATCCGAGCTTTACAGGCAGAGAGTATAAAATTTCTTTGACATTAATATATCATTATTTACTACTATGATCCTCAAAGTAGATGATATGTCTGTAGTATCGAGGTCACAAAGCACATTTGTTACATTTTTAAATTCACTAATTAGCACAGTCTTTAAAAACATTAATCGTGATGCTACTGATATGAATATAACAATATATTATCCACAAAAGCTGACCAACTTTATCTAACTCTTGTTCCTCCTTAACAAGTTCTCAGAATTGCATGAGTGAGGAGGTTACTGTCCCTGCACTTCTTTATGACATTAGCAATTATATGCTTAATTTATAAACACCAAGGAGTCCAACATCACAACTTGAATACTTTTAAAAGCTAATATGAATGGAGATCAGCATTGAAGGTAACACCAACATTTTAGTTCATGTTATCAGGAGTAGGGATTGAACCAAATACCAGTGACTACCAAACTAAGATCCAGGATGAATCTGTAAAACTAACACCTGTTTTATCTGCATTCAAATTCAAAATGTTATTTGTCTTCCATCAGGCAACTGAAGCAAGAAATTTAGGAACTTTAAGAAGAAAGTCATGGGTACTACCATTTTGTTGTATCAGGTATTTAGTATTGACAGCGTCGTTAAAAGAAAGGCAAACAAACTAATTAAAGCAACTAAAAGGGTTAAATAAAAGTTGTAGAATTCCACTAAGTACACAGTAATTCTTATCAAATCAATTTCCAGTGTTTTTAGTTACAAAATACTTCAATTCACATACAACAAAATACTAACCATAAACGTACAAAGGCACACAATGAAAAAAGGCCTCTCTATAGCTCCTGAAATCTGAAAATGATTTAAACACTAGGGGGCATATTACCAAGGATTTGCGATAATTATCGCAAAGCGCGCTTAACGCTGTTTTTTTTATCGCCGGCTATCGCTGGATTTCAACGCGGAGATAACGCGTTATTATCTCCAAGGCGATAAAAAATCCAGCGATAGTGGCGAAACCCAGCAATAGCGCGAGAAATGCAGCGATAAATTCCCTGCGCTAATGAAAAGCTTGCTAATAGGCAGGTGAGGACTTAACCTTACAATCCACCTCCCATTGACAAGATGGTTAAGTCAAGTTTTTAGCAGGTGTTAGACTCCAGCGATAATCGCGGTTAGCGCGACTTTTTTTATCGCTTCGCAGGCATTGCTAATAGGGGGAAGTTGTGTTTGCGACTGTTTTCAGTTGCTTTTAGTTGGGAATGCCTACTTTGCATGTCATTAGCGATATATATCGCTGACATGCAAAGCGGCACCAAAACGGTCGCTTTCGCCATAAAGCTGTTAGCGACAGCTTGCTAATAGGGCGATAGAAATATCGCCGCTTTAGCGGCAAAAAGTGCCGCTAAAGCAGCGATAACGCCCTTGCTAATATGCCCCTTGATTTGAGTGAGAAAAGCACTTCCCCTCCGTATAGTGCTTGCCAAGGAGTTCACAATGGGAAGTTTGAACTATTGTGGTTTTCACAGAGTTCTCAAGGTAAAACCCTTTCTCCTTGAATGTGTCAGAAAGTTCTCAAAGTATGCCCCTTCCTATTGCATTTTTCAAAGAGTTAACAAAGTAAAACCTCACTCTCAGGACAATGAGCTAGAGCAGTCTAAATCTGACTCAGAAAGGTGTTGTTTGCTGGAAATTTAGAACTGAGCAACACACACAAATAGAAAGAATAAATCATTGGCCAAGAAATGTTCTTTTCTTTAAATAGAAAAAGTACTTTAGTGCACACACAACTAAATACTGTGATCAAAATAACCAGTAGCTGTTCACACAGGTCAGGGCGGTGGGGCGGTGGGGGGGACGGGGGCATGGCGGCGTGGGGGGTATTAGAAGTTGACATATGACGGGACAGGTAATATTAAATAAATAAATAAATAAACCACTTACTTGACAATACAGCGAGCACAAAGTAAGTGGTTTTATTTACTTATTTATTATTATGTATCCCGTCATAGGTTGACTTCCACCACCCCCACCCCGCCTCACCACTCCTGTGCGAGCCACCACTGAAGAAGACATCTAGTTATGAGATTTTAGGTGCCATTATAAATTGAAACCCCTTGGAGCTGCCTTACAGATTAAGCATAGTGGACACCATGTAACCTAAAGTAATTTCACAGGGAGCATTTAACCCTGTAAATGTAGTCTGCTCTGTTGTCTATAAAATACCATATGACAATTTGAGCTCCATCAGGCTTTAATCATATAAAGCAGGCAATGTTCTCATAGACGCCTATTGGAAAGCATGTTTTTAAATATATCTTTATTGATTTGACTGAAAACATACAAAGGACCCAATCTGAGTCAAGTTTATTCTAACAAAGTTCCAGTAATTTCCCTCTGCCCAACTATGATGCATTACTCGACTCATATAAATGATTTTACATTATAGAGATCAATCTAAGAGAACATTTACAACAGCATTTGTTATTTATGACTCATAAAACCTTTACTATACATTATGGACCTAACTAGGACCATCCCATGACATATATATACTTGGTAATGATAGCTATGGAACTATCATTGCTAAACCCCTCTATCCGTGTAACATTACTATTATCCCTCAGACACATTAGCTTCCTCTGAGCTGGCATTCATAGAATCCACCATCTCAGATCAGATCTCCAAATCCTTCATCAAACTTTTGTCTATTCGTACCGCCCTCATCCTTCGAGATTCCGCCCTTCCCTACTCAACCACATTGCACATCCAGGATGTTATAGAAGGAGCATTGGAGATAACCAGTGTATTGCCAATCTGCACTTCCCTGGTACCAGGGTCAAAGCAGCAAATTGACAATGAACATTAGAATTTTTGGGATTTGGAATAACTCCCAACAAACATTGTTTTACAGACTCCTTTGTTTATTCACTGCTGTCACCCTTCAAACCCGCTGTATCAACTCCCTCCAATTTTCTCTTAGACTCCAGCATGACCATGCCATATGCAGGAATCCTGTGCCCTCCATGCTGCAGCTAAGCCAGGTGGGAATTTGGTTGAATACATTTTGTGTAACTGTGATGGAGTACAGAAGGTGCAGTGCAGAAAGTAAAAATGGGTGAGCTTGACTCTAACATTACAGGAAATATACTGGCCCATAGTACAGGCTTTCTCCCAGTCCAAGTCCAATATTAGTTCCTGTATGTCTCCCTCCTATTCACAGAAGTCACACTGGCACCTTCATATCATACTTCAGGGCTTTGTATAGTCAAGACAGCAAGTGATGATGATTTGGAGCCTCTTCTAACATGAGTCGAGTGTGACCGCTGGTTGGGACGCATCAGAAAAGTCAGTCCAAACTTTTTTCGCTGTATTTCCAAGTTTGACATATTATGGCAACTGATTCCTATCTAAATGAAAGTCCTCACATGCTCTTTTGAATGTGAGAAATAAGTCAGTAGGGTAAAGATTCACCAGTTTCTGACGACCACCATCTTTCCAAAGGGCCAAGAACATCACTTGTTGAAGGTCATTAAATGATTTGAGCCAACAGATCTTCAGCATTCTAGCAAAGGGCGGTTGTTTCAACATTTTCGTAATTACAGGCCCCTGCTAACTGATGCATTCTCTGTGGAGTCGCAGAAGGCAATGCATAAACTATCATAAAATATGCCAGCAGTCGGGTAGAGTCTGTGGAATCATGAAGTAGCTTCTTTTCACAATTATCAGTCTCCAAACACAAGTGGGCTGCATGTAATAACAGATCTGCTATGTATAAGGCCTCCAGGTCAGGTAGATCTAGGCTGCCTCTTACCTTATCTCATTTCAGGGTTTCGAATTTCACGCTGCTCCTCTTAACCGCCCAAACCAGGGAGATTAAAATACTGTACGGGGGCTTAAAGGTGCCCTTATGGTATGGGCATATCAAACCCTGAAGTATATAAAGACATCTAGAGAGGACAGCCATATTAGCTATTGCCACCCTTCCTATCAAGGAAACAGAGAGTGTGTTTCAGAATCAGATAAACAATTGAATGCCTTGAAAGCCCTCCCCATGTTGTAGGCATATTGATGTTCTGCTGTGTGTGTGTGACCTGAATCAACAGGTATTTAAACTTGTTCTGTTCACACTTGAGATTCACTTCAGGAAAGACTGTCCAAGCTGCCAGAGCCAACTGGGCCTAGGAGAACGCCATCATCTTATCTCTATTCACAGTAATTCCAGACACCTTTCTGGAAATATCCAAATTCCATCAACAGCATAGGTATGGATATCTGCTGGTGGGTCAGTTACATCAGAATGTCATCTGCAATAAAGAACTATATACTCAGTTTCCCCTAACCTGATAACTCACCTCCAGAGCACCTCTCTAAATTGTATCGCCATAGGCTCTATCGCGAGAGAGAACAGACTCAGTGAATGGGGACATCCCCATCTAGTTCCCCTTTCTATGGTCCACCTATTTGACCTCAACCCCCCGGATCCCACCCTTGCCATCGGACCTGTGTATATTGAATTTGTCCCAGACAAGACCCTAGTCATTCCTATCAGCACTTTCAACATGTAAGGCCAACTGAAAGTATGAAATGCCTTTTCAATATCCAGGGCCACAAGTCCCCCCCTCCCAAAGGGATTTGAACAGTAGAATGTAGGACATGATACAACCTGTGAAGATTCCTGAGTATATTTGTACCAAGAACAAAACCACATGAATCCTCAACGACCAAGAAGGGGAGTAAAATGTGACAACCTATTTGCCAACAGTTTAGATAAAATGTTTGCATCTGCAATTATCATTGAAAGGGTTGATACAAGCCTAGCTCGTCAGGTTCCCTGTCTGTTTTAAGCACCAATAGAATGAGTAACAGGCGGGATATCAATATCCTATCTAGTCTACTATGTGTTATGTGTTGCTGAATAACATGAATACTTCCTATCCTGTGGATGATGAAGTCTTCAAATATCTATACAATGAAGATTGTCAATAACCTCTATGAGGGCACCTGTCATCTACAGCTTCATGTTTAGCTTAGAAGAATGACTCTGCAGGTCCCCGTCAATAACACAGTTAAAGTCTGCAGCCCAAATAAGGGACATCAATGTATGGTATCAGCAGGTCATACATTGTATGGTAAAACCCTTTATCATCTGTGTTAGGAGCATATATATTAACCATACACACCTCCATGCCATCCAAGAACCCATTAATTAGTACAAATTGACCCATCTGCAGTGGACCCACAGGAACCAAACAAAACCTCTGTGCCACCCATATTGAGACCCCTCTGGCCTAGGCAGAGTAAATAGAAGAGTATAATTGCCCTATCTATTTTTTTACGTATTGAGTTCCTCCTTGTCTTTCAGATGAATCTATTACAAGAATGTGATCTGGGTAGCATCTCAGACAAAGTAGGCTCAATCGAAAGAAACTTCTCCTCAGCTTTTCTAACCTAACAAATTGTCTGTCCTCTCTGGACCAGGGCCAGACTGGCCATAGCGGGCACCGGGCATTTCCCCGGTGGGCCGCCAGGGTTGGGGGCCGGTTTTGGGCCCCTGGGGGCCGATTTTGTTACAGGGCCGTTTTTGCAGCATAGCTGCAATATCGGCCGCTGGAACGAAATCGTCAGAAACCGGCCCTGGTAAACAGCTCGGCCGTACCCCCAAACCCCTGGGGGGGCTGGCCAAGCACTTTGCCTGGGCCGGTTTTGGGTCTCAGTCCGGCCCTGCTCTGGACCCCCTGACTTAGTAGGCAGCTTGCCAATGCTTGAGCACTCGACAGTTTACAATTCTCCTGGGGACATTCTTCTGCTTTATACAGTGGCCAGAGACATGTTCAGATCACTGGTGGATGGAGGCATGCTCAACGTACACAACTACCCCACTTTGCAATATAGCACCTCCGCCATTGAGAGCAGTGTCTCTGTTCCCTTCCCCTCCGTATCTGTCATTCCTCCATTGAAGGAGTCAAAGTTTCTGGATACCGGGAAGAGTCTATATCTTCCAGCTCTTCTTATTGGAAATGCTTGAACTGCTCTGACAGTCATAGAGCGGTCCCCGGTTCAAGATCCAAAGTTCCTTCTTACTGTACTATTATCCAGTCTTCAGTGCGAAACACTTGTAAAGTGGGCCCCCAAGTAGGAGCCAGCGATGTCTACTGGCCTGGGCTAGATAGCAGACCAGGACGCGTACCAGGGGGACCCAAATCTCAAGCCATCCCACACCTCATCTGGAGTTGTGAAAAACTGTGGCTTCCCCCGATGGAGAGCCTTGAGTGTTCAAGGGAAAAACAACATATACTTGATATTCATAGATCTCATCTTTTGTTCAGCCGCTGGGAATGTTCTCTGCAATTTGTGCACTGCCATAGTGTAATCCGGGAATATACCCACTGGTCTTCCCTACTACTATGGGTCCCCACGCTGCCAGGCCCATTGTAGAATGACGTCTCTGTCTTTGTAATTTAAAAACCTTGCTATCAAAGTTCTATGTGGGGCACCCGGGGAAGGCATGGAGGCCATGGCCCTATGTACTCGCTCAATGATAAAGACCATGAAGATAGGGTGTTAGAGGGACCTATATTTCAAGGCCATTGTTGCAGGAATTTCTCAGGTGCATTACCTTCTGCCTGCTCCAGAATGCTGACAAAATGAAGGTTTCTTCTATGAGACTACCCCTCTGCATCGACAAGGTGGGCATCAAGGATATGTGAGTGGTTTGTAAGGGTGCAGACTTTTGATCTAAGGTCCATTACCGGTCACTGGTCAGAGATTCCACTGATTTTTCAGTCTGAAGGGATCCTTCAGACACATTCTGGAGATCAGCATGGAGAAGATTCAGCTCGATGGAAATGAGTAGGGGTGGGCGTAATTCAGTGTAGTGAAATCATGCGGAAATACTTGCAAATTAGGCTTAAATATGTAAGAAGAGCAATTCTGTGTTTAGCACTATTTCTTAGCGAAACAATGCCTCTCAGCGCCCAATATGGGCGAGAGAATGTATTTTACGCTAACAAAAAGCACTAGATGCAACAGAGCACGAATAGCGGGACACAAGCTCATGCTCATTAAATGTGCTCTTTGGGTAGGAATTTTCCCCAACTTACTCCCAGCATTTAGTGCTACTTTCTTAGAGCAAAATGCCCTCTTGCATCCAAAATGGATGCAAGAATGCATTTTGCGCTAAGAAATAGCGCTAAATGTGTTCTTAGGGTATGCTTTTTCCTCAACTTACTCTCAGCATTTAGCGCTATTTGCTTAGTGCAAGACGCACCCTTGCATCCAAAATGGACACAAAGATGCATTTTGTGCTAAGAAATAGTGCTAAATGCAGTAGAACATAAATAGCGAGCGCGAGCAGCCCCTTAATAAATATGCTCTTGTGGTAGGATTTTTTTTCCCTCCAAATTACTCATCGTTACATGAGCAGGAGTAATCTCATAGTTATCATTAATTCTGCATCAAAGATTAATGTGAAGTAACTGAAATCACTTTGATTACTCCGGCTTAATTTAAATTAGGCCCTGGCCTATTAATAAGTTGATCGTGTTTTCCAGTGACAATCACAATCAATCAATCAATCAATCAGGGGGTTTATAAAGCGCGCTACTCATCCGTGAGGGTCTCAAGGCGCTGGGGGGGGGGGTGCAGCTCAGGTTCAGTCGAAGAGCCAGGTCTTGAGGTTCTTCCTGAAGGTGTGGAGGGTGGGGGAGCGTCTGATGTTCACTGGGAGCTCGTTCCATGCTTTGGCTGCAACGTAGGAGATTGCTCTGGCTCTGCGGATTCGGGGGATCTCTGCAAGGGCGAGGTCTGCGGAGCGAAGGTTCCTCTTGGGTACGTGGAAGGAGACTCTCTCATTGAGGTATTTGGGTCCGATGTTGTGGAGGGATTTGTAGGCGTGGGTGAGTAGTTTGAAGGTGACTGTCTTCTCGACGGGGAGCCAGTGGAGGGTACGAAGGTGTTGGGTCATGTGTTCGTGCTGTGGGGTTCCGAGGACGAGTCTGGCTGCGGCGTTCTGGATGGTCTGTAGCCTGTGTAGGAGATTTCTGTTGATTCCGGCATAGAGGGCGTTGCCATAGTCCAAACTGCTGGTAATGAGTGCATGGGTGACGGTTTTTCTGCATTCTGGGGGTATACATTTGAAGGTCTTGCGGAGGATCTGAATGCAGTTGAAGCTGGTGGAGGCGATGGAGTTGATCTGGCGGGTCATGGTGAGGGAGGAGTCGAGGATGATGCCGAGGTTCCATGCGTGGTCTGTCGGGGTGGGTGGACTCCCGAGGGCGGAGGGCCACCAGGTTTTGTCCCAGGTGGAGGTGGAGGGTCCGAGGATGAGGACCTCGGTCTTCTCCGAGTTGAGCTTCAGGCAGCTGCTTTTCATCCAGGCGGCCACGTCTCTCATTCCATCCTGGAAACAGAGTCTGGTGTCTTCGGGGTTCTTCGTGAGGGAGAGGATGAGCTGGGTGTCGTCGGCGTAAGACACTATGCTGAGCCCGTGTTGTCTGACGATGGCGACGAGGGGGGCCATGTAGATGTTGAAGAGCGTGGGGCTGAGTGATGATCCTTGGGAGACTCCGCAGTTGATCTGTGTGGGTTCGGAGAGGAAAGGAGGGAGTCTGATCCTCTGGGTCCTGCCGGAGAGGAAGGATTGGATCCAGGAGAGAGCGGTTCCTCGTATCCCTGCGTCGTGGAGTCTGGCTGCGAGGGTGTGATGAGAGACGGTGTCAAAAGCTGCGGAGAGGTCTAGTAGGATGAGGGCTGCGGTGTGCCCCTGGTCTAGAAGCATGCAGATGTCGTCGGTGGCAGCAAGGAGGACTGTCTCAGTGCTGTGGTTGCTGCGGAATCCGGACTGGGAGGCATCTAGGATGGAGTTTTCTTCAATAAAGGCGGTCAGCTGGGTGTTTACGAGTCTCTCAGTGACTTTGGCAGCGAAGGGGAGGAGAGAGATGGGCCGGTAGTTTTTCAGGTCTGTCGGGTCGGCCGTGGGCTTCTTGAGGAGAGGTTTGACCTCCGCCCGCTTCCAGTCGTTGGGGAAGATGCCGGATTCGAAGGAGGCGTTGATGGTGCGTCCAAGTTCTGGTGCGATGGCGGTTGCGGCCCTGTGGTAGATGTGTGGTGGGCAGGGGTCCGTGGGGGCTCCTGAGTGGGTTTTCTTCATGGTCACGGTGGTGTGTTCGACGGTGGCGGGACTCCAGGTGGTGATGATTGGCTCTTTGTCGGTGGTGGTGGAGCGTGGGGTGGTGTCCGGTGTCTGTTGGCTGAATTTTGCTTAGAGGGCCTTGATTTTTAGATGGAAGTAGGAGCTGAGCTTGTTGCAGAGTTCCTGGGACGGTGTGATGTCCGTGGCTTCGCTAGGGGGTTTGGGGAATTGCTGTATGACGTTGAAGAGTTCTTTAGTGTTGGTTGCGTTGGTGTGGATCTTGTTCCTGATGAAAGTCCGCTTGGTGTCTCTTAACCGCTGGTGGTATTCCTTCAGGGCTGTGAAAATAGTGGAGCGGTGCACTACCAAAGAGTTTTCTTCAATAAATCCAAATGTTCATTTTGTATAGTGGTTTATCAATCCTTTATTTTCAATATCAAAATGTGCAAATTCCAGCCAACGCGTTTCGTTCATACATAAAATGAACTTTAACCCTCCCTATTATATCATCCCACTTCAACTATAGTTCTAAGCATGTTAATTCTTAATTCTTTCTGTCAAAACATTCTACTCTAGCCGTACTTTATAGCTTCATATCCCCACGCGTCACTGACCTTCTCTCGTTAATTAACTGGTTTGCTTGGACCAGGATCTCCCTTGACTCCCACTACCATTTGTATGCTATTTAGTTTTGAAACAATCCTATTTTTTCATGATAGGCTGAGACCAATATCGCCACCTAGCACACACTGCAATCTACTTCCCTATTTTTATCGCCGTAACAGGTTTGACCTGAGGCACTACCATCTCTCTTTTGCTGAATATACTGCCTCTTTTTTATTAAATATCTCTCAATGCGCTATTTTGTGCTAAAATTATGCGGAACGCGCTCACTATTTTGACGGCTTAATTCATGATATAGCCGCCACTCTCTTATTGATCTTTTCATTCTTTTTGTATTCCTCTCGATACTTCATTTTTTCATTTTTTTCTTTCCTATATTGGCTATTAATTACATTATTTCAACCATGACTTGTGCTGACTCTCTTTTTCTGTAATAAGGAAGGTTTGAGCAACCTATTTGCTATTTATTTCTTGTGCTGACACTACCTCTCTCCTCTGTTTACATGTCACACACTTGTGCTGACACTTCCCCCAGCCTTATCACCTATTGGAAAAGCGGATTCATCCTCATTTCTGCTGGCCACCGTTCTTCCCTTATAGTCTTTCTGTGGTGTTCTTTCACCGATTACTTTCCCGCCCATTCTCATGGTGCTTATATTAACCAGGAAGTGGGACCAGCCAGTTCAACACTGACTGCCGACCGGACGATAATAACAGGACTGTGTCCCCAGGTATTTAGATCTCTACCTGTTCTTGTAAGAACCTCTTGGCTACTATGACTAGTTTTTGGCTATGGTGCTTGTTTTTCAACCTTACTTTTTATGACTTTCTTCCTTTTAGTTTAATAACTCTGTTATTCTATTTCTTTAACTTATGCCTAAGAATGATTTACAGCGCATTCATTGTAATGTGATTTTCATATTATTTAATTTGTTACTTAGCTTTCATCTTAGCAGCTTGTTTATACTCAAGGAACTCTTTCACTTTATTTATTTACTGTTCCTTTAAGTTTGTCTTTTGGGTTGCAAATAATGCAACCACGTGAATGTGATTTGTACATCACTACAAGCCTAAGCATTTAGTCTCTTTTAGATTGTATTGCCTTTAAATAGGTGATTGCAGCGCGTCACTGTTTTATTTATACCTTTGGTATAATTGGCACTTCTGCGCATATATTCAGGAGACCGCTTTGTAATGTTTTAATTAAGGGTGGGCGGAATTTGCGGAATTGCGTTCCGCGAAATTCCGCGAAACGGCAAAAAATCTCCGCGAGCACGCGGAATTTCGCGTGCTCGCGGAGATTTTGCTGCGCCCCTTTATATCTGTAAGTGCTTCCTGTTGAGGTTTAATTTTTGTGACAGGAGCATCGTGCCAGCCCAGAATGAATCCTGCCCTGCATATTTATCCAAGAAGATGAGTCCGTTTTGTGCAATACCTCTACTCAGCTGGAGTACTTTCTACTGGCTAATCAGTAAGTGCTACCTCGTTGGGTAAATGTATAGTGCCTTTCCTACACTACACTACAGCTGCGTAAAGGACCTGAAGAATTTTCCCCAGTGACCTGTGTGTCTGTAACTTTGCCACCGCGCCGAAAGCACCGGGTCCTTTGATTAAGCTGTCCATCATAGTGGGGAAAGGGGCGGGAAGACGGTGCATACCACTAGTGTATGTGGGCGAGGCCAAACGGGCGGGGCTTCTAGGCCCGTTCACATGCCTCTTGTTTATAAAGGGTCAGAGCAGGATCTCAGCGGCAGACGAGGAGAAGGAACCTCCTGGTAACAGGAACTACACGAGGATTGCGCTCGAGAAAATCAAGGATGCAAAGACCTCCATCAAGGATTACAGCTAACTTTTCAGGGTGGCAATGGAGAGAAGGCACATCTGCTTAATCACGCTCACGAATTCTACACGAGAATTGCGCTCGAGAAAATCAAGGATGCAAAGACCTCCATCAAGGATTACAGCTAACTTTTCACGTTGGAAATGGAGAGAAGGCACATCTGCTTAACCACGCTCACGAATTCTGCACACCTACCCTGCATATTTATCCAAGAAGATGCCTCCGTTTTGTGCAATACCTCTACTCAGCTGGAGTACTTTCTACTGGCTAATCAGTAAGTGCTACCTCGTTGGGTAAATGTATAGTGCCTTTCCTACACTACAGCTGTGTAAAGGACCTGAAGAATTTTCCCCAGTGACCTGTGTGTCTGTAACTTTGCCACCACGCCGAAAGCACCGGGGTCCTTTGATTAAGCTGTCCATCATAGTGGGGAAAGGACGGGAAGACGGTGCATACCACTAGTGTATGTGGGGCGAGGCCAAACGGGCGGGGCTTCTAGGCCCGTTCACATGCCTCTTGTTTATAAAGGTTCAGAGCAGGATCTCAGCGGCAGACGAGGAGAAGGAACCTCCTGATCACAGGAACTACACGAGGATTGCGCTCGATAAATTCAAGGATGCAGAGACCTCCATCAAGGATTACAGCTAACTTTACAGGGTGGCAATGGAGAGAAGGCACATCTGCTTAACCACGCTCACGAATTCTACACGAGGATTGCGCTCGAGAAAATCAAGGATGCAAAGACCTCCATCAAGGATTACAGCTAACTTTTCACGTTGGAAATGGAGAGAAGGCACATCTGCTTAACCACGCTCACGAATTCTGCACACCTACCCTGCATATTTATCCACGAAGATGCCACCGTTTTGTGCAATACCTCTACTCAGCTGGAGTACTTTCTACTGGCTAATCAGTAAGTGCTACCTCGTTGGGTAAATGTATAGTGCCTTTCCTACACTACAGCTGCGTAAAGGACCTGAAGAATTTTCCCCAGTGACCTGTGTGTCTGTAACTTTGCCACCGCGCCGAAAGCACCGGGGTCCTTTGATTAAGCTGTCCATCATAGTGGGGAAAGGGCGGGAAGATGGTGCATACCACTAGTGTATGTGGGCGAGGCCAAACGGGCGGGGCTTCTAGGCCCGTTCACATGCCTCTTGTTTATAAAGGGTCAGAGCAGGATCTCAGCGGCAGACGAGGAGAAGGAACCTCCTGGTCACAGGAACTACACGAGGACTGCGCTCGAGAAAATCAAGGGTGCAGAGACCTCCATCAAGGATTACAGCTAACTTTACAGGGTGGCAATGGAGAGAAGGCACATCTGCTTAACCACGCTCACGAATTCTACAGGAGGATTGCGCTCGAGAAAATCAAGGATGCAAAGACCTCCATCGGGGATTACAGCTAACTTTTCACGTTGGAAATGGAGAGAAGGCACATCTGCTTAACCACGCTCACGAATTGTACACGAGGATTGCGCTCGAGAAAATCAAGGATGCTAAGACCTCCCTCAAGGATTACAGCTAGCTTATCAGGGTGGCAATGGAGAGAAGGCACATCTGCTTAGCCACAACCTCGCTCACAGAATTTGAGCTTCAACTCGGGCACCTGCTTTATTTATAGTTATACCCGAATTCCGTTCCGCTCGCGGATCGCGGAAGTTTCGACATTTCCGCGTTCCGCGCGGAACGCGGAAATGCCGAAATTTCGCAAGTTTCGCGAGCGGAACGGAATTTGTTGCCCAAGGTTAGTTTTAATCTTACTACTTCACCAGCTTTTCATGTTTTTGATCATGAAGCTTGCCAAGTGGGTCTGCTCTCCTTCCATAGGTTTATTGTTACATGCCTTTCACTGCCATCCTCTTCTATTGCCTAGCCAGCAAGCCGTCCTTCACTTGGACACAGTTTTTCTTTTTCTTTTTCTTTTTCTTTAACTATTATGACCTCAATGTCATGCCACTTTTTGGTGCCTGTATATATTCATATTATTTCTCTGGTACCGGTGCTTATTCCCTATAAATCTTTAGTGTCTACGCACTATGTCGCTCCTTGTTTTTTAATACATTTTCTTTTACTTTCTTAGAGATACAACCATCAGGCACTTATCATTGTAGCCTTTAAAATTTAAATACTTGTGCGTCGACAGCAGGAATTTGAAATATCTCAGATCAAGGGCTCTTCATTGCCTCTGTGTTCCTGCGTCTTCTTCACATCACCATTTGGTAGGTACATGTAGTGCCTTTTCTCTGTTTTATTTTGGTCTTCTTTTTCTCGTATTTGTATGGCTCAAAGGTTTCTCCAATCATGTGCTGTTACTTAGGCCCTGGACTAACTGTTACTTGTTTACTTGGACACTATGAGCTACGCTTAGGGTGAACTGTATAGACCCACTAGTGACAATAGCTCCTGACACCGTTGTTGCTATTAATTAACAACTGATACTGATCTATTTTGATTTACATATCTATTTACAGACCAAATGCTCACTGGACATTACATTACAAAATATGTATAAGATTGTTAATGTCTGCCCTTTTTATATATATATATATTTATATTTTTATATTTCCATGTTTTTTCCTCCCTCTATTCTTGTCTTCAACCCCTACTCTTCCGCCCCCATTTTCTTTTTCCCCTTCCCCCTATTTTGTCTGTTTTTTTCTTCAACTTGAAGTGACATATTGTCGACCATGAATTTCCATTTTTGTTTTGTATTTTTCCCACCTCCCATTAGGTTTCCTTTCTTGTGTTTAGAGTCACCTTCTAATGAAATAACCTTTGCCTTTGTATATAGTTTCTCTCTCGTTTTTAAAGTAAAAGCATATTGTGTGAATACACCATATGTATATATATTTTTATACTTATGTTTTCTTTTATGTATTATAACTTTCAGCCCTGAAGAAGTTCATTTTATGTATGAACGAAACGCGTTGGCTGGAATTTGCACATTTTGATATTGAAAATAAAGGATTGATAAACCACTATACAAAATGAACATTTGGATTTATTGAAGAAAACTCTTTGGTAGTGCACCGCTCCACTATTTTCACAGTTTTCTCTCTGCTTGGCAGCTGGCATCCAACAACGGCAGGTGCAGGAGCTGTATGTGCACACCCAATCATACTATCCATTACAATTTCTTAAACAAGAAAAGGAATAAAGCAGGGAGGTGCGGTTACTCAGATCCGCCGTTGCTCATTCATTCTATATTCCTTCAGGGCGTTCCGGTAGCTGTTCATATCTTCCGTGGTTTTCCGGTTTCGCCAGTTTTTCTCTAGGCGTCTCAGGAGCTCCTGGCTGCTTGGAGATCGGTGGTGAACCAAGTTGCTTTCAGGGGGCGTTGTTTGCCGGGGTGGCGGAGGGGTGCGAGCTTGTTGGTGCAACTGGCGATCCAGCGGTGCAGTTCTCGGGCTGCGGTGTTGGTGTCGGTCGTGGCGCAGGGTGGGTCTAGGAGGAGGGTGGCGTTGAGGTGCTCCTCTGTGATCTTGCTCCAGTTCCTTCGAGGCGGGCGTGGGGGGGGGTTGGGTCCGGTGGATGTGTTGAAGGTGAAGTGTACGCAGTGGTGGTCCATCCAGGGGGGCTGTGTGGTATGGCTGAAATGGATGTTAGTCCCTCCTGCGAAGATGGGGTCGAGGGTGTGTCCAGCTCTGTGCGTGGGGGTGGTGACAAGCTGCTTCAGTCCGAGGTTGGAGAGGTTGTCGAGGAGGGTGATGGAGTCGGGGTCGCTGCGGTTGTCGAGGTGGAAATTGAGGTCTCCGAGTAGAATGTAGTCCGTGGAAGCGATGGCGTGGGGTGCGACGAGGTCGGCGATGGTGGTTGCGGATTGTGTGCGTGGTCCGGGGGGTCTGTAGGCGAAGGTGCCCCTTAGTGTGGTCCTGGGGTTGGTCTGGATCTGGAAGTGGAGGTGTTCTGTGTTGGAGTGGGGGTCGCTCGTGTTGGAGGTGGAGAGTCAAAGGGAGGTCTTGTGTGCGATGGCGAGTCCTCCTCCTGGGCGGTGGAGGTGGTCCCTTCTCTGGATCTTGTATCCGTCGGGGATGGCGGTGGCGATGTCGGGCCCGGAGGTGGCGTTCGTCCAGGTTTCGGTAAGGAAGGTGACGCCGGGCGAGAGGGTGTCGAGCAGGTCCCAGATCTCTATGGCGTGTCTGTGTAGGGAGCGTACGTTGAGGAGGATGCACGTCAGGGCTCCGGTGCGGGCGTCCGGCGAGGTCTTGGTGGTCTTGGGTGCGCAGTCGATGGTGAGGGATCGTCGGCAGTGTCTGCAGGAGAACTGTCCTTGGGTGTTGTTCGGTGTGGCTCTTTGGCAGCTGTTGAGTCTTCGGGGGTTGAGTGCTTGGAGGGTGGCAGAGATGTATCGGCGGGGTTCTGGAGATCCAGAGTTCCTGGCGCTGGCCGCGGTCGGGTCGCGGACGGGCGCAGACGGGCTTGCCTTAGGCGCGCCTTCGGCGCGCAGCGGCTGGCATTTTACGTGGGAGGTGGGAGGGAGGTGCAGCTGGGAGGCGGGATCGGGAAGCGGCGGTGGGAGGGGCCGCGGGGGCAGCAGCAGCAGCGGCGGGAGGGGGAGCGGTGAAAAAACGGGCGGGAACGGAAAACGAAGGGACTAGGGCGCAACAGCAGAAAAACAAGCACAAGGCACAACACTAAGAGCACAAAGTAAGGCAAAGGCAAACAAAAGAAGGAGCGAGCAACAGGAGGCAAACCTAGGCTCGAACCCCTACCAGCCTGGGCAGAGGCACAGCACAGTAGACCGGAGCTACGTGGGGGGCGAGCGGGTCCCTGGCCGAGGTCAGATCACAAGCGGTCAATAGCTGCCAGGATCTCTGCCCAAAAAGGGTCCAGCGTCACTCCTCTCTCCCGGTCTCAATGGGGCTTTTGGTAGTAGTCACACCCTTTGTATTTTCCACATACTGTCCATCAGCGTCTGTTGTGAGGACCTCAATGAACTGTCCTTCTCCATCCTCACTGAACTATGATGCAAGTCCTGTGATGCTGTGAAAGGATAGGAGGCCTACATCACAAATACAAGCCTCCCCTGAGATCCAGTGGAGGTTCAGCCAGCACTCCCTGGTCTAAAGAGCACTCTCAGCACACTCCAATCATGCTGGGCAAGACAGATATGCAACCACAGATGTGCAGAGATTGGTCACAGTATGTGTTCTCAGCTCATCTTCTACATGGAGGCTCGAGGGACGGTGCACCTCATCTCCAGCAGGCAAGAAACTGTTGCCTACCTCAACAGGTGCTACAACTTGAATGGGCAACTCAGTATCCCCTTGTGGGCTTGATTATCAACTAAGGGCCAGATGTACGACCATGACAATTTGCGACTCGCAAATTGCGCTCGATTGCGAGTCGCAATTTGTGAGTCGCAAAATGCCATGTACAACAGTGTCTGAGACACTGTTTGCGATTCCCAATGGGGTTGCAAATTGCATGCCTCATGAATACTCATGAGGCACTCGCAATTTGTGACCCCATTGGGAATGGCTGGCCCTCCCAGGGATGGTAGCCTGCTGGGCTTAGCAGACCTCCATGTCTGGGACTGCTTTTAAATAAAGCAGTTTTTTTTTTTTCAAATGCAACCCGTTTTCTTTAAAGGAAAAGGGATGCACTAAAAAAAATGAAAAATTAAACTTTTTGATTTAATTTTTTTAGGGCAGGTAGTGATCCCTTGGATCACTGCCTGCCCCTAAAAAATATTTTCCCCTGCATTCACAAAGGGGAAGGGGTCCCCTGGGGACCCCGTCCCTTTTGCGAGTGTTTTACCACCCTTCTCAGAAGGGTGGTAAAACAGCTGCAACTGTTTTGCGACTGCAATTGCGGTCGCAAAACAGTCATACATAGGGCTCAGACTCTCTAGTAGGAAGGGACGCCCTCGGAACGCCCCTTCCTAATAGCGAGCCGCTAATCCTATTTAGCGAGTCACAAATAAATTGCACCTTGCTAAATAGGTTTAGTACATGGCCCTTTTGTATTTTGCAATGCTCACACGGGTCGCAAATCCGATTGGGCATGCAGAATAGGGTCGTACATCTGCCCCTAAGTATCAATGTAGGTAAAATACACTCTTTACATTATTGGAATCAGTCCATTGTGTATATCAATTGATTCAGGGAAGAAGATCCAAACTTAAGAAGAAAGAAGTGGAATCAGTGCCAAGGTTTCGGTCCCCAGTGTCAGCAGTAAGCAAAACCTTCCTCAGGACAGTGCTAGTTAAAGGAGTTTAAAGTTGACCCCAACAGACAAACAAATCCAGTTGTAAAGCGTATATGAACCTTGCTTCAGTATTATGATTGGTGAGCTATACTAAGTGAATTAACTGTGAATCAACCAGAAAATGCAGCTTGTAAAGGAACACATTTGTGTCAAGGTAAATAACTGGTTTGCAGGAAATTAAGTAAGGCAGCTCTAATGAATCAATCAGCAGGGCGCAACCAGAGTGCCAGAAGGACTTTGGCAATGTTTACTGTAAACTGCTCTCCATAATCAGGCAATGCCTGTGGTCATTCAGTCTGCTCCTCCAGAACCCCCTCAAGAGAGAGCGGGAGATTGCATAAGGAGGTGAGCCATATAGAGACCTCCCGGTACGCCCTATCGTCACAGCAAGGGCCAGTGTGGGGGCCCTGCAAAGCCCTCCAGGTGGGCAGGTGGGGCAAAGTCTCCAGGCACCGGGCATTACATGCCAAAAGGTCCCGTTGCTATGAGGGGCCGACGAGTTGCAGCTAGCCCCCTCCACCCCAGCCGCTCCTCAACTCCGGGAACACCAAACAACCCTTCCCCCATTTGCAAATGCAAAATATACATTGAAATGAAAATATACTCACCTTCTGGCGACGCCAAGAATTTACTGTGACCTGACCTAACCTAAAAGAGATTTATTTACTAAATGGTTTATTATTGCATTTATCAGAGAGTCGCAGGAAAATTCTTCTCTACAAACAAAGTGGGATAACTATCCACCCATAAGGGCCTATTTAATTTAACATATGCTTTTCACAATACATAGCTCATGCCTATTGCTTTGTCATAACATTTCATAATAAACAGATCAGACTTATGTCCTCTGACATAACTTTTTCCCAATGAACAAAGCAGGCCAATAGCATTGATAAATGCCTTGGCACCTTAACCATCTCAGGCCCACTCTATTAAGCATAATATGTGCGCAATACAGGTACTTCTTTTCAGCATAATAAGCACACAACTGTAAGGAGGGAGATCAACCTGTGGGCAGAGTCAAAGCTCTTGGCTCAGTAGTGATTTTAAAGCTCTTTTTCTATTGACCACAAACGGTCTGGCTACAGATGTACTGGCAAGGCAGACCTAAAAAGAGCGTGGAAAGGATGAAAAAGATAGTAAGATAAAAGGAGAGGAGCAAGAGACTGAGAGACACAAAGACATAAATATAAAGACATTTTTAGAGGAAGCAAGAGAGGAAGATGTAAATAGAGAGAGATGGGGGAATTAGAATGAAAAAGAACATGAGACAGATAGAGAGGGACAAAAACATAGAGATCGACAGAGATTGAGAGAGAGTAAGGTAGAGACTGAAAGAAGGTAAAAGAGATGATGAAAAGTCAGATGGGGTGAAATAAACAGGGAGCACATGAAATAAATTGAGGTTAGTAAGACAATGAGTAGGCGGCCCCCGCGCCTAGGGGAGGGACGCACTTAGTAGCGCCACGGAATCGAGCCTCCTCCGGGGGGCTGGATGAGGAGTGGGATCACTGGAGACGTCACTGGGAGTACGTAAAGGAAACCGAAACCCAGTGTAAGTTATTTAAGGTGGCATCCCAGGGGTATCGTCCTCTTTGTCTTCTTGGACCCCAGGGAAGCCGCAGGAGCGTCATCAACGAGGAGCGAGGCGGAGTGTGGCACGGTGGGTTCGAGGGGGCCATGGTGTACCGCTAAATAGCTTCAGCTGTTGAGTATTTAGGATGCTCGCTAAATGTGCAATTTATTGCTGATGAGTTTCAGAGCTGTTAAATGAGAGGTTGCTTGAGTTTTGGGGGAAGCCAGGTGGTGGCGGCCAGGGCACGCAGCAGCGTTGGGTTAATTGGTGAATTTGGTACGTTGTCCCGGAGGGGTAATGGAGATGCGACTCTCTGGCTCACTTAGCTGTTTCTTGGCGCAGTTATCTGTCGATGCACACGGCGCGAGTACAGTATGTTGAAGGCGCCATGTGCTCCAGCCCCCCCTTCTCCCAAACTCAAAATGTCAGCTTCAAGCTGCATTGTGCTGCATTTTTGGGGCCTCTACAAGACGATAGTTTCCTGCCGCTACGATAGTAAGGGCCGCAGCGGGAAACTGACTAGATCTGTAGGCTGCCGCGATATGCGGGGGGCGTGGCCGTATGCAGAATGGGGTGGCAGACGGTGCGTGGATCAAGTATCGGAGCATCGTCTCCGGCCTGGCCGGGGTTCGCGCTTCAGCATACGCGCAAAAAAAAAAAAAAAAAGGGATTGGAATTTGTGTCAGCTTAATACATATTCTTTTCCATGACTCACCACGATGTTAGTCTACTTGCAGGCCAATACCTGGGCGAAATGACAGTAGGAGAATTAAAGCAGCGATGATATGTTCCTTAATAACTTTGTACGTGCACCTGTTGGTACTACACGGATAATATTTTCTCATGAGTGTATTCGGTGCTTTAAATGGAAATATAGTAGTGCTGGTACTCATCCAGAATACCTCTTTTCTCCTGAGAAAGTCAGGTACTCTCCCATTAAATGTATTTCTGCAGTGCAGAGAAGTGCAGGTACTCTCTCTTTCACAATGAAGTGCAGGTACCTGCCCATTTAGGTCTACCACAGACTGGAGACATATGGCCTCTTATCCTTCATTCGTAGAGCGTAATTCACTTCGTTGACGGATGAAGTACATTAATAGACTATTCAACTTCTACTCTCATTCCCATGGAGACAACGCACAGGTTGACCTGGGAGTCAAAGGTCTTCCCGTTCAATTGTAAGGCATGTACCTGCCCTTTAGGCATTCAAGTAGGGATCAGAGGCTGGTCTCCTTTGGTGAGACATAAACTGTGGGCAGGTGGTATGTGGCACAGATGTGGTAGAAGTCTTTGGAGACTAGGTGTTTAACATATTGTCTTTTGTTTCTGGCTAGTAGGTTCAAGTATGGCGGCGAAGCGCGCACGCGCAAATCCCGGAAAGTCTGCGCCCCAGTAGGATTTCCATGCCTTAAGCGAGCTTTGGAAGGCGGCAAAGTGGCACGGCATGGAGGCAACGCTGCAGAAGTTGGCAGGCGAGCCAGAGCAACAGCCAGATGAAGGGACACCAAAGCGGCAGAGGAAGGTCCCAGTTCGTTATAGGGAGGCGCAACAGGACAAGCCCTGCGTGCAGCCTGAAGCAGTAGCCACAGTGGGGGGTGAGTCAATTGCTCAGGGCATGGCCGCTCGCAGCTCGGATCAGGCAGCGCAGGGGTCAGTACTTAACATGAGTGTGGGCGCAGTGGGGCAGAGCTTAATGGCAATTTCTACGACAGCGGCATCAGTGGGCTCACCTCAGGTAGGGGGAGCGCCAGTAGTAACACAAGCGGCAGGGAACGCTGCGGCCCACCAGCCCCCGGTAATATCGGGGGCGTCGGTGCCGCCACCTCACGGGCCAGGCATGGCGACAGGAGCACAAGTGGGGTTGCAAGCGGCGGGGAGCACTGCAACCCACCAGTCCCCGGTGATGATGGGGGGGCGCCGGTGCCACCTCTACCCGGACAAGTTACGATGATGGGAGCACAAGGGGGGGTGGCAGCCCAGGTGTGGGCACAATCTGGGGGGACGCCGGCAACAGTGGGGTTGGGTGTAGTTCAGTCTTCGCCCACACTGGCGAAGGTGGGGGCGAGCGTAGTCCAATCGCCTCCTGTAGTGACCCCATTGATATTTGGGTCTACCTCCTTAGTGCTGGCCCCTCCTTCTGCAATTGCATGACACGTTCCGGCTGAGACGCGAGAACGGATTCACAAGGGGGAATTTGTGAACGTCTCTGACTTGATCAATGCGGGGGTGGTCCCAAGTAGGCCGAGAGCAGGAAAGGAGAGCAAGTTAAAGCCAAAGACGGTGTGGGTGGAGTGGACCTTGAAGAACTGGGTGGCGGGTTTCTCCATTTACGCGGCGATTCTGACTGAGAAAACACCAGCGCTAGCCGCGCAATTATTTGGGTACATGTCCCTCATACACGGGGCGGCATCCGAGTTCCAAGGGTCAGCGTGGTTGCAGTACGACATTAAGTTCAGGCAGATGAAAGCGGTTAGGCCAGAAATAGCATGGGACCAGAGGAAGATCAATATTTGGCATGCAGAGTTCAATATGTCTCAAGCAACGGGGAGGGCGGCTCAGTCCTTTCGATTTGACAGAAGTTTGGGCGACAAAAAACTGGCCTGCTGGCAGTACAACAAGAAGGAATGTAGCAAGGGGGCAGCATGCAGGTTTAAACACATTTGCTCTTTCCGCGGGGGGCAAGGACACCCGGAGTTTAAGTGTTTTAAAAAACATGGCAAGCAGAGAGAGCAAACAACCCCTAAGAGTCGATTGCCCAAACAATAGTGTGAAGCTCCCTTCCCCAATTCGCCTGTATGTTCTCACGCATCTACTCAGCAAATATTCAAACAACAAGGAGGCACACATGCTGTACTACGGTTTCACGGATGGGTTCCACATTCCTTCCCACGCACCCCCCACATCAGTCCCACCAAAAAATCAGTTGTCAGTTTTGCAGCAGCATGAGTTGCTCTGGGACAAGATTATGAGGGAGGTGCATGCGGGAAGGGTGGCGGGTCCTTTTAGTGCTCCACCTTGCGCATCCTTGGTGTGTTCGCCATTGGGGCTGGTTCCAAAGAAAGAGCCAGGCAAATTCCGCTTAATTCACAACCTCTCTTACCCCACTGGGTTATCTGTCAATGATGGGTTGGACCAGACATTATGCGCAGTATGATACACCACCTTTGACAAAGCCATTGCAATAGTACAGAGATTAGGCAGGGGGCCCTGAAGGCCAAGTCAGATTTTGAGGCGGCCTTCCGCCTTCTACCCGTCCACCCAGAGGATACTCGCTTGCTAGGTTTCACTTTTGAGGGTCAGTACTTCCTTGACTTATGCATGCCCATGGGGTGTTCCATAGCGTGTTCGGTGTTTGAGACATTCAGCAGATTCCTTGAGAGGGCAGTGAGGGACTTGGTGTCATCGGACGATGTGGTGCATTACCTGGACGACTTCCTGTTCATGGGGCCCCCTGGTGACCGGGCATGTGGGAGGGCCCTGCAGGGCTTCCGACAGCTTGCTCAGGCTTTGGGGGTTCCGTTGGCTGAAGACAAGATGGAAGGCCCCACCACATGTTTGTGTTTCCTGGGTATTGAGATAGACTCAGTGGTTGAGGAGTGTAGGTTGCCGGAAGAGAAGGTGAGGGCATTCAGGGATGTGGTTAACGCCTGAATAGCGGCCAGGAAGGTTACGCTACATCAGCTACAGGTCTTGGTGGGGCAATTGAACTTCGCTTTGAGAGTGATTCCCATGGGGAGAGTTTTTTCAAAGAACATAGCGCGAGCAATGACCGGCCTTCGGGCCAAGCATCACCACACCAGATTGTCTGCAGAGTTCAGAGAGGACTTGGAGACTTGGAGGGGGTTCTTAGATAATTTCAACGGAAAGATATTGTGGCAGCAACCAGCCCGGAGCAGCAGAGAGTTAGCCCTCTTCACAGACGTGGCGGGTAGCATTGGTTTCGGGCAGTGTTGGGTTCTAGGTGGTGCATGCAGCATTGACCTGGGGAGTGGATTGCGTCTGGGCTCACACGCAAAGTTACCTTTCTAGAATTGTTTCCCATCATTGTCGCCCTCCTACACATTTGGGGGGCATCAATAGCGAACACCAGAATAATCTTTTGGTCAGACAGCATGTCTGCGGTCATGGCCATTAATAATCAGAGCACAAAATGCCTTTGGGTGCTGCGGTTGCTGAAGTATCTTATTTGCCTATGTCTTTTGCATAACGTGCATTTTTCTGCCAAACATGTACCGGGTGTGGATAATGCAGTGGCTGACGCTTTGTCTCGATCTAAGTTGGCAGAGTTCAGGGCACGGTGGCCGCAAGCGGACAAAGTGATGGCTGGCTTCACAGAGGAGTTGTGGAGGCTTGGTGCCCCATTGCCACAGACCTAATTGCAGCAGCGCTGGCACCCAAGACAAAACGTATGCACGAGAAGGCTTGGGGGGTGTACACCGCAACGTTCAGATCAGGCGCCGAAGCGGACAGGTCCACCCCGGAAGGTGTGCTGGTTTTTCTGGTGAGGCAGAGGGACGGGGGAAATCACTGTCGCTAGTCCGCCGGCAACTGTCCGCCATTGCCTTCTTTGCCGGGTTGCAAGGAGTCAGGGATCCTACCAAGGACTTTAGGGTACGAAAGGCCATCAAGGGTTGGGAACACATGGTACCAGGTGTACAAGACAATAGGTGACCTACAAACTTGGAGAGGCTGGGGAGGCTTTTGGGGGCCTTACAGCAGGTGTGCCGGTCCCAATATGAAGTAGAGCTATTCAGCCTTGCTTACGTGCTGGCCTTCTTTGGGGCCTTTCGCATCTCCGAGTTGGTAGCATTGTCAAAGAAGGGTGAAGGGGGGCTAGGCGTGGCGGATGTCCACCTGGAGGTAGGGGCGATTCATCTCAGGATCCGAAGGTCAAATACAGACCCACTAGGGAAAGGCACATGGGTGAAATTGCACGCGGCGCACGACACCGCGTTCTGTCCGGTGGCATTGGCAAGGGATTACCTCAGGGGACGCCCCGTGGTGGCCTCAACCAGGCTTCTAGTACACAGGGATGGGGCACCAATGACGCAATACCAGTTTACTCAGGTGTGTAGGCGGGCGTTGGCCTACCTGGGTGAGGATTCAACACAGTTTAGTTCCCATTCCTTTCACATAGGGGCGGCTACCACAGCTGCGAAGATGAGCCTGCCAGCAGAAGCAATCAAACGGGTGGGTCGGTGGCGGTCCGCATGTTTTGAGCGGTATGTGCGGCCGAATCTAGTGTAGGGTGAGGCATGATGCCCAAGGGCCCACCAGTTTTGGTCATAACAGCAATTCTTTCTCTCTTTCAGTTGATGCTCGCAGCCCAGTACACGTATGTTGGTGTGGGCATTCCTTTATTCGCAGAGCGGAGCAGCAATTCCGCGGGTCCAGTCTGGAGGAAGCACAAGAGGCCGCTGGGTTTGCACACCATTGGATTGGGGTGGGGGGTCTGACATTGCAGGATCTGTTTGGTCGGCTTGAACAAGCAATAGAATCTAAAGCAGTTCCCCGCCCGGTCATTGTAGTCATTCATGCTGGCGGGAATGATATGGTGCCACTAGGCCGGCGAGGGGTGAGAGAGGCTTTGTTTTCAGCCATGTCTAGGATTAGGCAATACTTACCAACGGCGTCAATTCTGTGGTCGGAGGTAATACCACAGGCGGTATGGGCTGGAGGGGCTCCGGTAAAGACTATGAACCAATCTGTAAAGAAGCTGAACCATTCGATCAAAAGTATTTTAGCCAGCTCCACGATGGGTACAATTCGGCACAACTTGCTCCTCCCCGGGAATAGGGAGTTGTTCCATCCGGATGGGGTGCATCTGTCAGCAAAAGGGATGGAAATCTTTATCCAGACTATACTGGGGGCTATTGTGGAGTACAGTCAGCGCAAGGAGGGGGCGAGTGCGCCAGTGAGTTTCTCACCCTGTGGCAGAGCGCTGACAGTTAACAACAAAGGGGCATGCACAGCAATGGAGGTTCAGCGACTGGATGGACCCCAGGAGGGGGTAGGTTGGAAGTGTGCAGAGGGTAGGCGTGAGGGGAGACTGACCTTCTGGTGGTCCTGGACTCTACTGCCCTAACCTGCAACGTATGGACTGAGTAGAACCTTGGGGAGGCTGCCTGTGTTCACGTACCCCAGTGGGCCGGTGCGCCTTGCGGTGCCCTGGATTTCAAGTAATGCACCTGTTGGCTGTAGTGCTTTGGGGCCTGCTGGCACAATGTGTGCTGCAGAGTGGGTCCTCGGGGCTGAGTCGGCCAAATTCAAGTTCAAGTGTACGGCCAAGTTGAAGTTCAAGCGTAATGTCCTGCCTAATTTCCTTACTGCCTTTGGCATGTGGATGTCGCTAAAGTGTGATGCCGTGAATAATGTTATATATCCAAGTAGAATACTTTTACTCTCGTGGTGGTTTGTGGTGAATTATCTGGTTTGATGTGAATAAAAAGTCTACGCCTTGGACAACATAATCTGATTCTGAGAGTTCTTGGGCCCGGCGGGGGCGGAAAGTGGGCAGAAGTGGGGGAGGAGCGAGTGTTTCGTTGTGTGCGTACTATGAGAGACAGATATCCAAAGAATTAGTGAGGATGAGAGGGAGGGAACAAGTGAGAGTGGGACATGGAAAAATGGGAGAGAATGAAAGAGAGAGGCAGAAAGCAAAAGAGAGAGAGAACAATGAGAAAAGAACTAGCCAGGTAAAGAGAGATGTATGCTAAACTCTGTGTGTGCATGAAACAAACAGATTATGACAGCAAAGGGGAAAAGGAGAGAATGGTACAGTAAGAGAGGGAGCGACAGAGGGAGGTGACAGCTTGAGAGAAAGAAAGACATCCAGGAGCATTATAAATTGCTGTACACAGTAGGGACATACTTTTAATAAACCTGTAAGTAAGTAGGCCAAAGAAATTGACAGAGAAAGAGAAATAATGAGAAACAGTGAGAAAAAGAGAGATGTCATGCCTAGAGTACTACTAACTATGAACAATTTTCCTACAGAACAATTTTAAACGCATTAGTGATATCATAAAGTGATGAAACGAAAGGGTACATATGATAAATATGTGCTTTGACTACATTGAATTTGAGTAGTCCTTCATTTACCTGGTATGAGGCTGCTGAAGAATTTTCTACAAAAGCATTTTTTGCAAGGCAATTAGCGAGCAGAAAGTAACTTTTTTGCATGGATAGTCCAGAAAACAAAGCTTTATGGAATTCCCCTGCAGATAATAGTTTGTGATCTTCACAAAATTTGCAAAATTTGGAAAAAAACGTAATAAATGTTGTAGTTTGAAACCTTACCATTACAACAATATACCTTGCCAGAAAAACTTAATTTGCGATATTCACTATTTAAAGTTCTAAAAATGTTCATGCGTTTTTCAGAAGTGCATGAAGTTTTATTTTGTTTCTAAAGCAAAGTTTCATAATTGTCTCAAATATTATGACTACGATCTGTGGTCTGCAAACTATCAAAGTCTCTCTCTCTCTCTCGCATCTCATATGCCATTGTGCTTGGTTGCTCTAAGAGACCACAGGGAGCTACAGACAGTGACAGAGAGGGCATTGACCCTTCAAAAAACAGCCTCCATTGGCTCCAGTTCCCTGGGGAAACGGCCAGCTGGGCCCTGCGACTGCAATCTGGAGACAAATGTATCATTGAGTTGGTGGCGCAAAGACAACGCAACTACTAAGTCAGATTTATCAAGTCATGCAAGACCACCTTGAGTGGCCCTGAGTGGCTTAATTCATCTAGAGTAATGCAACGCAGTGCGCTGCATTGCGTTTCTTCCCCAGGGAGGCAATTTATGAGTGGAGCGTGGATTTTGGGGCATTCTCAGATTCAAGATTACTGATAGACCTGAAAATGCATCAAAATGCTACACCTCCCCAGGTGAGGCGTAACAAGAAGAAATATCTTTATTTTTCATCATTTTTTTCTCTTTCTGTGTATGCTCAGAAGGTGTCCCTTCCTGCGCAAAAACAATCCTGCCTACAATGCAGGCACCCTTGCACCACGGTGCTAGGGTGCCTGTGTTGGCGCTAGGCAGCACACGATCTTGTCAGGAGGGGTCACATAATGTCACTTCCTTTGAAGTAACACGTCGAATAATGTATGTGTGTGATGTCATTTTCACTACATCTATGAAATTACTCTTGTAGTAGAAATATTTCAGTCATCTTTCAGTTTTGACAAATCTGTACTAAGTAGTGCTTCCAAAAAGGGGGTGAGGCTAATTAAAACATACTTTTGGAACCTACTTTTGTGACAATGTACATTGAGCCATAGTAAACAAGGACACTGTGAGCACAGATGCCTTTCTCCTATCATTTCTTACAAGTAAATGGTTTTGGAGCATTGCTGTAAACATCAGGCAGAAAACTGTATTTGCAAAGATATCTGTTAACCTGAGTTAAGGGAGAGTGAGTTGCGTGCAATCCATTTTCTATTGTGATGAATTCTGCAGCCAACTAAAGATATTAAATCAAATGCAGTGACCTAGATATGAATCAAGAATGCATGCCTTGTTGAAGGCCATCTGCAAATTTGAATTCCAGCAAAGAATGTATGATTAGACATGAAAAAGCCATCATCATCCAGACTGAGTTTGGAAGGTGTAATCTCTGCATAGACTACACATAATTCACTCTGGAGGGATGGCGTATCCAAGAACGACTGACAACATGCGAGTGTGGGAAAAGGCCGCTTTAATGAAACTGGTGTCCAAGCTTTATACAAACCTTGGCTCTTCGCCTTACATACTAACTATCAATCCAGCATCACTATACATCTTAATAACTATCCAATCCTCCTCCCCCTCCCCTAAGTAACCCTTCACAAACCAAACCAACCAAAATCAAATCACAACTCTCCTCATTCAAACTCTCCAGGTCCAACCATTGTGCATACACCACTGTTGCCATCTTAATCCTTTCATAAACTTCACTCCCTCCTCACAACCTTGACTGGGTCTCAACATGACAAACATTTCTTGCAATAGCTTTCAAATTATGTGCAAACCACACCTGCTCATCATCAGCAACAAATCAAAAAAAAAAAAACCCTATTCTTGCGCACCTGCTTCATCAAATCCAAAATCAGGGAGGGAGGGTGGGGAAAAAAACTCACAACTGTCCCTACCAGACTGGAGTGTAAAATAAACTAAAATGGCACCTGACCCTCGTCCTCTGACCCTAAAAACTCTAGATTTGGTAAACAATGTGGATTCATGAATGATGATGGGTCTAGTTACACACATTTCCGACACTCAAATTTGGGGGAACTGTTTAATGAGATGATGTTTTGCCTTGATCTAGGGTTTGCAAATGAAATATGCGTTAGGCCTGTTCCGATGAGTCAGACCTTCAATGGTAGAGGCCTGCACTCCACCATAGATTATATATTAGCATCAAACATCTATGCAAATAGATTTCAATCATTCCATACCCATAGTAACTCTCTTAGTGACCACTTCCCACTAAGTGTGTCTATATCAATGCCGGTAAGATCTTCTGGTAAAAGAGACAAAACAAATCAGGTTCTGCAAAATCTCACCTTAAATAGGTTAAATGGTTATTCCCTGTGATTGGCGAAGGTGGATCCGGTGGTTATTACTAAACAAGTAGTAACTAAGATAAATCAGCGGTCGACATTTGCCTGATCGAAACAGCTACTCCCGATTGTGTCCTCTCTTCCTTTCAGAAAATTTCAGAAGCTGTAAGGGAGGCTCTATTCGTGCAGAGCAGAAATAAAAAGAAAAATCATGGGTGGTTTGATTCGAAATGCACTCGTGCGTACACTAACTTGAAGAGTGAATTACATAAGGTTCCAAGAAATCCGGGTAATGTTAGGTAGGCTAGAGTGGCATATAGGCTA
Organism: Calotriton arnoldi; assembly: GCA_963921515.1. Lineage (NCBI taxonomy): Eukaryota > Metazoa > Chordata > Amphibia > Caudata > Salamandridae > Calotriton > Calotriton arnoldi. The sequence continues at coordinate 1,501,836 of CAWUFW010003263.1, forward strand.
GCACTCACAGATCGGAAAGCATCCCTTAGAAATGAGGCATGGGAGTCCCTGCATGAGGCCTCCTTATCGAAAGACAGCTCTGCTTTTTGAAGAGCAGTGAAAGCCCCATATTTGACCCCTGGTGATGGCCCATCAATAGAAATAGCAATAACAGAAAAACAATGGGTAGAGCACTTTGATAAGGTGTATAATGGCGGGGCGAGGGAGGATGCCTCAGATATTTATTACCACGGGGAAACCGCTTTGGTATCTATTTCTCAACACTCTGATCTTCATTTTAACCTGGACAAAATCAACCAGGCAATCGACATGAGCCTAGGCGGCAAGGCTCCTGGGCCTGACGGGGTCCCTGTAGATCTATTCAAGTCGAATGTGTTATTATGGGGACCACTCATAACCCAGGTAATTAGAGCAAGTTGTGTTTCACCTTTCTTGACTACGTGGACTGAATCGATCATAGTGCCAATATTTAAAAAGGGGGACCGCCAGGATCCGGGGTGCTACAGGCCAATATCATTGTTGGACTCTCTGATAAAAGTGGCAGGCAGTGTTATCCTGGAACGTCTACAAGACTGGGCCGAGGCCAACAAGGTTATGTCTGATATCCAATATGGTTTCCGTGAGGGCTTGGGGACAGTTGAACAGAGCCTAAATTTGACCATTATTATAGGAAAATACACTCGAGCTAAGCAGGGTAGACTGTTCCTAGCCTTCGTGGATCTTACCGCAGCTTTTGACTGAGTTAGGCATGACAGGTTGTGGGAGGTCCTTGAGGGTATGGGGGTTGACATAAACATAATTAATTTTCTGAGACGGTTATATATTGATGCAAGGGCAAGAGTACGATATAGTATCACTGGTGAGTGCACTGTTCCGTTTCCGATTAGGAGGGGGGTCAGGCAAGGTTGTGTGCTTGCCCCCTTCCTTTTTAATCTTTATATTAATGGCCTTGGCGAGGCACTGATAAAAGAATGTCAAGATCTCCCCCAAATAGCTGGACGTCCAATGCCTGCGCTTTTATATGCGGATGACACAGTTCTGAAGTCACGTACTCAGGTTGGTCTGCAAAAGGTGTTAAACTCCTTTGCAGCCTTCATGTGTCACCTTGCCCCTAGAGTAAACACCACAAAAACATTTATAATGCGGTGTGGCCACGGTAGCCATAAATGCAGGAATATGTATATAGACAGACAGAAGATTGCGTTTACCAAAAGTTTTTCATACCTTGGTATACTTTTCTCTGAGAATGACCGTTGGGCTCAAGCAGTCCATGCAAAGAAATTGGAGTTTTTAAAGTCTACGGGCGCTCTCCTAAATTTTTCAAGAAAGTTAGGCAGGAGGCCGCCTGTTGAACCTATTCAGATATATAAGGCAAAATGCATTGCCACGGCCATCTATGGGGCTGGGATTTGGGGTTTTGTAGATGTGTATTCTTTGCAAACTGTGGAAAATGCATTTTTACGTTATATTTTAGCTGTATCAAGTTGTACATCCTCGTTTGTCTGCCATTCTGAATTGGGTATACCGTACATAGCTGATCTTATAGAAATGTAGCCCATTCTTTTATGGCACAGGATCTGGATATCACCAAAAACTGTACTCATTCAGGCCATTTTATTGGATAGTTTAACATTGGAGGGAGCTCTATCAATTCCCTGGCTAAGGTATGTGAGAGATTTTATGCGTGACCTTGGCCACCCAGAATATTTTACAGATCCTAGCACTATGTTGAGGCTTACGAGGAAAGAGCTAAAAAAAAGATTGTCTTTTACTATTAGATACTTGTAGATTAACACAAGAGATCATAAAGCCTACTGTGCGGTACAACCAAATGATCTTAACAACGCTTAGTATTCAACCTTATCTGAAAATGGTTCCCGGGTGCTATGACCGGCTCTTATTAACAAGGTTTAGATTTGGGATCTTTCATTAATTGGTAAGCTTCCCTAAAATGAACGATTGGGATAGAGTTATGCAACTGTGCCCTTGTGACAATCATTCAGAACAATCCACCATGCACGTTGTTTTATTTTGTAAATTTTATAATGAATTAAGAAAGATGTGGATCGTAAAAATTCTGAAATCTTTGGGGATCAGACAATGCCGCCCAGCGTTCATTGTACTACAGCACCTGGAAAATGAACATATAATATGGAGGGTTGCTATGTTTTTAAAGAAGGTCGTTAGCCATAGGAAAAGTATTGTAACATAATCATGCATGTGTAATGAGGCAAAGGATACAGGGGTATATTCACAAGAACGTGCGCTAAACATCTCCAAAAAATGTTAACGCAACTTCACACATCGCAGCCTATCGCGGGAAAATAACCCTGTGTTAACGTGGAATTCACAACACGGCGGTACCATGCGATAGTCTCCCGAAAACGCAGACAATGTCCGCGATACAACAACCGCGACGGTGATAAAAACCCAAACCCCAACGCAAAAAAATATGCGATGGGCCAAACCGCGATGAGGAAATCAGCGATAAGCAGCGCCAGGCCTGCAATACACACACGGCAGGTGGGAAAATCACTACAAAAGTAGAAAAAACACACAAACACAAAATAACCCACACCGAAGCACCATGGAGGCAGCCGGAGCAGGCGCAGAGGACGAGCGGAACCCCACAAGCACCCCGGACGACCAGCCTGGGACCTCGGGGACAGGGAAGGGCAAGGACAAGAAGAAGAGGAAGAGGCGGTTCGGTCCGCAGGAGAATAGGATCCTGGTCACGGAGGTGATGGAAGACCATCAAGAGCTGTTCGTCACCTCCAACGTGTCATTGGGCACCAAAAATGGAATATGGCGGTCCATTGTGGACAAGGTGAATGCCGTAGGAGAGCACAAGAGGTCAATGGACGAGGTCAGGGGGCGATGGATTGACATCAAGCGCAAAACCAAGGAGAAACTCGCAGGCAACCAGAAGGCAGCAATGCAGACTGGAGGTGGGAGCCCAGCGCCACAGCTGGAGCTGGATGACATGGAGGAGCTGGTGTCGACAGTCATCAGTGTGGAGTCCGTGGCAGGAGTCGGGGGAGCGGACACTGCTCGACATGACACAACACAACAGCAACAGGGTGAGAAACCACCAGGTACTGGGGGGACGGGGGGAGATGGCCACAATGGCACACATGCACAATCAAGCAGAGCACAGTGCACACCCACAATGACTCTGGATCATGGCCCTGATCTACAGACTGTCTGTTGGACTTGGCCCTGCTTGCAGGGTCATCCCTAAACTTTTTGGCCTTCCCCCTAGTCTTTTTCCTGACATAAGGTTGGTGGTTTCAGGACTCTGGGCACTTTAGCGCTGGTTAGCAGTGCAAAGTGCGTGTGCTTTCTGCCTTCCATAGGCTTACATTAGGAACCCCCCCCCCTTATGGGATATCTCCCCCATGGTAGAAAATATGTATGCCATGTTTGGTATGTGTGAGATGGAAATATTAAATGCTGCGCAATGGTGTGCACAGATTTATTTTCACCATTGTGGAAATGCCACTTTTAAACCTTGTCATTTCAGTGTGCTGTGTGCCTGCCTTGTGTAAGGCTGGCTCCGCCCCCTGGGGTGTGTCTGTCTCCCAGACCCCAGCTCAGGAAGGGAGGAGGGAAGTCTGGCAGACAGGGTGCTCTACACCTCCCCCAAAACCAGTTGGGACCGGTTTCCCTAGAGACCCTTCCAGCACTTCTGGCCCTTTCTAGTAGGTGGGGTGAGGGGTGTATATATAGAGGAGCTGAGACTCCATGTGCGTGTGCTTGGGCTTGTGCTGACTTGGAGGGGACACTCTGCTAGGAGGAACTGCCGCGGGACCCTGCATGCTGGCCCCTGTGCCCAACTTTGCCCCTCTACCTGTCTACTGGACCAGGAAGAGACTTTTGCTGGAGTAAGGACTGCTGCGCCAGGAGGATTGCCACCTTGCTGAGTTAAGACTGTTCCTAGGAACTGCTAACCGGTTTTGGCTGAGCTGCCCTACTGCCTGCTGATCCTTGCCCAGCCTGAGCCCTTGGACGGTGCTCTAGGAGAAGAGGAGCGCTATCTTTTATCCCTGGAGCTTTGGTGCTTTCTAGCGCCTCGTGAGCGCTACAACTTTATTCTGTGAGGACCCTAGTGCTTCGTGGGCGCTATCTTTCAATTCCCCAAGAGAGGAGGAGCGTGGGTCCTGCAGCCGACATCTGGCGAGGGAATCCCGGCATGTGGGATTCCCCCCTGCATTTTTCCAAGGAGAGAGGGTACCCACCGCGCTTTATGCGTTTTTTTAATTAAGCGGGAGCCCACCCCGCGTGCTGCCAGGGAGAGCTGCTGATTTAAAAATACAGCGGGAGCCTACCCCGCGTCTTGCCGATTTCGGCGGGTGCCCACCCCGCGTTCTATTTTGGAGAATCACCGCCGCGGCCCCGATCGTAAGGCCGGAAGTCAGGCAACCTGGCCTGGGATGTGGGCGGGGCCTCACCCAAGGAACCAGGAAGTCGCCGAGTCCCGCACGGGGCCCCCGGTGAGCTGAAGGAGCCCCGCGCCTGCCGCACAAGAAGACCGGAGCCTCGCGGGCCCCCCTGTTGCTCTACAGCCTTCCCCCACCTGCCAGGAGTGGTGGAGGCAGGGCCGCTGACGTCACCGGTGATGGGAGGAGAGCCCGGTAGCAACCAAGAAGTTGGAGCAGTGCGTGCTCCCTCCCAGCCGCCCCACAGACCTTCCAGAAGGGGAGGTAGAGCTCACAACGAGACCGAAGCAGCGCCTGTACAGCATTCCAGGCGGGGCTCCCGTGGTGAAGAGGGGGAGCCCCGCGTACAGCACCAGTGAGGCCAGAGGAACGGGAAATGCCCACAGGCAGCCTGGATCGGTGGAGACATCTCTCCGTGAGGTAAGCCGGGCCTGCAGGGCACAGTGTTGCCATCTTGCTCCCAGGAGGGGGGCTCATTGGGGAACTGGTGGTGGAGGGGGCAACGGGGCACATTGTTGGTGCCCGCCCCCGGTGGTCCGTCTACGAGGACCAGAGTGGGCAGCTGCAACGTGCGGCCACCTTTGCTTTGGGAGTCCCAGAAGGGCCTGGTGAGTGGAGCGTGTGGCGAGCCTAGGGGGGGGTTGGTCGAGGCACATTGTCAGTGTCTTCTCCCCGGTGCTCCCAAGCCCCAAGAAAGAGGGAGGGCCCCCAGGTGCCCCGGGGACTACACAGCGACGCCACCATTGCGGGTCGTTGAAACCTTTGCGTCATTTTTCTTGTGGAGTCCCAGAGTAGGGGCTCCCCCGGCGCAGGGGCGCCAGAAGCTGATCTGCAACGTTGTGGGTGACATTCCTTTTAGAGTCCCGGAAAGAGGGGCTCCCCAGGCACGACAGTGCCAGTACTTGTTTTTACAGCTGCACCACGAGAGCGCGGGCAGTTGCAACGTTGAGCATTTATTTTAGGGGTTACTATGTGTACCCTGACATGCTGATTTTGTGCCCAATGTGACTTATGCTAATATGATGCATTAGGGGTTCCTATGCCTAAGGTTACCTAACGTCATGCCATGGTGTTTTAGGTTCATGCCTGATGCTTGGGGTAGACCTCATTATGTATGCATAATGCATTTGGGATGCCTAATGTTTTTCCCCTAATGCTTACATTGCTGGTTTTCTGCATAATTTGCCTATACCTGATCTAAGGTGGCTTATGCCTAATCTAATGTGGTTTACGCCTAATGAGATGCCCAATGTACTTATGTTGGTGCGGTGCATAATGTGTTTATATGCCTGACCTGATGTTTTCATTCCAGGCCTACTGCAAACGTGATTTATGCTAATGAGGTATGCCTAATGTTATGCCTAAGGGGTTGCTCATGCTTTTATGCTAATGATGATGCCTCTATGTTCACATGTTTATGCCTACTTGGATTTATGTTAATATAATGATGCTAAGTTCATGATCTTGCTAGAAGTCGCTGGCTGTTTTGCATTTGGTGGTGATGGTTCCGGCAGCGACCCGATTGGCGCTGCCCTGTACATAATCCCCTGTAAATTGCTACCTAGTGCCGGTTGTCACAGTATATATATATCTGTGACTGTTCTCTGATGTGTTTTACACAATACAAACGTTATTTTTACATAACCTTGTGTAGAGTCTCTTTGTAGTGTGCCTAGTGTGTCGTCGTGTGTGGGTGCTGCGCAGATGCTTTACACATTGCCTCCGGAGTTTAGCCTACCCACTCCGCGCCAAGCTACCGCGTTTCTAACATTGGTGTTCAGCGGTGGGATAGGACTTGTATTTGCGCAGTACCACAGCTGGTTGCACTACAAACTCTGCACTTAGAAAATCACAGATTTGGGGATTATTTCTTCTGATTGTTTTTCCTCCTAAAAGTGTCATTTTGGAATTGTGTTCCCCTGTTGACTGTGGGCTGTGTATCTCGCCAAGATGGGGTTAGTCTATGATGAGGATGAACTTTGGGAGTACACTGAGGAGGAGGTGATGGATTTCTGCAGAGAAAGGGGGATACCAATAGAAGGTGACTTCCGCAGAAAATTGTTCCTCTTTGATGTCCTTAAAAGGGGAGAACCCTTAGAGCTCTGTGGGGACCTTTCAGATTACCCCGCCGCATATCTGAGTAGTGGGTTTGAGGGAGACCATGAGGAGGATCCCAAGAGGAGGGAGGACTTTGAGAGCGAGGGTTCCCAGTCCATAACCCTGGAGGGCGGTGGCTCTGAAGAGGAGGAAGAAAATGACAGGGCGGAGACGCCAGTAGCTAGTGAGGACACCATAGATAGGGAGTCCCGTGCTGGGTCCAGTCCCGGGGGGCAGTGCCCCATCCCTTTCCTTGTCCCCAGAGAAGTGGGTGGATAGGAGGGAAGAAAGGGAGCATCAGCTGGCGTTGGAAAGGCTCAGAGTGGAGCTAGCGCAGCTGAGTTTGAAAGAGAAAAAGCTGGAGACAGAAAGGGTCCTGGCGCAGGAGAGGATGGCGGAGGCAGAGAGGGCCTTCGCCAGGGAGAAACTAGCTCTAAAGGGTAGGTTGTCCCCTGAGAGTGGTTTCAGGAGTCTGGACTCACCAGGAAGGGTGGGGTCCAGTGGTGGCAGCAGAAGTGACTCCAGTGTAGGAAGTCCCACTCCCAGAGCCCGGAAGATTGTACCTAGTCCCCAGGAAGAGGGGTACAGGTTGAGGTTCAGGGGCAGTAGAAAACTGTCTCAGCAGTCCTGGGGGGAGTTTGTGGATGCGTGTTGCAGTGCACTGGAGGATTGGGTGGTTTGTAGCGCGGTGAACGATTTGGAAGGGCGGTTCCATCTAATTATCAGGGAGCACATGCTCAGGAATTGTTTTCCAAGGTTGCGCCAACACCTGTTGCAGTGTGGGTTCTCTGATCCCAGGGAGCTTGCACGAGAGGCAGACCTCTGGGTAAGTGCCAGAAGGTCTGAGGAGGCATTGGGGAGCCTAGGCTGTCCTGATGGGCCAGCCATTGAGGGGGATTTCCTAGTCTCAGGAGAGCCTGTGTCTTCCAGGGGTACTTCTCCAGGTGGGAGGGTGCGGAACTCTGGAACGGGGTGCAGAGGGAGGGAGGACTCGCCTCTGACACCAGTTCAACCTGAGGGTTTAGTCCCTGGGTTGGAAAGGCAGGTCCAGGTACTGCCTGACCTGGAGGGAGGGACATCTGTAATCAGTGTCCCCCCCGGTTTGTCTTCCAGGGGTACTTCTCCAGGTGGGAGGGTGCAGAACTCTGGAAGGGGGTGCAGAGGGAGGGAGGACTCGCCTCTGGCACCGGGCCAGCCACAGGGTCTAGATCCTGGGTTGGGAGGCCAGGTTCAGGTACTGCCTGATCTGGAGGGAGGGACATCTGTCATCAGTGTCCCCCCTGGTTTGTCTTCCAGGGGTACTTCTCCAGGTGGGAGGGTGCGGTACTCTGGAAGGGGGTGCAGAGGGAGGGAGGACTCGCCTCTGGCACCGGTGCCACCTAAGGGTTTAGACCCTAGGTTGGTGAATCAGTTACAGGGTCAAGGTCCTGGACTGGTGGGAGAGTGGTGTTCTGAGGGTGCCTCGCATAGGAGGAGGGTGCGGAACCCCAGAAGGAGAGGTAGGGGGAGGAGAGCCTCGCCCCTGACTTCTGGTCAGCCTGAGGGTGCGGACCACAGGTGGGAGGACCAGTGGCAGTTTGGAACTGCACGGAGGAGAGGTAGAGTGGCAAAGGGGTACTATGTGCCTGGGGCTACTGCCCCCCACTCTGTGAGATGGCAAGGACCAGAGACATCTGGATGGCCTAGGGGCCAGTCCTGGCCGCGACCAACTAGAGAGTACCAGTGGGGTAGCTCGGGGGGTCCTGGGAGCTCTGACAGAGGGAACCACCGGGGTCCAGAAGGGCGGAGAACCTGCGGGTGCCCCTGCAGTTGCGGGCCCGCATCCATGTTCTCTCGCCCCAAGCAGGGAAGCCCATCAAGGCATTGATTGGTCTACCCTGGCTTTTGGCTGGAAGGGGTTGTGTTGGACTTGGCCCTGCTTGCAGGGTCATCCCTAAACTTTTGGCCTTCCCCTAGTCTTTTTCCTGACATAAGGTTGGTGGTTTCAGGACTCTGGGCACTTTAGCGCTGGTTAGCAGTGCAAAGTGCGTGTGCTTTCTGCCTTCCATAGGCTTACATTAGGAACCCCCCCCTTATGGGATATCTCCCCCATGGTAGAAAATATGTATGCCATGTTTGGTATGTGTGAGATGGAAATATTAAATGCTGCGCAATGGTGTGCACAGATTTATTTTCACCATTGTGGAAATGCCACTTTTAAACCTTGGCATTTCGGTGTGCCTGCCTTGTGTAAGGCTGGCTCCGCCCCCTGGGGTGTGTTGTCTCCCAGACCCCAGCTCAGGAAGGGAGGAGGGAAGTCTGGCAGACAGGGTGCTCTACACCTCCCCCAAAACCAGTTGGGACCGGTTTCCCTAGAGACCCTTCCAGCGCTTCTGGCCCTTTCTAGTAGGTGGGGTGAGGGGTGTATATGTAGAGGAGCTGAGACTCCATGTGCGTGTGCTTGGGCTTGTGCTGACTTGGAGGGGACACTCTGCTAGGAGGAACCGCCGCGGGACCCTGCGTGCTGGCCCCTGTGCCCAACTTTGCCCCTCTACCTGTCTACTGGACCAGGAAGAGACTGGAGTAAGGACTGCTGCGCCAGGAGAATTGCCACCTTGCTGAGTTAAGACTGTTCCTAGGAACTGCTAACCGGATTTGGCTGAGCTGCCCTACTGCCTGCTGATCCTTGCCCAGCCTGAGCCCTTGGACGGTGCTCTAGGAGAAGAGGAGCGCTATCTTTTATCCCTGGAGCTTTGGTGCTTTCTAGCGCCTCGTGAGCGCTACAACTTTATTCTGTGAGGACCCTAGCGCTTCGTGGGCGCTATCTTTCAATTCCCCAAGAGAGGAGGAGCGTGGGTCCTGCAGCCGACATCTGGCGAGGGAATCCCGGCGTGTGGGATTCCCCCCTGCATTTTTCCAAGGAGAGCGGGTACCCACCCCGCTTTATGCATTTTTTTTAATTAAGCGGGAGCCCACCCCGCGTGCTGCCAGGGAGTGCTGCTGATTTAAAAATACAGCGCGAGCCTACCCCGCGTCTTGCCGATTTTGGCGGGTGCCCACCCTGCGTTCTATTTTGGAGAATCACCGCCGCAGCCCCGATCGTAAGGCCGGAAGTCAGGCAACCTGGCCTGGGACGTGGGCGGGGCCTCGCCCAAGGACCCAGGAAGTCGCCGAGTCCCGCGCGGGGCCCCCGGTGAGCTGAAGGAGCCCTGCGCCTGCCGCACAAGAAGACCGGAGCCTCGCGGGCCCCCCCGCCGCTCTACAGCCTTCCCCCACCTGCCAGGAGTGGTGGAGGCAGGGCCGCTGAGGTCGCCGGTGACGGGAGGAGAGCCCCGTAGCCACCAAGAAGTTGGATCAGTGCGTGCTCCCTCCCAGCCGCCCCACAGACCTTCCAGAAGGGGAGGTAGAGCTCGCAACGAGACCGGTGCAGCGCCTGTACAGCATTCCAGGCTGGGCTCCCGTGGTGAAGAGGGGGAGCCCCGCGTACAGCACCAGTGAGGCCAGAGGAACGGGAAAGGCCCGCAGGCAGCCTGGATTGGCGTAGACATCGCTCCGTGAGGTAAGCCGGGCCTGCAGGGCACAGTGTTGACATCTTGCTCCCAGGAGGGGGGCTCATTGGGGAACTGGTGGTGGAGGGGGCAACGGGGCACATTGTCAGTGCCCGTCCACGGTTGTCCGTCTACGAGGACCAGAGTGGGCAGCTGCAACGTGCGGCCACCTTTGCTTTGGGAGTCCCAGAAGTGCCTGGTGAGTGGGGCGTGTGGCGAGCCTAGGGGGGGGTTGGTCGAGGCACATTGTCGGTGTCTTCTCCCCGGTGCTCCCAAGCCCCAAGAAAGAGAGAGGGCCCCAAGGTTCCCGGGGTCTACACAGCGACGCCGCCGTTGCGGGTCGCTGCAACCTTTGTGTCATTTTTCTTGTGGAGTCCCAGAGTAGGGGCTCCCCCAGCGCAGGGGCGCCAGAAGCTGATCTGCAACATTGTGGGTGATATTCCTTTTAGAGTCCCGGAAAGAGGGGCTCCCCAGGCACGACAGTGCCAGTACTTGTTTTTACAGCTGCACCACGAGAGCGCGGGCAGCTGCATTTTTGAGCATTTATTTTAGGGGTTACTATGTGTGCCCTGATATGCTGATTTTGTGCCCAATGTGACTTATGCTAATATGATGCATTAGGGGTTCCTATGCCTAAGGTTACCTAACGTCATGCCAGGGAGTTTTAGGTTCATGCCTGATGTTTGGGGTAGACCTGTACATAATCCCCTGTAAATTGCTACCTAGTGCCGGTTGGCACAGTATATATATATCTGTGACTGTTCTCTGATGTGTTTTACACAATACAAACGTTATTTTTACATAACCTTGTGTAGAGTCTCTTTGTAGTGTGCCTAGTGTGTCGTCGTGTGTGGGTGCTGCGCAGATGCTTTACACATTGCCTCCGGAGTTTAGCCTACCCGCTCCGCGCCAAGCTACCCCGTTTCTAACACTGTCACAATGTACATTGCCATGCTGTCTGAATGTGAACATGTACCATGCGGCTACATACATGTGGACACATTGTAATACAGCATCTCCCCTTCACATTGCAGAGGCACCGTCAACACCTCCTGCTGAGCAGTCCCAGCCACTCTTCACTGATGACGAGGAGGACACCCCCAGCATCGACACCGAAGACCTCCAAGACATCATTGAACTCATCCACCAATCACCTCCAGGATCAGGGCAGCCCAGCGGCATCGAGGAGACCCCACCCACTCCACAAACCACCCAGCAGGAGGCACCCACAACCCCGGCTGTCTCCCAGGACCCCCACAAACAACACATGGCCTTCCAACGCCGTGTGTTGGAGGGCCAGAGGGAGATGGCTGAGCAGGTGCAGGTGGGGTTCGACCTCATGGCTGCCAAACTCGACGCCATCCATGGGTGTCTAAGTCCCATCAGGGACCACCTCCAATCCCTAATGGACACCCACAGGCCGCTCCATGGTCTCCAACGAGACCTGGCTGACATCGCTGGAGTCATGACTCGGAGACAAGAACACCTGTCCGCTCAGAGTGGCTCCAGCGATCTCATCCGTGAGCTGGCACACATGCGGAGGCTCATGGAGGACATGGTGCGGATGGAGGCGGAAAGGATGGCAGCCACCGCTGCACCTCAGCAAAATGTAGCTGGGATCTACCATGCCCGGCAGATCTTCATCATGGCATTGCTGCCACAAGGCGTGGCGCAGATGAATACTGCTGCTCCTACACCATCCACATCTCTGCCCCCTGGTGTGCCAGTGCCTCACAGTGCGGGAGACATTTCCACTCCGGCACCTGATGTGTCACTGCCACACAGTGCGGCCGACAATCCTCCTCCGGCCCCTGATGTGTCAGTGCCACACAGTGCCGCTGCCGGAACTGCAGCACCCACAGGTGAGGCAGAGCACACATCCGAGGACAAGGACGTGGATGGGATTGAGTTCAGAAGGAGGCACTAGCATTCATTTCCGCCACCTGGCCTGTTGCTGCACATGGCCCCATGACCTTCCACTGACCCCCAATACACTCTGCTGCTCTCACCTTGGACCGCAACATGGATTGCCATATCCTGTTTGGTGACCAATGACACAGCGACCAGACTGCGGACTGTACTCTTCCTCTTCCGCTGTACTTGTCATTCCCCGATGGACTTTGGCTGGCCCTCCACGGGCCCATTTGTGAAGTGCCGTTGGCATGGCCCTGTACTGCTCCAGCTGCAAAACTCCACTGGATGTGCATTAAACCTTCAGAAATGCACTGCTGTGTCATGTCTTTCATCATTCAGGCATGAATGTGTGGATGAATGTAGGGTCAGTGATTACCCCTAACGTCAATGATGCTCATCTAGTGGGATTCCAGTCACAGTGTGCTACATTGCCGATTGCGTTGCGGGTGCCGTAGACACAACAACAGGGACACACGCATCTGTCACTTCCTTGTCCGGACATGGACTGAACCACGCCCAGAGCCCCTGAGTCATTGTTGCAAGCCCTGGGCTGGTCCGGCGTACGCCAGGCCAGACCACTCCGCTTACGCTCCGAGGGGGGGGCCACATCGCTACATGTCGCAGGTTTACACGCTAGTGGTCTGCAGGTCACTGGTCTAGTTGTCAGCATGTCACAGCCACTCCCTGAGGGCAGGTTTGCACACACACCACACCCATCCGGCACAGGCGTCACAGGCCATGTGACCCCACCAATATAAGTGGACGACAACGTCACATTCCCCACTGCCGGAGGTGACTGGATGGCGGACGTTCCACGATTCTCAATCATGAAGGGCCCATGAGTTGTTGGGCACAGGGTTAGTGGCACCCGAAGCCTTGCGGCCGTCACGGGCCTACCACCACGTGGCGCTGACTGGGGTGGCACAGGGTTGGTGGCACCGAAATTGCTGAGCGGGTGTGCAGCCTGCGATGATGACGTGTGCACTGATGTGGTCTCTGCCATTGATGCCTCAGGACTCAGCATCATGTGTGGGACCTGCTGGGCCGCGGTGTGGGTCCGCATGATGTGGAGCATGCCATGGTGGCGGGACCGGGGCCTGGAGCGTGCACGGGCACGTGGTGTGCCCACTGGTGGACACACCGTTGGTGGCAGGTGAGCAATGGGGCCTGGGTTCGCAAGTGCGGACAGCCAGCGCTGGCCGGCGGGAGGGGCTAGGGTGCGGCTGCATGTGTGCGCAGGGGCGGACAGGCATTGTTGCCATGTGCAGTGGAATGGACTCTGAAATGATTGACTCTGGCCTCGATTACAAATTGCAGACCTGGTGGCTTGCAGTGTATACCGGCACGTGTTGGAGACACACCGGTGGCAGCAGGTGAGCAGTGGTGCCTGGGTGCGCGGGGGCAGAAGTGTCCCTCCCTCTCTCGCTCTCTCTCTCTCCCTTCCTTTCCTTCTCTCTCTCTCTCTCCCTTCCTTTCCTTCTCTCTCTCTCCCTTCCTTTCCTTTCCTTCTCTCTCTCTCTCTCTCTCCCTTCCTTTCCTTCTCTCTCTCTCTCTCTCATTTCCTTTCCTTCTCTCTCTCTCCCTTCCTTTCGTTCTCTCTCTCTCTTTCTCCCTTCCTTTCCTTCTCTCTCTCTCTCCCTTCCTTTCCTTCTCTCTCTCTCTCCCTTCCTTTCCTTCTCTCTCTCTCTCTCTCCCTTCCTTTCTTTCTCTCTCTCTCTCTCCCTTCCTTTCCTTCTCTCTCTCTCTCCTTCTCCCTTTCTTTCTTTCTCTCTCTCTTTCTCTCTCTGCCTTTCTTTCATTCTCTGTGTCTCGCTCCTTTGATGTGCGCATGACACACGTTCTGATTTTGTGCTTTATTTTCCAGGCTGTGACATCACGATTGTCCCGGACGGACCCGACAGGAGTCTTCCGCACTGGTGTTTTGTGTTGTATTTCAATAAAGTTTTTGGTTGTTACTTCAATGATTAGTGACTGTTTCTCGTTCTTCTGACCACACATGTGTGTTTCTTGTTATCATTGTGCGACACCATGCGCTTTTTGTGGCTCTTGTGTCGTTGACGGTATGTGTTTGTCCGGGGGGGTGGTCCGGGGGGGGCCTGGGAGTGGTGGCGGTGGGTGTTGTGGCCCTCTTGGGTCTCCGAGCTGCATGTTCATTGGCTCCATGGCATCTGTGGGTCTTCCGATGTGGCTCTGGGCTGGGCTCCCTTTCGTACTGCAGGTAGTCGTCCTGCTTAACACCAGCAGAAGGCAGGTGTTAATTCCCTGCTGCTACCACGGCTTATCGCCTATTTTTGGTTTGCATCGCAGATCTGGCAGTTCATTGTGAAAGTGGTGTAGTGGTGTTTTCGTGTGTTTTTGCACGGGAATGCCTACTCTGCATCTCATTAGGGTTAGTTGGTGGTGTCTCCCGTGGGGATAAGATTTGCGGCAGTTATCGCGGGAATACTGGCGATGTCTGCAGTTTGCACACGCTTGTGAATGGGGCGTTAAATCTATCTCCACTTTTGATGCGTTAAGGTGGCGATAACTCGGCGATAAGTCCTTGTGAATATGCCCCACAGTCTTTTAATGGATAATTTTTAATTGTTTATTTGAAAAATTGTAAACCTTTTTTTTTGCTGTATAATGAATTAACATGTTTTTTAAGTGCTTTTATGGTTGTGTTGTGTGATACAACAATAGAATAAAGCTTGTCTTTGACTTGACTCTCTGACCCCCTCTCAGGCCAATCAGTCTGCCCCTGACCCTACCACCCACCCGAAGATTCCGGGGCGGTAGGGCATTCTGCCGATCCCCCTAAAACCACTATCATAACTGGCTGTTCATCTCATAAAACCATACATTGCTTTCTTGTATTGCTGTAGCCAGCAATAAATGCGCCACTAGAAACAGAGGAAAATCATTGAATGAAGTTTGTGGCTCCTAACTTAGATACCTACAAATTCTAGGAAAACACATTGAAGTCATGTACCTCACATCCCTCTGAAATATGTGCAAAAATGATTACCAGGCATCCATGTTATTGGATTCATGGTTAAACATTCTTAAACTCATCTTATTTTGGAAGTTGTCCATGGTTCTAATTTATGGAACAATCATGTAGTCTAAATATGTCAGCTGATAGTCTCTTGTTGAAACCTCCCTCTGCAACAGCACTTTCCAAAATATTGAAAACAATGACTTGCCTTTTGTATCAAGAGAGCGTGCCCCTCACTTTAGAAATATATGAAGCCTCCCTCATGTCTTGATTTTCTGATTGCACAAAAAAGCATGCCAACAGAGAGCTAGTAGCAGTGTGAAAGGTATGTGTTTCATTTCTATTGATCATGCCTTAGTATTTGCTTAGTACCAAAAGCCCACTAAACCTGTTCATTCTTTTTTGTGGGATGTCTGTTGATCAGATGTCTCCAGTGCCAGCATCGTGGGACCATATGATGATGCTCTTTGTCTCAAAGACGCCATTAAGATGTCTCCTTTCTTCCACTATCTCAATTTACTTTGTTAAGTGTCCAAGGTGGACATTTTGTGAATGGAATGGTCTCTTTGAGAGTCCAGTGAGGCAGTACAGGTAGAGAAATCCTCCCCCTACTTCAGCAAGGAACATCCCAGATTAGATACTAGGCAGGGTGAGTTGAGCACTTAATCCCAGATTTATTTTTTCCCACAAGAGGTTGAACTGTTGAAGAACTTGATGCCTACAATGTGATAAGAAGAACACCAGTTCCTCCAGGAACTACAGCACCTTCAGTGTTGTGTGTTTCAAAGGAAATTGTGTTTCTCCCTATCTACGTCTACATACAATACACAAACATAAAATTGATGGCAGACCCAAAATCCCCTGCAGCTTCTTTGGGTGAGGGACAGTCATGTGCCTGCCTTTAAATGTTCAGCGCACTTTAAGAGGTGTTCAAGCATATTTCATACAAATTACTCCACCAGAGGCCAGGTGCAGGATTCATGGACTCTGGAGTTTGTTATATCTGTGTAGCTCACACAGAGGGCCTGCCAACTAGCCCTTGGAGTCACTCTGGTCATCCTCAGTTCAAGCAATAAGGCAGGCCTCAAGCAGCAGGGCAGTCCTCCGGGGGGGGAAAGCCAAGCCTCAAGTAGCAGGGCAGTTCTCAGGGGTCCAAGGCAGTGCTTCTGAAACCTACCACAGTTTCAGGAGTGTACTGAAGAGTTGATCTGAGGGTCCTATATTTACACCCATCGCCAGCATTTGAAGTGGGTAACTCTTCTAGGCTACCTCCACATCTGGTTCTGAAAAGTTCTTCCCTTACCCTACCACGGCTCCAAATGGTCTGGGGTGACAAAAGTCTAGTGGCAGGTTCCTTTGTGTGTGCTGAATGCAGTCCTTTGAAATGTAAGTGGGGCAGGGAAAAGCTCCGCCTGCAGCATTCCAGGAACAATGTATGATCTTGCCAAGACCTAGTGCCCCTTTGTCCCACTGTCTGGGAGGAATAAACAAAGCCCAGTAGCTTAGCTAGTCATAGTCATGTGACCCAGTAAACTGTTAGCGGATACCAATTGGTTAGGGCAAAAAAATGCCAACATTTATATTACAATTAATTTGAGTCCAAATATGGAATTTCTACCTGCTCCCAATCAAATGTTCACACTTATTAAATGTAATAAGGTAACTCAATGTTATCCAATGGGAGAGATAGGACTTACAATATTGAAGAACAAATTTAGGTGTTGTTCACTACCAGAAAATTTAAAACTTAAAAAACACATGCTCTATTTTTCAAATACAATGCACCCTGCTGAATGTGCTTTTTAGGGCCTACCTTAGAGGTGAAATAAAAAGGGTGGTTTAGGGCTAGCAAAAGGTTATCTTGCCAGGTAGGTCGAATTGGCAGTTTTAATACTGCACTACAGGCTGCAATGATAGGCCCGAGGCATGTTTTGGAGTACTACTTAAGTGGGTGGCAGTGTGAGTGCTGCAGGCCCACTGGTAGCATTTAATTTACAAGCTCTGGGTACATGTTGTACCATTTACTAGTGACTTATAAGTAAACTAAATATATCAATCAGGTGGAAGCCAATTGCACCATGTTTAAGGGAGTGAAACTAAGCACTTTAGCACTGGTTAGCAGTGGTAAATTGCACAGTTCTAATGCCAACAAAAACATAATTCATTAAACAGGATGCGTGAAGGCAAAATGTTTGGGCGAAAGCCACACCAAGGATTACAGGTCTAGCACCATGCAAATAGTCTATCAAATCTACACATGGACAACACTAGGCAGTGCAAATGATCTTTGTCTTACAGTGTAGAAACCAAAGGATCCCTTCCAAGGCAGACATCAAAGAAATGTTCTTGATGGTCAGACAGTGACAAGTCAGTTCATAGAATCACAATACATCAAGTTGCAAATGCATCAAGCTCATAGGCTGTTACTTTTACATCGAAAAAGAACTCATCAACAATTTACTCTTCGTTTTGCTCAAAATTAAATGAAACATTAAAGATTGGAGATGTGTTTGGAGCTAGTAAAGGTGACTAATCATATAACAAATATATCTATATGGAAAATCTGTTTACCTAATTTTTGCAAGCCTTAAAATGTATTTCCTAAACATTGTCAATATTTAATAAATGTTATTATTTTTATAACTGGCAAGAAGGTGCAGTGAGATAAAATGCTAGATTCTGCATCTGGCGTGAGCTGCAGAGCACAAGGTAAAATTCTAGCAGTACCAGTTCAATAGTTCACCCATCTGAGGATGATAAATTGAGTATCATTAAATCTGGTAATATTTTAATTTGTTTTTAGTGTGCTGAGAAACAGCATAAAACCCTTATATAAAAATTATTAATGTTACCAAACAACATTGAGATGTTGAAAGGTTTATGTTTGTGTTTTATAAATCATCTTAAAAGCAACACTTCTCTATGTTGATGTAATTTTTAAAAAGTATTAAAGTGTATTTTGGTATTTTTTGAACAAAATAAAGAGAATCACCATTTAAGGCATTTTTTCATTGTGGGCATGGAATAGTTTTCGTAGTACTGAATTCAAAATGTTATAATGCTTACTTTATTTATGTGTAAAACAACACAATATGGCACTCTTTAAGAGAGCTCTGTTTGTTTTTTGCCTATGCAAACACATCTTTGCACAGAGATGGAAACTTGGAGTTTAACGGTAATTATCACCCCCGCAATTTACCGCAGGTGAATTTCAGCCAGTCAAAACTGCTGAAATTTACTAGGAGGAAATGTCCACTAAATAACAGTGCATGCATATTTTGTTCTGAAAAGCCCCAAAATCTCTGTGCTATTTCCCAACTGGATCGTGAAAACTCGTGATGGCAGTTATTTGTTTGACCTGTTGAACACTGATCCCCACTCTATTATTATTAATCGAGTCTGATAAATAACTAATCCCCCAGCAGGCCTCTTAAAAAGGACCATAATTGATAAATTGATGATGAATTATTTCTTTACATTTTTGAAATACCATAGATTTATTTTGGTCCATGACTTTCGACGGAATGAAATGAGCCAGGCATTGATCTCTACCCAGATACAGGAACTGATGAAGCACATACCTATCCCTTAGAATTAGTTGCTGTGACTCACCTATGGGACCAGGACCTGCAACTGGAGTACACTGATAATAGAAATTGATGCATAAATGAGGTGACCATCATCTGGAGCTCAGGGAAAAATGTTATTAGGGTTACAGTGGTAAACAATATACACCTCCTCTTCCTTTTCACCACACGAAAGACCAGTATGTGTGGGTTAACTACTTCAATCATCAAAATGGGAGAAGTAGTATAATGTCTATGGATACACCATGGGTGAAGGTAGGAAACATCCAGTGCTACTATGATAGAACTGTAGTTGTAATCAGGCACATGCAGTGGAAGCACTAAAGCCACAACCAGTAGTGCAGTAAATTGTTGTGTTGTGGCATAGCGTGGAATAGCATACAGTGGAGTGGTATAGAATGGAGTGATGGAGCGTCGAATAGCATAGAGTACAGTGTTGCAGAATGGAGTTGGGTAGAGTGAACTGGCGTACAGTGTAATGGTGTACAGTGGAGTGGTGTTCAGTGGAGTGGCGTAGAGTAGAGTGGTGTAGAGTGGAATAGCGCAAAGTGGATTGGTGTAGAGTGGAGTGTCATAGAATGGAGTAACATACAGTTGAATAGCATAGAGTAGAGTGGCGTAGAGTGGAATAGGATTGTAGTTAATGTAGTGTGGCTACCAAGTTCAATACACTGTTTATGGAAGTGAGCCACTTATAATAATTCGAAGGTGTTGCACAAATTTTAAATTTAAGATATAAGTGCAACTTTAGAATAGCTAAATGTTTGTGTGCTTTAAGTTTGGTTTGAATAGAAAGAATAAATAAAGTTATAGAAATGTAAACGTGGTGCATACATAATACATTTCAGGTATAACTATAACATAAGAATGTCTAATGTTTGTGCAGTTTAAGTTTAGTTTCTATAGAAAGAATACATAAAGTTTTTCAAACTGTAACTAAGGTTTAATCTTTGTTATTTTCATTGAATCTGTATATGTATATTTATATATATATATATATAATTTATATATATATATATATATATATATATATATATATATATATATATTCACTGAAAAAAACAAAGGTTACAGGGACGTTATAGATAGGCTGACATTTTACTTGTACAAAACCAGAGAAATGCTGCTGTTATGGTTAGCTCAGCTAACTATAACTCACGTCTCTGCAATGCACTGCTTATGACCTCACATATTACATCACTCATGACATGGTCAGTGACATCACTCATGACATCACTGATGACATCTCAAATAACATCACTAATGATATCACTGATGACATCATCCAGTGACTGTGAGTGTTTCAAAAAAGTTTATGAATGTTAAATATATATACCAAGGTGTATTGATGAATCAGTGGGTGTATTAGTGCCTGCTTGGATGATTTAGTGGGCGCGTGACTGACTGTATAAGTGAGTGATTAGGTGTCTCAGTGAATGCATAGGTGAATGACTAGGTTATGTGAATGTCTGTTTCAGTCTGTCAGTTGGTGTATAAGTGGCTGTATGTATTGGTGAGTGGGTACGGAAGTGGCTGTATGGGTGATTGGTTGTCTGAATACCTGTATGAGTGTCTGTGTGGGTGTGTGAGTAGGTGTGTGACTGCCTGCAATGATGAGTGAGTGGGTGAGTCAATGGCTGTATGGGTTAGTGAGTGTGTGTGTGTGAGGGGCTGTATGTGTGAGTGAATGTGTGTATGGCTTTGTCAGTGAGTGAACAGATATGTCAGTGGTATATGGGTAAGTAACTGCATTTGCGAAAGGCAGTATATGTGAGTGTTGGGAGTATATGAGCGACTGTATGTGTGACTGAGTGATTGCAAGAGTGGTGTATGGGTGAGGGTGTGCTTGTGTCAGTAACTGTACAGGTGATTGAGTAAGTGTTAATATCTGTATGAATAAGTGAGTGGGTGTGTGTATAACTGTATAGGTGAGTAAGTGGCAGTGTAATT
This sequence comes from Calotriton arnoldi, assembly GCA_963921515.1. Lineage (NCBI taxonomy): Eukaryota > Metazoa > Chordata > Amphibia > Caudata > Salamandridae > Calotriton > Calotriton arnoldi. The sequence continues at coordinate 1,522,327 of CAWUFW010003263.1, forward strand.
AACTCTATTGGTGAGTGACTAGTTGTGTGAGTAGCTCTATGGGTGACTGACAGTGTGTGAGTGGCTGTATGTGTGTATGAGTGTATATATTAGTGGCTGTATTGGTCAGTGAGTTGGATATGAGTGGTGGTATAGGTGAGTGTGTGCTTGTGTCAGTGACTGTATAGGTGAATATGTGTTAGTATCTGTATGAATAAGTTAGTGGGTGTGTGTTTAACTGTATAGGGGAGTAAGTGGCTGTGTGATTGACTTTATGGGTGAGTGAGTCGGTGTGTGTATAGCTCAATGGGTGACGGACAATGTGTGAGTGGCAGTATGGGTCTATGAATGAATATATCAGTGGCTGTATTAGTGAGTGAGTTGTTGTATGTGTGGATGTATGGGTGACTGAGTGGATGTGTGTGTAGTCTTATGAATCAGTGACTGGGTGTGTAAGTACGGGTATGGGTGTGTTAATGGTTTTGAGAATGTTAGTGTGTAAGTAGGAGTATGTGTATGAAAGGTTATATTGGGGTGAGTGGATGCGTCAGAGATTCTTTGGATGATGTCATCAGTGATGTCATTTGATATGTCATCAGAGATGTCATCTGCGATGTCACTGACCATGTCATGAGTGATGTAATATGGTTTTGTATGAGTAAAATGTCAGCCTAACTATTGTCCCTGTAACCTTATGTTTTTTCAATGAATTTCTAATTTAATTTTTTTTATTCTATTTCCTAACTATAACGTCCTTGTAACCTGTGGTTTTTTTCAGTGAATTTCTAAGGTTTTTTTAACTAGCAGCTACGTTTGAACATTTGTGGAGAAAGGCGCTGGGCCTCTGACCAGTTCTCAGGAATCCCACTTTGTGGGACTTACAGGAGGTACCTGGAAGGCTTCTTGTCCCCCAAGGTCCCTTAGGGTTAAAGTGGACTTCATGCCCAAACCAGTAGTATACTATGAGCAGCATTTGCAGAATGGTGGAGAAAGTGGGGTGTGGTCTCCGAAGACCTCTTAGCAATCCTGCTGTGTAGGACTTACTGGATATAACATGAGGGGCAATTGGGGGTCAAATACCGCTCCTGTTACTTCTAGTAAGTCTCACTCAGAAGGATAGCTTTGACCTGGTAGGAGGCTATGCCCTTAATCTCCACCACTCTGCAAGGGGCCTCCTGGCACACTGCTCGTAGGTGGTTGAAGTCCCCTCGGCTATTGAGGGTCCTTGGTGGCCAACTAGCCTACCTGTTACCTCCAGTAAGACCCACACTGCTTCAGAGACTTATATGGACTTGGATTAAGGTTTATACATCTTGAACATGTTTTAAACCTCACTTTTCTCTACCAGTTTTGTTAGAGTGGTAGAGCTTGCAATGCCTCAATGAGTGTGTCAGTGCCTTTTAAGGGACAAGATGACACATGTAAAGAAGCCTATAGGTAGTAGACTACATCTGTTTCACACTGCATGCTCTGCAAATGTGCATAGTAGAAGCTGCATGCATCACTTACTGTTCATTATACAGGGCACACACGTAAAAAGCTGAGTGTTCAAGTGCTTCCATGACTCCTGCCTAGCTAAGAGATCTGTGCTTCTCAAACTGAATGCTGAAGTAGCTCTAACACGATTTGAGCAAGGTTATGATATACTGTATTGTTTTTTAGTTAGGGTGATCAGCTACACCACACATTGTTATATTCTATATAGGTACCATAATATTGGCCCAGGTAACTTCATAACCCTTCACCTATATTCTTCCCTACATTGCACTTATAACGGTTTACAGGGACTGACCTTTTACCTAGATACAACACTGCATTCAGAACACAGGTTTTCCCTAGTTCGAAATCTCATACATTATGCATGAGGATTCTCAGAAGCACAGCAGGACTACCATCTCCTGTATAATATCTATGTATAAAGTTCATGCCCGGCGTCATCCTTAGTCCGACACAGTAATACAGCGAGGTAGGACCCCTGGGGAGACCTATGGGTATATATACATCACATCTTGCTAAGATAGACATAGGAGATCAGGACTTCCTGGCAGACACACTGACCAGAGACGCTGGTCTGCATGCAGACACTCCAGCTCGCAGTGGTCTAACATCCCTCACAGGGTGTCCAACGCAAGACCAGGACGGGGTCCCACAGTCTCTCACTTCAGGTAATGGGGTTGCCTTTATCCTAGAGGGATTCTTGGCTTAACACCTACACACATGCTAGGTACACTTAGGTATATCTAGTTAGGGAGGCATTGTAGGAGTACGCATCTTTTTATTATCGTGTATTTTATGTACTTGTATGTATTCATTATTACTGCAAGATGGTAGAGCTTTACCTTCCGTTTACTTTCATAGTGCTTCTAATCCTATATATCTGCTACTGTCTAACGGTTGTTGCAGCTCATCTATTTTACACCAGAATAACAACTGTTCAATAAATACTTATTGAAAACGCCCAGCCTGTTTATTCTGTGTATCTCTCTAAGACAGACTAAGTAAGCACGAGTGACTGAGCGAAAAGTAGTATATTGTTTCCACAGTCCTGAGGGATCAGGGTTGTCATGTTCGATGGTTGCCAAGAACTATTCTCTCCTTGGTAAGAGGAGAGTCTAGTGGCACTGTGAGCTAGCTGGTACAAAAGGCCAACATACCCGGTGGGGGGGGTTAAGAATCAGTCCAACAACAATCCTACAGTGTATGCTGTCCGAATGCGCAGATCCTGTATAGGTTTTATAGGAACTACACAACAACGTGTCAGATTTCACATAGAAGTGCAGACATACCTTAGACATTATAGGATTCGGACGTTCAAACTTGATACAATACGCTTTCAGTTTAAAGCCCACACTTCTATATCAACGGCCTTCTTGCACTGTATCTTTGCAGAGACTTATATGGACTCGGATAGAGCTTAATACTTCTGGCAACATGTTTTAAACCTCACTTTTCTCTGCCAGTTTCATTAGAGAGCAAAAGACACACAGGTGATGGTCGGAGTGCAGAACAAATCAAAACATTCACCCACAGTCAAAAGATCTGGGTTAAATCCATCATTCTTTTGCACACCATGCCACCCCAATGTAGACCTGGCCTCATGCAAATCAGTCTTGACCCTGTGCCTCATGGGAACAGTCCAGCCCGAACTGCCAAGCCAGGTCCTCCCTGGACCGGAAACAAGCATCCTAGGACCGGTTTCGGGGTTTCACCCCTCATAGGCCAGGATAGCTTGAATCCAGTGGCACAATGAGCCCGGGACCCACGTCTGGGCATACCCGGCGCACTTAGGGCGAGAAAGCAAAAGACGCATAGTTGAAGGACGGAATACAGGACAAATCAAAACATTTACCCCCAGTCAAGAGATCTGGGTTAAATCCATTATTCTTTTGCTCACCATGCCACCCCAGTTTAGACCTGGCCATATGCAAATCAGTCTTGACCCTGTGCCTCATGGGAACAGTCCAGCCAGAACTGCCAAGCCAGGTCCTCCCTGGACTGGAAACAAGCATCCTAGGACCGGTTTCGGGGTTTCATCCCTCATCAGCCAGGATAGCTTGAATCCAGTGGCACAGTGAGCCCGGGACCCACCTCTGGGCATACCCGGTGCACTTAGGCAAGAAAGCAAAAGACACACAGGTCCTAGGATGCTTGTTTCCAGTCCAGGGAGGACCTGGCCTGGAAGTTCAAGCTGGACTGTTCCCATTGGGCGCAGGGTCAAGACTGATTTGCATATGCCTGGGTTCAAACTGGAATGGCTTGGTGAGCAAAAAACTATGGATTTCGGCCCAGATCTCTGTACTGGGGTGAATGTATGACATTGTTCTGCATTCTGTCCATCAATTGTTCTCTTTGCAAGTTTCATTAAAGAGGCAGAGCTCGCAATGCCACTCTTCTGAGTCTTAGCGTCTTTCTTGAGAACTCAATGAGTGTGTCAGTGTCTTTTTAGGAAGAAGATGGCACATGTGAAGAATCCTATAGGGGCTAGACTATCTCTGTTTCACACCACATGCTCTCTAAAGGTGTATAGAAGAAACTGCATGGGTCACTTTCTGCTCTTTATACAGGGCAGATTGGTATGAAGCTGTGTGTTCAAGTGCTTCCATGAGGTCTGCCTAGCTAAGAGATCTGTGCTTCTGGGACTGAATGCTGAAGTAGCTCTTTTGTATTCAATTTCAATATGTATGAGGAGTGTGGAACGTTTATTCAAGAAATGTGGAAAGTAACAGCGAATGTGTGTTGTGATATATGCCTCTGGATAGCGCTTAAATGATACCTCATCAAAGCTAGAAAACACAAATCAGCTGTTCTGTCAGTTGGCACAGCATGGGGCTTGCTTTCTCATCCAATCACATCTCACAGTATCTTAATGTATTACAAAACATGTACAATATTTACACCTGCATATTCTTTCACAAGCTGTTTACCAGCTTGGCATGCTAAAAAAACAGCAAGAGGTCTTTTGCTCAGGAACAGCACATTTGAACACTGTGGGTTTAACAGGTATATCATGTTCGTACCACTCATCAAATGCCCCAAAAGGCACCGATGTTAAAAAATAGACATTTCCATCTGCTTCAAAAATGCAATGAATGTTTTTAGGTCCAGTGTTAGCCAAGACTTTTTTTTTAATAAACAATTACGCATAATCTACTCACTTGTAGGGGTTTCCAGACGGCACTCATCAGTCACTGGTCTGTTGTTGTATCATTTACATTTTTCTTCTGCATAATACAGCATCCAGCATAGCGAAATCTGCTTGTTCACAAAGAGCACATCCACTCACAAAGTACTTGCCTCCAGTTCAAGGGACTGATATGGCAATGCATGCATTGTCAGGCCAAAGAAATATTTTGAGGTTCTAGTAATTGCCCCATCAATAAATATTACAAAACCATCAGAAAACGCAAGGAGCATTGACAAAGTCAAAAGGCTAAGCACCAATTCAAGAGCTATTGGCCTTGTCAACATGTGCTTCATCACCACTCTAAGTATATATCATTGAAGTGTTTGTACCTCTGCTTCTGTTCCCGGTTGCAATTGACACTCTTGTCCAGTCCACAACACACTACACACAACAGAAGGAACAGGCTTCGGTGTGGAGCACATTAGCAATTCATACAAGTGCCCCTTCCATAACGCGCACAAAATCCCCAATTTAGACAAGGTTTAGTCACTCTGTGCGTGTGTGGATACATTCCGCAATTGGGTCAAGCATACATTTTAGGCACAGTACGCTGCACACAACAAAAGGAATAGGCTTTGGTGTGGGGCACATTAGCAGATTTTTCACAATCCATCACCAGTGTGGTTGACTGAGCACGACAGATCACTTTTGCTAGCTGTCGTAGGTGTGCACCTACAAAACTCCTACCAGATTCCTTATCTACAGGTTCCATTACTAACTCAAAGGCAGTTTTCGAGACTGCAGTGATAACATCCCCAAACAAACCTTGTATTTTTTGTGAAGACATAGTTCACAACAAAACACATAATTGTACTCAACAACACAATTAAATACTACACCACATGCATTCTAACCACACCACATAATTCAACGTCATACCACAAAATTCAACAGCAAACCACATAAATAAGCTCCACTACATAACACTGAACAGCACAAAATACCATTCCACATATTTACACTCCATGATACACAATCCCACTCCACATAATTACAATAAAATCACTGCCACTTAATTGCTATCCACAGAATTCCACAGAACACCATACCGCATAATTACACTACACAAACCCACTCCACACCACACAAAGCCATGCCACACAATGCCACTCCTAACCATTTCAAACCAACTCACATTAATCTACTACACACCATGTACATCCACTCCACTCCATAACATATAGGTAAAACACATTTACAACACCAATACCTCTAACTCTCGTTTTGCTTTATTTGCTGAAGCACATGCTTTTGCCTTAGGGGGTCTGTATTAATTACAATTCATGCATTAAATCCTGTTGGAGGTCACTTCCTAGGCCTTTTCTGTTAGTTTTTCTAAACTTAATATATTTTGTTATTTGGAAAAAATGTAAACGGTTTAAATAAACAGGGCATAAAAACAACATTTAAAATGTATAGCTACAATAGGTGTGTGGAAGGGCGTTAGTGGATTTTGAACTTTACAAACATTATCTATTTTTACACACACAATTGCACAGTTCCACATCACACAAATAAACTCAACATGTTTCCAATACACACAACATAATTCAACAAGAAACCACATAACACAAATCAACAACACAATTACTTAAAACACCACAGACATATAATGCACACCACATTTTTAACATTGCACCACAAAATTTGAACAGCACACCACATAATAAAACTCCAATACATAACACTCCACAACATAAAGTACCATACCACATAATTACTCTCCAAAAACACACAATCCCACTCAACATAATTCCTATGCACTAAATACCACAACATTTCTATCTACATAATTCAACTGCACAGCATACCACATAATTCCTCCCCATGTATACAGTGGAAGGATCCACATCCAATGTAACACACCTTCCCGTTTGAAGACAAGACAACAGAACAGACTAACAAGAGCAACCTCACACTTAAAGACAAAATTATCCCATGAGAACGAAATCATTCTGATATAGATTACCACTCAACACATGCTCCAAAACTGAACACTCCTGGCAAACAACATAACCAGACATGAGATACAGGAAGAGTCTAAGCAAATGACAATGAGCACCCAGGATGGAATGACAAAATACAAACTACATGGGAACTCTGGCATAGCTATTGTCTGGGCCACACTATCAACACAGACTATAATTCATAAGCGGAAACACAAAACATTTAATTTCCACAAAGTTCCCCAAACTAAATCCATGTTGAGTTGAGACTTGAACACGCCACAGGCCATATTTATCAGCAATTCAAGCAACTCAACGCAGCAGGCCACCTTGTTGTGCTGCATGAAAAGGAGAGGGCAGGAATGTGCCGTATTTAACATATTCCACTGCATTCTTGCTCTCTGCCCTCACTGGCTCACAGACTGTTGCCTAGCATCAACTCAGGCACCTTTGCACCATAGTGCAAGGGTGTCTGCATTGTAGGCAGGAGTGTTTTAGTGCAGGAAAGGTCACCTTCCTGTACAAAAACAATCCTCTGATGCTTTTTCCTCCTTCTACGTGTGCTGCAGAATGCAGCACATGTAGAAATAGGAAAAAACAAGTAGAAATAAAGATATTTCTCCACACTGCGCCTCCCTTGGGGATACGGAGCATTCTAACACATTCCAAGGTCTCCCAGTACTCGTAAATCTGAGAATTCTTCAGAATCCATGGGTAGATGCGTGAGAACACCCACGCTCCACCCATGGAACGACTCCCTGGAGCAGAGTACCACAAGGCAGTGACTTTCACTGCCTTGCATTACTCCAGATTTACTAAGCGTAATGGCAGTGGTTTTTTGTCATTTTAAAATCCAGGTATGAGGAAGGAAATGTATTACATGGAAACTGCATTGCATGCATTGAAATAAAAAAAGAGGAAATTAAATGCTGTCCATGAAAAATCTATTCAATTGCATGCAGATTGAATTTAGGCCTTTAGAAAGGCCAACAGATCTATGCATTGTAGTGCAGATTTATTAATATTTGCCCAATGCAAAGCAGCAAGTCAACTTGCCGCACTGCATTGTACTGCGTCAATGGAGAAGAGATGTTTTAAGGCAGTGAGCAAAATGGGCTCTGGCTCAGGGCCCCAGCCTAGTATTAAGAAATCCGGGAATGCACCAAATCCATGGGGGATGCATGGGAACACCCATGCTTTACCCATGGAACACCTTCCCATGGCAAAGTAACTCGTGCAGATACTTGTGCTCAGGGCCGGACTGGGAACCAAAACTGGCCCTGGCAAACAGCCCGGGGGGGGGGGCTAGTTTGAAAGCACCATTCCCATCTCGCTGCTGCCGCTTTCATTACAGGGGCCGATATTGCAGCAAATCCGGCCCCTGTTAACAAAAACGGCCCACCAAGGGTCCAAAACCGGCCCCTATCCTGGCGGGCCACCGGGGAAACGCCCGGTGCCTACGACTGCGAGTCCGACCCTGCTTGTGCTGCCTTGAGTTACTCCTGATGGGGAAGATTTACAAGCCCCTTGCACCACCAGTGCATCACTTTTTGTGACGCACCGGTGGTGCATTTTACTGCCACATATTTACAAGGACAGGAAAAGCCACCCTGCGTGACTTATCCTGTCCTTGTAAACATGGCCCTTTGCATACAGCACTCTGCATGAAAGGGGCGTTCCATGGGTGTTGCTGTGTGTGTTTCCACGCAACACCCATGGAACCAGACACATTTCCAGATTTACGAGACACCGTAAATCTGGAAATGCGTCTGAATGCTACGCCTCCCCAGGGGAGGGGTCGGGAGGTGCAATGAGGAGAAATGTATTCATTTCTCCTCATTTTCTTCCTCTTTCTATGCGTGCTGCATTCTGCAGCACACATAGAAAGAGGAAATCACCTCTGGTGATTGTTTATGTACAGGAAGGTGTCCCTTCCTGTACATTACCAATCACCCCACGATGCAGGAATCCTTCCACCATGGTGCGAAGGGTGCCTGCACTGGCGCATGGCAGCAGTTTGTGCACCAGTGCAGAGGGAAGCACAGAGATGCGACATATTGTTGCAAATATGTCACATCCCTGTGCTTTGAAAGTGACTCAGGGGGATATTCTCAAGAACGTGCGATAATCTTCGGCAAAATATGTTAACGCAATTTTTCACATCGCCTTCTATCGCGGGAAAATAACTCTGTGTTAACGTCGTATTCCCAACACGGCGGTAACATGCGATAGTTTCCCGATAGCGCGTCAAATGTCCGCGATAAAAGCACCGGGACTGCGATAAAAATCTAAAGCCGAACGTGAAAAAAGTGGCGATGGGCCCAACCACGCTAAGAAAATCAGCGATAAGCTGCGCCAGGCCTGCAATTCACACACGTCAGGCGGGAAAAATCACTATAAAAGCAGAAAAAAAGAACACAAACAAAACCAAAACAACTGCGAAGTACAATGGAGGTAGCCGGAGCAAGTACAGAGGACAACCAGAACCCCACAAGCACCACCGAGGACCAGCCTGGGCCCTCGGGTTCAGGGAAGGGCAAGGAGAAGTAGAAGAGGAAGACGCGGTTCAGTCCGCAGGAAAACAGGATCCTGATAACGGAGGTGGTAGAACACCATCAACAACTGTTCGTCACCTCCACTGTGTCATTGGCAACAAAAAATGGAATATGGCAGTCCATCCTGGACAAGGTGAATGCAGTCGGAGTGCTGTGGAGGACAATGGAAGAGCTCAAGAGGCGCTGGAATGATGTGAAGCTCAAAACCAAGCAGAAACTCGGCAACAACCAGAAGGCAGCAATGCAGACTGGAGGTGGGAGTCCAGCGCCACAGGAGGAGCTGGATGAGATGGAGGAAATGGTGTCCACAGTCATCAGTGTGGAGACGGTGGCAGGAGTTGGGGGACCAGACACTGCTCTACATGACCTGACACAACAGCAACAGGGTGAGTAACGACCAGGGACTGGGGGGACGGGGGGAGATGGGCACAATGGCACACATGCACAATTAAGTATAGCACAGTGCTCACCCACAATGACTCTGGATCATGTCCCTGATCCCCTTGGCACACTGCAGCACACATAGAAACAGCAAGTAGGCCCCCGTCGACTATGTGCCCAGAGGGGACCCTTCCCACACATCACTAATCTCACAACCTGTAGAAATAAAAACCTTCTTAGGGGTTCACTGATACATCTGGTCCTTAAGACCAACAAAGAAGAGATTGGCACAGAAGCTGTAATATCAAAAAAACATGTTTTATTAACCTCAGATGAGGGAGATTGCATCTTACGGTACCCGCAGGCCACTGTAGGAGGCATTCTAATGAGTGCAGAGAACAGGGTCCTTATATATGTATTTGTTATATAGTCAGCATAAAATCAAGGGAGGTCCTAGCACATACAAGCATGCTTATTGACTAATATGGGTATACAAAATTTGCTTGCTCCACAAAGTGGGAGGGAGACTAAACTGCTTACATGAGTAAGAATAGCCTGACAGTTCTATACTAGGAGCAGGTGCATTCTACCAGCTAGGCCTCTCTGAGCTTGTGCAAGACTCTGGAAGAGGGAGAAAGCACATGGCGAGCACATGGCTAACTAAAATGGCTGCCAAGTACAAAATGGCTTTCAGCTCATGCTAACAGCGATTCCTGCAATCTTTAACAGATGATCCTTTTAGCATGAGCTAAAGACATTCCCATGATCTAGTAGAGACATAGAAAATATTTTGCACATTTTCTTCTCATAAATTCATCAATATCCTATGCTAGGTGGGCATTTACATTCTAAACATTTCATTAAGCAGGTATATACAAGGTATAAGCAGGAGTACAAAGTGAACAGAGCATTGGGTCATACAGGTAGCAAGAGAGAATAATGACTATTATCTCAAACAGAAATCTCAATATTTTCCAATCCTAAGCAGAAAGCAAATACCAAAACCATCTAGTCTAATTTTAAGTTTCAGGGCTCTGATGTATTTCAGTGACTATTAATGTCAATTTCAAAATAGCCAACAGCACATACCTAATAAAAACATTTTCAATAGACTTTCTCAGTATTTTTATGAGGGCTAAATTATCAATTAATATACTTAAGGAAAGAGTAAAGTAACATGCTCAGATGAACTTTTCTCGTGCAGAATAAACATTACTCTTAAAAAATATTAAAGCAATCAGACATATTATTACAAAAATAATTGTGGCTCCGGGGGACCAGGAGGACCACACAGGGCCATAGGAATTAGGACAAGGAGCCGCAAGGGCTGCTCCTCCAAAAAAAAATGGGACGACCAAAGGGGTACATTACTAACAAAAAAAGAGTCCTTGGGAATTTCTAGAACCAACCAGCCAGAGGGAGTCTTCTCCCTGTGTCCGTTTGAGCCTCACAGGCAGGTTCTTGTTGTTCCCACGGTGGAGCTGCACAACTCGCAACTCAAGAATCACAGAGAAGGAAAAGTCTTTCTTTCAGGATAGGGCAATCACCCCCCAGGGCAAATACCCTCAATGATCCTGTCCAGTGTCTCAGGCAGTGCACCAGTTTTCTTCACTTTAATCTAACAGGCACCAAGGGCACAACACCTGTACCCTAAACTAAAGTCCTTCCCTAACTCCTGTATTGCACCTCTGGCGCACTGCTCTTTTGTTAGGGCCACAAATTGTACCCAGTGTGCTCGGGCATCTCTTGATCAACAAACAAAGGCGTAGACTTGCATTCACTTGGGACCAGGACTCAAAGGCCTGAAGCAACCCTTGTTTCAAAGGGGTCACCTCAAGCAAAAGCCTCCTTGCCGTCCTTGTCGTTCTGTGACTCTCTCAGCTGGGCATCAAAAACTGGATCCACACAAAGATTTCTCCATCCTGATTTGTAACCCCGTCTTTCGCCCAAGACAGTGGCAGGGGTACACACTTCACGTCCCAGTGCTTCCGCCTTCACTGAGGTCCTAGTTGCCAGCAAGGCCTATGCTGGTTCCTTTCGTTTTAACTGTAGGCTGGACTGGTGCTGACTCCCAGGCTGGATCTGATGTCCGGGCCCCTCTGGCAATGGTTGTAAGGCAGCAAATATCTATTGGTGGACAGAACAAGAGGTCTTTAGACAAGGCACAGAAATAATCTAACAACAGAGAGGATAGTCTCAGAATACTCTCTTAGTCCTGGGGCGCCCCATACATTAGCAAGGCACCCAAGAGCCACTTCATCTATCTGAGAGTAGAAAACCCTGGACCTATTGGCAAGTATAAAAGGAACGTTTTGGTGAACTGACAAGAGTAATACATCACCCAATCCCAAACAGCCAAGGAAGTCTGTGTTCATTTACTAAATTCTGAGGAAAGAGAAAAACAATACAGACATACTCCAAATACTTACATTGGTGTATTCCTATATTACCAATCTGAAGAACCCTCAAGAAAAAGGAAATGTTCTACACTTTTACTCATAGATTTTACATTACTTGTACAGGACTGCAGACACTTGTAAAATAATTTCTCTTACATGTTATGCTTAGGACCATGCTCTCATGTTATAGGTGCAGCAGGAAAATCTAAAACTGCTAATTTAACAGGGATTCTTATTGCAAAAAGAACTAAACTTCAACATAGTGAGTACATTTTCTCCAGCAGAACATGTTATGACAAACAAACTCCTATAAAACAATATTTTCCTTCAAAATGTTTGCTAAGGATCACATGATCGTCTTTCCTGCATTGTACTTTTCACGATCTGGACTATGCAACATCATTTTCAAAAGGAAAAAAACCCTATCTCCAGCTCTAATAAGGGCTGTCAGCTTATTGACAGAGACTAGCTAATAAAAAACTAGCAATGCCCTTGCAAAACTGTATAGAACATGAGAATAACATAAACAATAATAGTGTTGCCACCTGAGATTTTTGAACAGAACCCGCCACTATACAGTTCTCCTTAAAGATCAAATAAGGGAACATCAATCTGTTCTACTCATTCTTTCATACAGGATGGGCAGTAACATAGCTTATGTGTTTCATCTTTTTATTAATTCTAACAATTTTAAAACAGTATTACAGAATAGCCAATAACTATCACATGGCCATTTCCTAGACAGCTTAGACAGACTCAAAAAAAAGTAAGAAAAAGAAGAGAGAAAACATAATTTTGCCTACCTTTAATTTGTAGAGGAGCTAGCCTCCTTCCCCTATTTTGACAGTAGGAAAACCTGAAACAGGTTTTACTTCTGTCAATACTTTCAACCCCTATTTGTAGCAACTGGGCACAAACAAACTTGTAGGAGATATCTTAGAAAGTGGCTATTCTCTGATTCAAGCACATCGAGTACTGTAGAAAGCGTCAGCAACAAATGTATCAATTCCTTGAGCAATTGTACTAGATTAACATGAGGGTACATGAATGCAAACTAAAATCCATTTCCTCCTTATCGTAGCCCCTACACAGTATTCTTTAAACTAAAACCATTATTTTATATACCTGGCAGATCAATGCTCAACTGAGGGTTGTTTTCCTTCGTTTCATATGACTGTGCAAAACGTGTGTTTGCCAAAAATAGGAAGCAAAGCTTCTCTTTCTCTCTTTGCGCTATCATCTCGTCTTTCAAAAACTTTTCGAAGGTCGAAGTGTCCCAGCAAACATTACCCTTCACCCTGCTAAGTTGCTAAATGCAGAACTCCGACCTTTGACCCGTTCAGCAGCTGCTCGTTTTGTTTGTGCAAGGCTTGCCATGCGGTTTTCGTAATGCAAAGCAACTCTGGAGAATCACAGCTAAAAGGCAGTCCTGTCCGATCCGTTTGCCAGTAATTTAAAGGTAGGATAATAACGTCTGCTGGTTTCTGTATACTTATTTTCATTTATGTATAGTATGTTGGGTACAGTAGGTCAGCTGTTTATTCTATACTTGCATATACTTTATTGAAGCCTGAGAGCACGTTAAAACTGGTTTGAGTGGTAGAACTGCTTGTAAAATTGTGAATTTAGCTCAATTTCGACTTTGGTGGTAGGGGCACTTAAAAATGAATATCCTACAATATTTTTGCATAATAGGAACCCCCAGAGTGTTCTCTAGATAGCCCAGGAATGGGAAATCAGAAAAGTATAAGATATACCCTTATAAAAATGAGTTTTGTACGGCTGGGTAAAGTGACATTTCACATTTAAGTTCCCTTCTTATTGCGGTACAGCACTGCTTAAATTCAACTTTGATACTAGGAATTCACAGTATGATGATTAGGCTTTATAAAGATGAAAAAACGAATTTAAAGCATTTATGTTTAACAATATATTTTTTTCATATAATTAATTTTTTTATTTTTTAATCAAAACCAACCATTTTGATGATTCCACATTGGAAAAGCAAGCTTCATTCCTAGCCTATCATATTTAAACGCATTCATTCATAACCCTAAGCACAGAAGCCTTACTTGAAACATGAAAAGTCTGCGCCACTTTTTAAAAGGACAGTTATCATTTAACATCAGAACCACAGATGTACTTATGAAAAAAGGCATTAAGAAAGGAAATCCCTACTTTCAATTTTGTTCTCTGTTATCCAAAATAATGAAACTGGTTTTTGAAACTTTTAAAATAATGCAGGCCCTTATACCAGTTTTACACTGACTTAAAATTTCGCTGACTCAGCATTCCTGTCTGTGGCCGTGATCAGGAATAGCCATATGCTATTTATGCAGCTGTTGTTTGTCAGCAGGCGTCGAATTTTCACGCCTTTCTCAGGAAAAAACCCCTTTATTATTTGAAATACCCTGACAGAGTTAAATCCCCATTTGCTGTGTCAAACAGTTTCTTTTCAGTTAGTCAGTTTAAACACAGCTGTTGGAAAGCTTTTTTCTCGGGTGCTGAAAGAAAAGCATGTCACAGTCTATTTAAAAACTGAGGCATTTCAATGCAGTCAAATCTATCTTTCTATAATGTGTATTTAGTTCAGCAACGACCAAATTCACTCATATGATGTGCATGCCTTTTAATGTCTAATACAATGTATTTAAGGAAAATGCTGTAACGTGTATTTTAGTCTATTGATTACAAAACACACAATTTCGTTTTTATTCCTCTGTATGAGGCCTATTTTAATCCTATTGAATACGAATTCTAATTTTATCTTTAGCATTGTGGCAATTTGCACACATGTACAGTGTCGTACTCTGTCAATTTAAATAGTAACATGCAGCTGTTTAGCATATGTTATATAATTAATTCCTGGATTTTTATTTAATATGTAAGAAACTAAATGACATTTTGCATAACAGAATGATGACAGCAAAAAACATAAACAAACTCATTGAGCTCATTCAGACAGTTACAGAAGGGGGTCATACACGCAGAGTACACAACACAGCGCGCTTAAAGCTAGACATTCTTTCACAAAGAGTACTCACACAAGTATTACCAATGTCAAACCACAAACCCCACATAGACATTGAAACACACATTTAACCCACAAATCAACACTTAGGACTGCTTACAAAGTGTACGCAAGACCAACCTATTTGTAAATACTAATTGTAAGTCATATTTACAAGAAGAGCTCTCAAAAGTAGCCCAAAAAACTGTTCCATGGTCAAGAAGCCAAAATACACCAAATTCGCCAGTTTTGGCTGGTAGAACACTCACAAAGCGCTCTGCATATCACCACTTATGAATGTTACTAAGTGCGCAGATCCGGATCCGTTTATGTACATATTTAGTTCCATGGGGTACTTAGTCACCAAGGAAGAAATATCTTTTTACTATACGTAAACCTATTTAGGTATCCCCTCTGAGGGAGTCAACTAAGTACTTACTAAATCCATATCGGTACCTCCAAAACAGCAACACTTTCAACAAAGTGTGCTAGAAGCAGGCATGCCAAAAATATTATAGCATATATAATATTATACTCCAAGTGACACTTAACACAATGTGTGCCGTTCAAGTTTTCAAAGTTAGAGAAAAATCTCCTCATTACCTGCCTATATGAATTGCAATGCATATATAACTTACAAAACAAATTCCAAAATTGGCCAATCATACAAACAAAGCCACAGTAAGTGTTACTAAAACTACCTTACCAATCAAAGGCATCAAACAAACAGCAAGTGCCGCAAAACGGCTCTTACCAATCAAATGGTGTCCAGGTTCCAACTGCCAAGTTCTGAGTGACCTAACGGTCGTTTTAAAATACTCACGCCAAAGAAGTTCTCAGTCGGGAGCGGCAAACACTTGGAGGATCAGATCAGGAAGACCAGAAATATACTGGGCTGGAAGACAAACAATCTCCGTGCGCAGGGTACCTCCTCAGTAGATTCCTGTCGTGTACTCCTCAGTAGATTCCTGTCTCCCTTCAAGACCACTCCCTTGGATAGCCGCTGCACCGATGAGGTCCACTTCCGGGCGCCATTTGTAGAAATAAAAACCTTCTTAGGGGTTCACTGATACATCTGGTCCTTAAGACCAACAAAGAAGAGATTGGCACAGAAGCTGTAATATCAAAAAAACATGTTTTATTAACCTCAGATGAGGGAGATTGCATCTTACGGTACCCGCAGGCCACTGTAGGAGGCATTCTAATGAGTGCAGAGAACAGGGTCCTTATATATGTATTTGTTACATAGTCAGCATAAAATCAAGGGAGGTCCTAGCACATACAAGCATGCTTATTGACTAATATGGGTATACAAAATTTGCTTGCTCCACAAAGTGGGAGGGAGACTAAACTGCTTACATGAGTAAGAATAGCCTGACAGTTCTATACTAGGAGCAGGTGCATTCTACCAGCTAGGCCTCTCTGAGCATGTGCAAGACTCTGGAAGAGGGAGAAAGCACATGGCGAGCACATGGCTAACTAAAATGGCTGCCAAGTACAAAATGGCTTTCAGCTCATGCTAACAGCGATTCCTGCAATCTTTAACAAACCAACCCATACATATGTGCCAAACCCAGCAAAGCGGCGTGTCTGTGAGCCACATTGACAATGCAAGTGACACTGCATGATGAATAGCATGGCTGCAGTCAATACATCATGACATGTTGCACGCCACGACACTGAGGTGGCTGAGTGTGGACCACATCTGTAAAGGAGCAGGTCACACTCTGACACATCCATGTGCACAAACAACCCCTGACGTCAACAACACATCTGCGGACAAACCATGCCCCAGAGTCCCAACTCCCACCAAGAGCCCAATTCACCCAAGTATGCTACATCTCAGCACTGTATAAGCACAGAAGTCAAAGGCACACCTCCTGAAAGGGATAAGGGGCAGCAACATCAGAGCTGCAGGGGCGACTCACCCAAAATGCAGCACACACACATAACATTCAGAGCACATCAACATTGACAAAATGTGGTACAAACTGCAACACGTTCACAACAGAACAGAGGACACAACTGGTGCCGCTTGTGTGTAGAAACTGGCCAATCACATTTGGCATAGCAGGGAAATGTGAGATGATAATGTACAAGTACAAACACACATCTGTGATGTTGTTGAAATGTCCACTGTCCCGCATCAAATAGGCAGCTCCTCCCAAACAGTCACAATGTACATTGTCATGCAGTCTGTATGTAAACCTGTACAATGCGTCAACATATATGTGAACACAATGTTAAACTGCATCTCCCCTTCACATTGCAGAGGGAGAATCAACACCTCCTGCAGAGCAGACCCAACAGCTCTTCACTGATGATGAAGAGGACCTCCACACCTTCGACACCGACGCCCTCCAAGAGCTCATGGACAGCTTTGACACCTCACCTCCGGGAGCAGGGCAGCCCAGCTGCATCGAGGAGTCCCCACCCCCTGCACAGACCACACAGCAGAAAGCACCCACCACCACGGCTGACTCCCAGGAACCCCACGAACAACACATGGCCTTCCAACGCCATGTGTTAGGGTGCCAGGAGAAGATGGCTGATCAGGTGCGGGTGGGGTTCGACCTCATGGCAGCCAAACTAGATGCCATACATGGGTGTCTAAGTCCCATCAGGGACCACTTACAGTCCCTAACGGACAACCACAGTCCGCTCCATGCTCTCCAACGGTCCATGGCTGACATCGCTGCAGTCCTGACTCTGAGACAAGAACAACTGTCTAGTCAGAGTGGCTCCAGCGATGTCAGACGGGAGTTGGAACACATGCGGAGGATCATGGAAAACAGGGAGCGGATGCAGGCAGAAAGAATGGCTGCCACGGCTGCACACCAGCGAGATGTAGCTGGGATCTTCCATGCCTTGCAGACCCTCATCATGGCATTGCTGCCACAAGGCCTGGCGCCGATGAATGCTGCTGCTGCTTCTACATCCACATCTCCGCCCCTTGATGTGTCACTGCCACACAGTGCGGCAGACATTCCACCTCCGGCCCCTGATGCGTCAGTGCCACACAGTGCTGCTGACAAAACACCACCACCCACATGTGAGGCACATGAAACATCAGAGGACGAAGATGCGGATGATTCTGCCTTAGTGGTAAGAAGGAAGCGGTAGCATTCATCTCCGCCATATGGCCTGTTTCTGCTTGGTTCTGCCCTCTGCATCATCACCTTCCGCTGTCCCCTGATACACTCTATGACACTCACCTTGGACCTCGACATGGACTGCCATATTCTGTTTGGTTACCAATGACACAGCAATCAGACTGCGGACTGAAGTCCTCCTTTTCCGATGAACTTGTCATTCCCAAAGGACTCTGGCTGGCCCTCCACGGGGCAACAATGTAAGGTGGGGTTTGCATGGCCCTGTACTGCTCCAGCTTCAACACTCCACTGAATGTGAATAAAACATTCAGATTCACACAGATGTGTCATGTCTATGATCATTCAAGTATGAAAGTATGGATGAATGTAGGGTCCGTGATTCCCCCTTACGTCCATGTTGCCCATGTAGTGGAACTTGAGTCACAGGGTGCAACATTGCCGATTGCGGTCCGTGTGGCACCGACACTACAACAGATACACACGCATCAGTTACTGCCTTGTCCAGCCCAGAACTGGACCATGCCCAGAGCCCCCGGCTCATTGTTCACACCCCTACGCTGGACTGGCATACGCCAGACCAGCCCACTCCGCTTACGCTTACAGGGGGGACATCAAAGCTACATGTCCCAGGTCTTCCCTGTAGTGATGCTGATCACTGGTCTAGTTGTCAGCATGCCACAGCCACTCCCTGAGGGCTGGTGTACACCCACACCACACCCATCCAGCACAGGCGTCACAGGACATGTGACCCTGCCAATAAAAGGGGCCTACCACATCACATCACCCACTGCCGGAGGTGACATGATGGCGTCCGCACCACGAGACTCAATCATAAAGGGGCCATGACCTGTGGCCCACTGGGTTAGTGGCACCCGTTGCACTGTGGCCGGCATGGGCCTACCGCCACGGGACGATGACTTGCGGTGCACTGAGTTGGTTGCACCCATTGCACTGCGACCGGCACGGGCCTACCGCCACGGGACGATGACTTGCGGTGCACTGAGTTGGTTGCACCCGTTGCACTGCGGCCGGCATGGGCCTACCGCCACGGGACGATGACTTGCGGTGCACTGAGTTGGTGGCACCTGAGGAGCAGAGTGGTTGTGCTGCCTGCGATGATGAGTAGACATCGATACTCCGTCCTGCCAATCAGGATTCGATTTGATTTGAGGGCCCTGCTGGACCGCAGTGTACGCCGAAGGCAGCAGTCAGCACACACATGACTCCGCGGTGCAGTGCCGCCGGGTGCGCTGGGGGCCTGTGGTGCGGAATACAGCGATCGGCTGAGGAGGTTGCACCGGCATGTGGTGGGCCCTCTTTGAGACACGCTGGTGGCGGCAGGTGAGCATTGAGCCCTGGGTGCGCTGGGGCGGCCAGTCATCGCTGGGCGGCGGACTGGGCTGGGGACCAGGGCTGGGGTGCAGCAGGCGCACAGCATCACGCAGGCACCACCGGTCACGGCGGCGGCCTCGTGGCTGGGTGGGGGGTGCCACACTGACAGACAGGACCCTGCATGTGATGACGAGATGTGCGCGTTGGCTTGGGACGTAGCCACCTCGTCTCCAGTGTAAATCTGGCCATTGAAGGTGGTCGGCCACGTGTGTGTAGGCCTATGGACAGGATGTGGAGGACACAGAGACACACGCAGTGGTTACTTTGGTGGCCATCCCAGAACTGAACCACGCCCAGAGCCCCGGGCTACTTATTCACGACATACGCCGGCCAAGGCCACTCCGCTCATGCTTACAGGGGGGGACGACAAAGCTACATGTCCAAGGTCTTCCACACTGCCTGAGGTAACCTGTTTGCGTCCACAACACTACAAACACCAGCAGTATATGTCCACATGGACATGTCTGTGCTCTGCATACTGAAGTCTGGCCAACACATCACCGCCACACTTGGCATTGTGTACATTCTTATTGATGGGTCACTTGCCTCCTTCGCACATACTTGGTTCCCACCTCTCCCCACAATCTGCAATTGTGTGGCAGAGGTGCCATGCCGTGGATGGTTTGTCGACATGGCTGGCCACGGTTACCACAGTTACTTGTGTGGTCGTGTCTGGTAGTTGGGCATGTTGCTTGGCATGTTGTATGTGATTTTGTAACGTGTGCATTCCCACAGTTGTGATTTGTGTGATTGTGGAGTTGAGGTGTGTGGTGTGTTCAGTTGGGACTTACCGACGAGCAGTGCATTTCCATAGGTGCCATCCTCCGAGCGCTGGTTGGTGATGTAGGAATCATGCACACTGCCATGGAAGTTTGCGACGACATTCGTGAACAGGCCCCGGTGGTCCACTTTTGCCTGCACATTGATGGAATGCATGTAGTTTCTGTTGCGGTTATTGTGTGCAGTGTCGGAAGGGGGCACAAGTAGTACATGTGTGCAGTCAATTGCCCCAAACACGTGAGGGAAGCCAACTATGGCGTGGTTCCCTTGCTTGGTCTCCAGCTGTTCCTGCGCAGTGTGGGGGAGGTGAAGGTGCAGGGGTATCAGGCTGATACGAACCGTGATGCTTACAGGTATGATGAATCCTGCATGATAAGACCATAACAGGAGTTTGTGTGGTCGTCACCTTCCTTTGCTTTCCTACGAAGGTTATGCCCACACTTACTTCTGTTACGGTCTTTTTGGGCAGGATTTATCATACCTGTTAGCATTCCGGTTTGTCCAAGTACAATACACTGTACCAGGTTACGTTTGTGACTATAAGGACGCTTGACCATTGTCACCATTTATCCTACAGGTTTCTGAATACTGACTTTCGGAATATGGAATTTTATTGGGGAGTTCCCGCAGCATATGCAGTTAATTGGATCCTCACGTTACCCTGATGGAGTTCCCCGTTGGGAATGGAACGCGTTGGCTGAGCTTTTCGTATTGTTGATTTATGTATTTGTAATAAGGAACTGTTTTTACACTACTGTTGACTACTGGTCTTCATGACCTGGCGCACCCCCATTTCAGTGACTACAATCTTGGATCTGGAGCACAGGGGCGTCAAGCAACGGCTGGCGTTGGGGTTGGTTGCGCAGGAACACTACGAATTGGTACTAGCGTGTGGTGCGGATACAGGGGACCACCCTTGCTTTTGTGGACATGCATCCAGGACATGTGTGTGGAAGTTTGATAGGGCTGGCTGTGAGACTCCTCCGACTCTGGCAGTTGTTGGTTGGAAGGTACCAGAGGCCAACAGATGCAGCACGGCCAGCAGCTTTCTCTGCGGAGGGATGTTGGTTGTCCGCTGTGTTGGTACCGTCAGCCTGTGGGCAATGTGGGTCAGGATGCGGAGGATGGTTGTCCTTTTGGGCCTGTAGTGGGCAATGGCATCCTCTGGCGTTGAGTGTCTGAGGCTGGTGCGTTTTAGGAACGTCCACTGTCTTCTTCTGCGCTGCCTAGGTGGTAGTCAGGGGGGTGGTCCGGGGGTGGGGGGGGGTCCTGGGGGTGGTGGCGGTGGGTGTTGTGGCCCTCTTGGGTCTCCAAGCTTCATGAACATTGGCTCCATGGCATCTGTTGGTCTTCAGATGTGGCTCTGGGCTGGGCTCCCTTTCTACTGCAGGTTGTCGTCCTGCTTTACACCAGTAAGAGGCAGGTGTTAAATCCCTGCTGCTAACGCGCCTTATCGCCTGTTTTTGGATCGCTTCGTCGATCTGGCTGGTCGTTGAGAATATCGCGAAGTGGTGTTTTTGTGTGTTTTTGCACGGGAACGCCATATCATTAGCGTTAGTTGTCGCTCTCATCCGTGGCGATGTTTTTTGCGGAAGCTATCGCAGGAAAACTGGCGATATAGGCAGTTTGCACCAGCTTGAGAATAGGGCTATAAATCTATCGCCACTTTTGCGGCACTAAAGTGCCGGTAAGTCCTTGAGAATATGCCCCTCAGTGCGGCGCAGCAAAATGGGTTGCGGCACGCACTGAGTCACTTTCCTTGTAAATCTGCCCCTATGTACTTACTATATGCTAGCACCTTCAAGCGTTAGTTGCAGAAAAGAAACAAATTGCTCGTTTTGTGCGCACAGATTTCGTTTTTTGCTTAGGTATTCTGAATATGTGTCTAATAACCCCCAAAATGTGCTGAAAATCTTACTAGAGTATTCTCTAATATTACTAGGACTAATAGCTCTATTGAAAATGCTATCGCAGACTCTCACCTGCATGTGCCAAGTCATGTTCAGTTGCTCTGGTTGAGAATCGCAGACCTTACTTTAAATTTTGTCTAACAAATGAGAAAGACTCCACTTCATCTAAATTAATGTTACTTGTTTCGTCTCAAATTGTGTCACTTTAATCATCCATCATTCTGTAAATTTCTGATTCTGTGCCATTTAACCACTGTACAAGGAAAACGTATCACACATGGTAAATGGACAAACATGTAATAAATATGTGGTCAACGAAACAAGCTTCCCACATAAAATCACATAATTCTCTGAGTTTCGCCCCCTTTGTTTGATTTTATGATGCATTGATCAGTACGCGAACTTGGTAGACAATAATGCCAATTGGCTATTATATTTTCAGCTTTTTCTGTGGTCTTAGCAAGACTCTGTTACTACTAGATGTTTCCATCTTGACTCCTCTTACGTTTGACCTTCTTGCATTCTGAAATGAAAACGACAGTTTAAGAGAGCTTATGTTGTAGTCTGCTCTTTCCCGCCCTTGGTTTAAATGTTTCTGTCCAGTTTAAATATGCAGTGGCCCAATTACATTCTGAGCACCGCTCTTGTTCTCAAAATGACATCAATTCATATTATCACATTGAACAAATTGGCCCATGCAAATTGGCGTATTAAACTGCGTTTTCCCTCCAAAACATAATTCATGTCCCTGATTTCGCTGAACAAATTGGCCCATGCAAATCGGCATATTAAGCTGCATTTTCCCTTCAAAACAGAATTCCTGTTCCTGATTTCAACCCGTTTTAGAGGCATGCCTGCTTCAATTGTAAATGCATGCAGACCATTTAAAATCAACGCTTATTTAAATCGAGGGAGAAAAAATGATTACATTTCTAACTAACATTATCAAACTGAATGACATAGATAATGAAAATGCTAGAATTGTATATGTTCAGAGGAGAAATCATCCCATAAGAGCATTAATCAGGCTGCCCAAGACAAGCATTACCAGACATCCCGAAATTATGTCACCTGCAGGGAACACACCGATCTTTTACTTTCCCCACAAAGGGGCATATTAGCAAGGGCCTTATCGCCGCTTTAGCGGCACTTTTTGCCGCTAAAGCGGCGATATTTCTATCGCCCAATTAGCAAGCTGTTGCTAACAGCTGTTAGCGACAACAATGAGCCAGCGACCGTTTTGGTGCCGCTTTGCATGTCAGCGATATATCGCTAATGACATGCAAAGTAGGCGTTCCCAACTAAAAGCGACTGAAAACAGTCGCAGACACAACTTCCCCTTATTAGCAATGCCCGCGAAGCGATACAAAAATTCGCGCTAACCGCGATTATCGCTGGAATCTAACACCTGCTAAAAACCTGACTTAACCATTCTAGTCAATGGGAGGTGGATTGTAAGGTTAAGTCCTCACCTGCCTATTAGCAAGCTTTTCATTCGCGCGTTGAATTTATCGCTGGATTTCTCGCGCTATTGCTGGGTTTCGCCGCTATTGCTGGATTTTTATCGCCTTGGAGATAGCGTTGATAATAACGCGTTATCTCCGCGATGAAATCCAGCGATAATTATCGCAATTCCTTGGTAATATCCCCCTAAGTTCGGCTAGGTGAAACTTTGTTGTAAATGAGAAATATCTGTGGGCGCTGGACCTAGGATTACAAATACTTATAGACTATAAGTAAAATAATGGAAATGAAAACCTTTCAATAACGAAGCATATACCTACATCTCTAGAAGCTGTTGTAGAATGGGGAGTTGACCGATAGGAACGAAGGGCTGGGCATAAGGCTGACCTGAGATCGATTCCTTTGAGCGCAGTATGCTGAACCAATTTCTTCAGGATGCCCATAAATCGTTCAACAACACCATTTGCCTCTAGGCAGAGAGGTGTGCTTTTCTGATGCTTGATTTTCAAGCAACTAAGAAAATCTTTAAACTCTATGGTATTGAAGGGTGGACCGTTGTCAGATTTGAGAATGGAAGGAACACCATACGCTGCAAAAATATCTTCCAGCCTCTTGAGGCCTTTGTCATGAGCAGTTGATGATAAATCTTCCACTAAGGGAAAACGGGACTACTCATCAATAACTACCTTGAGATGATGGCCATTGTTTAAGCGTCCAAAAAGATCAACTGCAATTATCTCCCACACTTGTTTAGGAACCTCAGACATATTTAGTGGATGCTGTGTTGTCTTGGGAGATAAGCAGTTACACAAGTAAAATGCTTTCAGTTCCTTCTCGACTTGTTCATCAAGGCGAGTGTTGGACTTGGCCCTTTTTGCAGGGTCATCCCTAAACTTTGTTGGGCTTTCTCCTAGCCTTTTTTCTGACATGGTGTTGGTGGTTTTAGGACTCTGGGCACTTTAGCACTGCTGTCCAGTGTAAAGTGCGTGTGCTCTCTGTGATAAATATGGTAAGATTGGTCTACACCTGTTTGGCCTATTTAATTTACCTGTCAGTCCCTTGTAAAGTGGTATCCCATATACCCAGGGCTGGTAAATTAAATGCTACTGGTGGGCTTGCAGCGCTGATTGTGCCACCCACCAAAGTAGCCTTTCAAACCTATCTCAGGCCTCTGCCATTGCAGGGCCTGTGCGCGCAGTGTTACTGCCGCTGTGACGTGGCACCTAAAGTGTGTGCCATGTCCGTGACCCCCCTTTTACTGCATGTCAGTCACCCCTAAGGTAGGCCCTAGCTAGCCCTATGGGCAGGGTGCATTGTAGGTAAAAGATAGGACATGTACCTTAAGTGTGTGACATGTCCTGGTAGTGACAAACAGCCATTTTGGTAGTAGGACAAGTCACTCAGTGAGGGGTACCGCATATATCTGTTTGTGTCTTACAAAGTCTGCCGATTATTTAAATCAAACACTTGCTGTGGCCCTGCAGCAGCAAGGAAACAGTGTGACGTAAAACAGTAACCCCACCCACAAAACATTAACAACATCGTATGTAAAGTATAAATATAATTTTATCCCCTAACAAAAATAACCTATGTAAAAAATCCCACAACAACACCTGACCCACCCCTCTCCCTAACCCCAACCAATGTCCGAAACGAAAAAGTCCAACCAATTGTCCATGTCCATAATAAACCCCAACGCCCAATTCCCACCCACCAAAAGAAGCAATAAAAAAGGGGCAATCCAACAGGGTCTCAACTCATCGGCAGGCTCGCTTCTCCAGGACATTAATTCGCTCCTCTAGGCAACAATTGCATCCACGGGGGGCAGCAGTGCTAGATAAAGAAGTGCGGTGGCGGGTGGCTGCCAGACGGCGGCGCCGTAACACTGGAGGGCCCTGGCTGGGGCCCGGGGCATTGGAGGAGGCTGCAGCTGCTGCCGCCTCCTCCTCCTCCTCCTCCTCCGCCAGAACCACCAGCTGCCGGTATTCAGTCTGTATGGCCTCCAGCTTCCGGCGCTGGGCCATGGATGCCAACTCCTTCCTGTCTGGTTTCCCTTTGGAAGGAGTAGCTATATCAAGAAGAAAAAACAAGACTATTGTAACAATATACTCCTAGCAAAACAGTAAGACAAATTAATTCTACACATAGTGGCACAGTAGCACTAGCAAGCACAGTACATAACATTTGTGGTATGTATCTATCCTCCCACTTCCTCGGCCTCTAACATTTGTGGGAGTTTCAGGCATTCAACCACCCATGCATCTGATTTCTATCAGCCACCTATGCATGCATCCCACGTATCCTTCTCTTCTCTGCCAGTCATAAATATTACATCTCGCACATCCTTCCTCCTTCCACCCTTCTTTCCCTTTTCGTTCAACCCATCCATCAAGGTCATCTGATCTGACTTTTAGTCTTCTCCATAAAACTTTCACAGCTGAGTTGAAGTCAGATAGAAGAGGCCATTGGTTACTCAACACTCCCGCCGCTAATGCTATTGCTAATGCTAAGTAAAGGGTGTCTTCTCCAACCGTTCACAACAACTTCTTACTTACTAAGTCTCAACAGTACAGTGTACACCCTTGCAGCGAGTGTAATGTCAATGAGTAAGGAATATAACTTACCACAGCCCGCCACTGCTGCTGGCTCACCCCCTTAAGCCCCTGCAACTGCCGCATCTCCTCCTGCTCCCTCTGTGGCCGAGTCGCCATCGCCGCTGGCCCCGGCACTGGTGGTCGGTAGTACGCCTAGAAAAAACATGACACATTTTTTAGATGCCATATACACATCCCCCTATTTATTCTTTTTCACTAGCAAGATTGAAAAAAAAGTTAATACATACATATATGACATACATCACTAGTACAAATCGGGTACTAGAGTACAGTAGATACTAGTAGTGTTATATAATGGTCCCTAGGTTCATTCTAGTCTTTGCCAAGTTAGCCTGAGCCATGCAACCATTTTAGCTTTGTGTCTTTTATTTATGCGCACGTTACCTCGCAGCTTGTTGTGTAAGACGCCTTTGAGCCCACATGAGCTCATAGTACTGCTACTGTCTGAGCGGTGTGTACAAGGTAAAAAAACAAGCCACTTTGTTATGGAGTTCTGGTGGTCAGTCCGTATTGCTTAGCCATAACATGCTACACTTTTTGGCACGACTGAGAAATGCTTGCAATATACTAACGCGCACCATTTTTCTCATAGCAGACGGAAGATTCCCTTCTACGAACCAGAGCTTTGCAGATCTTATGATGTAACCAGTACTTCTAGGTTCTTCTAAGGTGAGGGGCCCCCCAGAATTGACTCAGAGATCTTCATTTATAATTTTATATAAACTATATTCCTACCAAGGAGAGGGTGGTTTTTCCACCACTGTTCAGTTATCATCATGATTAATTTCCCCTTTTGTCTTCTATGGACTTGTAGTTGTAACAATGTTTATTGTTTTAATCTTATGCATTTTGCTGTTGGTGCTGCCTCGTATACTGCATTATAGAACAACGTACAGAGCTTGTTAGTTGAAAATAAACCTTTTGAACTTACATAGACTCTGTGGTATTTGGTGTGGACTTAAACGAGTGAGTGAGCGAAAGGGTGTGCATTGCTTCCACGACTCTGAGAGGTCGGGAGTGTAGTGTTATGTTCTGGGTTGTCTAATCATTGGGTATCTTCGGGGAGTTTGGGGAGCTAATGAGACACTATAGCTAGTCGGTCAGGGGATTGTGGGTGAGGTGTGAGGAAGGTCCAACCTCCTATCACCAACGTCCTATTTTCTTGTGCATAGTTCTGTATGTGCAGAATCCCTACAGCAGTAGTAGTATGTCCTATGTATCCTATCAAAAATAGTAAAATATCTGGTTGGGCATTTTGTTGGTGGGAATTGTCGAAAAGCCTCAAGATTAAGAAGACTAGAAGAGGACAACCCAAAGGACTGGACTCAGTGGCTAGAGCGATTGGTGAATCTGAGTTTCCCGCCGACCCTGACCCCGTCTTCTTGCCCCTGGGTGCTGGTCATGAAAGATGTACGATAGAAAGAGACAAACATGGATGATTGGTGTGAAACAAATAAAACATTTTAAAAAACGCTCAAAAAAACTTTTATGGAAACAACAATTGCAATAAAATTTACCTATCTAATCTGGTCGACTAGTATTGCGGGATTCGCGGTCCGTCTTGTTATTATTTATGAAGACTAATCCAGTGTTCCATTCTGATTCCAGAATACTAACTAAGCCTAAGTACCACCTGACCTAGCCCACCTATTCCAGACGGGCCAATTGTTCACTAAGTCTGCATTTCCATTTATTTTAGTCCTCAAAAATGCATAGATGGAGGACACATGCGTACATTTTTGCATACACCAAACTGTTGGTTGGTTGCTGCTGATGTTCTGCTAGTGATAAGCCTATTACCACTCACTAAACAAACTACAAAAGGTTCTACTAAGGACTGGGGTAAGCAGCACTCAGCAACACGTGACGTGACAGAGGATGCGTCACGCACACCACTAAAAAATTACCTACTAAGAAGTAACTAAACCTATCAATCCACCACTATCTCTTCTTAGTGGCAGGAGGACAAAGGAAGGACTAGAGTCTCTCTAGCATTACCTAACTTAAGTTCTCTAAAGTAAACTCTTACATAATCATGCCAAGCGAGCACAAAGTTGCAAACAAGTAAGATTAGTAGCGCCGAGCACCTGTGTCATAACAATCACAGAAGATTTTTAAACGTAATTTACCTGCAATGTAAGCAGCAGCATTCTTGCTGTTCGTGAAAAAAAATATATTCGAAATATTTAACACAGAGCAGAACACAAAGTAGTAATATTAAATAGCTACTCACCAAGCCCCGGGACCTCCACTCCTACTGGTCCAGCAGGTCCTGCTCCCGGTCCAGAGTATCGGACCACCGGTGCGTCAGCTGGTTAGGGTTGCGCCAGACCCCAGAGCAGCGAAACACTGCCCGGCGCACCTTTCCCCACTGCTGGCGACGCTCCCGGAGCCCATACCCGGACCCAGGCCTGCTGCCTGCTGCCAGGGTTAAGGGGAGGTGGCGCTGGACAAAAAAAACAAGTGCGGCCACCTCCGCCTCACTAAATAAGGCCCGTGCCTGCACCCCGTGTGGGCACCGCCTTCCGCAGGCAAGGCGGTCGCGGCTGCGAGCAGCCTTGCCCTTGGCCTTGCCCACACCCTTGGCCATGGTTCTGGGACTCGGGGGGGGGGGTTGGAAAAGAAAAGAGAAATTCGAAAAGTAAGTAAAAGAAATGAAAAAAGCAAGTTATAGAAAAATAGTGAAAAAGTAGTAGTACCAAAAGTCACAAAAAGTAGAAAAAAAGTCAAAATATAGAATCAGGAAAATAGAGAGATAGATAAATAAAAAAGATTAAAAAAAGTATACAGAAACAAAGGGTTGCAAAGATAGAGGGAGGATAGAAAAGCAGGCCCAGAACCATAGCAATAGAGTGAAAAACAAGATGGCCGCGCCCATTGCGACTGCATGGGCAAGTTCGCACAATATTTCCCCCCGAGCACGCAAAAAGCGTCGCAAACACGTAATACGCGTTCCCGAACAGGAAATACTCATCGCGAACGGGCGGGAGCCCGCAATACGCGACCCGGAACAGGAAATAACTCATCGCGAACGTGCGGGACAAGTGAAAAACAAGATGGCCGCGCCCATTAGCGACTACATGGGCAAGTTAGCAAGATATTTCCCCGCGAGCACGCAAAAACACATCGCGAACGGGCGGGACAAGCAATTCTGCGTGTTTGCGGAATTTCTGCGTGTTCGCGGAGATTTTTTACTGTTTCGCTGAACTTTGCATAACGCGACTACGAAAATTCCGCCCACCCTTAGTGAAAACACTACAAAAGGACACCACACCAGTTTATAAAAAATATCCAATATTTTTATATATCCAAAACAAGAGCAAAATGACTAAAATCCAGCATGCAGTACTTTAAAAATATGTATTTTACACGAATACTTGAAAAACACAGTTCCTTGAAGTCGGTAGCTCCGTCCAGTGCTACCGCGGTGCTGTAAACAACAGAATCCAACAGTTCCGTCTGACCACGTCAGTCTGGGGTGTCAGCAGACTCGTAAACAGTACCTTTTGTGTTGCGGCCGACATGTTGGTGCTGGCTGGTTGTGGCAACTGTCGCGGGTGCTGTGTGAAGTGTAGCGGTGCGGCATGTGGTGCCCTCAAGCCGTGGTGCAGACAGCAGCTCAGTGACGGTCGTCCAGTGGCGTCGGTGAGACCAGGGCTGCGGTGCGGAGTGAAGGCGGTGCTCATTGCGGTGCTGACAGGTCACAGTGCAGGCGACAGAGCTGGTTGCAGGAAGCTGCCGTTGGTCGGTCCAGACTGTGGTGTGGGAAGTGCCGTGCATCGTGGGACTTATGAGCCGTGCCTCCAAGCCACGATGCGGTCACGGAGGTCGTGGTCAGCATGCAGCGCCGGCATGGTGAGACTAGGGCGGCGAAGTGAAGCGAGGCAGTGCAGATTGCGGTGCCCACAGGTCATGCTGCAAGCAGCGGCTCGGTGGCAGCAGCAGCGGTCGCTGTCGTAGGTAAGACCAGGGTTGTGGGCGAGATGTGGCAGTGCCGTCAGCGGTGCCTTCAGGGCACAGAGCCAGCGATGGAGTCGGTGACGGAGTCAGTTGCTTTTCCCTTCTCTGTGGCAACTGAAACAGCGGTTCCAGAAGCGGTACCCAGAGGCTGGTGGAGTCTTTGCAGTCCCTTAGACTTCAGAACAGGAAGCAAGCTCTACTTCATGCCCTTGGAGATACTCAGCACAAGTAAAGAACGTTAAGTCCAGTCATTTCACTGCGCAAGGCAGGAGCAGCAACTGCAAGCCAACCCAACAAAGCAACAACACAGCAAAGGGGCAGTACTCCTCCTGGCAGCTCTTCCAGCTCTTCTTCTTGGCAGGTTCCTTGATTTCAGCGAGTTTTAAAGTTCTGGGGTCTGGGCCACAATATTTATACTCAAAAGTCCTTTGTTCTCTCAGGCAGAGAGTGTCTGTGCTTAGTCCAAACCAGTTTGGTAGTCTCTGGCCCAGCTTTCCGGAAGGAGGTGAAGACAGCATTGTCCATAGCAGACCAGGCCCATTCAGGTGCAAGGAAATCTCCTCCCACTGCTCTGAATGCAGCCCAGGTCTATTCAGAACAGCCCTGAATCATCCAGGAAAGGCAGGACACACCTCGACCCCCCCCCCAGTGGCTGTCTGAAGAGAATGCACATCCCCAGCCCCTGTCACTCCAATGCCAGACAGTCAATCCACAACCCAGAAGAGGCACACAGAATGGCTAAGCAAGAAAATACCTACTTTCTGAAAGTGTTATTTTCAAACACAGAACATAAAAATCATCTTTACTAAAAGATGCATTTTTACATTCTGAGTCCAGGCATACTAAACTCCACTTCCCTATCTTGTCCCAATGGGAAGTTTTGCTTATAACTCCCATTCTACCCTATGAGACAGATAGCCATTCCATAGTGAAAACCAAAATGCACTGTAATTGACTACCAGGACATGTTACACACACGAGTACTTATCCTACCTTTAACATACACAGCACCCTGCCCGCAGAGTTCCCTTGGGGCTACCTCAACAGACGACTCAGCTTCTACACCCCCACCCGCCAGCTCCGCTCGACCAGCCTCGCCCTCGCCACAGTCCCCCGCATCCGGAAAACGACCGCCGGCGGCAGATCCTTCTCCCACCTCGCCGCCAAGACCTGGAACACCCTCCCCACCAACCTCTGACAGACCCAAGACCTACTGGCCTTCAGAAGACTCCTCAAGACCTGGCTCTTCGATCAGTAGCAGCACCACCCCCCTCTTCCCCCAGCGCCTTGAGACCCTCGCGGGTATGTAGTGCGCTTTATAAGTGACATGATTGATTGATTGATTGATACCTTAGGGGTGACTTATAAGTAAGAAAAGGGAAGATTAGGGCCTGGCAAATGGGTACACTTGCCGGGTCGACGTGGCAGTTACAGACTGTGCACAGAACCTGCCATGGTAGGTCTGAGTTACCTTTTCAGGGCTACTTCTGTGGGTGGCACAATCAGTGCTGTAGGCCCACTAGTAGCATTTGATTTACAGGTCCTGGCACTCTCAGTGCACTGTACTAGGGACTTATAGTTAATCAAATATGCCAATCATGGAAACACCAATCCATAACACAATTTACAACAGGAGCACTTGCACTTTAACACTAAACAGCAGTGAGAAAGTGCACAGAGACACTAAAACAGCAAAAACTGTGTCAAAACCGGGAGGTCGAAAAGCAAAAAGACAGAGGAAACACGCCAAAAGATGCCAAGTCTAACACTGTGGTTTCCTGTATCAGTTCAAAGAGTTCATGTTGTTAGTTCATGGGGGGGGGGTTGTTGTGGAAGGTTTCAACCACATATCAGAGAGATGGGTCCCACGCACTGTTTCCCTCCACCTTGAGGGCCCTTGGTGTGGCAAAGATTACCCGGTAGGGCCCCTCAAACTTGGCTTGTTTCCACTTCCTTGCAAAGTTCCAGATATACACTTCTTGTCCAGGCTGGGGTGTTTGATATGGCAGCTTGGTGGTGGTGCATTTGTAGGTTCTGTGGTTGACCTGTTTGGATAGGAACCTAGCAGTTTTGGTTAGTTCTGAAAGGTACACATGCAATTCGTCTCCCAGTGCCTGGGAGCTATCCTTGGAGCTTAACCAGGTCGGGATGGGCACTACCAAGGACGTGTTTCCTCGGAGCTTGCTCGATGCTAAAAGGGTCCACCTCCAGGCAGCTCCAACTCTGAATGCCATTATGGCTCAGATTATTAAAGTGGCTAGGTGGGGGAAGGGTGTTGGGAAAGGGACAGCGAGGAAGGGGATCTGTAAGAGAAAATCAACACTGTGACTTATACTGTCTAGCCCTTTATCAGACACCATGTAATGATTAATAATGGGCAATCCATTCACATGAAAGCTGTCCTAGAATATGGAAAGAAGAGAGAGAACGTATCTAGAATAGAAAGCATAACGTGTGCTTAGCAGCAGACTATTGTCGTGTACTTCCTATACTACCCCTGCAGGACCTGCGCGTTTGGATAACATATACTGTGGGCTTGGTGGCAGACTAACTCTGAGCACCCCCACTGTATATGTTAGCCTGGTTTGCATTAGCTAGCTCACAGTGCCACTAGAATCTCCTCTTCTCAGGGAGAGATTAGTTTCTGGCAACCTTAGATCATGACAACCCAAATTCCTCAGAATCGTGGAAACAATGTACTACCTTTTGCTCAGTCACTTGTGCTTACTTATTCGGTTTGTCTCAGAGAGTTACACAGAATAAACAGTCGGGCGTTTCAATAAGTATTTATTGAACAGTTGTTATTCTAGTGTAAAATATATGTGCTGCGGCAACCAGCAGACAATAGCAGAGATATATTATCAGCAGTACGATAAAAGCAAAGGGATAGAACAGTTCTACCATATTGCGATAATCATGAATACATACATGAATATAAAAGCATTATGCAAGTGCACGTACTCCTACAATGCCTAACTAGATGTACCTGAGTGTACCTAGCATATGTGTAGGTCTAAAAGCCTAAGAGCCAAGAATCCTTCTAGGATTTAGTCGAACCCCCATACCTGAATAGAGAGAGTGTGGGACACCGTCCTGGTCTCGAGTTGGACACCCCGCAAGGGCTGTGTTAGACCGCTGTCAGCTGGAGCTACTGCATGCAGGAGCCTCAGCGTCTCTGGTCAGTGTGTCAGCATGGAAGTCTCGGTTCCCTCTGTCTTACCGGGGCAAGATGTGGTGTATTTATACCCTAAAGAGTCTCGGTCCTCAGTATGGTTTGTATTGGTCTGTCGTAGGACATGAGGAAGACGTCAGGGGTGAACTTTGTACATACATATTATGCAGGTGGTGTATTCCTAGAGAGCCATGCATCATTGATGAGTACAGTGTGGGCCTGTGTTTGGGAAAAACCCTGCTGTATTCAAAACCACAGAATAGATAATGTTCAGCCCTCAGAGCACGTTGTGTACTAGTGAGGACCAATGTAGGTGAAAGATCATGCCTATATAAGGAATCATGACTATAATAGGGCATGAACAGTTAAGACCGTAATAGGGCATATGCGGCTTTGACCATAATAGGGCAAGTACGAATATGACCATATTAGGGCAAATATGAATACGCCCATTTTAGGGCATATATGAACGGGTCTACATTAGGGCCTCTATACGGGACATAACACTATGTTCTACTATATCCATTGTATATCACACTATCCTTCATCCAAAACTAGAATCACACATGATAATGCAAATAACACCTACCACATCTCACTCTTTAAGATTCCATTAATGTGCACAGCATCATCACAATTGCTTTGAGGTAAAAACACGAGGAACAGCTTGTTAATGTTTATACACTTTATATTGAACTGTTTATTTGAAAGGTATGCAGGACCTGCCACACACCTTTGTACAATAAGTCTGAGTCTTTTCTGTAGTCAGCGATACACTCTTGGGGACATCACAAAAATAACATGCTTCGTAGCTGAGTTCAAAAGTTCCGAAAATTAGATTTGCAGGAATATAGAAAGAATGCTCTTACCCTGAAAAGTGAAGCGCTTCAAGTTTCCTACCTGCTCTGCTTTACAACTCGCACATTACCGGCTTTCTTTCTGTAACCATCCAAAGGTCTGGAAATCTTAAGAGGCTCAACCACTTCTGCCGAAAGCACGACTGGAGTTCAACTGAATCCGCTTCCTGAAACAGGAACGGAAAAGCGATAACAGAGAGATGGTTGGGGTTCGTTTTATATGCGCGCCCCACCCAAGATGGCTGCCACCTTCGGAAAAGTTTCCATGAGAGGCGGGACTTCCTCGAAAGATGGGCCTTTCTTGTGAGCCGGCAACATCAAAACAAAACAACAAAAAGAAAGGAGCACAATGCTAAATCAGCTGTGTGGTGCAGCGTATCCTTCCAGCAGCTCTACTCGCACCGCACTGAATTGTAATTATGTCCAGCAGCAACTAGTCTGGCCTCGCTCTGCCTTAAGAGTGAGGAACATGCAGACAGCGCCACCAATAGTGCGCTGTGGGGTAATTACCATGCAGTTTGCCACAGGGAGTACATGCCACAGAGCACCTGTGTAATGTACCACAGTGGTGTCCAGAACTACCACCAGATGACATTTGCAGACTGGCAGTAGTGCCCGTAGAGCAGCAGCCCATGGCCATGAGAGCACCCCATCAATCTACAAGTCATGATCTGGTGTGGTGTGAGATGGTGATTGCTGCTAGGTGTATTTCTTAGTGCGAATAGGGCTAGGGGCAAACAGTGGAGCCACTTCTTTTTGAAGCTGGCACAAATGTTACTTCTTTTTATTTAACAGTCCATTGAGTGTCTCTAAAATGGTGTTGCTTTGGAGGTGGTATATTGATGCAAATTAATGTGTTATTACTAGCAGGGTACAGATGTTGTCAAACATGGTTTTGACACAATGTTTCCCATTGTCTGACCGGATAACATTTGCCACCCCCCACCGGGGTATTACTTTCCTAGCCAGGAACGTTGCCGCCACCTTGGCATCACAGTGCATGCAATGACCAGCCTCGACCTATCTGCAGTATGGACAGACAACTGCAATTAGATACCTTTAATTAGAGCATCGATCAATCATATCGATAAAGTCAACGTGCAATGCCTTAAAGGGTCCAGTTGGTCTAGGGATGGATAATACTATGACATTGAGTGTGGGTTTGGTTGAATGTAATTGCCATATGGTGCACTGTTTAGGTATGCCGTTACCTTATCCATAACGTTCGGGATGAACTAGTCAGAAGGCAACTCTGCCAGTATGTTTTGTTTTGCCATGTGTGTTAGGAGGTGCAATTGAGTCAGTGCTATGTTGACTAGGCTTTGGGGCATGACAGCCTTTCCTGTTTGTGTGTGCCGATATATGAGGGTGTGTGAGGTCTGTCTGCAGCCCCTGGCTTACCATAGCTCATTCTCATGGGCTAATGCTGTTTCTTACAGTTCCCTCAGATATAGTTTTGCTGTTTCTGTGTAAGGTTCACCCTGAGAGGGTTTTGTCTCTGATGCTTGCTGTAGGGGGAGCACATGTGTCTCCCCAATGGCTCCATAAGCTGCCCTCTTTACAAACTGGTCAGCTAGTGCATTTCCCTGTGATTCAAAGTCCTTGCTCCGGTATGCGTGGTTCATTTCACTACAGCCACGCGTACAGCAGGGTCAATGCATTAATTAGTAACTCGAACAGGTCCTTGTGCATGACGCGTGTAGCGTCTGATATACGGAAGTCTCGCCTTCTCCACCTCCATATACTGGAATGCACTATGGTGGTAACATAGACTGAGTCTGAGTAAATTGTTATTATCTTCCCCGTGCTTTGGATGAGGGCTTCAATTAACACTGTCAAATCTGCGCTTGTGCTTAGAGATGTGAGAGGAGAATCAGTTGCACGGCTAGCTGCAGTGCTTATGAAGGTGCCTGGATAAGAGCCATTACTACCACCTCCCCTGTATGTCTCACCCCTGTCTCCTGGTCTATCACGGAAGACCCGTTGATTAACAGTGCCTCACTGTCTGGCATAGAATCTTCTTCTGCCTGGCTGATCCCATCAGGGGTGTACATTGTACAGTCATGGACCTCCTCTCCTTCTTGAACCTCATGGGCTAGGAAGGTGGCTGGGTTAGCCAGGTGACAATGTACTATTTTTAATGTTGGTCTGGAGAGCACCAGCTTGTAACCCAACACCTGTTGTGTAGTCAGCGTGCCCTTGCTCTTTTGTATGACCACAAACACTGAATGTTTTGCATACAG
This sequence comes from Calotriton arnoldi, assembly GCA_963921515.1. NCBI lineage: Eukaryota > Metazoa > Chordata > Amphibia > Caudata > Salamandridae > Calotriton > Calotriton arnoldi. The sequence goes on from CAWUFW010003263.1 coordinate 1,558,787, forward strand.
TGTCAGTGGTTTCCCCATTACAATGGCAGAGCTTTTATCAATGGCAAAAGCTGCTGCTGCCAGAGCTGGCTCACATGGGAAGTGACCCTGCACAACTGAATCTAATTGCCCGCTGTAATATGTGAGGGGTTGTGCCCCAAGGGATACTTCTGCATCAAGACTGCTGACATGACTCACCTGTCAATGTGGCTAAATAAGAAGTACTCCTTATTGTAGTCGGGTGTCCCTAGCATGGGGAAGCATGTCGTGCATCTTGGGCATCCATGTCACTTTCTCGTTGCCAGTTTCACCCTTTTCATGGCCAAGAACAGGGGGTGATAAGAGTGCTGTAGTCAAAGACCCATTGTCGGATGTTTTTACAAAGTCCTAAAAACTTTTACATATTCCTTTTTGTTTGCGGTGATGACATGAGGTGACACATCGACCAGCTGCCATGGTCAGTTGGCCTAAATATTTAACCTCTGGCAGTATGTACTGCATTTTCCCCCATCTCCACTTTGTAGCCCTTCTTGGCAAGTGGAATGAGGAGAGCTATCATACCCTGATGACATTTTTCTTCACAGGGGCTGCATATCAAGATGTCATCCGCATATTGTATCAGGGTGCTGTTAGCCTGGAAGTGAGCGATATCCCTTCTCAATATTCGATTGAAGACACTTGGGCACTCACAGTACCCTTGTGGTAACCTGCGGAATAACAGCTGAACCCCTTGGAATGTACATGTGTTCAGGTTCTGACTATCAGGGTGCAGCAGGATGCAAACAAATATATTTTTGATATCTATCACAGAAAAATAAAATGCATCAGCCAGTATGTTAGTTAAAATGATAGAGGGGTCTGGCACTATGGGGAATTCTGGGAACACAATGTCGTTGAGGGGGCACATGTCCTGCATCAGGCTCCATGTTCCTCCCTTGCTCTTTTTTGACTGGGAAGATCAGTGAAATGCAGGGGGATACTCTCACTTTTAGGACCCCCTGATCAATAAGTGCCTCAATTGTGGGCTCTATACCCTAATCAGTTTCCCTAGAGAGCAGGTATTGGTGCATTCTGGGTAGGATGGCCCCTTCTGTCAACGTTATCTTCACGGTTTGGGGGTATTAACAAGACCCAAACTGTACAGCCCCTCTGCCCACAATTGCAATGGCACTACTGACAGGTCTTGCTCCTGCCATGTTTGTCAGTACTGCCATAGGCAGCTGCACCCTATTTCACAGCTCTACCCTGACCTCAATCCAATCTGCAAAAATAATTTCTGAGGCCCCTGGGTACTCCCGAACAGCTGGTCATCTGTTACCTCCCGTGCACTGATGCCGGGTGTACCAAATATGATACACGCCCACGTCAGGTCGGTGTCCAGCAAAACCCCGCAGGCAGACAGTATTTTGACTGACTCCAAGTGAAAAAATTCATCCTCTTGGGGCTCCCAGTCATGGTGTCCCTCCCGGCAGAACACAAATTTGTTGGGCAGCTGCAACTTCTGTCCAAACAATTCCGATTTGTTAGCGAGAGTCGTGAGGACTGCATTCATGAAGGCAGTCAGGTTGGTGGGTGTCGCCCTCATTGGTCTATCTGTGCAGTATCAGCAGTTTAAGGAGATGAGTCTTCATGGCAAAACCCCCACAGGTTTGAGCAGGTTGAGCAGGTCATCGTCCCATCATCAGAGAAGTGAATAGTCATGTTTAGTTTGGCCATTAAGTCTCTTCCCAGGAGATTATTGGGGGACGAAGGATGATATAGCAATTGCCCCTTCACTTGACTACCTCCCAAATGCAACTCAAGGGGTTTTGTGAATAGCACCCTCATACCTGTACCCAAGAACCCCTGTGTGTCCATGGAATCTTTTGATAGGGAGATCATCCCTTCTTTTAGGCATGACTTAGTTGCCCCAGTATCAACCAGGAAGCTGTAGAGCGTGTTGTTCACTAGTACTGTTATGCTGGATTCCACTACAAATCAACGCGTGACTGATAAGATGGGGCATATGAGGAAGTGTGGATGTTCCCCATCCACCAGACGTGGCACTGATCTTTTTGCTTCTGTGGCCTATCTACTTCTGGTAACTGAGGAGGAGTTGTAACCATGTCCCGCCACTAGGAGTTTTTTGTGCTACTTACTTGGGTCCTTCTGCTACATACTTCATCCTTTCTGAAACTCTGTGGTGAAAGCCCAATTGGTGCTGTCGCCTCCTGAGTCCACGTGGCTACAGTCATTCTACCCAGGGTCACCCGTTTCCAGTTACTGTGCAGGAATTTCATGGTGATGCCTGGACTCTGTCCCCATTTCTTTTTGTACTCTCTCTCTCTCTTTCTTTCTTTATCTTGCCTCTTTTTTCACTCTGCGAGACATTGCTGCATATAGGGGAAGTTCCAGTTGGGATTTCCCCCTCCATGTCTGATGCAATCCAACGCTATAGCCAGGTCCTCTAGCTCAAATTATCCTCCCATAGGCCAGGACTGGTCATTTTAGTTCCTTCCCACAGCCCAGTTTGCTAACTGGTTGCAAAATAGGTGTGCAAAGGTCTCTAGTTCTACCCTTGCTACTCTCTCCCTTGGGATTAAATTCCCTTTTTTTGTGCACTCATGTGGAGCAGTGCGCATCCTCCTCATCGGTTCACGGAGGCCTAGGGCTCCCTTCTTCACCCCCACTTGCTGTGTCACTATCTAGATCTGCACAAATCTCCCTATCACTCCTGCATGTTTGCTCGAACTAGTGGAAGTATGTGTTCTCCATGCTGCTGAGGTTCTATGTGATGGATGTGGTAGATGGGGGGTCGAGCTATTGGGGACATTTTTGCGGGACTTGTGTTGCTCATGAATCATCTGGGCTTGCTGGCCTTTTGGTTTCTCATGCTTGGGCCTAACTATCCACCTTTCGGTTGAAGGCCCGCCATCTGCTACTATTGGTGGTTTGGATATCCTAATGCAGGGGGAGCTGGCATGAGCACCTCCATTCCTGCATATGGTGGAGTAGGCGCTGATGCTTTGATTACTATCGGTAGTGTAGGGTTATCGATCTGGGCCTCTTCAAAGATGGTCCATTACTCTAGTAAAGCCTCTCTCCTGTCTCTCTTTTGCCCTGTGTATTTAGTTTGTATGTGTGTTCCAGTATGTTTAATTGCGTTAGTGTCAAAAGTTCCCTCATTAGGCAGGGGAAATGTGTATACATTTGTGGGTTAGTGCCAATCTAGGCAAAACTTGTTACGTTTCTTTGCCTGTGTGGAGAATCTGGTTTCCCCGTGTTTTAATGGGGAATGCATTATAAATTTGTAGTTTTGTGAACTCATTAACTCATTTTGGCGAGTCTTTCTTTTGATATGAATGTGGGGACAAACATACGTGGTGCACTCTTACAGTTTTATGTACTATGAGCTCAGTGCTATCTACAGATGCATCAAATAATTCTATATGAACATTTCAATAAACTTAGATGACAATGCAACATAGGTGAAACATAGGTGAAAATGATGCAATTAATACAGTATCTGCACAACGTCAACGTTTCGCAAAAATACAGTTTCCAGTGAGTTCCAGCACCCTCATAGGAAGAGTAAAAACATAGGTGAAAAATATGAAACATTAGGACAGTATCTGCATGATATCAATTCTTGTACTATATGAAGTTTGCAATAAATAGCAACACCATAATACAAAATGTACATTACACCAACTCAAAAAAAAGCTGATAGAAAAAAAGAATTGCTATGTCAAAATATTTTAGCCCGCTCCAAGCTCAGGCTATCTGTGACCAGGGGAAGCTCTGCGTGGTACACAGTACTAAGTGAGCCTGAGACTCTGCCAATATCAGCTCCGGGACAAATGTAATGGTAATAGATATGGAAAAAGGAATAACTTGAGAACCACAGGCCCCTCTTGGCCACTCACAAGTTACACCTAGTTTCCCAGGTCAAACCTTTTTCTCTAAATGTCCGAATTGCATCCTGTGTTACACCCAGGGACCAAGCGTACCATCTGTGTCATGCCCAGTGGTCCAAGCGACCAACACCTCTGACTCCTTTCAGATACCAACGGTGTTCAGAAACCAGTAGCACTGAGAAACCCATTTAGACTCAAGAATATGAGATTGAGGTGCCAACTCCACCCAATCAGGATAGCTATATCACAAAAATAGCTTCCTGGGCGCCATAAAGGGCTATACAATAAATATTCACCTTTCAAAGTGTGCTGACTATTGAAAAAAGGTGAGTTCTGCAGTATTGTCTCTGAGGCCGCCTTGCGACTACTCAGCTAGGACATATAAAATAGGTAGTATGCCAGATTCTGTTAGTGGCAGGTTGCTCAGGTTATCTTTTCACGCTTCTCCCTAGTTTACCATACACCAAATGCTTTAGATTAGGTTCTGATGTGGTCTCTTATCCTCTGTGACAGCTGCTTCAGGATGGACCTTCGCCCCAAGGATTCAGCTGAACTCTCAATCAATTGCGGTGTTTTCTCCCTTCCTTGATGTGCAAATAGGAATCCATCTGGGTGGGGTCACCTTCATTTGGCAGCAGTCGGGGTCAAGGTACCAATCAGCTCCGATGGTGGCTCGCCAAAATGTTCCTTGAACATGAAAAATCTTGAAAAAAACAAAAGTCAAGAGGTGTTTGGCAAAAGAGAAACAGTTTGTTTAATTAAACATGGCAGCCTGGAGAACACCTACTGAGGTCTGAGTACTGTCTCAATTTACAATCAGTCTGTAGCCTCATTTTAAACAGTTCATCGTAAAAAATAAAGTATATCCGGGGGTCTATGTAAGGTAAGGAATGTAAGCTGCTGCCTTTGTAGTCATAAATTATTTGTCTAGTGGAAAGTACAGGTGGCGCCTCGACCTTATGTGGACACAATGTGGCCAGTCGGTAATGTGTCCATATGTTTAGCATGGGGAGTGCGTGATCATTGCGTGTGCTGTGTCCTGATTGGCTATATGCTCCTAATTCATGTGGCATCTGACTTTATAGTGTTTTGGGAGCGTGCATACCCCTCCTGCCGTATGTGCTTTATTGGGGCCAATCTCCCTGGGCCATTGTAGTGGCGCTGCGCCTATCTGTGGGATTGATCTAGTGTTTCCTGTTTGTGCATTTGTCTGCTACATACCACCCCACCCTGTGACCTATCAATCAGTGACCTCAGGCCCAGGTCTCAGAGCCTGCCTTTGTGAGTCGGGGTTGATATGGAGATCGCAATGGTCAAATGTGTTTATAAAGATGTGATTTCGTTCTCATACATGAATGTGTCATTTTTCATATTAACATCAACGTTTTCCATAATAACAATAATAGCAGCACCACCACAAGATCTTTGGCTGCTTTGTCATTTGGAATATTGTTATCTTTATACATGCATGCTTTTTTCTAGTCTACAAAATGGACACACAAGTAAATATGTTCAAGGTATTAAATAGGAGAACTGCAAAAAAGCCTTCAGGTATTAGGTGTGAAAAATCACAACTTTCCCTCTTTGGGGAGCTTTTACAAATGTAAGATATGTCACAATTGGAGATTAATTTTACTTAGTTCTGAGCTTAAATTCTGATACTTGTAGGTACATTACACATGAACCCCTTGGCAGTTTTGTGTACCAATGAAGCAGTTATAAACTTCTGCAATGCACAGGGGTATGCTACTCATTAAGGAGTTTAAGAACTGCCTTGTAAATGAGGTAATGTATTTGACCTAAATTATTAGTTTACGGAATTATGTTAAAATAGCTACAGCATAGAAGTGCTGTATTTAGGTCCAGTCCAAATTTTCTTTCACTTATTACCAGTGTGGTAATGGATGCTGCTTGCGGGGCAGGATATCTATTTGTCAATATGTCATGCAAAACATAAAGATGAATTTAAAGGCAGTGTGTATAACTGTGTGTCTGTGCTTAGTGTATGATGAGTGTGATGATTGTAGCTATTGGGCTGGCAATTAGTGAACTGCAGACAAAGTCTGATGCCCATTGTGGCTGTGAAAAAGGCTGATGTGATTAGTAGAGTGGTTGTGGAGGGACACTTGGTATTTGGGTAATTGGCTCCAAAGGTACACTTTGTGTCATTTGCCTGTCCATTAGTTTATTTTGGCTAGGCCTGTCGTTAGCATGTTAACAGTCATCAAATCAGAACATAAACAGTGACCTGGTTAGCTACATTCTGTGCTCTGTTTAGAGGGCTGCTAAACTGTTTGCTTTTGCCTCATACATAACTGGGAGTGTATGATCTAAAATAGTTAGTCTAGATTTCTCATTTTTGGGTTAGAATTTGAGCTAATCTTATATTTGGAACACAATTAATTGGGAATTGGGCTGTCCCTTTCCACTCAATTGTAGAACTTCAGTTTTGGTGCAAAAAAGTTCCCTTGTGCATGGATAGATATAGTTGAAACATTCACATTCTATGATGTTAGTTTCATTTTTGACCTCAGTTTCCATATAAGGTTTGGTCAAATTATTGTCCACATCTGTTGGAAATGGCCCTTTTGCAGGGTTATCCCCAAACCTTTTGCTTCTTTTTTTCCTGACCTGTATTTGTTGGCTATAGGACTCTGGGCACTTTACCACTGCCGATCAGTGCTAAAGTGCATATGCTCCCTGTGTAAATTGATATTGTGATTGGTTCTCCCTGACTGGCATATTTGTTTTACCAGTAGGTACCTAGTAAAGTGCACTCAGTGTGCCAGGGGTGGTAAATCAAATGCTACTAGTGGACCTGCAGCACTGATTGTGCAACCCACATGAGTAGCCCTGAAAAGATGTCTCAGGCCTGCCACCACGGTGCCTGTGCGCAGTTTGTTAACTGCCATGTCGACTTGGCAAGTGCACCCACTTGCCAGGCCCTAACCTTCCCTTTTCTTACATATAGAGCACCCCTATGGTAGGCCCAAGGTACCCCCTGGGCAGGGTGCAGGGTATGTGAAAGGTAGGACATGTACTGGTGTGTGTAACATGTCCTGATAGTGAAATACTACCAATTTTGTTTTTCACTATTGAAAGGCTATCCTGCCCCATAGGACAGAATGGGGAATGCTTTGTAACATTTTACAAGCATATCTTCCCATAGGGATAAGATAGAAAAATGGAGTTTGGTATCCCTGAACTCAGAATTTGATAACGCATCTTTTAGTAAAGATGGTTTTTAAATTGTGTGTTTGAAAATACCACTTTTAAAAAGTGGCTATTTTCTTGTTTAACCATCCTGTGTGCCTCTGCCTGTTCGTGGATTGACTGTCTGGCTTTGGAGTGATGGCGGCTGGGGAGGTGCAGTGGCTCCAGGAGTCTGGATGAGTCAGCACTCGGCTAAATAGTCCTGAACTGCATTTGGAGTGGTGGGAGGAGTAGCACCTGTACCTGAATAGGGCTGTGCCTGCCTTCCACAATGCTGGCTCCGCCCCCCTGGGGTGTGTCTGGAGCAAAGGCTCCCACTGACAATGGATGTTGTTGTGCACTTGCAGAATGCCCCCCCACAACTGGTTTGAACTGGGATCAGAGCCCCTTGCTCAAAGAGAACAAAGACATTTCGGGGTATAAGTATCAGACCCAAAACCCCAGACTTTTAGATCATCCCTGGAATTCAAGAGGAACCTTTACCATGGAGAAGAGCTGGAGAGACTGAGGAGAAGTACTGCCCTTGCTGTGTGTCTGGGGTTGGCCTGCAGTTGCTGTTTCTGCTAAGGAAAGGAGAAGGACTTTGCTGTGTGCTATGTCCCCTGCTTGAAGGAGATCTCCAAGGACCTGAAGTGCGCTGGCCTCCTGTTCTGAAGTCTCATGGACACAAAGACTTCACCCCCAGCTCCCCTGAACTCTGCTGCTGTGAGTTCTAGCCTGCCAAGAGGTGCCTGTGCCAGTTCTGGGCCTCTGGAGGTTGTTGCTGCTGTTTGGGTGCTGGAAGAAAGAAGAAACTCAAAGGACTACAGAAATCGACACATCGCTCTTCTTGCAGCTGTTTTCCCGACGCATATCCACAGTGCGAGAAGAATTTCCACGCATCGCTGCACCGCTGCGGAAACCGCGGCAGTGCCTGTTGGCGCTGCAAGAATCGACGCATCGAGGGATCATGGCTGAAGAGGACCGACGCAGCGCCGCTAGATGCCGGCGCATCGATCGCCAATGCATCCCGGATTTCCAAGCATTTTACCTGTGTGGCACATTCTCCCAACACATCACCCGCGGACCTGAACCGTCATGAAGAATCGACGCATCACTCCCAGTACAGACCGGATTCGACACAACCCTTCCTCTGCGTGCAGCGGGACTGTCGCATCGCCTCCCCAAGTTCTCAGGTGTGTTGCATCTCTTTGTTTTCCGACTCTGCGGCTGTTTGGCCTTATGAATTTTGATGCATCTTCAGGTACTTTGTGTAAAAGTCACGCATCCATAGTTTTCTATGGTACAAGTTCTTGAAACCTTTTGAAAGTCATATTTTTAACTGTGTATGTTGGATTTTTCTCGTTTTGGTCTTGTTTAGTTTAGATAAAGGTATTTTATTTTTCTAACCTGGTGTGGTGTCCATTTGTGCCGTTTTCACTGTGTTACTGTGAGTGTTGGTACAAATATTTTACACATTGCCTTTGGGATAAGCCTGTCTGCTCGTGCCAAGCTACCAAGGGAGTGAGCAGGGGTTATCTAAAGTGTGTATCCTCCTTACCCTGACTAGAAGCAAGGGTCCCTATTTGGACAAAGGTACCTACCTCTGCCAACTAGAGACCCCCATTTCTAACAACATCCATCTGGAATAGTAAGCAATGTTGTTCATTTGGATGAGCTAAAGGGCATTTATTTATGAAGCCCACTCACCTTGACTTCACAGCCTGATTCCTCATGCTGTTACCAGATTGGGTAATTAATTTCTGTTATTATGAGCATTTACACCTTGTCACGAGGATACCCTGTTAATATGGAGTATTCAATTGTTTTCAGGTGCTCTTTCACACTGTCCTGATGAAGACCCCACCCTAAGGATTGAATCACCTTGAACTTTTAAGGGGTCGAAACGTTGACTACTCCATACCATTATACAAGCTCTGACCACTGAAATTCACTATCAGTGTCCCTATAGTGCTATGTGTATTTACTGAAATATTTGGCCTGTTATAGGCCGGACAGGTTTCACTATGTAAATATAATGTATATATGTCACATTACCTCTCCCCTATCAACTACCCTCACTCACTCACTTTGATCCAGAACACCCCTACCCCTCCTCCCACACTAGAGCACCATTGTTGCAAATATGATCATGTTCCACATGTATGAACAATTGCGTTGTCTATAAGAGGTTATTCATGCTTTGAAAATAAATCGCATTCATTGCGGATTTGCAAATTTGGTGTTGTGAATGCCACCATCTTTTTTGTATCTTTTTTGTATTGTTACATTTTTGCTATTGTGACCAATTGTTTATTATACTGCAGTTTTTACCCGGGTCAGGTAGCATTTTGGGTAACCCCATTGATACTTATTACACAGTAAACCTCTAGGCATAGAGAGGTTGATGACTTTTCCCTGCATACAGGCAATGAGCTGATCGGTGCGGCATCCATCACATCACACTTCGCTATGGGGATTCAATCACCATGTCTGCTACTAGACTTTGCACCCTCCATCACTCTCCTCTCCCTCACAGGGCACACTGGTCTAGGCAAGTAGGAAGAGATGGTGTTCCTGATCCAGGGCAGGTGGTCTTGGATTCCATGGGCGTTGTCCTCTCCCCCAGCTGGGACACTAGCAGGCCTTCTCGCTCAGTCCGTGTTACAGGCAGAAATCTTGCAGAACGAATAGGACACTTTACCCCGCACACTTTTAATCTGCGTGCCATTACCCCGCAGTTTTTACACCGCAAAATCTTTTACAACGCAGGGCTTTACAACGAAATCCATTACAACGCATCCCCCATTACAACGCAATTTGCTATTCTAACTCCACGGGGGCGTTACTTTGGGGAATGCGTTGTAATAGTTTGCGGTGCAAAGCCCTGCATTGTAAAAGATTTGCGGTGTAAACAATGCAGGGTAATGGCACGCGGAGTAATGCATGCAGGGTAAACAATGTTTCCCTGCAGAACACCACCTTCCACAACCTGACTGGCTCCTTGACAGTTGACAATTTTGGGGGCTCAAGATCTTCTTCTTATAGTCAATTTCCAGACACCCCAATGTGATCTACAGTCTGAGTCTTTGAAGTTTATGCTTCGCTTTTGCTGGCTTCAGGACTCTGCACATTTTACCACTGTTAACCAGTGCTAAAGGGCTTATCCTATCTACTTACAACATGGTAGAATTGGATTAAACCCAATTGACATATTTAATTTACCAGTAAGTCCCTTGTAAAGTGGTGCTATGTGTGACTAGGGCCTGTCAATTAAATAGTACTACTGGGCCTGCAGCACTGATTGTCCCACCCACTCAAGCAGCCCTTTAAACATGTCTCAGGCCTGCCATTGTGGCCTGTGTGTGCAGTTTAAACTGACATTTCAACCTGTGAAAATAAACCTTTTGCCAGGCCTGAAACTTACTGTTTAATGCAGATAAGTCATCCCTATGATAGGCCCTGGACAGCACAGGGGGCAGGGGGCAGTGTATTTAAAAGATTGGGCATGTACTTTAAGTTTTACATGTCCTGGTAGTGAAAAACTCTTCAGTTAATTTTTCACTACTGCAAGGCCTGCCTCTCCCATAGGATATCAATGAAGTTACCTTATTACATTTAATAAGTGATAATGTCCAAATGGGAGCAGGTAACCAGTTCATGTTTGGCCTCTTTGGAAGTGTAATAAAAAGTCTATCTCATAGCGAAGTCGGACTTCAAATTACAATTTTGAAAAAGCCACTTTTAAAATGTTATGAGGTGACTGAACCTATGGTCTAGACACAATGTGCACTACTGTATCCCTGATCGGGGTTTTAACATCATTTTACATCAATAAACATAGTTAAACTACATAGACAGCGAGTTCAAAAGAGATGATGCTCAGCAAACAATGCGGCACACAAGTAACTTGGTGAATCAAGTCTCTTTAATCAGGTTAATTTTGCTGCAAAGACGAGATTCTTGTGCATGATTCATCCCAATAAATGTTGGTAGTTTACATTCTTTGGGTTAACAATTCAATCCAACTCAATGCATTTCGGGCTGATACAAGAGCCCTTCATCAGGGGTCTCTTAGATGATCGATTACCAGCTAAAACAGTGAGGTTGTATCTGTGGCTCGATATGCTTTGTTAATAAGCACAGGATTCCTGACCGAGTGTGATCTGAGCTGAAGCCTTCATAATGAGACCGCAAACTTTTAGAAAGTTTGCATTTTCCTGCCTTAGCTATTTAGGGCCAGATGTATCAAGCTAAATTGGGCTCACAAACGCTGAAATTCGCAGCGTTTGCGATCGCAATTTAGCTGTGTGCAATGTGGGAAGGCAAATACCTACTCGCAAAATAAGGAATCGCAAAAATTACGATTCCTTACGTTGCACAAGCATTTAGAGAATCGCAATTTGCGATTCCCTAAATGCTATGCTAGTAGGCATCGCAAATTGTGATATTGCCTTAAGGAATCGCAAATTACCACCAACTTCAAGTTGGTGGTAATTTGCGATTTCCTTTAAAAAAGCACTTTTTTGCTTTTTTCAAAGTGCCATGTGGCACACATACATGCCCTTAGGGCATGTATGTGCACCACATGTGCACACATGCACATTTCAGGGGTGCAACATGGTGTCCTTTTGGAACCCTTGCACCCTTGAAATTGCGTGCGCAATTTGCGAGTACCTATTGGGTACTCGCAAATTGTGCGCGCAATTCCCATTCATTCCTATGGGCCTCTTGGCCCATAGGAATGAATGGGAAGCCATTCCTTAATTGCGACTCGCAATTTGCGAGTCGCAATTAAGGAATGGGATGGAATCGCCAAAAATTTGCTATTTTCTAATTACATCTCGTTTTGCGATTCTCAAATAGCGATTCTCTAAAAATCGCTATTTGAGAATCGCAAAAACATTCCTTGATACATATGCCCCTTAGTGCCTACAGCATGTTGCTGGGCCACATGACTGGGTTTAGCTGACAGTTGGGCTTTTTCTATTCCTCCTAGACAGCCACTCACAATAGAGAGATTAAGGGTGCTTTGGCAGGATGGGAGGGTGAAGCTGAGCCCTGCCTCCACACAAAGGGCTGCATACCCTCTGCAGTTAGCCTGGACCCAGGGCAGGGAACCTGTGCACTTCAAAGGGAAACTTCTATAAGCCTCACCCACTTCAAAGGAGGCCCCTGGTATAAATATTGGATTTCAGACACCAACACTTCAGTACACTACTGGACCTGTGGAGACTCTGCCAGGAAGAAGGACTGCTGTTCTGCTGAAAGGACTGCCACTTTGCTGGTCTTCTGCCCTGCTGGATTACTGCCTTGCTGGATTGCAGCCCTGCTGCACTGCTGCCCTCCTGCCTGAGTCCGAGGGGTTGACCCTGAGCGACTACAAGGGCTAGTCTGCTGGCCTCCTGTTCAAACCTACAGGGACATACCTACTCACAACTAGAGGTGGGTGGAGTATGCGGAGTCCCACTATGCGAATTTCCGCTGAGTCACAAAAAAACTCTGCCACGCTACGTGAAGTTCCGCGTTCAGGCAGAGTTTGCCAGCGCACCCGTTCACGGTGCATTGGGAATGCGGACTGCATCCACGTGCTCTAAAATTGAGCAGGAATGGCACTATGCAGTCCTGATGTGTGCTCGCATTCTAAATCACGTACGAACAGCACCACACGGTCCGCATGGGTGCGGCCATCTTGTTTCTCTGCTCTCTGTTATGGTGCTGGGCCTAATTTTTAATGTCTTGTTAATCTTTGTCATACTCCTTCTTTGTTACTTTTCTACCCTTAATTTTTACTTTTTACAATAGTGTGCATCTTTGTGTTTGTGTATTTGACATTTTTGTTAAATTTGTGTGTGTTTTTGTAACTTTTTTCTTTCTTCTTTACGTTCCCTTCCTTTCCCTTCTTAGGGGCATATTAGCAACGAGGCGATAAACAATTATCGCCGCCTTTGCGTCCGTTTTCGGACGAAAAGCGGCGATAATTTTATCGCCTAATCAGCAAGGTCACGCTATTGCGTGAATCCTTGCATTATCGCCCTTTCCCCCAACGCCCATCTTTGCATCTCTAATGAGATGCAAAGTGAGCGTACCCGGATGGACTACGTTGCAAATATCGCTGATGTTCACATCGCGATATTTACAAGGCAGCCCACATGATTTTAGCAGAGGTTAGATTTCGGCGAAAACGGCCGTTTTCGCCAAAATCTAACGTCTGCTAAAATCCTGACTTAGCCATCCCTAACATGGGGGTGGATTCTGCTGATACGACCACAGGGTCGTATCAGCAAGGATATCGCCGTTTTGCAGGGAACATCGCTGGAAAACCAGCGATGTTCCCTGCAAAACGGCGATAACCTCGCTATCTCTGGAATTTTTATCGCCCTGGAGAAGCGCGTTGTTTATAACGCGCTACCAGGGCGATAAATTCCAGAGATAGCCTGCGATAGGGGATCTGTCGCTAAGCACGGCCAGCGATAATTATCGCTGGCCGTTGATAATATGCCCCTTAGTTTATTATTTCCCCACCCAGCACCATGCAGAGGGGCGACTTCCATGCGGGCGGCGCCGCCGCCCAGGTGTGCAGCCCTGAGCGATCTTTGGAGACGAGAATGTGGCAGCACTAGTTTTTTTTGTGCTGCAACACCTCCCCTCTATGCTGGCAACAGGCCCGGTAGCGCCTACTCCCTGCAGGAGCTTCAGCGGCACCAAGGGACAGTGCTCTGGTGCATGCAGCTCCACAGCAAGGTTCGGCACACCGCACAGCAGCTGAGGCACCACTGGGCTGACATTCTCGACAGGGAGAAGGACCTGCTAGGCGTCGAGATTCCTGAGCTCCGTGAGTATGAATTATTTGTTGTGTTTGTGTTCTACAATGCTAAAAAAAATCAAACTAGCATGCTGCTCACACTCAGAGGTAATTTGTGTGTTTAGTAAAGTTTACACTGGTATATTATTGTGTGATCCAGTCTCTAGTTTCTGATAGGCAGGTGACGCTACCTAATCGAATTCATCAGGTGCTCACTTTGGTTGATTAATTAAGAAGCAATTGCAAACTGTTTCTTCTGTCACTATAGTGAATCACTGAGTAGGGCATTCTCTGTGTGACTTTGTTTATGTAGCTCGTACAGTTCTAGGTTAGTTATTTAATTAAATTCACAGTGATGATGTGAAGTATGCATCTATGCATTGCAAAAAAGTTGGCTCATCAAGGGTGTTGAGAAATGGGAATAGAATAAAATCAAAGATCATGAACTGCAATATGTAGTTTTTGTTAAGGATATTTGGAATATGGATTTAACGACAGTTGATAGACTCATGTTGAAAGAAACTAGTAGAACTATAGGTGATCTGTTTTAGCGACTGCATTTACTTTTCATAAAACATTTTGTGGAGATTATTATCAGAATCACAAATCTATTTTTATTTATCTTCTTAATTTCTTTCATCAGCACCCAAGGGAAGAAGAGGGATGATTCTGAGGGTCCAGGGCAAGCTGGTCAGCTGGCACCTACCACCAGCGCCACTGCCGAGGGCTCTGCAGATTCTAGTAAGTCCTTTTATGATTGTTGTGGACTTCTTAGGGTAGAACGGTAGAATCTTGGGGCATTTTGTCTATTGGAATGTTGATGCTATCTATCGTGATTCGTGAAGATTCAGATAGCAGGCCCAAGTAAGCTAGTATTTAAATAAAAGAATTCACCATGTATGTTTGTTCAGAACTCAGAAGGCGCTTTCCTTTTCCTGCTTATGCTTAGCTCTAATACAGTTCAGTTCACGAGACAGTGGCCATGGTCATCATGGACCACACCCCTCTTCAGTATAGTGCGCTGCAGACCCTTTCATTTATTGTTACAGTACACCACCAGTTTCCAATGACAGTGCAGCAAGGGTAGAAAAAAAGGTATGAGGTCCCACTCACATTGCATTTGCCACCCAACCCCATAGGTTTTTCATTGTGCGTTATTCCATGCCTGACTTGTCTAACTTTGAGAACCAACCAATCAAATGCCCAGAGTGATATATGGAAGATACATTCTAACTGAGCTGTAGTGCTGCACTGCTGTTGTATTTGGGATTGCGTATCTGGGATTTAAGTTATGTGTAATGTTTTATATTCTAGCCACACAGAACATTGGCTCCAGTGCCGCTGCAGGAGGGGATGGTGATGGCTCAGTTGCAGGGGGAGAAGGGGCAACAGGGAAGGGCACTGGTAAGTCACATATTTCTTGCAATTACTATGCTCACTAACAATTGCCATGGTGTCGCTCGTCATCGTCATCAAAAATGACTGTGAGGTTAACCCCCCCAGCTTTACCAGCCACAGCGGTGGTTGAGTTATTAAGGACTCTTCTATCTGCAAATGCAGCAAAATTCCACATAATGCACTTTGATGGCTTGAGAGAGACATGAAAGAACAGAGGGCAACTAAAAAGAAAGGAAATGGTATATGAGTGAAAGGGTAGGTGGGCCATTCTTGGCATGTGTGACATTTAATCATGCGATACCCATGTGAAGTGATTCCAGAACATATATCATGGTTTCCTATAACATATTAATTTATACTTGTTCAGATTTTTTCCTTGTGAATTGAACCGTGACTGAATAAGCCAAAGATGATGACTCAATAATCGGTGTAGTGGCCGCTCTATTATATATAAATAAAAGCTCTACCCTACCTGTCTAATCCTTCTACCCTACCCCCTGCAGTAGAGAAAATCAAGTTTCCTTTCCTTGGTTCTTGCCCAGCAAAATAATTTGTTGGAAAACGTGGTGGCGGGCGAGGCCACAGAGTAAAGTGGGAGTAATTGTATGATTTGATATCAAGTTTGGCATATGGGATACACAGTGACGAATGTGCCAAATAAAATCTATATAATCCATTCCTTTACCTGTAGTGCAGTCCATTAGATTAATTTTCCTCAACATCTACTAATGTCAGACAGAATAATATATTTATATCCGCATCTCATACATGAGGTGTGTGACTGATATAGTATCTTATTTTTATTCATCAGCAAACTTTGGAGACAGGGTAGAAAAAGAAATGCATTTGGCGAAGAGCAGGGCCATTGGAATTAGATAATTGTCAACTACAGCTGCAGCCTAGCAAACTAGCAGAGGTGCTGGCTAGCAATGAGCATGGCTTCATTATTTTAGCACCACACGCATGTTGTACTCCATAATAGTGCATAATGCCATAATCATCAATGAGAAGTCATTTGTTTTTCAACTCAAAGTGTCTGACTCTGTTTATTATAGTTACTTGAAATGCCTTTAGAAGAAAAAATAATTCAATCACTGTTTTTTAATCCTGTCATGTTATTCTCTGCCAGTCTGCCTGCTACTTTTCTGCTACACAGTCACTGCCTTTTTATGTTTGGCAACATGGGTGGATAAAAGTAAAATTGGCCTTGTGATTCTCACAATCATAATTATCACATCAAATAAATTCCAATGGCCCTAGGGGACCAGCAATGTACTGATTAGGCCTGGGCGTAGTACTAAGCTACGCTCGCGTTGTTTGTGTAGTTTGCGCTACTTCGCACTACGCGAATTGCACGTAGCACAGTGCAAAAACGCGTAGCATAGCGTAGCGGGCATTTTTTGCTTGCTCGCAGTCCTCAACGTCAAGTTGGCGACCCCGAGCGAGCAAAATGACATCCCGGCGAGACTTTTTCCTCGTTCGCGATCAGCAACATCAAGTTGCCGATCGCGAGCGTGGAAAATAAACCCCCCGGCAACATTCTCAACGCGGGGAGGTCAGGTTTCTCATTGCGAGTGGTCGCGTATGCTCGCGACCGCTCGCGATGAGAAACTACCAGTCCGCGTTGAGAAAGCTGCCGCTCGAGTAAAAATCTACTCGAGCGGCAGAAAACGACCGCTTGCACTGTGCAAGATGCCGTTTGCAATGATTGCACAGTGCAGACAAGCATACGACACTGTGCAATCATTGCGAACAGCAAACTACGCAGTTCGCGTAGTGCTACGCGTAGCTCGCGTAGTGCGAAGTGCACTTCACGTAGCTACGCGTAGCGCTACTACGCGAACTACGCCCAGGGTTAGTACTGATACTGTGCCATGCTGTTATTTAAAACAATTGTTTGCACAGAGCATTATTTACAATTTGGCATTTTTGTTTTTCTCAATATAGCTGCTCCTGCTGGTCCAGCTGGGCCACCCGACAGGCAGGAGAAAGCGGCCCATTTGCGCAGGCAGAGGCTGGAGCGTATCCAGCTTGAATACCGGCAGCTCGTGGTCCTGGAAGAGGAGGAGGAGGAGATCAATGCTCAGCTCCCGGGCCCCAATGGAGCCCGTCCCCCTCAGCCTCTAGCCTCTCGGCCATCTCATTGCAGGTGCCGCCACCAGCCAACTCTGCCACCCCCCACCAGAATGGCAACAGGCCATTGCTGGCCCGCACCCTGCAGCGGTTGGACACTATTGAGGGCCGGCTCACCTTGATGGAGCAGAGCATGGACCAGCTCCGGTCCGACGTCAATAATGCCCTCTTCTAAGCTTTTTTTTGTAATTTGTTTTGGTGGGAAGGATTTCCTGTTTCTTTGGGCTGGGTGGAGAGGGTGGGAAGGGAGTTGGGAATGGGACTCTAGAGACTTTCATGCACATTTTGAGTTTTGGAGCTTGGGTCAGTTTTGTTTGGGAGAGGGGTGGGCATGTTGTTGGGGTGGGCATGTTGTTTGGGTGGGGAGGGTGGGTTGCTTTGTAAACAAATAAAGAGGGAAACTATTTTTTATAATCTAAATTTATGCTTGAAGTAGTTTATTCTACTTTTACTTTGCACTACTGCCTTCAAGTAGTTTTATGCTGCCTGTTTATGTGCATGTAACTTAAGACTAGAGATATTGTAGCACCTAGTTATAGAGTCTAGGCTTATAATTCTCTAACTATCTTGACCATTATGGGGAATGTTGCCTTGATGAGATGACCGAGGCTATATTGTGTCGGGGGTGTGAACTATCTAGATAAAAAACAGTAGCAGTTAATTTATTTTTTACTAAGTTAAATTACATCCATACTAGTTGTCTTACCTGAATATATGTGCAGCAATAACAGGGGAGGCATCACAACTTCACAAGCGAGGTACAACTTCCAGTTCCACCCGGGTGAGATCCAACTGTAGGATTGTTATGAATGATTGATTGATGATTATCCATTGTAGGCAACTAAATGGAAGTAGAAAGACTGAGTAAGTGGGTTATATATATATTTATCAAAGATTTGCAAACAATTGTCTGAATAGTACATGATGATGATGACACAATGAAAATGCCTGATTGTGCTAAAATAGAAAAAATAGCAATACTAGTAAGTTTTTACTAATGTGGAGCTAGGGGTATTATTTGTGAAATTCACAAGTTTTCAAAAACGGACTCAAAGTCAGGAGTCGACAAGCTTAGGTTAGGCGTTTACAGTTAGGCAACACAAGGCTTTAATGTTGATGATGCTGACAACTGCTGTTCTTGATTCTATATCTAAACAACTATGGGTGATTTTTAATGCACGGGTTGGTAATGGGCTGGTGTGGGCTACTGCTTCGAAGATTCTTCAGTGAGTTGGTGTTACCTTCACCACATCCGGCACACCAAGTGTGTGATCCATTGATGGTGTAATTTAAGTCACAGCTCAATAAATCACACAGTTCAGGAGAAGAGGGTTAGGGGTTTGATGAATGGATGGGTAATGGGATTTGGGGAAAGGTTGACAAAGACAAACACTACAACACAAGGCCAACATTCCTCTGGGCAATAAGCAGCAGCACATCATTCGCCATCAATCTGTTGTTAGGAGGCAACACAGGAATGAGTATGACAGAGTACAGATACATGCATTGCAAACAGTCCTTCTGCCCCCGAGACCCAATTTACCATATATCCAAATGTTCTGTCTTCTAGTTTGCACTGGTCTGGAAGGTAAGCAGGAGTGTTGTTGAGTTCAGCTAGCTTTCACCTTCTGTTCGTGAAGGAGACCAGAAGAAGGCCTGATGATTGTAAAAGAAAAACTGTATTTTAGAGTCGAGGAGAAGGACAGAAGGAAGGTAAGCTTCATGAGGAGTGTATCAAAATAAGAAGACTCAGAGGTAGAGCAAAAAAACAAGAGGGGGGCTCAGAGTTTCACTTTTGCCACAAGTCTAACACACACATAAACACAGAGCAGCATTTCACAAACACACCTCTTTGTATTCCAAATAGCTGAGGAGAATTAGGCCTCAGACTTTTGGTTTACCTTTGAACTGAAGCCAATACTCGATAACTTCTTGCTTCTTGCTGTTGGTGAGGTTGTCCTACAGCTCCCAGTCTCGCCCTCAGTTCTTCCATGATACTCCTCCAGTCCTGAGTGACTCCGAGTACCCCATACCAGACCAGTCATAATCATCATGAATCGCGAGGACCCGAGCAAGATGGACGTGAAGTGCAGTGCACTGCTGTTGAAGAACAAGTAGAGAATGAAACAGAATTGCAGTATTTTGCATAGGTTTTTGTTTGATAACTAAAGTCCCTATTCTGGTGGCTGAAGAACCAGAAAAAAGGAGAACACCCCTGCAATTAATTAAATCTGCTAAGTTTGAAAGGGCTGATCATTACCTATAGGGAAAATAAAATAGACGCCCATCACTCAAGCACTAAACAATGCAAATCAATAATCACCTCAAGAAATTCCCATATTACAGTTCAAAACACACCCTCCCTGAGTGTCTGCCACCACATGAATCATCAATCAACTTAAATCATCACTCATGCAATCAGTCACTCACCGTTGCAATAGTTGAAGGTACCTCATCCAATCTAAGACAAGCACGGGTAGTTCAGGTGTTTGGAATTCAATCATCTTTGATGCAGGCAACACATTGAAATTTGGTATTGGCAGGCAGTCCTGTACCTAATGAATGATTTTATGGGAAGCCGTTCTAGTACTTAGTGATGCAAAAAGGGATAGGCATTAGACAATAGGCATGCGAGGGGGGCAGGCATTGTCTTCAATGTCATGAAGGAATTGTGGAGGCTTCTTCAATGCACACTGGTCCAACTTCAATCTGGCAATATATATGTGACTCCTAAATAAAAAATGTGAGGCAGCATAAATCTGACACAAAATAATAATATTCCTCTAGCTAGTTATTTTTTAATGTTTTTTTGCAAAGACAAAACTAAGTTCAAGGAGAAAATCTTAAAAGTTCTATGGGGGCACTGGCATACTTAGTCCGGGAAGTAGAGTTTGTCCCCAAACTCAGGTGATTCACCTCCTGTGCTGCAGTTTCAGGAATGGTGTAATTCTGTGGTATAAAATGTTGGTTCATTTTGATCATAGTCAATCTCTCCACATTTTGAGGCGAGAGACTGGTCCTTCTCACTGTGAGGACAGCACCAGCTGCACTGAACATATGTTCAGCAGACACACTGGGACCGGACAAGCCAGATACTTTATTGCCATCCTGCTGAGCTCTAGCCATTGGTACATCTTCCCATACCAATAAATCAATGGATTTTGATCCACATAGACCTCTTTTGAATCATCCAAATACTCCTGGAACATCCTGTGGATGGTAATTGGTGCTTCCACTTTCTCTACCTGTTTTGCCATCGCCTCTGCACTGGACTTGAGCGCTGCCAATTGAAACCAGTACAATGCAGAGGTTGAGTCTGGTCCTTCTTTTGCTGTTGTTGCCGGTGTTCTGGTTGATGGTGTAGTTGGCTGCTGTGAGACAAGAATGCCCTCTCTGGAATTTGAAGGCGGCACCCCAGAACTGTGGGATGGGACTCGAAATTCCAGCCTTTCTTCCTCTAAGTCTCCAGCTTGCTCTACAACCCACCTCTTGTATTTTAAAACATTCCCTTCAGAAAAAGGGATGAAAGTAGGCAGAATTTTTTCGTACTGTGGATCAAGTAGAGTGGCACATATGTACTCTTTGGTCTCGATGATGTCACATTGCAGCTTTATATTAGAAGCCAAGCATGGGACTAAGCTCTCAACCAAAGCATGTGCTTCTGTGTTTTCATTCACACCTGCAGGGGCAAACCTTTCAGATGCCTTCTTTTCCTGGTCTTGTAGAGGAGGTGCAGCAATGGGATAGCTTGGCCCATCGTACTGTACTCCTAGCTAACTTCCCCTGTGAAAACCTCAAAAGGGAGTAGCGTCTGTGTCAGGCATTTCACTAGGCCCCATTTGTCAGCATCCATGGTCATAGCTTTCCCAACTGCATCTCCTCCTTTTTGAATGACATAGTCATTGGTTTGTTTGTACTGCTCAAACAGACGTTGCAGCATGTAAAAGGTAGAGTTCTTACGTGGTGGCACCTCCTGTATCAGGGCTTTAACTGGTGCTCTATTATGACACTGAATAATCTGCAGCTGTTTCCGGGCTTTAAAAGAATGGCTGAAATGGGTGCAGATTCCTCTGCAGGTGGTCGCTATGTTGCTGACTATGTCTTCCTTTTTGAGGAAGTCTTGCACCACCAGGTTGATGCAATGGGCCAAACACAGGACCCTGAAATAGCCTCAGTCTGACATGGCCTTGACTATGTTACTGCCATTGTCTGTGGCAACAAATCCAATTCTAAGACCTCTGGGTCGCAGCCATTCAGACACCTTGCTGTTAAATTCCCTCAAGATGTTTACAGCTATATGTGATTTCTCCATGGCAAACATGGCCACTATTTCCTGCCGCTGAATGCTCTTAAAACTTTCTTCAGGGCCAAGACTTGAAGATATCTTTTGCTTCACCCCTGCAAAAGAGATCCAGTGTACAGTGATGCACATGTAATCAGTCGCCTCACAACCGGTCCACATGTTTGCTATAAGGTGGATGGTATGAACAACACTTTGCTGCAAAGCTTGTCCAACCACCTGCAGCACATCATGATGCAGCGCTGGAACAGCCACTCTGGCAAAATAGATCCTACTTGGTACCTTCCATTTTGGGCAGATGGCTGCCACAAATTCTAAAAATCTCACTCCTTCCACAAATAAAAAAGGGAGGAGGTCCAGCGCTTACATTTTTGCTAGCTTTCCATTGTACAAACGTGGGGTTGGGTGGTTTCGTTCATTGGGCCGCTCCTGCCTAAACATGCCTTTAATAGTAGCCTGGATTTTCTTCTTTTCTTGGGGCACTGACACAGGCGTCTTTGGAGAAGTAGATGCTAGTGGTAGACTTAATATGCGTGGTGGTGGTGGTGGTTGAGCAGTCACTATATGCCACGGTGTCTCCATCATCTCACTCTGAGTCTTCTTGTGCCATTGTGAAGTCACTGAGGGGGTGATTCTGCTGGTGCACTGCTGGGGACAGGGCTGTTTTGCGTGAAGATGTCACCCTCTTCTTCCTCATCATCACCTTCTACTGTGATTGGACTTGTAGCTGATGTTCCCCGGCTATCCCCACCACCACAGCCACGTTCAGCAATTGTTTTAAGGTGCTCCTTCCCACGTGAATGTGTGGTGTATTTTCATATGGGTCATCTGGCCTGCAGTACCATAATGTGTAACAGGCTTAACTCGATGAACATTTGTGTGGCAAATGGTGCATACTGAAATGTGCTCCCCCTCTTTGCTAACTGTAAAAAATTCCCAAACTGGGGATGAGTGCTTTTTTACTGGGCCACTGCTAATGCCTGAAGATGAACTGGAGGTAGGTGTTGTTGATTGTCTCTCTGCTTCTCCTGAGGGAAGGGTTAGTGCAGGTCTCAGCTGGGGATTTGCAAATATATGAGCTGGTGGCGGTGCTACCTGTGCCACATCCCCGGGAGCTGGTTGAATAGCAATGTGACATTCCTCTGTGTGACCTTACCACCATGACTACCTCGTCATCGTCATCCTCCTCTTCATCCCCTTCCATAAGTCTAAGTCTTTCTGTAACTTTTCTTTTCCCTTGCCTCTCCTCGTCTCTGTCGGGATCCACTCCATGTCCCTATCATCATCATCAGAAGTGGTGCTTGGAGAAGATGGTGCTGTAGTACCCTTCTTTTTCCTTGCTGGAGATGTGGGAGCCAATGATTCTAAAAGAGGAGGTTCAACTTCTTCCTCTGAAGGAAGCTCAACCTCCTGTTCTGCTCCAACACCAGACAAATCCATTGATGGCTGTGGCTGCTGTCCACTTTGCTGTGTTTCCTGAAAAGATTGCGTACTACTTTGCAAAAGGGAAAAATCCAATTCAACATTACTACTTGTCAGTGTCAACATGATTACACTGGCTGCCTCACTGACAGACATGGTCCTGGGCTTAGGTTGGGAAGGTGGTGCTGTTGATGGAGGAGTGCTGCTCTCAGCTTTCTCGCCGGAGGCCGGTGCGGCAGGCACAACTTTCCTGAAAAAGGTTACGGTTGGCATGCCAGTGGTGGAATTCAGCTTCTTCTGCTCCCCACTAGCCACTTTCTTGGCAGCACCTTTCTTTGCAGCTATCTTGAAGCTGTCAGTTGGCAGTGGCACTTAGCTTCACAACAAGCTTAAGAGATGACTGTGTTGCGTAGTCTGTCACTCATCACGTTGTGAAAAGGCCTTCTGTCTGGCAGTACTGTGGGTGATGTCTCTTCACCTGTGAACCTAAAAGTAAACAAGCAAGAAAAACATCAGTGAAGCATGGCATTGTTGCAGTTCAAGTAGTAGTACAAAAAAACAATATCATTTAGTGGGGTTACTTAAGTTACTATAAATAATTAACAATAGTATACAGTGTTCATTTGTAAAACTGAAAACTACACTAACATAAACTTTCATGGTGACTGTACACTCAGGAAGGATTAGAAAGAGCAACAACAACAGCAACACAATACAGCTGCACCTGTTTGCTGTATGTGCAATACATCACATGGGATGCGGCACACAGGATGCGGCACACAGGTAGGTGCAGCTGACAAATGCATTGACAATCAAATAATCCTTACACAATGATTGATTGTGCACCTGTAGCAGACATGGGGTTGATTCATTAATACCAGATGTTATGAAAATGGTAATATAAATAATAAACTAAAACAAAAAAATTAACAATATTAAATTTAAATAATTGCCATATGGTCATCAACAACAACAAAGAGCAAAAAGGCATTGGGAACAAAGAGACAACATGCAGGTCTATGGCAAAAGCACACTGGCAACCGACACAAAATGGCCACCGACCAACCACATAATGAACCAGCATGCAAGGAGGCATGGCGGCAACATAATGATAGAAGAACAACGCATGCAAGCCTATGGCAAAAGCACACTGGATGGCTACGCACAATGGCCACCAGCCACATGGTCAAACAGCAAGCAAGTAGGCATGGGGAACAAAGAGAAGACATGCAGGCTTATGGCAAAAGCACACTGTCTGGCTACACAAAATGGCTGCCAGCCACATGGTCAGACAACAACAAAAACCAGCAAGAAGGCATGTCCACAAACAAAGAAGACATGCAGGCCCATGGGGAAAGCACACTGGCTGGCTATACAAAATGGCCACCAGTCACATGGTGAGACACGACAACCAGCAAGGGGGCATGGCCAGAAACAAAGAAGAAATGCAGGCCTATGGGGTAAGCACTCTGGCTGGCTACACAAAATGGCCACCAGCCACATGGTCACAAAAACAACAACCAGCAAGGGGGCATAGCCAGAAACAAAGAAGAAATACAGGCCTATGGGGAAAGCACACTGGCTGGCTGCACAAAATGGCCACCAGCTACTTGGTTGCAACAACAACAACCAGCAAGGGGGCATGGTAACAAACAAAGAAGAAATTGAGGCCTATGGGGAAAGTACACTGGCTGGCTACACAAAATGGCCACCGGCCACATGGTCACAACAACAACACCAAGCAGGAGGCCTGGAAAACAAAGAACACATGCAGGCCGTGGGTGGACACCGACTATACAAAATGGCCCCTGGCCAAATCGCATAATGATTCTTGAACAGCAAAGGCAAATGATGGCCTATGCCAAACACACATACACGTACACAGTTGCCAGACAAAAGAGGCATCGTAACACAGAGAACACAACATAATTCAGCAATGCCAAAAACAAAAATTAAGAGGGCTAAAAATTTTCACAACAACACACATCCTCCAAAGGCATTACCCCACCTAAACACTGTTTGCATGGAAAAAACAAGAAAAACCACAAAAAGTCCACATTTTGTATTTTAATTCAACGCTGTCCATGGGCTAAATGATGTTTCAATTCTACAGACACCACAGAAAAGTTGTTTCATGCACCCATGAATAGTACAGGGCCTACAGGCTGGAAGGCTCATTGGCAAACTAGGCCATATAGTGAATGACATCAATCAATATTGCAAACTTATTAAAAAACATGGAGAAGAAAATGTACTGAACTGTGCAACATTTTTCCTTTGCAAAAGAAGATCAATTTAATGCACGAAAAACTAGGCCCCTACTAAAACTGCAGGCCACCCGCCACAATAAATTTTAAAAATCGAATAAAAGTACAAATAGATTCAGGTACATGCCCCCAGTCAAACAAGCAAAACCCTTATACGTGAGTTTTTCAACTTACTTGTAGTACCTCAAAAACAAAGTCCTTAATTCTAATGGTATATATGCAGCAGACAAAGGGAGTGATCCTTCCAGCTCCAAATCCCAATGAAAAGTGACCAGTAGAGGGACAAAGCACTGGGAGGAGCCTGCCGGACAGGAACAGGAATTTAGATACTCTGGGGCACTTCCTGCTGGTTTGAATTTTTTTATTTTTTAAAAAGGCTTCTTGCACAAAAAAACAACTCCAATGGCCAGTTTGAGAAGAAAATCCACTCCAAATGCCTCTCAGCTGCATTCTCAAGCAGAAAAGCTGCTCCACTATTCCATTTGCGATCGACTCTCAGAATGCTAGATTGGTGCCATCGTGGCAGAAAGTCATGCAAGCGAGCACGAAGTCTTGCGGGAGCTCTCTAGCGGTGTGAGAAGTCTTGCGCTCTTGCGATTGAGCGCCAAAAGAAAACTCGAGTACGCAAATGGAAAAAAAACCTCTGCTTCATGCCCGAATAGTGAAATTCAGGAATTCCGCGTTCCTGCGCGGAGTGCCTGAATTCTGCAAAGTCCCCGAGCGGAGCGGAGTTAGGGGTTACTCACTACCACCTGAACCAGCACCCAGATCCAGCTGGAGCAAGCCCTTGACCCCCAAGTGGTACCCCCTCAGGTCGTGAACCCTTGCTGTGGCCTCAGAGAGGCTGCACTGAAGTTTGTGGGCTCTTCAAGAGTGCAAAAGGACCCATTGGCACTGAAACCTTGTCTCTTGCACAGCCTGCCAATGCGAAGTTCTGTCAACTCGACTACAGTAGGGTTGTATGATGTTACAGCGCATTCCGTTGTAACGCATGCCTTTTCCACGCATGCGTTACAACGGAATGCCTTTCCCACGCATAACCTTTACCACGAATATTCCTTTACCACGCATACTTTTACAACGATTTTTGTTGTAAATTCATGCATGGTAAGGGCATACTCTTGGTAAAGGTTATTCCCCCACCCCTAAACCCTTCTTACAAATACCCCTCCCCTGCCCTTAAGCCTTAAATCGGACTCCTTCTTTTTTTTTCTTTAATCTAATATTCCCCTTATCTCTCCACGTCGTCTCTTCTCAATGTTCTTCCGTGTTGACGTTGCACGTCGTTAAGAGGAAACGGAAGTGTCTTTCCGTTTCCTCTAACGACGCCGATTGCCTCCCGATTCCCTCCAAATAGAATCTTCAACAGGTGCGTTTTAGTATTGGGGGGGAAACCCTCCCAACCCTCCTGTTTTTTTCACGCTTTTTTTGGGGGGGGGAGAGCCCCCCAAGCCCCTTTTTTTTTTTTTTTTAGCCTTTTACACACATGCCTTTACTACGTATCTCGTAGTAAAGGTATGCGTGCTAAAGGCTATTCGTTGTAACCACGCATGCGTTGTAATGCATGCGTGGTTAAGTTATGCGTGGAAACGGCCGCGTTGTAGTGGCCATTTCCCCTACAGTAGCAACTGCTCGCAGGGAGTGCCACCATGAAACTCTGGCCTGCCCGCTCACGATGACAAGTGGATCTTCTCACTACAGCGACGACTGTCCGCAAAGCCAGGCCTCATCTTCGATCTACATCGACGACTTTCCCCGATGCTTCTCTGCTCTTTTTGCCTCCCTCCACTCTTTGCACTGTACTGAGAAGATAACTCTTCAGAGGTTCTAACCTGGTTCCGACTTGTTCTCATCACAGTCGGCCTGAATTTGTGACTTCCTCCTGGTCTCGCACGACTTGATACCCGTGTGGCACTTTGGGCCTTTTGGCACTATTTTCACTTAAATCTTTAAAGTTATAA
Source organism: Calotriton arnoldi (assembly GCA_963921515.1). NCBI lineage: Eukaryota > Metazoa > Chordata > Amphibia > Caudata > Salamandridae > Calotriton > Calotriton arnoldi. The sequence goes on from CAWUFW010003263.1 coordinate 1,586,140, forward strand.
ATCTACGGTTCTACTGATCAGATTTTGTCCATTTGGTCTTTTTATTAAATGTTGCTCTATATTTCAAAATGGGTGTGTGAGTTTTCTTGTGTTGTGTATTCATTTATTGACTGTTGGAAGTGCTGCATAGATACTTTACACATTGCCTCTAAGTTAAGCCTGCCTGCTCTGTGCCAAGCTACCAGAGGGTTGAGTACAGGTTAATTTGAGGTTTGCTTGGGCCTCACCCTGACAACAATTGTGGTTGCTGCTTAAGTGGGGTTTCACTCCCCCTCAACCAGTAACCCAATTCCTCCCATATATGTATCAAAATGTTACCCCAAGGCCTCAGCCCTAATATTTATATTTCTCTTATCAGCCCCAACTCATTCCAGATACATACCCAGGTCCCTTCCTTGTGACCTCTCTCTGAATCAAAGAGCACTCTTTAATTGTACTTAAAAGTGTGGCTCTCCCTTTCTCCAGTGTGTCCCATCAAACTTACAGGAATGCAGCAATACACAAATCTGTCTGGGTGATTCCTCTTCCTCCTCTCCTCATGTTCCTCCAGTCAGCCCTGGGACTGCCAAAATGGAATCCAGGGTCTTCTATGTATTGTGCCCTTCACGTGCACACATACACCTAGCACATGCTTATAGCATACATGCACTGCACAGCACTAAATTCTTCATGTATTGTACCATTCACTGGCACACATACACCAAGCACATGCATATAATATACGCGAGCTGCACAGCACTGCATTTTCCCTTTATTGTACCACATACCGCACACATACATCCAGCACATGTGCACCACACACTCACTGCGCAGCACTACACACCAAACTTGATGTAGGCCAAATTTTAAATGAGTGAGTCTGCAGCGCCACTCCAGTGGCACAGGTAAAAAGGACCTGTTCACTCCTACTGATTACTGCATGGTATGCTTCCATCACAACACTCATACTACTTAACTCCTGGTAAAAGCAGCAGCCTTTCACCGCAATGAGGGCAGCACTTTGGATGCACCTCCCGGTCCAAAAATGCAGCAATCTGTGAAATAGGCCAATGTAATGGCAGAAACACAAGATCCTTGTTCACCCATGACAATAGAAATCACCATTTGGGATCCAGACATTATTAAAGTTGGAGCACTCGGGGCAGGGGGAGACGTCCATCACTTTGTGAAGACATTTTCCAACGCAACGATGTTTTTGTAGGAATAGTTTGATTTAGTCAAGGGTGCACCTCATGATTCTAGCCTACTCATGTAGTGCCATATCTAATAAGATATGATGCATTTCAGCTCTCGGCCTATTCTGCCCACCTGAGGCTGCCTAGCACCAAAGTAGGCACTCTTGCATTATGGTGCAAAGATAACTGCATAACAGGCAGGATTTTTTTTGTGCACAGAGGCATATCTTCCTGCACTAAAACATTCCTCAGAGACAATGTCCTCTTTCTATGTGCAATGAGGAATACATCACACGTAGAAAAAGGAAATTACAAGGACAAATAAACATATTTCTCCTCATTTGCCATGGTCTGGGTGGCATACCATTTAAATGCAATCCCAGGTATGCTGATTTTAGTAAAACTGGGACTGCTTCAAATTCCATGGGTGCATGCATGAGAACACTCATGCTCTACCCATAGAACAACTACAACTAGGAAATGTAATGCAATGCAGTGCAAGCCACTGCATTGCATAACATCGCTTTATAAAGTCACAAAAAGTGGCACAAGTCACACTAGTGAGGCTTTTTTTAGTAATCTTCCGTAACATAAGGGAAACACAAAGTCTTAGTAAAACTGGGCAACAGTATTCTAAGTATGATGCTGCTTCTACAGTATTGTATGTGTCAGGTTTTGTATGATGGATTAGAACACCAAGGGATACAGTCAAAGGCCTAGTCTTCCATGGGTCCCAATCAAGATATTGAATGGTAATATCTCAACTCAGAAGAGTAAAAAGTAAAACACTGGCAACACTGGATCAGAATGATGCCCAAAGCAGCCTCATGTTCTCACAGGACCATAATGGAGTAATCTTGACAAAATTAAATACAGGACTTCAGAAGAAGTAGTGATAAAAAATAGTAAAATGCACGTGAATCAATGGCTGTTAGAAATGGGGTTCTCTAGTTGGCCATGGTTTGCACCTTTGTCCAAGTAGGGACCCTTCTTCCTAGTCAGGGTAAGGGAGTTACACTCCTAAAATAAACCCTGCTCACCCCCTTGGAAGCTTGGCAAGAGCAGTCAGACTTATCTCAGAAGCAGTGTGTAAAGCATTTGCACATAACCAACAGTAATACAGTGAAAACACTATAAAAGGACACCACACCAGTTTTGAAAAATATCCAATATTTATATATATCCAAAACAAGACCAACACGATAAAAATCCAACATACAGGGGGGCGTGGCTTGCAGCCGCGGAAGAAGGCCGCTCGCTAGGAGAGCTGCGCTAGCGGTCGGCATTTAAATCCTGTAATCCGACATTATCCGGGAGCAACAGTGGCACCCGTCGGCGTATGAAGACATTGAGAGGCGGCGGGGTGCAGCACAGACCTGAGGCGGCCCCCCCCCGGGCATTTTCACCCCCCGACGCGAAGGCCCGGGCCTCTACAGTAGACGCAGCAAAATGGCACCCGCCAGTGAGGAGTGCGGAGGGTGCTAGCTATCCTGCGTGAGGACCACGGACAACGTAGCTGGAGTGCTCCCATCCGGTCCCTATGGCGGCAACAAGCAATAGCGAGTGTGCGGCTGGAGGTGAGACGCCGCGACTCGATCCTGCAGCGCCCGCACGGTCCCGGAGTTTCCGAGACCGCCGGGGGGCGGAGGCCAGATTGGAGTGGCGTGCTCTGCACTGAAGTTCAGCGTGTGGATGCCGAGAGCGGCGGGACCAGAGGCAGAGCACCACGCGCAGAAGGAGCGGGGAGCCGGGACAATGTACGGTCCCCTTGGGTAGAGGCCTGTGGAACCGGCGGGGCTTAATCCAAGTGCAGCACAGGTCCTGACTGAAGCTGGCACCGGCCGCTACTGGATATTGTAGTGGTCAAGGCGTGGGCCTAAGTGAAATTCAGGGAGGCACGACTGAACAGACCCAGAGCCAGCCGAGACCACCGGGGGCGGGGGCCCGAAGGGACCGGACCGCTCCGCGCCCGAAGCCCGGTGAGTGAGACACAGGGGCACCATGGCCAGAAACAGAGCACCGCGTACGAGGAGTGTGGAGAGCTATTGAAGATTCCGGTTTCTCTGTATAGTGACCTGGGGAGCCGGCGGGGCCTAGTCCCAGTACAACACAAGTCCGGAACAGAGCAGACACTGGCAGTTGGTGAGCACTGTGCTAGGAGACGTGTGGGCCTTGCATGACTCTGGGGAGAGACCTGGCTGAGCGAGAGTGGAGGGGCCGTGCCCGTGAGCAGCTTGACCAGAGGGCCGCAGTGCCAGATTGGGGCCGTCTGGAGTAGACTTGAGGCGGTGGGAGAGCCGTCCTGGTGAGGACTTCACCTGCATACTGAGCGCGGTGGGCTTTTCCCCCTGGGGTGAGAGGGCACCTGAGGGCCCTGCGGGTGTGCAGCGGTAGAGCCGGGGGCGCTCCCCTGCCGCGTGTGTCAGGACTGCGCCTCCAGTCATGGGCCGCAACAGACCGCTAGGCCAAGGTCAGTCCAACCAAATTGATAAATACACAGTGGCCATGGGAAGGGAGGACGGACCTCCAGGTGGTAGCCAGCAGGGAGATCCTATCGACAACGGTCCAGACCCATCATTGAGAGACATTATGGTGGCAATCAGAGAGCTCCGCGGTACCATGGTGCCCAAACTGGACTCGGTGACGGAGGAGGTCAACCTACTGCGGGCGGACTTTAGAAAGATGTCTGAAAAGGTGGCAGTGGCTGAGACGGGCATTGGTAGCCTTCAATCGAAGACAAAAAGACTCGAAGAACAGGTGGCCGCCCTCACGAAAAACCAAACTGATATCTATGCTCGGCTGGAGGATCAGGAGGGACGGGCAAGGTGCAACAATATCCGCATAGTGGGGGTCCCGGAAGGCTTGGAGGGGCTGTCCACGGACTGGTTCATAGAGGACTTGATACTCAATCACTTGAAGCCAAAGCGCCTGTCCAACCTTTTTTCAGTTGAGAGAGCCCATCGTGCGCTAGGGGGTAAGCCAAAGCCTGGGGCCCCTCCACGCACTATCATAGCCCGAATCCTGAACTTCAGGGTTCGCGATGCCATCCTAGTGGCGTCACGGATGTCTGGTGATCTTCAGCTTGAAAACGCCACAATTCGCTTCTTCCCGGACTTCACTCTCCATGTCCAACGCCAGCGGCGGTCCTTCGAAGGGGTTAAAAGAGCCCTCAGGGAACAAGGGGTGAAATACATGATGCTCTTTCCAGCTCACCTCAAAATACTGGATGGGGGCAAGGCGTACTTTTTTGAGACACCTGAGGAGGCCAGTGATTGGTTGGAGGGATGGGTGGCAGAAATGGAGGGCCACGCAGATCCGAACAGCGTCCACCCGATCGAGACACAAGGAGCGCAGAAAGACCGGCACCAGACAGCCAGGGATGGGAACAGAGTGCGCTCAAATGACTGGGGCCGGTGTCTCTAAGCGAGGTGATTCCCTTCCTTAGCGAAGGGAGGGCTCCATGGTTTTTGGTCTCTAAAACAGCGAAAGTGCTCCGATGGATTATCCAGGATATCATACTCTAAAACTTTTTTGTACTGTTATGTGTTGATATGTAGACGCACCATTCATAATGCCGGTTTAACATGGCCATGAGTGCTGGGGGAGGGGCGGAACCGGGGAGTTGACACAGGGTTGCTCGACTACATCTACCACACTAGGTGAAACTTCCGTTAGCCTTGTATAAGTCTTTTAGCTGACTGCAAGCCTATGTTCCCTCTTCAAGTTTGATTCGGGGCTGATGGGGCGACAGGCACTCTGCAAGTTTGAAAGGTGGGAGGTTGGGGACCCACCGAGCAGGGAGGCAGGGAGGGGGGAGTTGGTTGGGGGGGTGGGGGTTAGTTTTTGGGAAAGGGTATGTTTAGCTCAATACCAGCTTTACTCTCGTGCATGTGGGAAGGGGTCGAACAAAGCAGTGAGGGACTTAGATTATCCGAGGGTGCGTAGCATCCATAGCTCCAATGGGTGACCTAGCTCATATTAAAATATGGACGTGGAACGTGAATGGGCTGGGCAACAAGATTAAACGCACGCTGGTGCTGCAGCACCTGAAAAGGCACACACCTGATGTGGTTCTCCTTCAGGAGACGCACTTGCGGGGCAATAGGTGCAAGGCTCTTGATCGATTTGGCTATAAAATGGTGGCCCACTCGGGGTTCACGTCTGGTTCTCGGGGGGTGGGTATCCTGATACGTAACACCCTGCCTATCGTGGTCTCGGGTACATGGACAGATGATGCGGGCTGCTTGGTTGCAGTGGCGGGCAGGTGGGAGGGGCGTATCATAACCCTATGCTCATGCTACATTCCGCCAGGTCTACACTCTTCGACATTTACACGACTGGGCTCCTTCCTGGCAGATATTCCCTGGGGAGTCCTCCTGATGGGTGGTGGCACCAACGCAGTAATGGACGCTGACTTAGACCGCTCGGGCGCTGGGCGGGGATCCAGGGAGGAGAGCGGGCTACATGGCTTCACGACCGCCATGGGGCTTAGAGACCTATGGCGCGCACATAACCCCTCGCGCCGACAATACACGTTTTACTCTGCCAGGCATGGGTCTTTCTCCCGACTGGATCATTTTTTCACGCGCACTGATCAGCTGGGTGATTTTACGGAGCCTCACATCCTCCCTGGGGGAATTTCTGACCACTCCCCGGTCAGCATCATTCTTAAAGGCCCGGTGACCAACAGGGCGTCCTTCCCAAGGATAGATCCGTGGCGACTCAGGGATCAAACCATAGGCGAAAAACTCTGGGAGTGCTCTCAGCTTTACTTCGAAGATAACCGGGGCTCGGTTGAGTCTCATATCACGCTATGGGAAGCTTACAAGACAGTTCTGAGGGGACAGGCCCAGGCTTTGATTGGAGCCCAAAAGAAAGAGGAATCCTTGCAGGTCAGCCAGTTGGAAAGCGACATAGAGCAGCTCGAACGGGACCCCAACATTGTTTCTTCGGTAGACATCCGCCATACTCTGGCTCTTAAGCAGAAGGAGCTCCGGGCTCTGGCGGAGGGAGAGGCGCGTGCCTACTCCCTCGCCACGCAACATCGAATTTATGATGTGGGAGATAAAGCTCTGAAGTTACTAGCGTGGCTCGAGCGGCGGGATAGGGAGCGATCATGGGTCGCCGAGGTACACGATGAGACGGGCTCACTAGCTTCCAATAGTACAGACATAGCGGAAGCATTTGCATCGTATTACGAAAAGGTCTATACCCCAGTCTGCACCAGGACTGAACACGATTGCGCGGAGTTCCTGCGGGACTTCGCACTGCCAGCGTTGTCCCAGGACCAAAGGGACCGCCTTGAGGCGGATTTCACTGGGGAGGAAATAGGGGAAGCCCTTAACTCCCTTCAGTCCGGGAAGGCGCAGCGACCAAATGGGCTCCCAGTGGAAATGTACAAGCGCCTAGCAAATGTCATCACTGACCCCCTCCTTCAGATGTATTCCGAAGCGCGGGAGGTGGGTACGCTCCCACCTGATCAACGAGAGGCCACGATAGTGGTAATTCCTAAAGCAGTGAAGCCGACAGACCAATGCTCTTCCTACCGGCCAATTTCGCTCATCAATGTTGAGGCCAAGGTCCTGGCCAAGGCCTTGGCGGATAGATTGATATCGGTCCTACCAGACCTTGTGCACGTTGACCAATCAGGGTTTATGCCACGCAGGAGCACCCGACACAACTTACGTCGTCTCTACGGAGTACTTTACATGACAGAAGATGTGGGAAACACCCAGACAGCATTGATGGCGCTGGACGCCTCAATGGCATTCGATAGTATCGAATGGCCATACCTGTTCATGGTGCTCCAGAAATTGGGCTTCGGCCCGACCTTCTGCAGTTGGGTGCGTCTTTTATACGAGCAGCCTGTGGCGAGGGTGAGAGTTAACGGTGCTGTGTCCAGATTTTTCCCTTTACGGAGGGGTACCAGACAGGGGTGCCCCCTGTCCCCCCTCCTCTTCGCCTTGGCCCTGGAGCCGTTGGCCCATTGGATCAGGAGGGACAGGTCATTCTGGGGCTTGGCGCTGACTGACGAGTGGGAAGAGCGTATCTCCTTATACGCTGACGATATTGTGCTATATATGGCCAGACCATACCACTCGATAGCGCAGGCACTACACCTCTTTGAATTATTCGGTAGCTTCTCTGGTTACACCATTAATTGGGCGAAGTCAGTGATCTATCCGCTTTCGGGTCCCCCCGAGGATTCCCACTAGGTGTCCCGCGTCAATAGCAACGGACGGGTTCAAGTATTTGGGGGTATATATTACCAGAGACAGGGCGGAGTTCTTTGCCAGGAACCTGGAGCCTCAATTAACACGCCTCGGGTCCGACGTGAGCCACTGGAGGTCGCTGCCCCTCTCCCTCATGGGTCGAGCCGCAATGTTCAAGATGCTTGCACTACCAAGGCTCCTCTATATTCTGCAAAACACACCGTACCCGGTCCCTCCTGGGGTATTCACACGAATATCACAGGCGCTTCAAACGTTGCTTTGGGATGGTGGCAACCCATGGATAGCGCTACACAAGCTGACGAGAGGTGTGTATGATGGGGGGCTGGCCCTCCCAGACATCAAACTATATTATTGGGCCTCACAGCTACAGGTGGTTAACGATTGGGTATACGCGGATGGCTCGGAACCGGCCTATAGAGTCGACCGGATGGTCATGCCAGGGGGAAACTGTGAGCCGCTGCTCTATGCCCGGAAGCCAAGAAAGGATTGGCCTACACACACAGGGGTCGTTGTCCAGTGCTGGAGGGAGGCTAACAAGTTCCTGGGGTGGTCGGGGGCCCTGACGGGAAGAACCCCTTTGTGGCTTGGGGACCAACTGACAGAGGTGACACTAGACTGACCGGTTTCAGGGGATGGAAACTCATAGGCATTGAGTATTTGGGGGACGTCTGGAAAGGGGATGCCCCCCGCTCCTTCGCCTACCTCAAAAAGGAGTATGACCTTCACGACTCACAACACTACCACTACATACGCCTCACCCATGCCCTGCACGCACACATACGACGAGACACGTCCATCCCAGAGTATTCCCCTATGGAGGATAGACTGCTCCTAGATCCTATACTAGAAAAACCCACTTCCACCATCTACCGTAAACTTATCAATAATATGCCTGATCCCTTGGTGGCGCTGCGGGCAACGTGGGCGAGAGACATAGGTGCCCTGGAGGATGACGACTGGCAGGACGCCTTGCAGAGCCCGCGCGAGATAGCAATTCGCTCTAGGTTCAGGTTAGTGCAGCTTAAAATTCTACACCGCATATACTACCCCCGAACCCACCTATATGCATGGGGAAGGAGTCAGTCGGCCCTTTGTGCACGGGGATGTCAGGGGGAAGGCACCTTCTACCACATATTATGGGAATGCCCAGAGATAGTGCCCTTCTGGACCAGGGTCACGGACACTATGTCAGCTGTGGTGGGTTCACCGGTCCCGATGGAACCCAAGTGGTTGTTGCTAATGATCAAAGGGGCCACTGATTGGTGTAGATATACTGAGATCTGGCTGGCATTGGGAGCCGGGGTGGCAAAAAGGAACATCGCCAGTGGGTGGGGGTCGCAGACACCTCCGCAGTGGGACCAATGGAAGCGAGACCTAGACTGGTGCCAGAGAGCCGAGGAAACTATTTATAAGAGCAGAGGTTGTACTAAGAAATGGAAGAAAGTCTAGGAGCCCTGGAGGAAATACAGGGAGTCAGTGGGAGAGACAGGGACATGAACTCAACATTTGGATGTCCTAATTGTGCCCTCAAATGTTTTAATCTGTATTGTATACTGTTATTCCATCACATGCTGTATGAATACTGTCCTGAAACCAATGGTTATATGAGCAATGTTAATAAAAAGAGTTTAAAAAAAAAATCCAACATACAGTACTTTATAAATATATACTTTGCAAGATATCCTTAAAATTGCGGAAATACCTCAAAAACTCAGTTTGCACAAGTTGGTAGCTCCATCTAGGGCTACCGCGATGCTGAAAAACAACAGAGTCGAAACGTTCCAGCCAACCGCATCGGTACGGGCCTGCGAAAGCGTGGACAGACTCGGTAACAGTACCTTTCTCGTTGCGGCTGGCACGTTGGTGCAAGCCAGTCGTGGCAACCGTTGCGGTTGTGTTGCAAAATGGAAGCGGTGCAGGGTGCAGTGCCCTCTCGATGCGGTGCAGGGAGCGGCTCGGTGCCAATTGTCCAGATGGCGTCAGTGAGACCAAGGCTTACGGTGCAGGATGAAGCGGTGCTCAATGCGGTGCTGGCAGGTTGCAGTGCAAGTGACAGAGCCGGTTAGTGGGAGCTGGCATCGGTTGGCCCAGACTGCTGTGTGGGACGAGGCGGTGCGTCGTGAAACTTACGAACGGTGCCCCCAGACACGATGCGGTCACGGGTGTCGAAGTCATCAGCAGCAATAGCGTCAGTGAGACCAGGATGCCGTCAGGACACAGAGCCAGCGACGGAGTCCGTCACGGAGCCGGTTGCGTTTCCCTTCTCTGTGGCAACTGAAACAGCGGTCCCGGAAGCGGTACCCTGAGGTTGGTGAAGTCTTTGCAGTCCGTGAGACTTCAGAACAGGAGGCACGCTCTACTTCAGGCCCTTGGAGATACTCAGCACAAGTAAAAGAAAGTTCAGTCCAGTCCTTTCACTGCCCAAGGCAGAAGCAGCAAGTGCAGGCCAACCAAACAAAGAAACAACACAGCAAAGGGGCAGTACTCCTCTTGGCAGCTCTTCCAGCTCTTCTTCTTGGCAGGTTCCTTGATTCCAGTAAGTTCTAAAGTTCTGGGGTCTGGGCCCAATATTCATACTCAAAATTCCTTTGTTCTCTCAGGCACAGTGTGTCTGTGCTTGGTCCAAACCAGTTTGGTCCTCTCCAGCCCAGCTTCCCAGGAGGTGGAGACAGCATTGTCCAAGGCAGACAGGGCCTACTCAGGTGCTAGGGAAATCTCCTCCCACCACTCTAAATACAGACCGGGCCTATTCAGGAGCTAGTGAAAACTCCTCGCACAACTCTGAATGCAGCCCAGGTCTATCCAGCCCATGCCTGACTCATTCAGGAAAGGCAGGACACACACAAACCGCCCCCCCCCGGTGGCCATCTGAGAGAATGCACATCTCCAACCCCTGTCATTCCAAAGCCAGACAGTCAATACACAAACCAGCAGAGGCACATAGAATGGCTAAGCTAGAAAATCCCTACTTTCTAAAAGTGGTATTTTCAAACACAGAACATAAAAATCCTCTTTACTAAAAGATGCATTTTTACATTCTGAGTTCAGGCATACTAAACTTTACCTTCCGATCTTGTCCCAATGGAAATTTATATTGATAAGATGTTATTAATAAACTCCCATTCTATCCTATGGGACAGAAAGCCTCTCCATAGTGAAAAACGAAATGCACTGTAATTCACTACCAGGACATGTCACACACACCAGTGCATGTCCTACCTTTAACATACACAGCATCCTGCCAACAGGGGTACCTTGGGCCTACCTTAGGGTTGACTTATATGTAAGAAAAGGGAAGATGAGGGCCTGGCAAGTGGGTGCACTTGCCAAGTCAACATGGCAATTACAAACTGCATGCAGACTCTGCAGTGGCAGGTCTGAGTTACCTTTACAGGGCTACTTTTCTGGGTGGCACAATCAGTGCTTCAAGCCCACTAGTAGCATTTGATTTACAGGCCCTGGCACTCCCAGTGCAATGTATTAGGGACTTACCAGTAAATCAAATATGCCAATCATGGAATCACCAATCCATAACACAATTTACACAGAGAGCATATGCACTTTAGCACTGATCAGCAGTGGTAAAGTGCCCAGGGTCCTAAAACCAACAAAGACAGGTCAGGCAAAAGTAGGAGGAAGAAGCAAAATGTTTGGGGATAACCCTGCAAAAAGGGCCATTTCCAACACAACCCCCTTCCAGCCTAAAGCCAGAGTAGACCAATCCATACCTCGATGGGCTTCTCTGCTTGGGGCGATAGAACATGGGACCTGGCCTACAATAGCAGGGGTCTATTCGTGTTCTACGCCTCCCTGAACCCAGTTGGATCCCTCAATCCATACTCTTAGGGCCCACTAAGCTAACCCATGGGGAACCCTTCTCCTCACCTGTGGACACCATCTGTGCAGCACCTAACCTTAGCTTGCTCACAGATGGGTCCCAGCAGGTAGACAGTACCACCACAGCCAACATAGTGGTGTGGCCCAGTCCACCCCCAGGGTGTGACTCCTGTCCCCCCCAATGGCCACTCTGTCCACCAGGACAGTGAGCCACAGTGGCTACTGACAGTTGTCAGTGATGAGACCCAGGGCTTATGCCTCTCAGGGCTCTCTAACCTCTGTGGCATCGGAGAGTGGGGGGTGGTAGCCTGGGTGCCTGGCACCCTTTGTCCACTCTCCCTCTCGTCAGGTCAGGGATGACACTGACCCACCAACCCATGGTCTGTATCCAGCGGCTGGACAGGAGACTGGGGTGGGCTTTCCCACCTCTGGTCCTTCTCCCTGGGGCTCTGTACCCTCCAACCTGGAGCAGTATCCCCTTCCTGAACTGTCACGGCACAGGTGGCAGGTGTCCTGCACAATTCGCCCACTAGTTCAGGGGTGCTATCCTGCAACTGGTACACCAGCCTAGGGTCTGTACCCTGAGGCTGAACAAGGGACGGGGTGGGCTCTCCCACACCCTGTCCTCCTCCCTGGGGCTCTGTACCCTCCCACCCGGAGTAATACCCCCTTCCAGAATTTTCAGGGCACCGGTGGCAGGTGTCCTGCATGATTCACCCACCAGTTCAGGGGTGCTATCCTGCAACTGGTACACCAGCCTAGGTCTGTACCCTGAGGCTGAACAAGTGTCGGGTGGGCTCTCCCATACCCGGTCCTCCTCCCTGGGACTCTGCACCCTCCCACCTAGAGCGGCACCCTCAGAAGACAAACCGGTAGGGGCACTGTTAGCAGTCTCCCCTTCCTCCAGGTCAGGGGGGGCACCCTGAACCTGGCCCTCCAACCCAGGGTCTGTACCCTTAGGCTGGACCTGTGCCTGGAAACCCAGGACTTCTGGGGGAGTACACCATCCCCCCTCAAGGGAAATACACTCCACTGGAGTTGTGCAAGAGTCTGCCTGGTGCAGGTCTCCAGCCTCCTGTCCACCTGACAGAGCATGAAGACCCCCCATGCCAGACGTGGCCTCACCAGGGTCAGTCCTGGGGTGCTCTGATCTCAGAACTGGCAACCCCTGACTCACTGGTCCTTCCACTGGGGACCGCATCCCCCCTCACCCCTCTCTCTGGACTCATGCACCGTCCCTACTGGAGCAGTGCTGCCAGACACCAGAACTGGTGGGACGCTGGTTACAGCTGCCCTCCCCAGCTCACCTGACACCTTGGGATCCCCCTCAGGGAATGGCCTCCTGTTACAGACTAGGCCCCCCTCCTGGTGTTCCCTCATGGAACCAACCAGGCTCTGGGACGGGGTCTCAGGCATCTTGGGACTCATCCCACCCCCACTCCCTCTCCTCAGAGACAGGACATGGGACCCCTCACCCATCCCACTACACCAGGACCTATTTGGGTCACTACCAACCTCCCATACCTCAGCTGGTTGAGGAAAACCTGAGCCACCTCCTTTAGGATCACCACCATATGCTTCTCCAGACCCTCTGGAATCTACCAAAAGGTCTGCCTCCAGTGTGAGCTCCATGGGGTCAGAGAACTTACACTCCTCCGGGTGTTGGCATAGCTCTGGAAAACAGGGACTGAACATATGCTCCCCAGCATCCAAATTACACAGCCCCTTACATGTGTCCACCAAACTGCCCTTTACCCAACCATCCAATGCCTCAAAAATTACCCCAAATCATTCTCGCAAGACTGGTGAGACAGTGTCTGATTGTTGCTGTCTATCAACCCATACTCTTCTGGCTGGTCTCCATACTCACTTACCAGGGCTTCTGCCATCGGGAACCCCTCTCCCTGTGCCTCTCATCTAGAGTCAGTATAGTGTCCCTCCCATCACCAGGAATATGATCCCCTGTGCCAGTTCCCCAACTCACCTCAGGGACCCTGGGCACCACCGGAGTTACCTCATAATCCTGAACCCTCTGGTGTAGGTCAACCCCCTCCTTGAAGCAGGGCACCAAGTCTGTGTGTGTGTGTGTGCACCTCACCCTCAGTACTGGACCTAACACTTTTGCTGCTACCATCTGGGCTGGACCTAGTCCTCCTGGCTTCTCAGTCCAGCTCCAGCTCTCTCACTTTACGCTCATGATCCAAGATAATTTTCCTTTCCTCCATGGCCATTCTTTTGCCTTCCCTCTCATTCTTCATCTTGAGTTTTTCCAACTCAAACTTCCTTGCTTCCCGTCTGTCCGCCAGCTCCTCTGGGGACAAGCCACTGCTGCCTGGCCTGGAGGGTTCCCCCCTCCCAAAAGCACATCCACCCTAGGAAGAGGCTCCTCTGCCTCCCCACTGACATTTCCAGATTGCCCACTGGCATGTCTGGCTGCTACCCAGAATCTCAGCACCTTTTGTAGCTCCTCTTTCCTGGTGAGGCCTCTGACTTGGACCTTTAGGTTTTTGAAAATAGCCTTCCACTCTTTTACGTTGTAGGATTCCAACCTTTCCTCCTCAAAGGCCACTTCCAAGGATGCAACAGATGATGCTCTTGATTCAGGCATGATGATATGGCAAGTGCAAAGACAAGTCCTATCCTCACCGCTGACAACCAATGTTAGAAATGGAGGTCTCTAGTTGGCCAGGGTTTGCACCTTTGTCCAAGTAGGGACCCTTCTTCCTAGTCAGGGTAAGGGAGTTACACTCCTAAAATAACCCCAGCTCACCCCCTTGGTAGCTTGGCACGAGCAGTCAGGCTTATCTCATAAAAAAGTGTGTAAAGCATTTGCACATAACCAACAATAATACAGTGAAAACACTACAAAAGGACACCAAACCAGTTTAGAAAAACAGTTTTTTTATATATACAAAACAAGACTAACACGATAAAAATCCAACATACAGTACTTTAGAAATGTATACTTTGCAAAATATCCTTAAAATTGCAGAAATACCTCAAAAACACACTTCGTATGAGTTGGTAGCCCTGTCTGGGGCACCGCGATGCTGAATAACAACAGAGTCTAACAGTTCCAGCCGACCGCGTTGGTACGGGCCAGCGAAAGCGTGGACAGGCTCGGTAACAGTACCTTTCTTGTTTTGGCTGGCACGTTGGTGCAAGCTGGTCTTGGCAACCGTTGCGGTTGCGTTGCAAAATGGAAGCGGTGCAGGGTGCGGTGCCCTCTCGATGCGGTGCAGGCAGTGGCTCGGTGACGACCGTCCAGACGGCACTGGTGAGACCAAGGCTTACGGTGCAGGGTTAGGTGGTGCTCGATGCGGTGCTGGCAGGTTGCAGTGCAAGCGACAGAGCCGGTTAGTGGGAGCTGGCTTCGGTCAGCCCAGACTGCTGTGTGGGACAAAGCGGTGCATTGTGAAACTTACAAGCGGTGCCCCTACCCAAGATGAGGTCTTGGGTGTCGAAGTCAGCAGCAGCGACGGCGTCAGTGAGACCAGGATGGCGAAGTGAAGCGAGGCAGTGCGGAGTGCGATGCCCACAGGTCACAGTGCAAGCAAAGGCTCGTGGCGGCGGCGTCGGTCGACGGTGGGACCAGGGTTGCAGTGAGAGATGCGGACGGTGCCTTCTGCGGTGCCATCAGGACACAGAGCCAGCAACAGAGTGGGTTGCATTTCCCTTCTCTTTGGCAACTAAAAAAGCGGTGCCAGAAGTGGTACCCAGAAGTTGTTGAAGTCTTTGCAGTCCCTGAGGCTTCAGAACAGGAGGCAAGCTCTACTTCAGGCCCTTAGAGATACTCAGCACAAGTAAAAGAAAGTTCAGTCCAGTCCTTTCACTGCCCAAGGCAGAAGCAGCAACTGCAGGCCAACCCAACAAAATCACAACACAGCACAGTGGCTGTACTCTCCCTGGCAGCTCTTCCAGCCCTTCTTCTTGGCATGTTCCTTGAATCCAGTGAGTTCTAAAGTTCTGGGGTCTGGGCCCCAATATTTATTCTCAAAATGCTTTTGTTCTCTCAGGCAGAGAGTGTCTGTGCTGAGTTTGGTCCTCTCTGGCCCAGCTTCCCAGCAGGAGGTGGAGACGGCATTGTCCAAGGCAACCAGGGCCTATTCAGGTGCAAGAGAAATCTCCTCCCACCACCCTAAATGCAGACCGGGCCCGTTCAGGTGCTAGTGAAAACTCCTCCCACTACTCTGAATGCAGCCCAGGTCTATTCAGCCCATGCCTGACTCATTCAGGAAAGGCAGGACCCACATCAACCCCCCGTGGCCATCTGAGAGAATGCAAATCCCCAACCCCTCTCATTTTAAAGCCACACAGTCAATACACAAACCAGCAGAGGCACATAGAATGGCTAAGCAAGAAAATACCTACTTTCTAGAAGCGGTATTTTCAAACACAGAACATAAAAATCATCTTTACTAAAAGATGCATTTTTACATTCTGAGGTCAGGCATACTAAACTTTACCTTCCAATCTTGTCCCAATGCAAAGTTATATTCATAAGATGTTATAAATAAACTCCTATTCTACCCTATGGGACAGATAGCCTTTCCATAGTGAAAAACGAACTGCACTGTAATTCACTACCAGGAAATGTCACACACAAGAGTGCATGTCCTACCTTTAACATACACAGTGCCCTATCCACAGTGGTACCTTGGGCCTACCTTAGGGGTGACTTATATGTAAGAAAAGGGAAGATGAGGGCCTGGCAAGGGGGTGCACTTGTCAAGTCGACATGGCAGTTACAAACTGCGCGCAGACTCTGCAGTGGCAGGTCTGAGTTACATTCACAGGGCTACTTCTGTGGGTGGCACAATCAGTGCTGCATGCCCACTAGTAGCATTTGATTTACCGGCCCTGGCACTCTCAGTGCACTGTATTAGGGACTTAACAGTAAATCAAATATGCCAATCATGCAATCACCTTTCCATAACACAATTTACACAGAGAGCATATGCACTTTAGCACTGATCAGCAGTGGTAAAGTGCCCAGAGTCCTAAAACCAACAAAGACAGGTCAGGCAAAAATAGGAGGCAGAAGCAAAACGTTTTGGGATAACTCTGCAAAAAGGGCCATTTCCAACAATGGCCTTAGCAGCTTGCACCCACTCAGTCTAGGGAGACTGTAACTAGCCCCAGTCCTAGCAGGTACATGTCCAGAGTCGACATATACTGTGGCGAGGAGAGCAGCACAGCAGAGACAATTTGGAGGTGGAATGCCATCAGAGGAAGAGCAGTATGACATCCAATGCTCAGGTGAGAAGAAAGGATGCTGAGGAAGTCAAGTCTTGTAGGATCTGTACCTTCATATCAACAAGATAACCAGAGTTCTATAACGAATGAGGGAAGAGGGAGAAACAGGAACCGAGAAGGAGGAAGGCAAATAAGTGCAAGGATGTAAGGTGTGGTGGTAAACTAGTTCACAAGCAGAAAGGTGAAACAACTAGGGTCACTGCCAAGCACATACGTTGTGCCTGTGATGGCCTTATATACAAACATTGCCTTATCTGTCCCTTACCCAGAAGGGCAACTACAATATCTCTTATGCTAATTTCCATATATCTGTCTTCCATATTTTGCATTCCTGATTTCTTTGTATTTATTCAAGGCCTTAAATCATGTGTACCTGTCAATATATACGACAAGCCATGCTCTTGATTTTTGTTGTTCCCCTATCATTCCTAACAGTATGCATCAAATGGGACTAGGATTAGTCCTGTCTGAGAGTTGGAAAGGCCACTCTATTGATAATTAAAGGGCTTTCCTTCCCTTTTCTGGGTTCTAAATTTTGACTGACAAACGAGAACTTTCAAATGTTGAGCAATATATTCTTTCACTTGGGGCTTCTTATTCCAAGATGGCCACCACATTCGTTCTAAATGTTGCAGCCAAGCTGGATCTTCAAAAGAACAAAACAATACCATTGCAAGATGGACACCAGCTGCCATTTTCTACTTTTATTCTTTGTGTCTTGCATATGCTGTTGAGTTTGTGTGTGAGCTTAATGTGGTTGCATAAGTGAATGAATGCAACAATGAGTCCATGGGTGGTTGAATGGACACGAGTGCTATGGTGAATGACAGAATGCCTGTTTGATGACTTATTGAATACCTGAACCCATCATTGAATGAGGGAGCACTTTCATTTAAAAGCCAGACCTATTGGCAATGTTAAGGCTTGTTGTAACATCTGTTGAAATTCAAATGCAATCTTCTTTGTGCTATGCAGCATCACAGTGAGTTTTCAACACCTATGTAGACATGCGTCTGCTATGTTCCTTTGTCTTTAAAATGCACATTTGTTAATTTCCCTTTCACAACATTGCACTACATATATTGTTACATTATTTGTGTGTCCCATGAATGTAATTCTTTAACTTCTGTTTCTGTTCTGACGTATCAATGTTTTCAAAGTTCTGCATCTAAAAAGTAGTTTTAATTATTTCTTTATTCTTAGCTGTCCTCGCATAACAATATTTCCCTTCTTCACTAGCAAATAAAAAGTGGCACAAGTTGCAAGAATATGAACCGATAAGTAGGAAGGACCCTCATTGCTTTCCAATAACTTTGATAATGTATCACATTTCTAATTTAAAGAACGAAAGAGGAGAAATAATCACAAAAACAATAGGTCAACAGGGTAAACAAAACCATTACTAAGTGAGTAAGCATTTTGTAGAAGTCAAGAAGGGGGAAGAAAGTGAATTAATGAAACTAAAGAGAAATCAATTGTGAATTGTGGATGAGAAATGGCTCTTGCTTAGAGGTATATACAAAAGTGGGACAGAAAATATCAAGGTTAGAATATGAAACAATTAACCAGCTTTTGATTAACAAGAAAAGGGTTAAAAATAATATTATTTAGTAAAACAAGAATTGCAAAGCTTTTTTATAGAGGTATGTTTTTGGTAATAGCTGTGTGGCTTTGTGTGTTGCCCGCTATGTCCTAGAAGAAATAATAAAATACAATCTTGATCTACAACAATAGAGCATCTGACAGCAGCGACCACTTTGTTGAGCAGATTTCATTAGCTAAGTTGGGGGTAGTGTCAACGAAGAGTTTTATGTAAAAGGAGTCAGAAGGATTAGTTTGTGTTCTCTGTTGTTAACTTAAAAGGCATTCACAGCAAAATATTTCATAGTAGATACTTAGAAGTAGCGCAGTATTTTTGTTGTATTTTAATAAAGCCTGTGTGCACACACTTCTTTAGTTTGTGAACATGAAAGCCATAAATCAAACAACATATTATCATGACAGCAAAGTGAAACAAATGGGCAGACATAGCCTTCAGTAAATTATGCTTCATCTTTCTGATAGGCTAGGGAATCCAAACAGCAATAAAAACATAAATCTGCAATTAAATATTATCGTGTCAGCAAAGTAAATACATCAAACTGCCTCACAATCACAAGTGCACATTATTTTGCTTCTTCAATCTAACAAAAGGACTTCTAGCAGCCCCTTTTTGGAAATTTAATTTGAGAGTAAATTAAACCATGTAACCATCCAAAGAATGCAACATCCGCAAAATACTATGGTTTTGGTGGACAACCTATCCAAATAATACCTACCAAGACATAGCGAATCATTACTACAATGAAAGTTGGTGACTAAAGGTGGTTGACACTAGTCACTCTCTCGCTGTACTACTTATTGTACGTTTTTGACGAAATGATGATGTGAGGTCTTGCACACAGATAAAGCTATGTATAGCAATACCTAAAAATCCACCTATTGGGTTTGTATTATATCGTATTGGAGCATTTCTGCAGTGCATTCATTCTTCTTGTACAAATCTCAAAGTGCTATGCAGCAACGGGTTCATTGTTGTGATTCTGATGTGCAAGGCTAGAGAAAGGTGTTGGTAGAAGTGTCATCTATTAGTGTTGAGTACTGGTGTATGTGATTCCTAGACAGCATGCTACAAAATTGATGCAGCAGCATGTGAGCATAATAATTGTAACAATAGATTCACAAGCAGCATATGCAAACCATTTAAGGGTATATTCACAAGAACGTGCGCTAAACATCACCAAAAAATGTTAACGCAACTTCACACATCGCAGTCTATCGCGGGAAAATAACCCAGTGTTAACGTGGAATTCACAACACGGCGGTACCATGCGATAGTCTCCCGCAAACGCAGACAATGTCCGAGATACAACAACTGCGACGGTGATAAAAACCCAAACCACAACGCAAAAAAACATGCGATGGGCCAAACCGCGATGAGGAAATCAGCGATAAGCAGTGCCAGGCCTGCAATACACACACAGCAGGCGGGAAAATCACTACAAAAGTAGAAAAAACACACAAACACAAAATAACCAACACCGAAGCACCATGGAGGCATCCGGAGCAGGCGCAGAGGACGAGCGGAACCCCACAAGCACCCCGGACGACCAGCCTGGGACCTCGGGGCAGGGAAGGGCAAGGACAAGAAGAAGAGGAAGAGGCGGTTCGGTCCGCAGGAGAATAGGATCCTGGTCACGGAGGTGATGGAACACCATCAAGAACTGTTCGTCACCTCCAACGTGTCATTGGGCACCAAGAATGGAATATGGCGGTCCATCGTGGACATAGTGAATGCTGTCGGGGAGCACAAGAGGTCAATGGACGAGGTCAAGAGGCGATGGATTGACATCAAGCGCAAAACCAAGGAGAAACTCGCAGGCAACCAGAAGGCAGCAATGCAGACTGGAGGTGGGAGCCCAGCACCACAGCTGGAGCTGGATGACATGGAGGAGCTGGTGTCGACAGTCATCAGTGTGGAGACCGTGGCAGGAGTCGGGGGAGCGGACACTGCTCGACATGACACAACACAACAGCAACAGGGTGAGTAACCACCAGATACTGGGGGGACGGGGGGAGATGGCCACAATGGCACACATGAACAATTAAGCAGAGCACAGTGCACACCCACAATGACTCTGGATCATGGCCCTGATCTACAGACTGTCACAATGTACATTGCCATGCTGTCTGAATGTGAACATGTACCATGCGGCTACATACATGTGGACACTTTTTCGGACCAGACGACCGCATGGAGACTAGAGCTACACTTGCTGATACATCTATTTAAAATCATGAGCCCTTTTGACTGATATAATACCCAGACTCGAATATACATAGTCTGCAAATTTTTTGGGGTTATATACTTTGATCGTAAATCTATGAATGAATTTCCTCTCACATCTTAAGCCCTGAAGAAGTCCGATTGAGGACGAAACGCGTTAGCGGTTTCGAAATTTTAAGAAAATGAATAAAGAATGAATTTTACCAACTGAAGACCTTTCTGACTTTTTCTCTTGGGAAAACAATTACTGAATGTAAACTTATGAACATGGTTTAACAATGATTTATATATGTATCTAGTAGTGTGCGGGGCTATTCTGCTCACATTGTAATACAGCATCTCCCCTTCACATTGCAGAGGCACCGTCAACACCTCCTGCAGAGCAGTCCCAGCCACTCTTCACTGATGACGAGGAGGACACCCCCAGCATCGACACCGAAGCCCTCCAAGACATCATTGAACTCATCCGCCAATCACCTCCAGGATCAGGGCAGCCCAGCTGCATCAAGGAGACCCCACCCACTCCACAAACCACCCAGCAGGAGGCACCCACAACCCCGGCTGTCTCCCAGGACCCCCACAAACAACACATGGCCTTCCAACGCCGTGTGTTGGAGGGCCGGAGGGAGATGGCTGAGCAGGTGCAGTGGGGTTCGACCTCATGGCTACCAAACTCGATGCCATCCATGGGTGTCCAAGTCTCATCAGGGACCACCTCCAGTCCCTAACGGACACCCACAGGCCGCTCCATGGTCTCCAACGAGCCCTGGCTGACATCGCTGGAGTCATGACTCGGAGACAAGAACACCTGTCCGCTCAGAGTGGCTCCAGCGATCTCAGCCGTGAGCTGGCACACATGCGGAGGCTCATGGAGGACATGGTGCAGATGGAGGCGGAAAGGATGGCAGCCACCGCTGCACATCAACAAAATGTAGCTGGGATCTATCATGCCCTGCATATCATGGTATTGCTGCCACAAGGCGTGGCGCAGATGAATGCTGCTGCTCCTACACCATCCACATCTCCGCCCCCTGGTGTGTCAGTGCCTCACTGTGTGGCAGGCATTTCCACTCCGGCACCTGATGCGTCACTGCCACACAGTGCGGCCGACAATCCACCTCCGGCCCCTGATGTGTCAGTGGCACACAGTGCTGCAGCCGGAACTGCACCACCCACAGGTGAGGCAGAGCACACATCCGAGGACGAGGACGTGGATGGGATTGAGATCAGAAGGAGGCACTAGCATTCATTTCTGCCACCTGGCCTGTTGCTGCTTGGTGCCGAACATGGCCCCATGACCTTCCACTGACCCCTGATACACTCTGCTGCACTCACCTTGGACCGCGACATGGACTTCCATATCCTGTTTGGTGACCAATGACACAGAGACCAGACTGCAGACTGTACTCTTCCTCTTCCGCTGTACTTGTCATTCCCCGATGGACTCCGGCTGGCCCTCCACGGGCCCATATTGTGAAGTGGGTTTGGCATGGCCCTGTACTGCTCCAGCAGCAAAACTCCACTGGATGTGCATTAAACATTCAGGAACGCACTGCTGTGTCATGTCTTTCATCATTCAAGTATGAATGTGTGTATGAATGTAGGGTCAGTGATTCCCCCTAACGTCAATGATGCTCATCTAGTGGGATTCCAGTCACAGTGTGCTACATTGCCGATTGCGTTCCGGGTGCCGTAGACACTACAACAGGGACACACGCATTAGTCACTTCCTTGTCTGGACAGGGACTGAACCACGCCCAGAGCCCCCGAGTCATTGTTGCAAGCCCTGCGCTGGTCCGGCGTACGCCAGGCAGGAGCACTCTGCTTACGCTCCGAGGGGGGCCACATAGCTACATGTCGCAGGTTTACACGCTCGTGGTCTGCAGGGCACTGGTCTAGTTGTCAGCATGTCACGACCACTCCCTGAGGGCAGGTTTTCACACACACCACACCCATCCGGCACAGGCGTCACAGGCCATGTGACCCCGCCAATATAAGGGGCCGACAACGTCACATTCCCCACTGCCGGAGGTGACTGGATGACGGACGTTCCACGATTCTCAATCATAAAGGGCCCATGAGTTGTTGCGCACAGGGTTAGTGGCACCCGAAGCCATGCGGCCGTCACGGGCCTACCACCACGTGGCGCTGACTGAGGTTGCGCAGGGTTAGTGGCACCCGAAGCCTTGCGGCCGTCACGGGCCTACCACCACGTGGCGCTGACTGGGGTTGCAAAGGGTTAGTGGCACCGAAATTGCTGAGCGGGTGTGCAGCCTGCGATGATGACGTGTGCACTGATGTGGTCTCTGCCATTGATGCCTCATGACTCAGCGTCATGTGTGGGACCTGCTGGGCCGCGGTGCGGGTCCGCATGTTGTGGAGCATGCCATGGTGGCGGGCCTGGAGCTTGCACGGGCACGTGGTGTGCCCACTGGTGGACACACCGTTGGCGGCAGGTGAGCAGTGGGGCCTGGGTGCGCAAGGGCGGACAGCCAGCGCTAGCCGGCGGGAGGGGGTAGGGTGCGGCTGCATGTGTGCGCAGGGACGGACAGGCGTTGTTGCCGTGTGCAGTGAGATGGACTCTGCCATGATTGACTCTGGCCTCGATTACAGATTGCAGACCTGGTGGCTTGCAGTGTATACCGGCACGTGGTTGGAGAGACACCGGTGGCAGCAGGTGAGCAGTGGTGCCTGGGTGTGCGGGGGCGGCAGTGTCCCTCCCTCTCTCTCTCTCTCTCCCTTCCTTTCCTTTCCTTCTCTCTCTCTCTCTCTCTCCCTTCCTTTCCTTCTCTCTCTCTCTCTCTCTCTCTCTCCCCCCCTTCCTTTCCTTCTCTCTCTCTCTCCCTTCCTTTCCTTCTCTCTCTCTCTCTCTTCCTTTCCTTCTCTCTCTCTCTCCCTTTCTTTCTTTCTCTCTCTCTTTCTCGCTCTGCCTTTCTTTCTTTCTCTGTTTCTCTGTGTCTCGCTCCTTTGATGTGCGCATGTCACACGTTCTGATTTTGTGCTTTATTTTCAGGCTGTGACATCAAGATTGTCCCGGACGGACCAGACAGGAGTCTTCCGCATTGGTGTTTTGTGTTGTATTTCAATAAAGTTTTTGGTTGTTACTTTAATGATGAGTGACTGTTTCTCGTTCTTCTGACCACACATGTGTGTTTCTTTTTGTCATTGTGCGACATCATGCGCTTTTTGTGGCTCTTGTGTCATGCACGGTATGTGTTTGTCCGGCGGGGGGGGGGCTGGGAGTGGTGGTGGTGGGTATTGTGGCCCTCTTGGGCCTCCGATCTGCATGATCATTGGCTCCATGGCATCTGTGGGTCTTCCAATGTGGCTCTGGGCTGGGCTCCCTTTCGTACTGCAGGTAGTCGTCCTGCTTAACACCAGCAGAAGGCAGGTGTTAAATCCCTGCTGCTACCGCGGCTTATCGCCTGTTTTTGGTTCACATCGCAGATCTGGCAGTTCGTTGTGAAAGTGGTGTAGTGGTGTTTTCGTGTGTTTTTGCACGGGAACGCCTACTCTGCATCTCATTAGGGTTAGTTGGTGGTGTCACCCGTGGGGGTAAAATTTGCGGCAGTTATCGAAGGAATACTGGCAATGTCTGCAGTTTGCACACGCTTGTGAATGTGGCGTTAAATCTATCTCCACTTTTGATGTGTTAAGGTGGCGATAACTCAGTGATAAGTCCTTGTGAATATGCCCCTTAGTAATGAAATTAAATGAAATCCAGTATTTGTAAAGCGCACAAAAACCCAAGGGTGTCAAGGCGCTGGGGGGAAGATTAAGCGAGCTATTGCCCAGAGTCACATGGTGCTGGGCTTACTTGCCGCCAGCACCGGGGATCGAACCATGAACCCTGTGGTCCGGAGTCAGGCGCCCTGGCCGCTGCGCCACACCTCTTCCGCTGGTCTTTTGGACACGGAGGTACATGGCTTTAGCTTATCAGACAAGCAAAGATTAGGTGGCTCATCTGAATTGTAAATGATTGGTGACATATTGTATTTCTTTTGCAGTTTATTCCATAGTTTATTCCATGTCGGTATTGAGAAGCAGATACCTCCTATATAGGTTTTATGGTAAGTAGGAGTCAGTAGCAGTGGGTGAATTCTTCATCTAAGCTCTCTCCTTTGCTTGTAGCCTATGGATTGAGTGATGTGTGATGCAGAGGGCTTCGAATGATGCTTTGAGGGGAAAGGCAATATGGTCCTATTTGCCAAGGATAGGATTTGTGTAGCTGCAGCTTTCCTTTTTCTCTGTCGGTTGTTAATTGATTGTCTAGCAATCCTGATGTAGAGTCAATTTGCAGATTCCATTCTTTATTACTACAACTAACACCAGGAATGTATGTATCGCATGCATAAGCCTTAATTACAGGAAAAAAAGTATTGTAAGACAGAATTCTCATCATCCAGAATGAGCATCTCATCAGTTTGGTGATTTGAGTCTGAAGAGAGAAGTTTGTGCCCATAATAACTCCACGGTTTTGCACTTCAGTCAAAGTAGTAGATAACTGCATCATTCCTGTTGCCAAGAATATATGTGCAATTTTGACACCATACTAAGACAAGTATTTATGTTATTGAGGAGATTGAGATAATGCTCTAGCAACCAGTATTACACTGCTATTAGACATTTGCAATGTCTTCAGTTTGTGACCTTTGAAGGAGGTTCACATTTTAAAATAATTTGAGTGCCATCAGTGTAGTTGTAGCAAGTGAGGTAGAAAGAATTTACTAGGAATAGAGGCTAGATAATAGTTGAAGAGTAAAAGTGAGAAATATGAGTGATGAGGGACAACTACTCATTTGATGTAAATTATAAAATAGAGTGGTTGTATCTGGATAATTTCCAGTCTGTTTTCAAGAAATAATTGTGCCCAGTTCAACACTGTCCCATGTATCCCTGTGCACATAGCCTTTAGGATAGTAACCAGAGGGAGACTGTGTCAAAAGCTTACAAGTCAAGTAGTAATAGAGCAGCAACCCCGCTGTTGTTGATAAAGTAATCCCATATGAAGATTAGTGTTAATTCCATGCTTCTTTCTTGTATGAATCCATCTTTTCTGTCCAACTGTGAATTGTCTATTTTTTAATGAAATATCTGGTTGAAGTATTTAAAATTTAATTTAAGACCCTAGACTTTTTGTGAAAACTGTCAATTCAGCTTTCTTTCAAAGCCCCCACAATAGCAGCATTGATGCTACAATCATGCCCGATGCATGGGTTCAACATTTCTCTAGCTTATATAGCAATGAGGGCGAGCACTATTGCACTTTAAATAATAGAGACAAGCAAAGACAAGCAGAGCTGGCGCCTCCGACTTTGGAGGTAGTTAAAAAAAGCCTTAAATCAAACTGTAAAGAACAAGGCTTCTAGCCTGGATGGCATCCATGCTGACCTTTTCCTGCCCAATCCCGTCCTTTGGCTCCCACTGCTGACCAATATTTTAAGCTGTATAGCTTCCCACGGCCCCCCAAAATCATGGGAAACCATGATCATAGTACCCATCTTTAAAAAAGGGGACAGGTCTGACCCGAGGTGTTACCGCCCAATCTCATTAATTGATTGTACATGCAAATTGATGGGTAGGGTCATTTTAGATCGCCTGGAGCCCTGGGTAACAGAAAGTGGGAAGTTCTTTGATATACAGTATGGGTTCCGGCGGGGCCTGGGAACTGTTGAGTAGTGTCTCAACCTCCACCTGGTCATAAGCAAGTACACAATAGCCAAGAATGGTTCCCTCTATCTTGGTTTTATGGACCTTACATCGGCATTTGACTGGGTGGAGAGAAGGAAACTATGGAAAGAAAATGCTGGAGCTGGGCATAGACACATCACTATTCCATTTCCTAGCACAGATGCACCAGGATGTGACTGGGAGGGTCAGGTATGGGGTGGATGGGGAACTTACTTCTCTCATTGAAATGAACCGTGGGGTACGCCAAGAGTTCGTGCTTGCCCCTTTTTTATTCTGTCTTTACATTAATGGTTTGAAAAGCTATATTAACCAAGGGTATGTTGATGTTCCCACGGTAGGCACTAGAAATCTTCTGGCATTATCTATGCCGATGATTGTGTGTTGATGTCTAGAAAGAGTGTGGGCCTGCAAACGCTTGTCACTAGATTCAATGATTTTATGTCTGATTTGGGTCTAAAAACCAATACGGCTAAGTCTTATAACATGGTGGTAGGTAAATCCCCCCCTTTTAAAATCATGTTTTATTAATAATGAGAGGATGCCTTATGTTCCAACTTTTTCACACCTGGGCACTTGCTTTGACCAAAAAGGTACTTGGCATCACTTAGTTGAGACTAGGGTTAGCAGCCTCAACCAGAACTTGGAGGCACTGTTTAGGTTCACAAAGAAATTAGGATCCAAACCGATTAATTCAATAATAAACATCTATAAGGCTTGCTTGTGCTCTGTAATCTTGTATGGGGCTGGAGTGTGGGGCTTTTGCAATCTGTCTCACCTTCAGGTAGTGGAGAATAATTTTCTTAGACTATTGCTAACAGTCCTAAGTAGTCTCCACATTATTTATTTGTCATAATGAACTTGGCTTGACTCCTTTAACCCACTGCATACAAATTGTTCCAACTTTGCTGTAGCACTCTGTATGGGCATAAGACGAGCTGGCTCTTAATCGTGCAATAATATTGGATTGCCTTAGACTAGACCACGTGCGGAAGATACCATGGCTTAATTACATAAAAGGCAGCTGGAGACAGTGGGGATGGTGGATTGTTTTTATAACCCCGAACAAATTGGCAAGACCTCAAAAATTCAGCTGAAAGGAGATCTTTTACCTTTCTTAAAGAGGACTAGTGAGCATCTGGAGATTGTGAAAAAGAGAGTTTTGGAATATTTGCCTTTAGTACGCTCTCCATCTGTAGAGCCCTATCCTTCCTTTTTCTTTTGTCACATGAATATGTTCTTTCTTATTTGATTTAGGTTCAGCATCACACATTTCTTGGTCTCTTATCCTCGTAAAGTTTACCGTGATTCTGAACTCGAACCATGCCTGTGTGACTCAAAATCAACTCAGAACATGTTGCAGTTTTTGTTCTTCTGTCGACTCTACACTAAACCGAGGAGGGATTTTATTATCCGCCTAATAAGATTTTTAAATATCAGGAAGTGTAGGCTGGCCTTGTGTCATCTCCAGCTTTTGAATGACGAATACACATGTTTAATGGTGTATAGATACATTTCTACAGTAGTTCACTTACGGAATTTAGTTGGGAAATTATTTTATTTATGTGTAAATGGTATTTTTATTAAATGTATTGCTATCATCACGCCATGTTCTGGTCACATGTCTTATGGTTTTTGGTTTTATATGATTCCTAATCAATTGCCTCTGGATATCACGGTCTTTTTGGGGATACAGTGTTGTTTTTAGGATTTATATGTGTCTTGCCTGTGTGCTGACCTAAGGTTATTGTCACAACATTTTAATCTTTGCCTTCATTTGGAAATTAGTGATTTGCAGCTATCTGATGAAATACCATCTTTTTGTTTATACTGTTGACTATGAATTTTATCGTAATTAATGTTATTATATTGTTTGTTTCTTGTTTTAACTTTTGATGTTCTCTTTTATGGTTGTAAAAGGAACCGAATAAAGAATATTTGACTGACTGAAATGAGTGTATCTAAAATGGGACTATCAGAAAATGTACGTAACTTGTTCATACTTGTTGGGTTCATTTTACTTCACAATAGGTTCATTGTACATTTTTTCAGGTCATTTGGGAATTGACCTATTGATAAGAATTAATTCCTAATCTCTTTCTCTTGTATAGCAGCACATTACTCCAGTAGAATTGATTTGATAATATTTGGCTTGCACTCATCTGCTGGCTTTAATTACGTCAGTGGTTTCCTTTTGTGTGAGGAGGCTAATTGACCACAGAACAGGGTGAGAGCTCTAAGTAGGCAAGTTTGAAGGGAAAAGACTTGGCATCACCTTGCATGGTTTTGAGAGGAAGTAATAGTCAAGTTAGCAGAATTCTTAATGAAGTGGTTTGCAAAGCTCTCATATAGTTAGAGTGTCTAACAATTATCAATGTGATAGTCGGTGTCAGAAAATATGTCATAACATTTGGAAAGGGGACCAGTACCAAGCTTAATAAACACATCTTGGTTAGGTCTTAACACTAGTCTCAGAGAAACTGCTCAGCACCAGAAACTATGGCTGTAGCAACAGGCAATGCCCCGGAGAAATGAGTGTTCAGTCCAAGCAATAGCAACATTTGAACAATTAAAGAGCACAGCACATGGAAATTCCCCAAATATAAGAAAGAGAGAGAAAACTTTCATAAGCAAAAAGACAACAAAATTATTAAAATAAGGCTTGAGGAACTGGAGATATAAATGTTTAAGTTTTATGGAAAAAAGTACCTTTGAAAAACAACAGGTTGCGGGTGACCAAGAACTAGGCACAATTTCAGAACACCCAAAATGGAGGGGAGGCTGGATACAGCAAGCAGGACATCCCAGGTGACTTTTTTAACTTAGTTCTTAGTTTCTGAAATGGAAGTCAAAATCCTTCGGTAGAACAAGGTGCAAGAAAGATGCCAATGAGAGTCCCTAAAAGTCAAATAAGTAATTGCCAAGCTTCCACTAAAGCCGGTGGCTTTTGGCACCAAAAGCTCTAAGTGTGACAAAGTCTAGATTTTTTGACCACCTTTGGTAAGACCCCTTAAGGCATTTGTGTCCCCTATTTATTTTGGAGTTTGTAGAGCGTGCAGCTACATCCAGCGGAGGTGTCCCGGCGCTAAGGCAGTCGAGAGGCACAGGGCACAAGTAGGCTTAGTGACGGTTGAATAGCCAGGTTTTTAGAGCTCGTCTAAAGGCGGATTCAGGTTCGGTCAGACGGAGAGGGAGCGGCATTGTGTTCCACAGTTTAGTGGCCCTAACTGCATAAGCTCTGCCGCCTACCCTCGCCTTGCGAAAGCGGGGGGTGGTGAGGAGCTGCAGCTGGTTAGATCTCAGGACCCGGTCATGCAGGTAATGTTGGAGTCTAGCTCTCAAGTAGGCCGGGCCTGGGCTCCTTGTTGCTCTGTAGGCCAGGGTGAGTGCCTTGAATTCTATTCTCCTTATGACGGGTAGCCAGTGGAGGCTTCTTAGGTGGGGTGTGATGGAGTGTCGGTAAGCCACCTTGCTAATCAGTCTGGCCGTTGCGTTCTATATCATTTGCAGTCTGCGGATCAGATATGCAGGGAGACCCAAGTACAGACTGTTGGCATAGTCCAGATGGGATGTAATAAAGGCACGAACCACCGTCCTCCTGCAGTCCATCGGGAGGAAGTGGAGAAAATTCCGCAGGATACGGAGTTTCCCGAAGCAGGAGGAAGAGACTTGCCAAATCTGGGACTTGCAAGAAAGGTCATTATCAAATCTGAAACCCAAGTTTCTCACTGAGTCTACAGGCTCAGGAGGGGGGTTCAATTCCTGCGGCCACCAGAGCCTAGAGGGTGGAGTGACCTGTAGATTGAAGAATAGCACCTCAGTTTTTCTGAGTTTAGCATTAGACAGTTTTGGGTCATCCAGGTCGAGATGTGACTTAGGCAGCTTCTGAAGTTACTAAAAGCAGCCTCCGAATGTTCTTTAAAAGAAAACAGAAGCTGGGTATCGTCAGTGTAGGAAATCACCTTCACCCCCAGGGATTCAATCAGAGCTGCAAGCGGGGAGAGATAGGCATTGAATAGGAGGGGGCTCAATGCCGAACCCTGGGGGACACCAGAAACAAGGGGCTTCTGAGAAGAGACAAAGGGACGTAGAAAAACTTGTTGTGTCCGGTTCTCCAAGAAGGACCGGATCCAGGCAAGGGCCGTACCCTGAATTCCCAGATGTTTGAGTCTCTCTAGGAGAATCGGATGGGCAACAGTGTCGAAGGCCGCAGACAGATCCAGCAGCACCAGCATTGCTGCATTGCCCTGGTCCGTAGTTTCACGGACGCTTTCCGCCACTTCTAGGAGAGCAGTCTCAGTGCTATAGCCTGCTCTGAAGCTGGATTGGGAGTTGTGGAATCGTTTGTTAGATTCCAAGAATTCCGATAGTTGACTCTGGACTATCTGTTCAAGGATCTTAGCCGGAGCAGGTAGAAGCGAGATGGGCCTGAAGTTTTTATGCTCAGCATGATTCCCCTAGCATGATTTTAGGGCGCTACAATGGCACCCGGCATGATTTTCTCAACGTGGGCAGTCCTGGAAGGTCACGACCGTTCGGGTGAGAAATCTGCCATTCAAGTAGAATATTTTCTCGTGGGGGATCAAAGAAGCAGCACATTCTGGCATGCCGCATGGTGCCACTTGTGCTGATTTTGAAGTGCGGAACAAGCTCCTGATGCTGAAAACCTGCACGAGTAGCACCACGTGCCACATATCACCCGCTCATGGAACTTCACAGAACTCTGCGGAATCTCACAAAGATTTTATGTAACTATACATTTCACTCCATTAGTTCCGTCCCCCCTAGTTAGGACCACATTTCCATAGGAAATTTATTTTTTATTTTGCTTATAACTTTGGCGCAGATTGACAAATCATCACAAAACTTTCCAAAACAAAGTTGATCTACCTCAGCTCCCGGAAGTTTAAGGGTGATCCATCAAATAGGGGTTGAGAAAAAGGGGAGGGGGTTCTCAAAACATGTTTCCCTAACTCATTTTTCCTTGTGGAAAATTAGACACAGAACACCCAAAACGGATCATAGAATTGAACTGAATTTGTCAGAAAGCTGAGAGGGGCTGTGTTAAAAGTTATGGGATGGGTGACGGCCCCCCATGCTTTATGAGGCTCCAGGGACCCCCATTCTTAGTGCTGCTTTTAATATTAGGATATTAGGGAATTAGAAGTGCTCCCCGAGCCACAGTAGAGTCCTGGTGATCCCATCCCCCTGGGCCAGTGTTTTTTACAGTGGTGAGGGAGTCCAGACACACATTCCCGAGACAAGATCTGGTACCCCATCCCACAGGGTCTGATCCAAGCAGTGCTTGGGAACCCCATCCCCAGGCCCTCTATGTTTCCTGCCTGGAGTTTGGGGGCATACCTTGCCCACACTCTCTCGGGCAGGAAATACAACTTTGCTCTCACCCAAATAGGAGCACAGAAAGGATCTGCTCCCGCCTGGGTGGGAGCAAAGAAATGGAGCTGGTTCCAATTACCACCACAATGAGTGCTGGTTTGGGGAGCTCACAGGGTCTACAGGGGTCTTGGGGCACCCCACAGCACGAAATGAATGGGCATGTTGTGGGTCCCCGGTGGGCATTGGGGTATCGACTGTAAAGTAGTAGCCTGCTCCTGCTGAGGCCCCAACTATTGACAACTTGTGGGTGCCCTCGGTTGGCACTAGGGCACCCACAGTAAAATAATTCCTGGCTCCCACCAGCAGGGCTGGAGAGCTGGCAAGGGTTGCGGGCATCTTGGGGCTCTTCCTTTGTCCCCCAACATACAAAAGGTGTTAGTGCCTTGGGTGGACACCACAAATTGTTTTTTAAAAAGGGAACAATAAAGGAGTCTCTCATTTTCTATTCACTGTTCCAGACTAGGAGCACCATATAATGCCCTGCAAGGGATGTTTGTTTAATTTTCGGATCCTTATTGTGCCCCTAGAGGGGGCAGGGACACCGCAAAGCATTTTTTTAATGTTGCAGGGCTGCAGGGAGTGCATTAAATCCATGACCCCAGGAAGCTAACCATATTCATTTAAAGCACTCTCTGCTGGAGATCTATGCTCTTCAGTTGGAGTGCAGGGACCCCTGGTATGGCTGCTCTTGTGGCCTGAAAAATGTTAAAAGAAAGAGTCAAAAGAAGGTCACAAGCAGTGCATTGCAGGGGCATAAGTTATAGTTAGCCCAGGTAACTATAACTGCTGAATTACAGTGATTTTGTATGAGTAAAATCTGAGCCTAACTATAATGTCCCTGTAGCCTTTGTTTTTTTCAGTGAAGTTCTACGTTTTTTAAAACTCTATTTCCTAACTATAATGTCCCTGTATCCTTTGGTTCTTTCAGTGAATTTAAACCGTTTTTAACATTTTACTTCCTAACTGTAACCAGTAACCTTTGAGAGTGGATGTGTGAGTTGCTGTAGAGGTAGGTGAGTGGGTGTGTGAGTGCCTGTATGGGTCTCTGAGTGAATGTGTGAGTGGGTTTGTGGGTGTGTGAGTGTGTGAGTATCTGTAGGATGCTGGCTCTCTATATAGTGCACTAAAATGAAGTACATTGTGCAGAGAGTCCAGTGGATTCCCAATAGGTGTGCAGTGGTAAAAGCAGAGAATTCTAGTGCTCTTTTTGTGGTAGTGTGGGCGAGCAGTTAGACTACTCAAAGGGTAGTGCTAAGCATTTGTTGTCACACACAGGCAATAAATGAGACACACATATAAATCCAAGACCAATTAGGAAAATTAAAGTTGCAGCTTTATATATATTTTCAGAAACCAAGAACTTTGTTCAACAGCTAGAAAATACGTTGTATGTCGATGTTTAACCAAATGCAGTTCAAGACATAATGCTTACAGGTTTTAAGCAATAGTGGTCAATACCATCAGGCAGAGACCGTCGTGGTCGAAGGGAAAGAAGCATAGGGTTAAATAACAGAGAACCACCAACACATTTACCATCACTGTCGATGGGAGCAACATGCCGCCACGGAGTTTTGGGGAACAACGATCACCCAGAGTTCAGGGGAAATTCTACTCCAGGGGAGTCAGTGTTTTGGAAGTCCCAGGGCTTGGGTACAGCAGGCAGTTGTGGGTTACCTGGATCAGAGGTGCCGGAGGTCTGGGGTGCAGAGTTGATTCTTCCCCAGCGGCCTTCAGCCACAGGTGCAGTGAGGGTAGTCCTTCGCGGTTGTGGTGGTCATTCCCAAGTTGCTGCTTTCATGTAGTCAAAGCCACCAGGGAGTGGGTACAGGCTCACAGGAGTGAAGCTGTTTCCAGCTTCGATCGCATGTACTGTGAAGATCCCTCAGGCTGGTGGATCTGTTGTAGGATTTGATTACCGGTCTGGTGGCCAACAAACCTTGGCTGCTGCAACTTTTGGTTGGTGGGGTGATTCGTGTCGATACAGTCCGTGCTGGTCTTCACCCCAGCGGTCTTTTACCAGCGGTGTGCAGGAGACCAGTACCACTAGTCCAAAGGGAAGTCGAAGACAATTGGCAAAGCCTGGCAGGGCTCTGGAGTTCTTGGAGGCTGCACAGGTTTCAGGTAAGGACAGCATGCCACAGTTGTCGAGTCCTTTCGCAGATGGCAGGGTTTGGCGCCAGTTCCTTCTGCAGCAGGGCTCAGTTCCTGGTTCAGCAGCATGTCTTCTTCCTTAGTCTTCTTTTGGTCTGTGGAATCTGAAGTCAAGGTCTCGGAGAGCCACCAAAATACTGAATTTAGGGGTGTTACAAGAGGAGACAGGCAGTAGCAATGGGCAACTAACCATTAGGATGTCTACACCATCTGGTGACTACTTCCTGTGGGAAGAGGCACTACTCTAGTTCTGATTGGAGGTTTTCTCACCATCTCAAGATGGTGGAATTTCAGTGGAGGGTGCAGTCTGAGGGGAGACCCTCATCGAACTAATGTCCCCGCCTTTCCTCCAGGCAAAACTGGAGGAGGAAAGGGGGCTTGGCCTCCCCCACCTTCTTGGGGTTCCTGGGTTGGATTTCAAAACCGGCATTGCCTTTGAAGCTTCCCACCCGGGAAGGCCATCTTGTCCTGGAGGAGGTGTGAAACACCCATGCACAGAGCAGGTATTCTTCCTGTTCTCTGAGAACACTAGCTCTCACCCCATGAGGTTAGAAAGATGTCAGGTGGTGTCAGGCTGGTGGAAACCGGCCAGAGATCCCTCTAGTGTTTGCTTAGATTTCAGGGGACCCTCTAAAAAGGTCTCCTGTGTGCATTTATTAATAAATCCAACACTAGTACAGAATATCGTGGTATAGAAATATCACCAGCAAGAATATCAATATAAAGAATATCGATTTAAGGTAAGTAATATTGATATTTAAAATATTGAAGTTATTAATATCATTTGCAAAAATGTTGTTTAAAATATTGTTTTTTAATTATTGTTATGTATTTTAGTATATATTTATTGTATAATTATTGTTTATGTTTTTTAATATATTTGTTACATTTTGAGTAGTTATTAAATGAAATGTAATTACATTTTGTGTTTTTTGTTTCCGTAGCGGGTTGTGGGTTTATGGTGGTAGAGGGTGGGAAGTAATTTAAATATAATAAATTAATTATTATTTTTCAGTTAATATTGTTTATTTGGGTGATATTAATTTATGTTAATTGTGCTAATATTTTTAATGTACATTTTATGTGTGTGTTGTGGGGTTTATAGGGGTGAAGGATGGGAAGTAATTTAAATTAATAAATTAATAATTAGACTCTTATTATGATGAGACTCGGAAAGCCTGTCGGTAAGCGACATTGGGGGCCCCTAGCAGGGCCCCCTTCTACTTGCGGCCTCCGGTTGGGCTGTGGTGCCCCCTGTTAATCCCTAAACCATGTGGCAGGCACCCAGAGAAGCCTGCCACGTGGTGCAGGGGTGAACACATTCTCCCCTTTCTCTATGGAAGCTTGTGCTACGGCCGGTTTACAGCCGCAGCACAGGCCCCCATAGAGAAATGTGCGGTCCCATCGTAATGACTGGAGGTCAGTTGGTCCCGATTCCACAATGCTGTAGCCTGCCCAACATCGTAATTAGGCCCTTAGGGCCTTATTACGATGTCGGTCAGAAAGGCTCTGAACGTCGTTCGGATTCTCCTAAACTGTGTCAGAACCTATGTTTCCGACCGACTGGGAAACATTTCCGACCGACAGATTACGATGAAAAGGTAACCGTCGGTCAGTCAGAATCGGTTCCGACCGGCTTTGAGAGACTCCGAGTTGGTCGAAGCCGAATCGTACAGCTCTACGGACCGTGTTTCCGACCGACGTATTATGATGTTGGATTCTGACAGCCTTTCCAAATCAGTCTGTCCGACACGGAACGGCTGTCTGAAACTGATTTTGGGGCCCATAGCAGCCCCCTTAACCCTAAGGCCTCCGGTTGGGTCCCGTGGGGGTACCCAAGGGACCCCCCTTTAAAACCACACACAGGGCCCAATTCTGATGCGGGTTTGAAAAGCTTCCCGACCGAGGGCCTGATTCTGATGCGGTTAGGAAGGCCTCCTAACGGCATTTGCTCCTTCCAAATCGGATCGGGAACGTGTCTTCCCGACCGAGGGCCCAATTCTGATGCGGTTAGGAACAAATGTTCCCATTGAAGTCAATGGGAGTTCAACCAAATCGTATCTGGAAGCATCCGGATGCATCCTACTCCGCCGGTCGGACTTTCCCGATCCGAGTGGGTCGGACACCATTTCCCAACCGATTCGGTCGGGAAGCTTTTCCAACCCGCATCAGAATCGGCCCCACAGTGTGTCAGGAACCATGCGACAGGGTGCAAGGTTTTCCGCAAACTCTCCTTTTTTCAATGGGAGCCTGTGTTGTCGGTCGGAACACAGGCTCCCTTTGAAGTCAATGGGAGACTTTCCAAACTGTGTTCGGAACCATCATATTCAGTCGGGAGGACACACCAAATACAAGCTGGTCGGAACCGAATCCCAGATGACATCGTAATGAGGCCCTAAGTTGTTAATTATTATAACTGATTAATTGATAAATAATTATGTTAATTGTGTCATTTTTTTCTAGGTGCAGTTTGTGGGGTTATAGGGGTGAAGGGTTGGAAGTAATTTATTTGTAATTAATTAATTATTAGATAATAATTAATATTAAATAACTAATTGATAATTATTTTAATTGTGCAATTTATTTTTTTATTTCAGATGTGGGTTGTGGGTTTTGTAGGGGTATAGGTTAGGAGTAAATTAATTTTAAGTAATTAATGATTATTTTTTCATTAATATTAATGATTAATTTGATAATTAGTTTTGTTAATTGTGTAAAAATGTATGAGTGTGTTGTGTGTTTTGTAAGGGTATATTGTGGGAAGTACGTTAATTATAATTCATTAATAATAAATATTTCATTTAATGGTAATTGTTTTGTTAAATTTTTATATTAATAGTGTAAATATTTTAAGTGTAAGGTGCAGATTGTGAGTTTTGTGGGGTTATAGGGTGGGAAGTTAGTAAATTAAATGTATGTAATAAATATTTCTTTGCTAATAAATAATTTCCAAATAAAAATATGTATTTATATGGAACATATTCTTGTGTTTTATTTATAATAATATTTGTATGTATTTGTGATATGTATTTAACATTGTAATATGTTTTTATTTTAAAATATTTTTAATATTGAATATATTTGTATTGTGTTTTTACAACATATTTATATTTTTCTTTACTTGCTTTGTTTTTTTGATAATTTCATTTTGTTCAAGATATTTTGTTTGTTTTTAATGTTGCAGTGGCTGGAGTGGGAATAGTAAATTTTACCCCTCCGATATCCAACACTTTCCTTACTGTTGTACTGACTGGAGTGGAAATAGTACATTTTACCCCTCCGCAATCAAACACTTTTCCTACTGATTCACTCATTGGAATGGGAATAGTAAATTTTACCCCTATTCTACCCAATGGTTTCCCTACTGTTGTATTGACTGGAGTGGCAATAGTACATTTTGCCCCTCCGTTTTTCAACACTTTCCCTACTTTTGTACTGGCTGGAATGATTATAGCAAATATTACATATCTGCAATCAAACACTTTTCTTGCTGCTGCATTTACTGGAGGAAGATTTGTAAATTTTACCCAGTTTTATTATTTTTCTGTTGCGTGAAGTGGAAGTAGTACGTTTTTAATATATTTACTATAATAGTTTGCGTAGTTTTGTATAAATTGTCATGGGAATAGTATATAAATATACATTTTATATTTTATAATTCATTTTATATTGTTATAATTTGTATTATTATGTTTTTGTTTATTTAAAATTATAATATTTTTAACAATTAATGTTTTTAATGTGTGAAAGTTGTTTACTTTTTTAATTTAGTTTGTTTTTTAAAGATTTTATGGTATTGGTCTAAATATATATTTATATTATTTAAAAAAAAATGAAATTATAATATAAATTCAAATTATTAGTTTAACAATTGTTTTAGGAAGATACATGTAAATATATAGATTAATTATTATGTATGTGTGTTTAACTTTTTAAAATTAAGTTAATTTGTTATTTTTGTTAAAATACATATTACATTATTTTATTTGTTTTAATGAATAATGCTATTTAAGATATTTAGGGGGTCATTACGATGGCGGGCGGAAGCACAACCGCCGTGCTGGCGGATGCAAAAACCACCAGTTACCACCGGCACGCAGCAGTCCACACGCCCGCCCAATTACGATGCGAAAAGTAGGCCAAACACCGCCGGCAAGCCAGCAACACCGTCCGCCATCAAAGTGCGTCCGTACACGTAGCGGCGCAGCACAATTGACACACACCGTCCGACGAAATCACGTCCCGCCCGGCGTATAAATTACGATGCCGCAAACAAACGGCTCCCACGGCTAAGAGACACCGTACGACAAACCGAAGCGGTAACACGGACGCCGAGCACGGACAACGAAGAAGCGGCTCCCCCGAGCATGAATCCAGCACTGCAGGCCCTCCCCATGCTCTTGCTGATGCACCACCAAGGACGCAACGTACCGCGGAGACGCAGGTAGGCACACACACAACAAGTGCACGCAAACAGCGCACACAGTGCAAGGGCGGAAAAAGCGGACAACCCCCCACCCCCGCGTGTACACTACACATCCACCATTGCATCCACATATGACACACAGGCCAAATCGTAACATCGCGTAACACATGTGTACACACCACCTGGGACTAGGAACCAACGACCCCGTCACGGCCCCAAAGCGGCGATGACGCCGCCACACATGCGCACAACGCAGAGGCCAACCGCAGCGCCATGCAAGCGTCGCACACAGACACAGGGACACAACCAAGCAGCACACACATCAGCCCCACCCCGAACGCACATGACACGTGACAGGCCTGCCACAGACATGTCCCCAACGCCCAATTCACGGACAACACCCAACGCCACACAACCGACGCACACATGTCAGTGAAGTCACGCAACAGCAGGACACACCCCAGTGTAACAAACATGGCGTAGCACACAGCGGCGGCAACACCAACTAGGAGAAGCAGGGCCCCTTCGGGAAGAGGAACGCCAGTACCACACTGAAACACCCATACCACCCTGCACATATGAACAAGACATATAAAACGGAACACCAAAGAGCCCAGGGACCGACAACAGGTGGCCCAAGAATAACATTCACACACAAGGCCCAACGCAGAGCGGAAAGGCAGCCTGCCGCCCACACAAGGGAGAGCAGACAGCACTGAATGACCTTCCATTCCAACTCCGAAACCACAGCCCTACGAAAGAAGCCGGTGAATACAGCCATTGTCCAAGAAAAGACCAACACAGGCATGCCGAGGAGACCGACCACAGGGCAGATAGCGCATATCACAGAAGCACACAACGGACGGGGAAGAAAAAGAAAACACTCCCCCATGTCGGCCACATGCAAGTTAATTGGAAGGAGTCACACATCACTGACCTTGAACTGTCTGAGAAGCATGTGGGATGAGGGCCCGTGTCCTCCGCACAAGCCAACAGAACACAAGTCCTGTCTCCCTACGACTACACAGAGCTCACAGCAACCTCGGAGCGTGCACATTGCAGACTGCACACACAGCCGGAGCACGCCACCACAACGCACCGCTGCGAAATGGCAACCGCAACACACCTACCCAACTACGCCGGACAGGTCAAGCTGTACAAAACCAACCTGATACATATATTGGGATGCGATCTCCTGTCCCTGCTGAACGTAAGTTACCGACTGACTTACCGCATCACATTGTTCAGCTGCGTCATGCCCGTCTTCTACTGTCGGAGGTGTCCCTACCAGCATCCCGTGGAGATGTGCCTCTCCAACCCGGCATGTCTAAAGGCGGACCTGCTACCACTACTCCTCCCTCTGGACGCACACGACAGGGCCTGCTCTGCCTATGGGGGCATGGCGTATGTGGCCAACATCGCACCCGCACTGAAATGGGACCACTGTGCCTCCACACGACGGATCATCGAGAACAGCTACATCGAATGTCACCCAGCATGCCCCATCATGGTCCTCCAAGGGACAACTTACGAACAACACCTTGACAGCCACCATCCGCTACATTGGCTGGCAAACATGTACACCACCAATGACATGGAAGCCCTGCTGGACGGCATCGCATACCTGACAACCTGTAAATTCGTCGGACCACAACGCAGGTTCCCCGATTGACCTATGATGTCCAACCCCGCACCCATGCTTAGCTTCCGCACGGACTGGCCAGTCACCACCACAACAGCCATACCAAACGACCGGCAACTGTAACCACACCATCAACGACATCGCCATGACATCGGATATGACCGGGACATGCACACTGTTCCCCATCACATCCAGGAACACCGCATGCATCGTGGGAGTCAGTGGCATGGGGTCTGTGTATCGCACCCACATGGACGGAACTGCACGAACAACCAGGACACGACATGGATCCAGCGCCCATGGACACACACACCGCTCAGTGGACATGAATAGGTCGCCTGGAGTCTGTGGGTGCTGCACCCCTCCCACCCCCGCCCCGGGAATCCCATACCAGGACCTTTGCATGGACGACAAGTGCATACAACAACAACACGACCCCAGTGACTGTGACATGTCCAGTAACCACCACATTGCAACAACAAGTGGCACGCCGCTGCATGCACGCAAGCACATGCCCTGATGTCATCTCACATGCACGCGTGCATGAGGAACAACCGCAGCAAACCTGTTACATGGAACTGAGATGGACTGTGCCCATGATGCCAAGCGGTCTGGTAGGCTACATGTATACCGTCTGTGTCAAAGTCCGCAGCTCCGCAGCTATACGTAAATGTACATTAGCACAGCCTTGGCCAAGCAGATGTAACTCTGAAGCCCACATCCCACATGCAACAGCCAATCACATGTAACCCCACACCCTATCCCATTTGCAATCATGCTCAGTATATCCTCAACATGTATTCCGCTGCCAGTAGTGTCCACTATACTGCATCACAGAGGACAGAAGACTCAATATAATGTTTGAAACCATAACTGTCTCCGCTGACTCATTTCACAAGTACGAATGAGAGAGGATGAGAGTATGTGAAGTACACGGCAGTCGTGACATGACCATGTAGTCCACTGGTATTGGATGTCAACGCAAATGAGTAGCACAACTGTGGAAGACACACATGTGTCGTGTGAAGTCGTATGGACGCAGTGCTCAGGTGGGTGGGTGTGACGGGTAGATGCGCACATGCCAAGTTGGAGCACGCCGTGTTGGGAGGGGTCATGAACAGTACACCACCGCTTCCCTGGGCATTGTGAGAGGACACCTGTCGGGGGGAGTGAACACGTGTGTGCACAGCAGCCGGGCACACGTACAAAGCGGTACCAGGCGCACCTCAGCCCACCCTCTGTGGACAAGCTGGATCCTGTTATGCGCCCGCCATGCCCCTTGACAAGGCACACACAGCCCCAGTCGACCAGGTGTAACCCCAACATAGTCAATCCGCACAGGCGATACAGGGCACGGGATGGCAGTGGAGCATGGTGTGTGAGAGGTCTCCTCGCGCTCCTCCTGGTCATATCACGCAGGCAATAGAACCTCAACGTTTAGCATGGCACAAGTCAGATGGAAGTGTAGGGGGACGCACCACAGCACGAGCAGCACTGACGTCACGGGAGGTGGCTCGCAGCATCCCATCCATTGCCCATCATACCAACCACGCCACATGCCATTGCGACTAAGTGCAAGCGCGTGCGCCACCACCCCCGAGCCCTCCCCAGAGAGGCCAAAGAGTGAATGTGTGGGCCATCAGTCACAGACGGACGCGGCCTGGCCGCAAGGGCAGCCACAGCCACTGGGTGTCGCAGGTGGCGGATCCGGAAGGCGAAGACTGTGATGCATAGTCCATGCAGGCCGGGTCTCCATTTGGGGCACCACGCAGGTGGACGGCGTCCCGTAACACATCATACCCTGAGACAGCCCACTCGTGCAACTGGACCCACACATACACTCCTTGCCCTCTCTGGTGCGAGCTTGGGGCTGCCTGTGCAAGCGCTAGCCTCGCAGGTGCACATGCATATTGGGGGAGCGAGGGGAGGACATGAGGGCTGGGGCGAAGATGACTGTATCACTGTCAGTGAGTACAAGGGATGACCCAGATGTGGAAAGGAAGAGACGTGTCCCATGTGTACTGCAACTAGTCGCCAATCCAACTACCCCCCATGTCCGGAATGTAAGCCCGCACCTAGGCCCGCCCATCCGCCACATCGAATATACCACCAGCACGACAACCTTCCCATTCGAAACACTGACTGGGGGTGGCGACCAGTGAACAATCATGTGTAGCCTACCCACGCGTACATGTGGGCCCTCCATGATCCATGTCACCTGCGGCAAAGTCATGACATGCGCAATGAGGGAAGTGAGGAGAGCTGTCCGCCCCACGCACAGAAGGTGCATCAGCTCCACAGACCCAGCAGCGAGTCCAGCAGGGGTCACATGTGCAGGGGCAGCTGTGCCTGGTGTGAAGGCACATGCATATAGACAGCACATCGACCAATGTGTAGTCTGCCCACATCTACAGTCCATCATCATGCGGACATAGGAATTGAACACAGGGCAACACATCTTAGTGGGTGCACCCACCGTGACCAACAATGCGCAATCATCGACGTACCCGCCCTGTGCATGGCCCCCCACCCAATGGAGGCACATCCAGTGCCACCATCCCACACACACAAGCCTTCCACGGAACATGCTGTGTCCAATGGTCAGTACAGAGTCAGCGCCCATCTGGTGGATCCTGAACAGGAGACACATGCACACACATGCCAGCTCCCACTATGTACGTCTGCCACCTGGCACGTGCAATGTAACCTCTCACCTGTGACGTGTGACTGCAAGCACACAGCCGTCTTGGCATGGGGCTGTCAATGTGGACACCTGTCAATGTTTCGGGAGGTGTGATCCGTACAGTGCTGTACATAGGGTGCAGTGCTGACACCTACTACTGTCTCATATCCCCTCGTGCCACAGGTCCCACTTGTTTTGGCCGCTCAGCCTGTGCCCACATCGTCGTCGTCGTGTGCCATACTCATCCAGCCTCGGAAGCAGTTCCATGCTCAGCAGACATTCATGTTGCCGTGGCGTTGCCGCTTGACGAATATGCAGTCAGTCCCCATCAGCACGCCCCGCAAGTCATTGGGGCCTAGATCCCCATGTGCATGCACATGGCAGTGGTTTGTATCACTAGCCATTGCCATTGTTGGGAGACCTGTGTAAGTGTATTGTGGCCGTGCCGTCCCAGCTTGACAGCTGGGCTGTGGCTCATGTGCTTGCTCAGTCATGTCAGTGATGTGTATGCGAAATTGCTATGTGTTGTGTTGCTTTGACATGTGTCCACTGCCATTTTCCCTAGGCGGAGACCGAACATTGACCGCCCATACCAATTGCTGGCGGACATGGACGATACAGAGGTCATTAGGAAGTTTCGGCTGGACAGGCCAACCCTGCATCGACTGTGTGCCATGTTGGAACCCCATCTCCGTCCCCGCAGGGTGTATCCGACAGCTGTCACCCCCACGGCTAAGGTGATGGCCGCCATGCATTTCTTCGCCACTGGGTCATTCCAGCACACAGTGGGCAGTGGAGGAGGGATGTCCCAGCCCATGTTCAGCAAGGTGCTGAGGGATGTACTGGCAGCCATGATGCTGTACCGAAACAGGTACATCCGCTTCCCCAGGGCTCGTGAATTGGCGGCAGTGAAGGGTGCATTCTATGCCCTTGGCAGAATCCCACACGTCGTTGGAGCCATTGACTGCACACATGTTGGCCTTGTTCCACCACAGGCCACTGAGCACCTGTACCGCAACAGGAAGCACACGCACTCCCTGAATGTGCAAGTGGTGTGCCTTGCGGACATGGTGATCACCCACGTGTGTGCAAAGTTCCCAGGCTCGGCCCATGACGCACACATAATGCGCAACAGCATCTTGCCACGACTGATGTCCAATCTGCAACAGGATCGTGGCTGTATTGTCGGTGAGTATGTGGAGTGGTGTAGCGTGCTGGTTGTGCGATGCTGTCCCCTGTCCAGTTGGAATAGCAACGGTTCTCTGTGTCCCTCACACCCAGGTGACTCTGCGTACCCGAATGGGGCATGGCTGCTCAGTCCATTGAGGAATCCTCGCACCCCAGCAGACGATCGCTACAATGAGGCACATGGGAGGACCAGACGTGTGGTCGAGCGTACCTTTGGCCTCCTCAAGTCCAGGTTCAGGTGCCTGGACTGCACCGGGGGTGCGCTGGCGTACTCCCCACAGAAGGTGTGCCAGATAGTGGTGGCGTGCTGCATGCTGCACAATCTGGCCATTCGGAAGCAGATCCCCCTCATCGTGGATGACGGAGATCAACCAGGGCCCCAGCCCGCAGACCAGGACAGCTCGAGTGAGGAGGACAGCGGAGAGGAGGAAGCTGGGAATGTGCGGCAGCAGCTCATCGCCCGCTACTTCACTTGACGGTGAGTGTCCATGTACGACGGCTGATGTGGCTGTATCTGTGCAGGTGTGTGTGTGCTGTGTCAGGGTGGCCGTTTGTTCACTGCGTGCTGTGTGTCAACGCTCCATGGCCAGGGTAGAATGCCACTGTTGGTGGCTGTGGCATTGTGCCCTATTGCTCTGTGCGATGTGTGTACATTGCTTGTAGTTGTTGACATGTACTGTGTGATGGGTGTGTGACACACTCATTGAATGTGCTCCTGTTCTGTCTCCCACCCCTAGGTCCCTACAGGCCCTCCGGTTCCATTGCCATGCCACGCATCAGGTGCCTTTCCGCCCAAGATGGCCGTTGTATTCCGTACAAATAAAACACAGGGCACAAACAGCAGTTTGTGTAAGAGGTGCATTTATTTCAAACTGTGACATGTGATTGTGTGTAAGGTGATGACAAAAGTGGTGCGTGCAGTGACAATGAGCTGTCGGTCATGGCTGCGTGATGTTCAGGGTGTACCCACTGGTTCTATGTCCATGCTCCAACAGACACATGCCATCCAGATGGCTGTGTGGAGTGGGATCGTAGTCCAAGTCAATGCAGTGGGTGGTCAAGGAAGGCTGGCTGGCTGCCTCACTTGCGTCTGGAGCGTGCGAAGTCCTCCCGTGAGATCTGTTTCCACTTCGGACGGCCCCTTCCACATTTGCGAGGGGGGGTGCCTGCTTGCGACCTGCTGGTGGTTGAGGTGTGCTCACTGGCTGTGGACGCAGGGGAACTGGACACAGCTGCACGACCCTGCGCCCCGGCAGGTGGTGG
Organism: Calotriton arnoldi; assembly: GCA_963921515.1. Lineage (NCBI taxonomy): Eukaryota > Metazoa > Chordata > Amphibia > Caudata > Salamandridae > Calotriton > Calotriton arnoldi. Next base: position 1,630,905 of record CAWUFW010003263.1, read on the forward strand.
CGGTGGTGGAGCTGCTGTCCCTGGCTGTGACCTCACCACCAGCTGGCCCATGAGGTCCACGAGTTGGCCCATACGGGCGTCCATGGACCTCAGCACCCCCAGCACCTCCCGCGTGTCTGAAGCAGACCTGGCCCATTGTCCTTGGGCCTCTTCATAGGCCCCAAGGACTCTGGCCATTTGAGGCAGGGCATGGCTCCCAGGGGAGACTTGCGTTTCCCTGACCCTGCTCCTCCTACCGGTACTGCTGCCACCGGCCTGCCCACTAGCCACATTGCTCACCACGGTCCTCGCTGTGGCTCCCAGGGTGGATCCAGTCGGCCGGGCCACCACCTGCGCTGGGGCTGGTGCCAGCGAAGACGTGGTGGTGGTGGCGGCGGTGGTGGTCGGTGCGGCGATGGTGGCGGTTGCGGCAGTGGTAGTGGCCGCAATGACCGTGGGTGTGGCCGCAATGACCGTGGGTGTGGCCGCAATGTCCGTGGGTGTGGCCGCAACGACAGTGGCAGCAGGGGGCTGGGAATGTTCAGCAGCCCAGGATGATGGGTTGGTGGGTAGGAGGGGTCCTGGGGAGCGGCTGGGCCCTGCCACACCAGATGGGCCTGCTTGGTGGTCCGTGTCCGAAGAGGAGGACAGATCCTCCACATCCGTGTGTCCTCGTTGGGGGCTTGTAGGCTGGCTGTGCTGGCTGCTGTCTCCATCCCCAGCATCCAGCAGTTCGTCACCTGTGGAGAGAATGAGATTTGTTATTGTGTTGCACCTGGCGAAGTATGGATTTGTCGTCTGACATTAACAGTTCGTGCAATCTCGTACATGGGTTTCCCGGAGGCGTGTGTGTGGCTGTACCATTTGTAGTTGTGTGTGCTTGGCAATGGGACTGTGTGCTGTGCACATGTGGCATGGGACGGATTGGCCATGCCGATGGGTGTGTTGCTGTGCCCCTACTTATTGTGACTCTGGTGTATGCGGGCTCCTGGCCCATCCTGGGTCTGGTTTGTACTTTGCTTTTGGTGTTCAAATGGGACGCTTAGGAACGCATATGGCAACATGGGGGCCATGCCCCAGATTCGCATTTGGGAGGGAATATGCTTTTGGGGTACATGCTGTGAGCCATGGGTGCCGAACGTGACATGTGTTGTGGCAGCATGACAGTGCATGGTCTGAGGTGTGTGCATGTTTGACATGGCCTGCATATTTGCTGTCTGTTGTGATTACTGGACATGGCATTGGACGCATCGTTATGAGTGAGTGATGGTTGTGTGCCAGCCAACGTATTGCAGTTGTCCCATCTCCTTGGTGTGCGTGCTGCCCTGTGCCATGTGCATCACTGCAGTGCTCGGGGGGTGTGGCCCATGTTGTGTGTTGTTGCTCACAGTGTGGCGTGCGCTTCATTGACTTCTGGCACATGGTTGGTCATGGGCATGTATCTTAGCGTGACTGCTGTATGTGTGGCAGCTGTGCGGATGACATGCCTTTCATGAGACTGGGGCTGACGGATGGGATGGATGGTATGTTGTATGTGCATGGTGTGTCTGTGTGTTTGATGGGTTCAGTGGTGTTCGTGTGCATTTATGTTGTTCCGCTCTGTTGTGTCTAGTGTTGTTTTTCTTACATAGGCGTAGTTGTGGGGTGTGTGGTTGACAGGCAGTAGGGGCTACATGAACAGGACTTCAATGGTGTTTCGGTTGTGTGTGATGGGTTGCACAGTGGCTGCCGTGTGGTACTATATTCAGTGTGGCTTGTGCATGCAGACGTGGCTCCTTGGGTGTTGCTGTGTCTGTGATGGGTCATGTGAGGTGTGAGTCTGTGGTTCATGTCCGTGTGCACATTGTTCACTTGTTCGTGACGGTGGGCGGTGCTGCGTGTTCGTCTGCTACGTGACATGTCCCATGTGTTGGTCGTGTTACGGTCCTCATGCCTCCAGTAATCCAGCCCTGTCCAGTTTCCCACCTGCAGGTTGTTCGGGCGTGCACTGTACTGGATGCCACATGGTTCTAAGCGGGGGTGCTCCATGTTGCAGGTCTGTGGGGGTGGGGGGTGTTGTGGGTCGTGGTGGTGGCTGGACACCCACTGACACCGATTGTTGTGGACCGTGATGTCTACCTTTCGGCTGTCGGTGTGCACTGCGGTGGCTGACACGTGGCTGTGGGGTGTGGGGGATGCTCCTCCTTGCTGTGCTGTGGGACTAGGGGCCTGGTGTGTTTTGTACTTGGGCTGTCCACCCTCCCACCCACTGCATTTTGTGTTCCTGCCACTTACCTGTTACTTGTCGGTTAGTGCAGCTATGGCGGACACATGGGTGTGGTGGGTGCTCGTTGTGGCGCTTCTGGCATACTCGGGGACCTGTTGGTGGTTACGTGGCTGGCTGAGTGTACACATGTCCCCACGTATCTTACAGTTGTTCTGTTTGGGCTGTGTGTGGTGGTGTCTGTTGCATGTGTGTGTGATGTGTTGTGTATTGTGTGCTGGACATGGGGGTGTTTGTCCCTGGGAGCTGTGGCATGGTGGTAGTGCATGTGAGTACATAGCGGTGTGCTGGTATACATTAGTTTGTACTTACTAGCCTCCACTCCCCCTGCTAATCCGGCGAGGATCTCCGGATGTATGATGACTCGCACCTTCTCCTCCCACGCTTTGAAGGTCTTAAAGAGCGCGGGATTCCCTCCGCCAGTGACGGCTGCCAGCTCTCTGTTCTTGCTCTCCTTCTTCTTGACCAGGCTCTTGACGTCATTCCACCGTTTGTTGATTTCAACTCTGTTCCTGGGCAGGGTCCCGACTGCATTGACCTGGTCTACGATCCGGTTCCACATTCTCTTTCTGGTGGCTAGTGGTGTGTGCTGGACCAGGTTCCCATAGATTTGTGGGTGCACCTTGATGATCTCGTCGACCATGACCGTCAGCTCAATGGGCGTGAACTTGGGCATTCTTTGTGGTGCCATGGTGTTTGTGGTGCTGGTGCGGTGTGTGTTGTGTAATGTGCAGGGGGTTTGTGGTGCCGGTGTTTGGTGGTGGTGGTGGTGGTGGTGGTTGTGATGTGTGCGTTTCTGTGGTGTGCTGCTGTCCTTGCTATGTTACTGTGTCCTCTCCTCTCCTCTCTAGTTTGCAATGTTGCAAGGGGTTGTGGTCTGTGGGAGTGCTGCTTTTGTACTTACCTATGTGGGTGTGTCCTCATGGTCTGTTGTTTTCAGGTGTGTTGTGTCTGGGGTTCTGGCCTTTGTAGTTTTTGTTTGTCCAGGGGGGTGTTTTCGGGATGTGTACTGTGCTTGTGTATTTGTGCGTGCCTTGCTGTGTGGACTTGTTGGCCATGTTGTGTGCGATTGGTTTTGTCAGCGGATGGTTTCTGTGCAGGGACGTGGGCGCCATGGCTTCTGCCGTGTCGATTCTCATCGGCGTTGTTTGCGCTGGCGGGCGGTATATTTGTAGTTTTCCCGCGCTCATGGCGGTGCGATCGTAATCTCACGTGCGGTGTGTCGGCCGTGAGGGCGGGCGGTTTTGTGTTGTCGTGCGTGTTTCCGTCCGTGGCGGGCGGTTTGACTCCGACTCGGACGATGGCGGGCGGTATCTTGTGTGATTTTTCCGCCGATGGCGGTTTTCGGTTTGTGTAATCGTAATGGCGTGGTCGGTGTTCAGACGGTGTGTGCGGGCGGCTTTTTGCCGCTTCTAAAACCTGGCGGATTTTTTTACGCCGGGTATCGTAATGGGCCCTTTAGTATTTATTATGTTACTTTATATACATTTAAAAAACTAAGGGCCCGATTCACAGAACTAACTTACGACAAAATCCTAAACTTACTACCATTTTGGTATTCACAGAATGAACTTACTCATTTTGGTATTCACAGAATAAACTTACTCATTTTGGTATTCACAGAAGACACTTACAACTTACTCATTTTGTGTAACTTACACATTTTGTGTAACTTACACATTTGGTATTCACAGAAGGCACTTACTCATTGATGAGTAAGTGCCTTCTGTGAATACCAAAATGAGTAAGTTAATTCTGTGAATACCAAAATTGTTGTAAGTTCATTCTGTGAATACCCAAATGTGTAAGTTCATTCTGTGAATACCAAAATTGTTGTAAGTTCATTCTGTGAATACCCAAATGTGTAAGTTCATTCTGTGAATACCCAAATGTGTAAGTTCATTCTGTGAATACCAAAATTGTTGTAAGTTTAGTATTTTGACGTAAGTTAGTTCTGTGAATCAGGCCCTATATTTAATACAACAATATTATTGTACTTATCATTATAAGTATAGGATGATGATATTTTTGACCTCGATATTTTGGTCACAGTATTTTTGACCTGGATATTTTGAGGGTCGGTATTCTGTCAGTGAACGAACACTGGCATTAGTGGGGATTTATTAAGACAAGAGATTTGGTACCAAACATCTTCAAAATCAGTGAAGGCATTAGGAGTTAGGAACCTCGTTCTGACGGGTTTCCAACCCATTAATTTTTTATGGCCTTTATGTTTAATTACATCACAGAATGGACTGGACATTGTAGGGCCATATCTGCTCATGCTGATATGCCCACACATAAGGTATAGTGCACCCTGCCTTAGGGCAAAAGGCCTGCAGTAGGGGTGGCTTACCTATATCTTATGCAGTGTAAGCATGGAATAGCACACAGGGCTGAAGTTGTACCAGTCATGGTACAGTGTTTTGGGAAAGAGATCTGGCACTGGGGACCTGGTTAGCAAGGACCCAGTGCACGTACAGTTCAAAATTACATCAGGCATCATGGAAAAGGTGGGGGCTAACCATGCAAAAAGGGCATTATCCTACAGTGGCTGTATGGGTCTGTGAGTGGGTGTGTGAGTGACTGTATGGGTGTGTACATGGCTGTGTAATTGGCCATATGAGTGCCTGAGTGGGTGCGTGAGTGTCTGAGTGGGTCTGTGAGTGGATGCATGAGTGTCTGAGTGGGTCTGTGACTGGATGCATGAGTGTCTGAGTGGGTTTGTGAGTTGGTATGTGAGTCTCTGACTGGGTCTGTGAGATGGTGCATGTGTATCTTTGAAGGTCTGTGAGTGTATTGATGAGTCTCTGAGTGGGTGAGTGAGTGGGTGTGTGAGTGTCTGAGTGGGTCTGTGAGTGGTTGTCTGAGTCTCTGAGTGGGTCTGTGAGTATGTGTGTGCGTCTGTCAGTGGGTCAGTGAGTAGGTGAATGAGTTCTTGAACTGATCTGTGAGTGGGTGCATTAGTTTCTGAGTGTGTCTGTCAGTGGGTGCATAAGTCTCTCAGGGGGTCTGTGAGTAGGTGCGTGAGTGTGTGAGTGTGTCTGTGACTGGGTGTGTGGGTGTATGAGTGGGTCTATCAGTAGATGTGCAGTAAAAAATGTAGGGGTCACATAGGAGCAGGTCCTCATGCCAGCTACAGCGGGTCCTCGTGCCAGCTACCACTGTAACATTCTGCCTGTCCAGCTTGCCTGCAGTCCACTACACTCTGTTGCCTTTGGATTTGTACCTCCTCTGCCCATTTTCTGCTTGTTTTTCTGCCTCTTCTCTATTTGCTCCTGCCCTCTATGTTGAGGTTTTTGCTCGTTCTGTCATGTTATTTGGCTCTTTCTGCTCCCTCTTGACCTTTATCCTGCTGCTCATTTCTGACATCTATTTTGCCTCTTGCTGCTCATTTCTCGCCTCTATTTTGCCTCTTTCTGCGCATTCTGCCCATTATTTTGCTTCCTTTTGCAAGTTTATGCCTCTTGTTGTTAGTTACTGCCGTCTATTTTGCCTCTTTCTGCTAGTTTCTGACCATTATTCTGCCTCTTTCTGCTCCCTTGTGACCTTTATTTAGCCTCTTTCTGCTCGTTTCTGACCGTTATTCTGCCTCTTGTTGCTCATTTCTGACCTCTATTTTGCCACTTTCTGCTCATTTCTGACCTTTATTCTGCCTCTTTCTGCTTGTTTCTGATCTTTATTCTGCCCCTTTCTGCTCATTTCTGATCTTTATTCCGCCTCTTTTTGCTCATTTTCACCTTCATCTTGCCTCTTTCTGCTCGTCGCTGACCTTTATTCTGCTTCTTTCTGCTCATTTCTCACCTTTATCTTGCCTCTATCTGTTTTTTGCTAACCTTTATTCTGCCTCTTTTTGCTGACCTTTATTTTTCCCCTTTCTGCTCATTGCTGACCTTGATTTTGCCACTTGCTGCTGGTTCTGATTCTCTATTTTACCTCTTTCTGCTCCTTTCTTACCTTTTTTTGGCCTCTTTCAGCTTTGCTTTGCCTTTTTCTGCTTGTTTCTCACCTTCATCTTGTCTCTTTCTGCTTGTCGCTAACCTTTATTCTGCCTCTTTCTGCTTGTTGCTGACCTTTATTCTGCCTCCTTCTCCTCGTTTCTCACCTTTATTATGCCTCTTTCTGACCTTTATTTTGCCTCTTGCTGATCTATTCCCCGGAACAGCACGGTGGCAGCCTTAAGGACTCCACGGTCCCTGCCAGCTCCCCGCCTCCTGTAGGAGCTGGCATTGCTGCTGCACGCAGGGAGCTGCTGGAAAGTCATCACCCTGCATGCAGGAGCAATACTTTCATCTCTTTTCCTGCCCGCAAATCTGTGGGCAGGGAAAGAGATCAAATCTCCGACTACCAGTGGGTGAGAGCACTTTGACAGCTGCGGCTTGCTGGAACCAGAGTGCTTGCTCTCACTTGGCGGAAGCTGTCAGTATCCACCAAGCGAAAGCAAACAGCTATGTCCAGGGTGTGGGCACTCAGGGACAGAGCAGGAGTAGGCCTTGGGGGTGGCTGTTCCCAGGGCCATGTATGGCTCCAAGACGAGGGCAGCACGGCCCACTTCCACTTTAAAATGCTATTTTGGCTCCGGGGAGGTGGTGGTCCCTGGGGCGCAGGGGGTCCGTGTGGCGCCCTGCAATATTGTTGAATTGTTGAAGTAGCTCCAGGGAGGTGGTGGTCCCCGGGGCTTGTAACAGCACAGGAGGAGGATCCGTGCTGCTCCCTCCATTAAATAAATAAAGGTCCGGGGAGTTGATGGTTCCTGGGGCTTATTAGAGCCCATGGAGTGGGGTCTGTCCGGCCGCCCTCCATTAATTAAAATTAACGTAAAGCCCTGGGGAAGTGGTTGTCCCCGGGGCTCAAAGAGCCTCAGAAGGGGGAACCTGTGCACCCCCTACTTTTATCCAAAATGCCCCCAGGTCCTGGTATATATATATATATATATATATATATATATATATATATATATATATATATATATATATATATATATATATATATATATATATATATATATATTATCTACTGGCGGTCGCCAGTAGATAGTTATAGTTAGGACCTATTTTCCATAGGAAATCCGCGACATTCTATTTGAAATAACTCTCTTGCTGGTTGACGAATCTTCGCGAAATTTTCAAACTTTATGGCCCGCTACAGTCCGCTCCTACCCTGAAAGTCTCGGGGTGATTCGTCAAGCGCGGGCCGAGAAAAAAGGGGGGTCCCAAAACGTGTTTTCCCCATTCATTTTCCCATAGGAAACTTTAGACACGGCTACAGCCCGAACTGCTGAACGGAATTACACCAAATTTGGCAAAGAGGTAGTTCTTAGTTCAGAAAGAACCCTTTTTGTTAAATGGTGTAAATCCGTTCAGTAGTTCCTGTGAAAATCAAAAGGAAAATCACATATATATCTATGGCCGCGTCGGATTCGCGCACCCTCCCGATCACGAGCTGCATGCTAATTGGCTGTCAAGTGGCTGTCAACACTCCAAATCAGGAAGTGTTGGCAGCCATTTTGTCCCTCGGTAGAACCGAGGGACAGAAACAAGTGCGCAAAGCGCAAAAAGGGGGCAGGGTAGAAACACCCTGACCCCCTAGGTCTGCTCAGGGGGTCCCACAAGGACCCCCTGGGCAGAAAAAAGCATTTTTTTAAATTGGCAGGATGCGCTCAGGGTGCGCGGATCCTGCTGATTAGAAAAAAACCCAGAAGAAACAAGTGCGCAAAACGCACGAAGGGGGCAGGGTAGAAACACCCTGACCCCTAGGTCTGCTCAGGGGGTCCCACAAGGACCCCTGGGCAGAAAAAAGCATTTAAAAAAAAAAAAATCGGCGGGATGCGATCAGGGTGCGCGAATCCCGCCGAAAAAAAAAACAAAGCGCGGTCTCCGCGCTCGTTGTTAATTGGCCCCCGGGTGGGCCAAGTCCCGGGGGCATGGTGGGGGTATTTATAATATGTGGGGGCCTCTAAGGCCCCCAAGCCCCGGGGACCGCCACCCCCGGGGCTTTAAAAATAAATGGTGCGGGAGGGCTCTCGGCCCTCCCGCAGCCCCGGGACCGCCACCTCCCCGGGGCTTTTTAATTATTTTTTAATAAATTTACCTGTGTGGGGGGCTTGAGCCCCCACACGCCCGGGACCGCCACCTCCCGGGGCACTAAAAATGTCAATATGGGGGTCCATTACGGACCCCCAGAGCCCCGGGGACCACCACCTCCCCGGGGCTTTGTCAATGGAGGGAGGAGGGCCGCGCGGCCCCCTCCTGGAGCCTGTAATGGCCCTGGGGACCACCACCCCCAGGGCCGGCTCCTGCAGTGTCCCGGGGTGCCTACCCCCGGGACACTGTAGTTTGTTATGACAGGACGGGAGCCTCGCGGCTCCCGTCCTGTCATAGCAAACTGCTTTGGATATTGGAAGAGAGAGCAGGAAACCTGCTCTCTCTTCCAATATCCAAAGCAAATTGCTTTCCACACGGGGAGCTGCATGTTAGCAGCTCCCCATGTGGAAAAGCAATGCCGGCTCCCAAGGGACGCGGGGAGCCGGCGGGACTGTGGGGGGATTGGGGACCCCCCCACAGTCCCCAACGAAGAGGGCCAGCCCCGAGGGATGGGGTCCCCAGGGCAAGTAGTGGCCCGGGAGGGGGGCCACGCGGCCCCCCTCCCCAAAAATAATAATTTAAAAAAAGGCCTGCCCCGGGGCAAAAGGAGGCCTGAGGAGGGGGGCCACGCAGCCCCCCTCCTTAAAAATGTATTTAAAAGTGTGGCCATGCCCCGGGGGATGGGGTCCCCGGGGCCGGATTCGGCCATGGGAGGGGGCCACGCGGCCCCCTTCCCGTTTAATTAAAAAAAAAAAAAGGGATAAGGCCCTGGGGGATGGGGTCCCCAGGGCCCAAAAATAGGAAAAAGTAAGGGGGGCCACACAGCCCCCCTTGGGGAAAAAAAAAAAAAAAAAAAACGATCGGGCCGCAGGCCCCGCCCCCTTCCTTTACCACTCTGCAAACGCGCCCCCTGGCGCGTTTGCAGATGGGAACAATTCCCCTTCAATACTGGGGGTCCCTGGGGCCAACTAGCCCACCAGGAACCTCCAGTATGCGCCAGGGGGCTGCGTTGCAGAGAGGTGTACAGAGGCCACGCCCCTTTTACACCTCTCTGCAACGCAGCTCTGTGGCGCTTTGGAGGTACATGGTGAGCTAGTTGGCCCCCGGGACCCTCAGTATTCAAGGGGACTTAATCCCCCAACTTAAAACGCGCCACGGGGCGCGTTTGCACAGTGGTGAAGGGAGGGGGCAGGGCTTCAGGTGACATGTGTGCAAACAGGTCCCGTGGCGCGTTTTAAGATGGGGAATTAAATCCCCTTCAATCCTGATGGTCCCTGGGGGCCAACTAGCCCACCAGGTACCTCCAGTAAGCGCCACGGAGCTGCGTTGCAGAGTGTTGTAAAAAGGGGCGTGGCCTCTGTACACCTCTCTGCAACGCAGCCCCCTGGCGCATACTGGAGGTTCCTGGTGGGCTAGTTGGCCCCTAGGGACCCTCAGGATTGAGGAGGAATTCATTCTCCAACTTAAAACGCGCCACAGGGCGTGTTTGCCGACATGTCACCTCAGGCCCCACCCCCTTCCTTCACCATTGTGCAAATATTCCTCTAAAATCAGCCGAACTACGAATTCCGATTTACTCACCTGTTATCAGGAGAGACCTCAGTGCTGCATCTTTGAGCCCAGTACTGATCCTGAAAAGTAATTTTAACCGTACTTACCAGTAACTTGAATTTCCTTCCATAGGCTAACATTGACTGGTTTCACTTGGAAATTCTTCTAAGTGTGCAGTTTTGGAACTTTATAATATTCCTCTAAAATCAGCCGAACTACGAATTCCGATTTACTCACCTGTTATCAGGAGAGACCTCAGTGCTGCATCTTTCAGCCCAGTACTGATCCTGAAAAGTAATTTTAACCGTACTTACCAGTAACTTGAATTTCCTTCCATAGGATATCATTGCCTGCATTTTGCTGAAAAAGTTTCTAAGTGTCGATTTTTGAAACATACAAATATTCCTCTAAAATCAGCCGAAATACGAATTCCGATTTACTCACCTGTTATCAGGAGAGACCTCAGTGCTGCATCTTTGAGCCCAGTACTGATCCTGAAAAGTAATTCTAACCGTACTTACCAGTAACTTGAATTTCCTTCCATAGGCTAACATTGACTGGTTTCACTTGGAAATTCTTCTAAGTGTGCAGTTTTGGAACTTTATAATATTCCTCTAAAATCAGCCGAACGACGAATTCCGATTTACTCACCTGTTATCAGGAGAGACCTCAGTGCTGCATCTTTCAGCCCATTACTGATCCTGAAAAGTAATTTTAACCGTACTTACCAGTAACTTGAATTTCCTTCCATAGGATATCATTGCCTGGTTTTCAGCAGAAAAGTTTCAAAGTGTCGATTTTCACAAACTACAAATATTCCTTAAAAATCGCCTATATGACTTAAACGCATTATTTCAACTGTTTACAGGAGATGCACCAGTGCTGGATCCAGGATCCAACACTGAGTAAGAAAAAGTAACGATAACACTACTTACCTGCTAAGTGAATTTCCTCCCATAGGATAACATTGGTGATTCTATGTGAAAAAGTTTCTAAGTGTCAACTTTTAAAATACAATAATATTCCTTAAAAATCACTACTGTAACCAAAACGCTTTTACTCAACTGTTTACAGGAGATGTCCCAGGACTGAATCTAGGATCCAGTCCTGTGGTTAGAAAAGTAATCCATAAAGTAACTAATTGCAATTAACTAGAAATTCACATTGAGCTCAATGTTGCATTGTGTTTGAAATTGTGTTGCCCATTGCAACAACTATAACTACTGTACTTAAAAGTCTATTGCCTATTTGCAAAGTATTTAAACTAAAGTAATTCATTCAGAGAAAGTATATTTTGTAATGTAATGTATAATGTAATTACAATGTAATTTAAAAAATAAAATATGTAAAAATAAATAGTTTAAAAAAATGTAGTAAATCAGTATCTAAAAAATAAATATAACAATTAATACATTTAAAAATTGTCATTTACAAAACCTTTGAAATTCACTGAAAAAAAACATAGGTTTCAGACATGTTATATTTAGGAATTAGCATTTAAAAAACCTTGGAAAATCACTGAAAAAACCATAGGTTTTAGGGACAGTTATAGTTAGAAATTAGCATTTAAAAAACCTTTGAAATTCACTGAAAAAACCATAGGTTTCAGACACGTTATAGTTAGAAATTAGCATTTAAAAAACCTTTGAAATTCACTGAAAAAACCATAGGTTTTAGGGACAGTTATAGTTAGTTGGACATTGCACTCGTACAAAACCCGTGAAATTCCCCGTTATAGTTAGTTCAGCTAACTATAACTCGCGCCCAGCAATGCACTGCTGATGACGTCACATATTACATCACTCATGACATGGTCAGTGACATCACTGATGACATCACTGATGACATCTCAAATGACATCACTGATGACATCACTGATGACATCATCCACGTGATAATCTGATGCACCTCCTCATACCCTAATATAACCTTTGACACACCCACTCTAAATAACAGACTGCCATTCGCAAAACCATAGACACTCCAACACCAATAACTACATACCCACTCACTGATTCTTAGGTCTACACACACATCCACTAACTCACCCGTACAGTCACTCAAACTTACGGTCACTCAGTACAGGACTATCATATGCACTCATACTCCTATATAGACACTCACACACCGCCACTCATCCATAGAGGTACTCACACACTTAGTCAGTCATGCAAATAATTATTCACACTGCCATTTACTCACCTATACAGTCATACACACACCAGCTCACTTACTCATACAAATACTAGCACATTTTTACGCTCTTATACAATCACTGATACAAGCACACACTCATCCATACAGCCACTCTCACAATCACACACTCTCACTTATAGCCATTTATATACTCCAACACACATATATACTGCCTTTCACATATGTAGTTACTCACACATGTACCACTGGGACATACATTCACTCACTAACACACTCTTACACACACTTACCCACCCATACAGTCTATCACAGATGCACTCTTGAAACCATCCACCCAGTGAATCACCCACTCACACATCTATGCACAGAGTCGCACACACCCCACCCACACAAACACTCAGGCACCCATACAGATACTCAGACAACCAATCAATAACTCATATAGACACTCATGTAGCTATTCACAAACCCATGCAGCCCCTTACACAGCAACAGACAGACGGATTCAGACATTCACCCAGTTTAGTCACTAACCCATGCATTCAGTAAGATACGTTTAATCACTCACTTATACAGTCAGTCACGTACCTACTAAATCCTCCATACAGACACTTATACACCCACTCATTCCTCAATACAGCTTGGCATATATATAAAACAAAATTAAACTTTACAGAAACACACAGTCACTGGATGATGTCATCAGTGATGTCATCAGTGATGTCATTTGAGATGTCATCAGTGATGTCACTGACCATGTCATGAGTGATGTAATATGTGACGTCATCAGCAGTGCATTGCGGGGCGCGAGTTATAGTTAGCTGAACTAACTATAACGGGGAATTTCACGGGTTTTGTACGAGTGCAATGTCCAACTAACTATAACTGTCCCTAAAACCTATGGTTTTTTCAGTGAATATATATATATATATATATATATATTATAGTTAGGACCACGTTTCCATAGGAAAAGCATTTTTTGATGTGCTTATAACTTTGGCGTCGTTTGACGAATCATTACGAAATTTTCCAAAAAGTTCCTCTTTTCAGATGAGCTCCTATCCTGAAAGTTTGGGGGTGATTCGTGAAGGGGGGGCTGAGAAAAAAGGGGGGTCCCAAAACATGTTTTCTCCATGCAATTTCCATAGGAAACTTTAGACAAGGCTACAGGTCAAACTGCTGAACGGAATTACGCCAAATTTGGCAGGGTTCCCATTATTACTGGCGCTAGCTGGTGGAATCCTGATTCTTCTGCTCCTGCTACGCAATGGCTGCTCATCTTGTGGTAATGCACAGACCAGGCCAATTGCAACTGTACCATGACCGAATGCAACAACTTTTTGGATGCTTGCCATTAGCGACGCTTAGCGAGAGTTATGGACTAACTTTTCACTTTGCCTACTTCACTTGCGTGCAACCTGTATTCTACTGTCAGCGGTGCCCCTTCTACTGGGCTTTGGATTTATGCCTCTCCAATACGTCATGTTCGGACCCGGATTATGACCAGTTAATGGGTCCCTTAGCGGCCCAGGAGCAGGCCTGTTCCAGGGATGGGCTTATGGCGCGTACAGCTGCACTTGGAGTCTTGGCTGAATGGAATATCTGTGCGGCTGCACAGAACCTATTGAGACGGAGCTTCATCGAATATCACGCAAGTTGTCAGGATATGCTTTTGGAAGCATCTGATTATGAGGAACACATCTGTTCCTTCGGCCTACTTGATTGGATGGCATCCCTTTTTTCTACTAACGATAGGGATGACCTTATGGAATGAATTGCATTGTTGAGTTCACGTGCTTTGATGGATTCACCACCTCCATATTAGTCCCGTTTTCCGTGCAACGACAAATTTTAAACGACATAAAAAAAAATTATTTTTTATTTTTCCCATTTGGGTTTTTTCAAGCATATTTGAACTCTGCTTACCCATGAAATCTGTTTTGGTCTTTTGTCTATATATTATAACCTTACCAAGGGGAGGGTGTTATATGGCCGTTAGGGTCATTGTCGACATTGCTAAGTTAGCATGAGCTCTGCTGCCATGATGCTGCTTTTGTGCACGTTACTACATGACTTTATTTTGCAAGACTCTGTTTGTGCCTTTCACATGAGAACTGTCTGCTTTCTGCATTCTCTGCCTGTTCCTGGAGTTTAGTCTGAACACGATGTGCAAGGTCGATAAACAATGCCTCTTGTTATTCTGTTCTGATCAGTCCCTAGCATCTAGACAAAACATGCTAACACAGCTGCGCTACTGGAAACTCGTGCTTTGATATTACGGGGATGCATGTTGTTCTGACACACTTGGAGAGGGACCTTTCCAGAGAGAAGACCTATGCTGTTCCTATGATGTAAAACTTCCATCTAGTCACTAAGGTATGGGGTCTGCTGACAAAGCCCAGAGATCTTCCTTTATATAATAAACTTCACCTTACCAAGGGGAGGGTGGTTAGGCCTTATAGTCCTTTTTCCACTGTCTGTATATGATGAGATCCCCCTTTATATTCTATGGAATTGTAACAATGCTAATTGTTTTAGGTTTATGCATTTCGCTGCTGGTAGTGGCTCGTATACTGCATTATAAAGCACAATAGTTAAAATAAACATTTTGAACTATCACAGTGACTCTGACCATTCTTATTGTGGACAAGTACGAGTATGTGAGCGAAAGGGTATGTCTTGCTACTGCGATTCCTGAGAGAGTCGGGAGTGTTGTGTTCTGGGTTGTCTAATCATTTGTAGCTTCATGATTATGTAGGAGAACGAATGAGAAACTATAGCTAGTCGGTTTTGGGATTTTGGGTACTAAGGTGGTAGGAAGGTTCAGCCCCTATACACCGAGGTCCTGTTTTCCTGCACATAGTTCTGTGTACGTGCAGAATCCCTGCAACAGACCCACCTACGAATAAGTGAAAGTGATTCCCCAGGGCATGGCATCCTTGGGGCCATGATAGGCTGAGACAGAGGGCCACCCAGCCCCCCTCCCTTTTATAAAGAAAATCAGCCCTGGAGAATGGGGTCCACGGGGCATATTAAGGTTCGGAGAGGGGGGCTCCATGCCCCCCTTTTTTAATGGAATTTGGCCCCCAGGGATGGGGTCCAGGGCATCTGAAGGCTCAGGAAGGGGGGCAGCCCTCCAATTTACAATGGAATTTGACCTTAGGGGATTGATTCCCCTGGGCCTATTAAGGATTGAGGAGAGGATTGCGCTACCTCCTCCCATTTTTTATGGAAATCAGCCCCAAGGGGAGGGATCCCCAGGGGCAATTCAGGCTTTGGGTGTAATGAGACCCCCTCCCCTATAATTTCATAATTATACCAGGTGATGGGGCACTAGTTGCTCAGGGAGGAGAGCCATGCATTGCCCTCCCCTTTAGAAATATATTTTGGGGATGTGACCCTGGGACCTGAAGTAGCTTGGGGATGGGGCTGTGTGGCCCCTCTCCGGTAAAAATAAAAAGGCCTCGGGATGGGGTTCCCAGGCCCCAAAGTGGCTTAAGGAGGGAGGCTGCACTAATGGCCTTAAAAGATAGATAGATAGATAGATAGACAGACAGACAGACAGACAGACAGACAGACAGACAGACAGACAGATACATTGGTAAGACAATTTTGTACTGTCCATCTAGCTAAGTTTTAGCAAGTCAAATGTCATACATATATGTCCAGAGGGCTAAAAAATGGCAAGGGAAATTACATCATTAAAGTAAAAATTTTCTTAGACAAGTACATTTTCTTGGCTTGAAGTAAATATGTTGAGCTGTTTTTGATATATTCTCATTAGAAAATGTTGTTAGGTAGGATTCCAAGAGTTACATTGCAACTATATCTTGACAGTTGAAAAGGTCAGGTTTTATTTGCCCCTAACTTTAGCAGACTTTATTGAATTTGCTGGAAAATTGGCAGACAGATGGTTAGCATTTGTAGCTTACTTACTGTATTGTCGAAATGTGTTTAGAATTGTGCTACTTCATCAATTAGGAGGGTATAGTAATTGGGAGACTAAAGAGTGCTAACTTTAGCATCCTTTCACAAAGCCTTCTGTTGGTTTGGCAAGCTTTCAGCAGATCTGTCAGAGGGACAGAATTAAAAGCAGGGGCAAACACATTGTCATATGATAATAATTTTGTAAGTATAACAAAATCCTAGAAATTTCTAATGGCACTGTCAGTGATATTGTTTGGGGATTCAACTTTCAAGACTGAATGAAGGACTGGACTCTCAC
This sequence comes from Calotriton arnoldi, assembly GCA_963921515.1. Classification (NCBI taxonomy): domain Eukaryota; kingdom Metazoa; phylum Chordata; class Amphibia; order Caudata; family Salamandridae; genus Calotriton; species Calotriton arnoldi. Next base: position 1,647,163 of record CAWUFW010003263.1, read on the forward strand.
ATCAACCCTGAAGATCCCAGAAGCCTGCATTAAAAGATATGTGTGTTAACAGGAAGCACCAAGATCGGAGGGGAAAAAGGGAAATGGCTAGGGTAGAAACAGAGAGAGAGAGAGAGGAGAGAGAGAGAGAGCATGTTATCGCCCACCATTACTTGTAGTCATAATGCCAGCATCTGCAAAAATGTATTACAGCAAGAGTATAGAATATAGGTAAAATTGCAGCAATAACAATGTTTATATTATCAGAAGTAATTATCATCAACTATCCTCAGGGCAGCTGTCCTTTGTCCTAAAAATGACTACCAAATTGAACTCATGGTTGATTCCACTTGGAAGCTGGAGAAAACTCTGGAGTAAGGCACAGTGGCAAACCTCAAAAAACTGATACAACAATTCAACAAAAGCAATGAAGGCGAATATCCTGCAATAAATCTTAAGAAAACAAGAAAGGTGAAAAGGGTGATTAAATGGATGCAAATTGAGTGTGGTATGCCTAAAGTAGCTAGGAGGAATGGTGACAGGCAAAGAAGGTGCAACTGGTGCCTGTTAAAATACTGTCTCTACCCACTGTGTTCCAGACAAAGAAACATTCATCATCATAGATCAGTTTCACTCCTTTAGAAATGCTCTGCAAAGAAATCTGGGCCAACATTTGAATCGGTCCCAGTCTGAGGACAAAATTGTTGCATACCATGCCTTCCAATCCCCATATCTGTGAGACGTCTGACTTTCAGAGACTCCATTGCATTTGGTCCTGCTGGAATAATCATTACAAACTGCAACCTGTTTTCCCTCCTCACCAGAAACCTGCTTTGAGACTACAGAGCAAGTCCATACACACACCTACAAACAAAGACTTTGGGTAAGGAAACCAGACTAGTTGGAAAAGAAACCAGTAGCATGCAAGCAGGCTTGAACCATGGGCAAGAAAGCTTGTCCCCCTCTTGCTGAGAGTTTCATCACACCTTCCATGGCTTGTCTGTGTTCTACTAAAAAATGAATTCCATGCCAGATGTAAGAAATGAGGTTATTAGCTGTGCATGATGTGAGTCCTGTGCAAGTAAAAGGTCCACATTTATCTTCTTACTGAGAACCAAGCACCCCATTGTAGCACTTGACTTTCTCAGGGTGGCAAAGCAGAGCAATCCAAGGCCAATTCAGGGGAGGTGGTGCAGGCTAGCAATCTCCATCCACTGGCACGCAACATCACCACATCACCTATCGGCCTTCTCACAATCTCATCACCTCAATAATTAAGGCAGGCCTATTGGCTCAGTCAAAGAGTCACCACATGTATAAGGCAAGTCTATTAGTTTTGCAGAGGGTTCACCACCTTATACGAACAATAATGATATGTTAGGATTCAACATTAGAACCAATAGAATCAAAAAGCAAATTTAAAGGCTTTTATTATTAATAAGAATCACTGCACTGTTCTCCAATCATATTTGTTCAAAAAAGTACTTTGAATAAAGCATTTCAAATCAAAATAACATGCACTGAGTCTTTCTTTACACTTATCAGGCACATAAAATGAAGCTATAGGACCAGCCACTAGGAGTCCCTGCACTCCCAAGCTGAAAAGCACCAACCTCAAGACCAGCAATACTTTGAAATACTGTTAAATGTCTCCCCAAGTCTTGCATCCTATGACCTGGGAGTCATAGTGCTTCTTGAATCCATCCTGGGGAGCGCTGCTGCACTCCCTGCAGCTCCCCACAACAGTAAATATGTTAGTGGTGCCTACCCTCCTTGGTGCACCAAAAAGAAGAACAATTTGCAAATAAGCCACTCGCAGGGCATTATGGGGCACTCCATAGGAAAGAAAATGCATACATTATAGTGGGCTTGCAGCTGTGGTTTTTATGTACCAGCCTCACAATGTGCTTCTTTTTTGCTTTCTTCCAGGGTACCCTGTCCCACCCAGGACACCTGCATCCTCTTCTTTCACTGGGGCAGCATGGGGAGTCCACTACCATGCTGCCCTGCTGACTCCCGCACTCAACCTTAGCCCTCTGGAGGCTGCACCTAGCTGGCAGCACTGGTTCTGTGCTCCCACCGGTATGGGATCACTTCCCTCCTGCTCCAGCTGGCCGTCTTCTGCTGCCACTGGTTGGAATCTCTCTGTTTCTCTTCTAGCCTTTGGAAGATGGGGTCCCCAAAGGCATCCTGACTGGGGTGGGCCCTGGGTCCGAGAGCGAGTCTGGAAAGGAAGCCCCATGCACACCCTCTCCCTGCGCAAGTTAATAGAATGAATGAGTGGAGCATTGTGCTAACCCACCGGCCTTGGCTCACCCCAGGCCATCTGTCTAGTTGGAAATCTCCGGGGCATATGTACAAGGAGTTAATGCCACCGTAGCGGCACTTTTTTGATGGTACGACAGAGATTTGTTTATCGGTATATGTACAAGCTGTCGCTAACCTCAGTTAGCAGCAGTTTTCCAGCGAAAAAATGCATTTTAAAGATTGCCACTTCTGTTAGCGATAATTAACGAAAATGAGATGCAAGGTAGGCTTTCCCGTGCAAAAACGGCTGCTAACCCCACTTCGCAATATTTACAAGGAAATCCTCGTATGGAGCAAGACCAAAAAAACTGCCTCTACCTGCAGTTAGAGGCAGTTTTTTAAGACCAGAAAATAGCTGGTCTTAAAATTGGTGCAAAGACTTGGGGCCTCATTTCAGCAGGTTTTGGTGCTGGACAGCGCTGAAAGGAATGTTGCTGCACTGCCCTGCAACAAAACTACAGGGCAGGAACGAACGCGCACCATCAATAAGATAGAGCGCATTCCTGGGCCTCATTCATGAAAAGTGTTGCAGCGCTGCGACAAAACAGCATTGCAACACTTTTCACTACGCCCTTCTTGCGACACCATGGATGCACTGTATTCACTGTACAGCGCTCCATGTCGCAATTAATGACAGATACGTCTGGAATCCTGATGTATCTGTCAGCGCTAAAGTCACACATTGCTGCAGTTGTGTCACTAGCATGACGCAACTCCAGCAATGGATGGGGCCAGCCTATCCCCGTGGCACTGCGTCACCCTTACGCCTGCCATGAGGCAGGCATAAGGTACTGACGCAGTGCCGTCCTACAATTGTCGCAGTGAAATCTGATGGATTTCACTGTGCCACTCCTATGAGGCTTTGTTGCATGGGTACGCACACCCTGCATGCATCATACCTGATGCAGGTATAATGTGGCACAGGGCTTTCCAAGGTCACGCATATACCTACATACGTCACTTTGCAAATACGGCGCAATGTGGTGCAAGAATCACGCTGAAAGTATGTCAAGAAACTGACGCACTGTCGGGGTGAAACTGTCAGAAGGGGCTCATGAATAAGCCCCCCTGTCTTTTTCACCTACGTTGGCGCACAATGGCTGCCATGCGCCAATGCAGGCACCCTTGCGCCATGGTGCAAAGGTGACTGTGTTGCTTAGTTGATTGATGTTGTGGCTCCATCACTTCTCGAGACATCTGCAGGGCATCTGGACTAGTGGAGGGCGGGAGTGAATCAGTTGGCCTTCTTGGAGTGTTGTTTGCCTGGTCTTTTCTTGAGGGGTGTCAGGGTGTCGGCGCAGTTGGAGAACCATCGGTGAAGGTTGCGCGCTGCGTTGTTATCGTCTGTAAGCGTTGGTGGAGTGGTGGTGCTGAGGGAGTTGAAGAGAAGTTCTTCGGTGGCCTTGATCAAGCTGCGAGGGGGGCGATGATGGCGGTGGTGTACGGTGGGCATGGTGAAGACGTGATGTATACAATGATAGTCAGTCCAGGAGAGTCCAGTGGTCTGACTGTAGTTGAAGTTCCCGCTGGTGGAGGATACATGCTCGAGCATGTGTCCTGCTATGTGGGTTGTTGCAGTGACTAGCTGCTTGAGTCTGATGTTGGCAAGCTTCCCCAGGAGGGGGTGGTGTTCTGGTCACTGGGGTTGTCCAGGTAGAACTTGAGGTCTCCGAGTAGGATGGGAGAGCCGGGGGGTGCAATGAGGTCTACAATGGTATCGGTGAATGGGGGTCCATAGCCCGGGGGGTCTGCAGATGAGGGTGCCGCAGAGGATGGTGTTGGGGTTGGTCCGGATCTGGGAGTGGAGGTGTTCCATGGTCACCGTTGGGTCATTAGAGTGCGTGGTCAGTCGGAGTATGCTTTTGTAGGAGATGGCAATGCCTCCTCCTGGACGGTCAGGGTGGTCCTTGCGGTTGATTTAGTAGCCGTCAGGGATGGCGATAGCGATGTCCGGTCTGGAGCAGAGGTTGGTCCAGGTTTGCGTGAAGAAGGGTATGTCTGAAGAGGTTGCGTCGAGGCGGTCCCAGATTTCTGTTGCATGTTTGTGGAGTGACCACATGTTGAAGAGGATGCAGTTGAGCCGGTCGGGTGCACTGTTGGTCGGCTGGGCGCACGAGGCACTGGTGTGCTGATGTGGCAGAAGGTGCGTTTGTAGTTTCGACTGGCGCAGGGTTCAAGAGAATTCCACAGTGTTGCTAGATGGCAGGCAATGTGGCGTCCAGGGTTGATGGTGAGGAGGGTGCTGGCGTTGTGGCGGTGGAGTGTCCGAGAGGAGGGGTCCTTGGTGCTAAGCACGGTGCAGGGGCGGACGGACACAGAGGGGCTTGCCTATGGCTTGCCTTTGGCAAGGGAGAAGTCCATTACAATGCAGGCATTACATCATAATGCCTTTACAATGCAACTTTTACAATGCAGGTGCCTTTACAACGCATGCCATTACAACGCATTGTAAGGTTAGTAATGGAGAATTTTAAGTTATAGGGTGGGTATGGGTTTTGGGGTGCCAGGGTTAATTTTAGGGTTTAGGGTGGGTATGGGTTTTGGGGGACAAAGGTAAATTTTAGGGTTAAGGATGTGTTTTGGGGGGTAAAGGTGAATTTTAGGGTTCAGGATGTGTTTGGGTTTTGGGGTGCAAAGGTTAGTCTTAGAATTGCACTCACTGGAGTGGGAATAGTAATTTTTACCCCGCCGCTATCCAGCACTTTCCCTACTGTTGCAATATGCGTCGTATTAGTATGCATTGTAATGGAATGCGATATAATGGTATGCGTTATAACGTCATATATTCCTTTGGCACACCAGTGGTATGCACGCTTCGCATGGGTGCACATCGGCCGCCATTGAGAAGTGCTGCGGGGGGGACTGGACAGCTGGGAGGTGAGAAACTGGAGGGGGCAGGGACGTGGGAGGGGTGTGAGCGGGGGTTGCAAATATGTTTTCTAATGAATTCTTAGCTGGAGGCCGGGTCCCGCGTCTTCTGTGCTCCTGCTCTCCTGAGTCTGCTTCCAGGAACAGGAAGCAGGCAGCCAGGCTCCCTCTCCTAAGCCAATCACAATGCTGCAATGCAGCGTTGTGATTTTTCTTGAGCGCCGTGACATGGCGTTCAGACAGGGGCTGGAGGGGTGGGCATGTTCTCCATGCAGGCTGTAATGCAGCCTGCATTGCGAACAGGGAAGTGTGCACTTGATTGGGCATACCACTCCACCCCTGCCCTGCTCTGTGAGTGGAGCAGCACTACCCACCCTCCCGCCCGCAAAGGAAACATAGCATGTGTGCATCAGAAAGAAACATCATGTTATTCATTTGCCACTTCTTGCACTGCTTGAAAGCAGTGGGGTGAAGCTCTTCCGCCATAGTGGATGAACCGCCACTGGGGTGCGTCATCCACAAGTGCTAGGCCTGGGCGACTCAACCCCCGGGCCTCCTCCGCTATTCGTCCCACCTTCTCCTTACCTGGACGATGCAGACCTCCCTACGTTGGTGCGCAGGAGCGCCTCTACCATTCACAGCTCCAAGGGGCTCAAGGCGCTCTTCTCACACAGGTCAGCAACGTGGCTCCATGCGACCTGCCAGACTTCACCACCAGGTACGGGCGATCGCCACGCCTCAATGTCTACCGCCACGGCCCAGCGACTCCACAGCACCTCCGCATCTCACTCCGGGTCCCAGGCACAGGCCCAGCAAGGCCCCAGATGCAGGCCCAGCGAGGCCTCAAGGGCCCTGAACACTGTACGCACTTTCAAGGTTTTGGATGCCATGGTGTTGCAAGGAGTGCGCAATGAAAAGTGATGCATTACTGGTTTTGCAACGCGATGCGCCTCTTTTCATAGATGTAGCCCTGAATTTCCTCTTCCCCTGGGACTCTGGCTGGTCATCCTGGCTGTTGAGGGGCTTGAGGGTGTTGATGATCTGTGCTTCACTTGGCCCTGGCTGCTCCATTCTGCATTCCATTGTTTTTTTTTCCTATTTTTCAGTGGAGGTGGACTGATAGGCTATTTTTGCCTATAGAGGAAAAAAAACTCACGTTGGGCTGACTAACATGCGTTTTTTGCCGCTAATGGGCCTTTCATTAGTTTTTGCCGGCTAACGCCAGAATTCCTATTGCCTTCACGCTAGTGTTACCGGCAGTTTTTACCGCGGCTCCCTGAAGCTATCGCCATGTAGCGAAGTCTTGTAAATACGTCGCTAACAGGGTGATAGTTTTCAGCGGTACACGGCAGTAGGAAAACTGCCAGTCCTTGTACATATGGCCCCCCCTGTCCAAACCCAGGGCCCTTTCTCCACTATCCTTGAATTATTTCTCTAGCTGCTACCAATCCCTAACTAAGCATTTGTTGAATGTAACAATGTAGATTAGTGTTTCCCTATAGAAGCAGCCAGTCTATTTAAAGTGAAAATGGCTTTTGTGGCTATTTCACTGTAAGTACATGTTCAGCATTACTTTTTACATGTCCTACCTTTAAATATCACGCACCTTGCCTTTATGGGCAATAAAGCCTACTTAGCACTGACCTATTAATATTTAAAAAGATGGTTTAGGCCTGGCAAATTATTATTTTGACTGGTCGTAACTTGCAGTAGAAAGCTGTCACAGGCAGGTTACTTGTGCGCAGTGACTAGTCTGGACATGATCGCAGTGTGTCACGTGCAGCTCACACATGTGCAAACATGTTCATGTGTAACCAGCTTAGTGTCACTTACACTAGCTGCACTGCAGTAGCATTACCTCAAAAGGCGTAGACTGGCTGTAAATATGCTCCATCCAATTACCATGACATGATGGTGAGTGTGCCTCGGATAGTGAGACTAACCCATAGCAAAGGTCCAAAAACCGGGTGACTAAAATTAAAAAAACCTCGTGCACTTAATGGGCGGAACCCATTTGCAACACCATTTTATCTCAAAATTATCAATTATTTTAACTTCCTTAATACTTCAGTAGTTGCATCTTCTAACAATCTAACTATGGATCTAAACATATGACCCCTTGCTGAATTCAAACTTTTCTCTACTTTACAGAAATCTATAGCTTTCAGGATCACCCATGGGTTTCACACTGGTTTCCAATACAAACTGGAGGTTGAAAGGACAAAAAAGGAAAAATGAGCTACCTCTTTCAAGAATGCCAAAACTGTGGTAAAAAAATTTGATTATTTGATTCAGTTCTGCATGTTTCTGAAAGCTTTAGCACATCAAACCTTTATTTGATGCCATTTTTAGGGTAGAAAACAGATACTTTTTTTGCAGAGCATATTTTTCCCCCAAAAACTTGGAGGTGTATTTACAAGAGGCCCGCACTGCCAGAGTGCTCACTTTTTTTGATGCTCCGGTGGTGCAGGCCTCTCAATCTTAGTTATGAGGTGACGCAAAGCCACTCTGTGTGGATTTGCATGGCCTCAGAGAAATGGAGTAAGGCTAGGAAGCATCAAGGAGGCGTTCTATGGACATTGTGGTGGGTGTTCCCATGCAACATCCATGGATTTTGACGTTGCCCGAGACTTACAAAATCACGTAAGCCTGGGGCCACACCAAAACCTTACGCCTCCCCAGAGCAGGTGTAACGAGGAGAAATGTTCTCATTTCTCCTCGTTTTTTCCTCTTTACATGTGTGCTACATTCTGCAGCACACATAGAATGAGGAAACTGTCTCTCTGGATTGTTTTTGTGCAGGAAGGTGCCCCTTCCTACACAAAAACAATCCTGTACACAACGCATACACCCTTGCGTGCCTGCGTTGGCGCTAGGCACCAAATTATGCACCTGCACTGGCTGAAAGGACAGTAATGCACCATATTTAAAAAATACGGCACATTCTTGCGCTTTCCTTTTGACGCATGACTGCACAGCAAAGTGACTTGCTGCGCTGTCCTGCGCCAAAAAACTTGTAAATGAGGCCCTTGCTATTTAGTTATATTTTGCCTATTTTCTCCATTACCTCCAGGGGGGATCCACAAACCCTGGATACTTTTAGTATCCCCAGGATGTTGGAAAAAAATGGACTCAGCACTGCGGGGGCAAGCTCCAGCAGTTACGGGGTTAAAATATATTGGATAACTGCCAGTCAATATACAAGACAGAAAGCTATTGACGATTTAGCTGGATTGTTCCATGTGGAGCCCGAAAAAGCTCTGCTGTCTCCTTGATACTGTTTAATGGCTAAATGTACTGAAGTCTCAGCTGCTACACCAGAATAAAGTCAGTTTCAACTGTAATGTTACGAAACACAAATCTACATCTGCCTTGAAAATTACTAACAAAAACAATTGAAGATCCTCAAGTGCCTGGATCACATTCAACAGTATATGAGGAAAAGCTTTCTTTATCAAAGTGGTACAAAAAGGAAACCCTTTGTTCCTTGCCACTCAGGCTGTATTAGGAATAGCCTGTTTTTCTTGATGTTGTTAATAATGGACATTTCACCTGCTCAACCCAGGCGTAATGTGGAAGTGTAAAATGGCCTGCATATGAGGAATGACATGCTGGATTTGGTGTGCAAACACCTACGTCCCTCAAGTTAGTCCCCATTTCTCTGGGTCGTACTAGAAATAGCTCAGAACTCTGTATTTCAAAAGTATCCATACTTGCAGAATCAATTGTTTCTGATGTAAGATTCCCACACCTCTTTTATAGGGGGACTCGGAAAGCTAACAACTTCAGGATCATCTTTGATTCACATACTTGTTCAAATATTTCATTCCCCCCTCTTCCTCATTCAGTGCTGTAGTGAATGGTCTCAAAATGCAACTTTCCATCCTTTGGAAAAAACGCCCTCACTTGCAAAATTCTCCTGGCATTGAGCTAACAGGCTATCTTGCCATGGTACAACTAGAGCGTCCCAAAGTGATTCATGCAGTTCTTCCCAGGTCATGGCCAGCTCCCCTTGCTGCCAGCCTCCCTCTGCAGGACCACCAGACTGCTCCTACATCAGGAGCCAGCTCTACCACGCACTGTTTTCCCGCTATTCCCGCTCCCGCGTCCTGCCTCTCGAGCACCCCTCCTGACCTATCAATGGAGGCCGCAGCAAGGCTCCACTGAGCAGGTCAGTGCCAGCTCTCCTTGCTGCCAGCCTTCCTCTGCAGGACCACCAGACTTCTCCTACCTCAGGAGCCAGCCCCACAGCCAACAGACTCTGCCTCAGCTCCTCCCTCCCCTCACTCCAGGCCCAGGTTTTGGTGCCTCAGGTGCCAACTTTCCCACCTCGCTGTTGCTCCCCTGTGCCATTTTCCCACTTGTACCACTTCCCACCTTCCCTGCACCCCTCTTTAACTATCTAATGGAGGCTGCAGTGCAGCTCCAGTGAGCAGGTCAGTGCCAGCTCACCTTGCTGCCAGCCTCCCTCTGCAGGACTACCAGACTGCTCCTACCTCAGGAGCCAGGCCCACCAGCCATCAGACTCTGCCTCTGCTCCCCTGCACTCCGGGCTCAGGTTCCAGTGCCCCAGGCTCCACCTTTCCTTCCTCGCTGTTGCTCTCCCATGCCATTTTCCTGCTTTTCCTTTCCACCACCCGCTTCCCCAGTACCACTCCTGACTTATTTAATGGAGGCCGCAGCACAGCTCCAGTGAGCAGGTCAGTGCCCGCTCCCCTTGCCCCCAGCCTCCCTCTGCAGGACTTCTCCTACCGCAGGAGACAGCCCCACGAGCCAGCAGACTCTGCCTCAGCTCCTTGCTCCCTGCACTCCAGGCCAAAGTTCCAGTGCCCCAGGTGCCACCTTTCCCGCCTCGCTGTTGCCCCATGCCCTTTTCCCACTTTTTTTGCTTCCCACCTCCCCAGCACCCCTCCTGACCTATTTAACGGAGACCACAACACAGTTGCGCCACCAGCACGCTGAAGGTGCACCAAAGGCAAGCAAGCCCGACTGCTCCCGTCTGTGCCTGGACTGCATCCAGAACCAGGAACCCTGGCCTCCTGGACCACCTCAGGAACACCACTGCAGACCTCCACGCTCTGGACCCCGGACACAACCACTGTTGCCTCACATTTCCCCGCTCCACCGCGGGAAGGTTCACCTTCCTATGCTGCCATTTCACCTCCCTCCCAGGACCGACCGCCATTTGTAGAAACCCATGCCACTCCGGCTGCTACCACCCCAGAACCCCTCAGATGCCTCCTGATCAACACCATATTGCTCTGCAAACACGCTGCCGAAATATGGGACACCATCTCCACTTCACCCCTGACCTGACCTTCATTACAGAGATCTGGCTCACCCCTGCATCGGCCAATGACATCGCCACCGCGACACCCAACGTCTACAAGATGAAACACCAGACATGGAGATGGCATCACCATCGAACACAAGGAATCAATCATCTGCACTAGCACTGAAGACAAAACCACACCGATCATGGAACACATGAACTTCCAACTTCACACCGATGACAAAATCACCATCAAAGGCAGCCTGGCAAACAGACCCCCAGGGCCCCGAACCAACCTCAGCCATGCCAGAATTTATCACCCCGCTCACCATTGAATCCCAACACTATACATGAACCACCACCTAAACTTCCATCAACCATCCAGAAACCTCTGATCTGCCCACTTCGCCCTCGCACAGACACCGCGCATCTGCCGATGCCGCAGTGGAGGACACTCCTGCTCCCACCTTGTCGCCAAGTCCTGGAGCACCCTCCCCCTCCAACTACGAATATCATCCTCACTGACAGACTTCAGAAAGAGACTCACAACCTGGCTCTTCAACTGAAACCCGCAGTCCAGCGCCTGGAAACCCTAACGGGTATTAAACTGCGCTATATAAATAAAGATTGATTGAATGATGCCGGTGCACTTCAAAGACTCTCAAATCTGACTGTTGAAACGAGCATGAAGTTTCAGAAGTTCAAACAAACAAACCCAGCTCAGAAAAAAGAATTTACTGGTTCCTCCTGGATTCCAGGTCAAATCTGAGATGCTCTAGATTACTCATAAGGCTGATTAGAGCAACGGCCCTGCATACTTGAAATAGGTAGTCCTAAACAGCATCCCTGATAGGAACCTACAGCCAGCTTCCCTGCAGCTGATTCTTCAGTGCCCTTTGACCTGCAAGAAACACAGCAGCCGCTTTTTGGCAGGGCCGGTCTGGGAACCAAAATCAGGCCTGGCAGAAATGATCAAGCCACCCCATACTGCAGGGGGCAAAGGGTGGAATAGGGCCTTGGGGGCCTGGATGGCTGGCAGCAGCCCATCCTGCTCTGAAACTAGCCCTCTACCCGGCAGCACATCGGGAAAATTCCAAAATGGCTAAATGGCCCGTTTGGTGCTGCTCTTTAGGATGCCCTGGAATACCTGACTGAGCGCGAAGTCACTTTTCTACCACCGCCTCAGACTGAAGAGTTTTACATAATGCTGAACGGGTAGTTTTTAGCCTAGTATTACTTAGCATTTATTGTGAAGTCAGTTATTCTGTACTACGGTCCAGTGCTGCTGCCAGCTTTTACACCAGCGATAACGCAAATAGTAGGGTTCCAACTTACATAATACACTAATATCACATGTTGCACTATTAATAGTACGTTCCCCGGTGCTTTTCCATCATCTGTATGTAAATGCAGCTACTCAACCTTCTAAAAGAACTGCCGACAGGGCACCGTCTTAACATCTTAACATAACAGAGCCGTTCGTGTTACATGGAGAAAACATCAAGCTTGTTTGCTCTTCATGAAAGAATGCGTACATTTCTGTATTCCATTGGTGTTCGTAGAGCTCATTGCTGCCACTAGCGTGGCTGTGCGGCACTGCGCAGGCGTGCATGATTAGTTATCTTGGTCCATCTAGTGCGTGCAACAGTTTAGATGGAAAGTTGTCTTGTCCAATTTGCAGTAAGCTGGAGCTTGGATGCGTCATTTGGTAGGCTGAGTATTGCACACGTGTTAGACTTGCTCAATTGGTACTTAGAGGTGCTGCTCCGAACTTGCCACTTCGTATATTTATGCCTGTGCCGTATAGATGAGTGAGGTGCGTTAAGTAGTGCACTTTTTTACTTGGTTATGACGTGGCACTATATTGGCCATGCTCAATCTGATGCAAGCTGGAGCGTGCAAGTGTGACTGATCAAAAGCTATAACACTCTAGGCCCTAGGGAATTACAACTGAAGAGGAAGGGCTGGATGGAATGAAATTTGTACTTGTAAAGCGCACCCATACCCCCAAAGGGGTGTCCAGGCGCTGTACGCATACCGCTGTGGAACCCTTCCTGGCTTTTCCCTGTGAAATGTCCACTCCTGGGCACCCCCAGGGTGAAGCCAGGCATCCCAGCGCTGTTGGGGCCGTTGTGGAGATTAAGCAAGCTATTGCCCAGAGTTGCAGAGTGGGACCCATGATTAGAATAGGCACCGAGGCGAGAATTATCAGGTCCGAGGAAATTGAGCCCAAGACCCGCCGAGGCGGGAATTGAACCCTGGTCCCGGGCCAGATCTCTGCATCAGGGTCTGCCGCTCTAACCATTGAGCCACACTTCTCCTGGAAGAAAGAAAACTCCTGACTCCTGCTGAAGAGAAGGACTCAATGACATCTAACTCCTGCTACAAAAGAGAACTCAAGGATATCTGACTCCAGCTCGCACCAAGGGACTGCAATTTGTCTCCAGGGTCAGCGGCTCTATCCTCCCCACTCCCTCTTGGGAACTTGATGCAAACCCTGGAGGAGAGGGTACCCCTGAAACGTGTGTGGAACGGTCCTTTTAGGGAGCTACTCCTAAAGGGGGACCCCTTGACTCCTGCTGGCACAAATGTTTCCTCTAAATAACCAAGAACCTCTGTGGCCTTGGAAGGGCAGGCCGAAATGTAACTTGCTTTTAGGGTCGCAATGTGCTGCTGCGAAAGAGCCCTGGCCCAGGAGAGCTCCAGGAGCCCAGGCAGAGAAGTTGGTCACGAGTGCTACCAATGAGCCTTGTCCAGCAGCCTGTGTGGTGTCAAGAGGGCAGGAAGGCAGGGCCTGCGCGCCCCCGCAACAGAAGGAGAGCATTTAAAAACGAGCTCATTGAAATTCCAGAAAATAGAGGCCAGGAGGCCTGCAACTAACACTCCTGGTGACTGGGTCATGCCACGAGGTGCTCAATACAAAATCAAAATCAAAAAGGTCCAACAGGGCTAAGGAAATCAACATTTGCTTATTCCCCTCATGTAGAGCTGGTCTGAGGGTCGAACAGGCTGCAAGGAAGAGGAAAACTCTACCCTGCATTGAGGATTGTTAATTAACATCCTCTGAAGGCCGCCTGTAACCAGGATAGCGGTGCATGTAGTGCCCCTTCCCTCCATCTTCATATGCCCTGTGAGGGCCAAGGCCCCGGATACGAAGGCCCAATACACAACATGCTGCAGCACCAACACGGACTACTACTGAGGAGGGTCACGGCCCTGGGAGCTTAGCTGCCCATGGAGCAATAGGAACTGGGGAGGCAGCCTGTGAGGCAGGGGACTTCCCTGATACAGAATACATTACCACACTCTCCTGCACTGGAGCAGGAGACAGGAGACCCTTAGTTGTTCTACCTCCACGCTGAGAGAGAAGGCAGGGGGCTCCCCAGCCAGCATGAAGAGGAGTGACCTGGCTGGGTAGAAAAACTATTATGGAAGGGGCATATTATCAATAGACGGCGATAAATATCGCAAAGCGCGCTTAGCGCTTTTTTATTTATCGCCGTCTATCGCTGGAATTTATCTCCCGGTTAGCGCGTTATTAACAACGCGTATCACCGAGGCGATACATATTCCAGCAATAGAGGGGATATCGCCGTTTTCCATGGAACAACGCTGGTTTTCCAGCGATGTTCCATGGAAAACGGCGATATCCTTGATGATAGGGCCTGTGGTCTTAGCCACACAATCCACCCCCCATGTACAGTATGCCTTAGTCTGGAACTTAACAGACGTTAAATTCCAGCGTTAAGGCCCAGTTAGCTCAAAAAAAATCAGCGCTAAACCGGACGGGGCTCCGTTGTAAATACAGCAAAGCACCGTCAGCGATATTTTATTATGTAGTTGTAAGGGGCACGCCTACCTTGCATCTCATTAGCGATGCGAGGCGAGGCGATAGGAAACCGGGCGCTAAGGCAAGGAAACACGCGCTAGCGTGTCCTTGTTAATAAAGCGATAGAATTATCGCCGCTTTTTGCCCGAAAACGGACGCTAAAGCGGCGATAATGTTATCGCCAGCCCTTGATAATATGCCCCGTAGTTTTTTAAATGGGGCGGAAAGTTCAAGAAAGTGGGCACCTCTGCTCAATCCTCAGATGACACATCATCACTCTACGCTGTTCCATTCCTCATGCACGACATCCTGGGAATTTTCAAGATGGCGACTTTCAGTGGTCAGTGGTCACAGCTTTCTGAGAGCTTTCTGTGTATTGACAGGAGTTTCTTCATATTGACACTTTTGTGTGGACAAACATTTTATCTCTAATCAGTTACACCTAGCCCTACTACAAGATCATTATAAATCATCTGATTATAAATGTGGTACGACCCTTTCTCCTTTGATGACACACGGTCATCCATTTTTTATGGTCCATCAATCATTGCAGAAATTCCAATTGTACAACAGCTACACATGGTTTTAATGATTTTAACCAGTCAAAATTGCCATTTGGGATTTTGGACAGGTCCTTAGGAGGTAAAGAGAAAAATTTAGTTGATTTCCATTGCAACTAAAACTGGTTAGTTTTGTCTATCGGTTTCAGTTGGTACTCTTATGTAATCCGATCAGCAGAAATGCACTTGTATTTATCGTTACATTTATGTGGGCAATTATATGCCGCAATGGATGCAGCAGACTGATTTACAACTGCTCAACTGGAATTTACATATTGTATTCCAGACTAAGGATGTCAAATTAAGTATTGACCTTTCATTCATTTATATATTCTGTGTTGTTTTATAGAATGTTTTGGAGCCTCTGATTAAAGTAAAAAGCTCTGGGGATCACCGAGAAAAGGTTGAAGATTATCACTCAAGCTATTAATTTCAGAAAATATGTAACCTCCTAGTGAACAAACAATATCAGTTAGAAACACTGCAGTGGGAAACCCATCTGCAACACAAGATTTACAGGCAATAATGTGCCAAATTGCACACTATCGTCTTTCCAAATGTCCTAAAGAATTGAAAAAATTAATTGGTGTCCAAAATATTTCAAACAGCACTCAAAATAATTATATTTGTTCTATGTATGTACATTTGCATGTTGCAGTAGAGAATGCTTTGCATTCTCTACTGTCTGACCCACTCTTCATTTGATATGGAAGGCTGAGAGGTGGTCGTGAGTGACCCGGGTGACCCTAATTGGGTCACTTCCTTCAGTTGGCGCCCGAACAGGGACTCCTTCGGGTGAGTGACCCATCCCCTTCCGCGGACAGGGGGGAGGTCGAGGCCATTGTCGGGTCAGACTGAAGGATCAGGGATCCCTGTAAGAGGAGCATTGATTGCTCGCAGCTGCCCCTTCTGTCCTGCCGAACGGTGCCTTGCCCAGCGGTCATCCGGACTGGAGTCCTCAACGGCGAAACCCTTGGATCTAACCGTTTGGTCTAAAGAGTCGCCAGTGGAGAATTAGTTCGTTTGACCTGCATATATCAGGTGAGTTTGTTTTGGTTCTTTGTGGATATGTTACCATTTTGGCTTGCAATTGGTGCGGTCTGAGGACCATCTTTGGGGAAAAAAGCATTTGCAATTGCTTTGCAAGGCATAAATAGTGAATTTGTTTTATTTTGAAGATGTCTGGTGCCAGTAAGTTGTTTTCTTTGTGCTGTCGTTGTTGTTTTGCAGATGCTCGATTGGAAGAACCTCAGTCGGCGCCTTTAGAAGGCACTCCTAATTTTGATATGTATGTGAAGCATGGTCTTGGCCCTATTATGTTTAATACTTTATGGCACAAATATACGAGGGACAATGCTGAGTTGCAGTGGCCATTAACGGGCACTTCTGATGAACAAAAGATTGGGTATTTACAGGAGCAGTTGTTATTTTTATTTATTTATTTTTTATTTTAGGAGTTTTATATAGCGCTGACCTGACCCGGGGGTATCGGAGCGCTTTACAGCAGTGTTTCATAAGAGTTACATAGTAGAGCAGTCTTAAACATAAAGTTCGGAAGTCCAAGAGTGCTGAGGATTCTTGAGGTAGTAGTTGAGTCCTGAGGTAGCCTTGTTGAAAGCTTTATTGAGGTAGTCCGAGAGTCCTGAGGCAACCTCATTTTATGCACACTTGACTAGAAGCGGGCTGAGGTGGATCAGTTTGATGCAAAGTCAAAGAGCAACGGAGTCAGGGTTGGCGTGAGGGCGGCGGTTATCCATTCGGGATGGAGCGGTTGAGGAGGAGGGCTTTTAGGTGTATTTTGAATTTTGTGAAGGACGGGATAGTTCTGATATCTGCTGGGATGGAGTTCCAGATTTTGGGCGCATTTCCAGCGAATGACCTAGCAGCGGTTTTTTGTTTGCGTGTTTTCATGGGGATGAGAAGGAGGGAGTTGGAGCTCCTGAGGTTCCTTGTCTGACCTGCCCTCTTGAGTTTGGCGGCCAAATAGTCCGGTTTTCCTGTGTGTAGGGCTTTGTGCGTGAGGCAAGCCGTTCTGAAGTAAGCCCGCTGATCAACTGGGAGCCATTTTAGTTCTCTTAGTGCTGGTGAAATGTGGTCGTATTTCCTGATTCCGGTGACCATTCTGGCTGCTGCGTTGAGGGTTGTTTTGAGGGGAGCTAGGTGGGTTTTTGTGGTGCCGGTTAAGGTTGCGTTACCATAGTCGAGTCTGGATAGCACCAGTGATTGTGTGGCTTGTTTGAGGTCTTTGGTAGGGATGAATGGTTTAATTTTGTAGAGAAGCTTCAGGTTGAGGAAGGCAGTCTTTGCAGAGTTTTTGATGTGTTTGGTCATGTCCAGTTTAGGGTCCAGGGTGATTCCTAGTGATTTTACGGAGTTAGCCAGGGTGAGATTACCGTTTAGAGCATCCATAGCTTTAAGCCATTCTGCAATTTGTGGGTTCTCTTCTTTGTTGGAGATGAGGAGGATCTCCGTTTTGTCCTGGTTGAGTTTAAGGTAATTTTGGGACAGCCAGTGTTGAATTTCTTTTAGGGTGTTGTTTAGTCTGAAGATGTCGTCTGGGGAGGAGGTTTCTAGATAGATCTGGGTGTCATCAGCATATAGGTGGAAGGGGATATTAGCATTTTTAAGTATGGTGGTGAGGGGTTCCATGTATATGTTGAACAGTTGTGGTGAGAGCACTGAACCTTGGGGCACACCCCTGCTGACGGGGTGAAGGTCGGAGGTAAAGTTTTTGATTTTTAGCCTTTGCGACCGGTTATGGAGGAAGGAGGTGAACCAGCAGAGGACCATCTCATCGGCGCCTACCCTTTCTTGTAGGGCCTTGATGAGAAGTTGGTGATCTACCGTGTCAAAGGCTGCTGATAGGTCGAGGAGAATGAGTAGGCAGCAGTGATCGGTATCAAGTGACTTATGAATATCATCTGTGATGTTGAGGATTACCGTCTCAGTGCTGTAGCCTTTTCTGAAACCCGATTGGTGGGGATCAAGAAGGTTGATGTTGTCCATGTGCTGAGTCAGTTGTGAGAGGACGCATTTTTCGAGGATTTTGGATAGGAGGGGGAAATTGGAGACGGGTCTGAAGTTATTCAGGTCCGTGCAGTCAAGGCCTGGTTTTTTTAGTAGTGGCGTTATTTGGCCGACTTTAAGGCATTCAGGTATGATGCCGGTTCTCAGGGAGCTGTTGATGATTCTGCACCAGAACGGGGCTATGGAGAGTTTGAGTTTTTTGGTCAGTTGGGTGGGTATAGGGTCAAGGATGTGAGAAGCGGGTTTGGAGGTGGAGATTAGCTTGATAATCTCGGCTTCCGTGATGGGATTGAAGGACTTCCATGTATTTGTGTGGTGCAGGCATGTGCTTTCAGTTGAAACTGGGGGCAGGCTTTCGCAGGTGGGGTTGGTGGTGATGTCTAGTGAGAGCTCAATCTTGGAGATTTTTTCTTCGAAGAAGATGGCGAAGTTTTCGCACAGTTCCTTGGAGGCCTGGGTAGAGGGTACAGGGGGCTTGGTGGTTTGTTGCTTGATGATTTTAAACAGTTCATTGGGCCTGTTTTTTGCATTGTCCAGGGCGGAGCAGAAAAAGTTGGATTTTTCACTACAGGCGTGTTTTTTGTAATTTCTTCGAGCTGCTTTGAGTTGTTCGAGTAGGCTTGTGGAGGGGTTGTTTCTCCAAAGTCTTTCTGTGGCTCTGAGTTGTCTCCTTTTGTTGTTGATGTCCGTATTGAACCAGGATCTGGATGGGATGTTCCTGGCTTTTTTTAGTTTTAGAGGAGCTATCTTGTCTAGAATGGATGTCAGGGATGTGTTGTAATGGTCGGTGAGTTCTGTCATGGATAGATCCTCCGTGGAGGTGGTGAGGAGGAAGTTGACTTTTTCTTCCAGGTCAGTCGTGTTGATCTGGGTGAGGTTTCTGGTCCATTTGGGCTGTTCTTGGGTGGGGGGTTGTCGAATTGGCTGGCTGAGTGAGGTGGAAGAGGATTAAGTGGTGGTCAGACCAATCTATGGGCAGGGTGTGATTTATCATCACTGTGTCACGTTTGGCTATAATGGCATCTAGGATTGCTCCTTTGTTGTGTGTTTCTTCTGTGCAGTGTTGCGTAAGGTTGTTGTTGTGTAGCAACTCGCTCAGGTTTTGGATTAGCGGGTTGTTATCTTCATTCCAGTGTAGGTTGAGGTCGCCCAGAATTAGGTTATTCGCATCTCGTAGTGAGCAGTGGGCAATCAGGTCAGACAGGTGTTCAGTGAAAGTGGTGGAGTTGCCTGGGGGGTGGTAGATAAGATGACAGGTTAGTGTTTTGTTGTTGCTCGTGTTTAAGAGGCGAAGTAGGCAGTCTATGTTTGATTCTCTCAGAACATGGCAGAAAGAAGCTAAACAGAAACAACTGAAGGTGGAGAAGGATGCACGAAGGGGGAGAATGCAGACATTGACTCAGAAAGCTGTAGCGTGTGATAAAGAGAAACATGAGAAGGGAATTGAATGTGAAGATAGGAGGTTTCGATTGCATGTTGATAAATCGTATTTGGCTCAGGAGAAAACTGATACTTTTGTGGAAGAATTGTTAGATACTCGGCCCCTGCCCCCATATGCTCTGCAAAGGATATATCTCACTGCTCCTGTGCCATCACAGCCGCCTGTTACAGCTGTTCTTTCTGTTCCTACATCTACTGCCGTAGTTTCAACGGCTGTTGCCTCGGCTCCTCCCCCTCCTCCTTCTTCTGTTTCTTTGCCGTCTGTGGCAACGGTGACTGTTAGTACTCCTGCCACACCTCCTTGTCTCAGCATCCCTGTCCCTAGCTCTTACTCCTGCGACGCACCTGCCAGCAACGATTGTGCCTGCTACTTCAGTTACTTCTCCTTCTCTGGTTCTTTATCCCCCTATGTGTGTAAGTGCTGAAACACATAGTTCGTGGCTTTTGAGGATAGAGACGTACCAAGATTTCATGAGTGTATGGGCTCTTTTGTGCAGTCTGCAGTGGGAGATGAAGAGAAGAAGGTGGTAGCCGATCAGGCTGTGCAGTGGGGTCGTAATCCTATTTATAGTGTGGAGGATGTTTGGAACGTGATGAAAGATTATGAGTCCTTTGTACAGCAGCATGCTCTTAAACATATGTCATCTACGTTGATTAGCCTCTGGCAGCAACACTTTGGAGATGATGCGCCACAAATTTTATTTGACATTAGAGATTGTGTGTATGCCAGTTAAGGGTGGGCGGAGTTTGCGGAATTCTGCGTAGTTACTCAAGAACTCCGTGAAATTCCACGGAGCTCTGCCTACGCCTAATAAAGAAGTCAGAGTGTTTTCCTGGGGGCCTCTGCAGCGCTCTGTGTGGGAACCAGGGTCCACGCGTGCCCCTGGCTTGTTTTTAACATTGCTCAGCAGGGCAGCTTCGAACGCCTGAAGTGACTCGGTGCATCAGTGCAGGCTTTGCCTCTCGCATGCTTTGCATAACGTTACATAACAAATTCAGTTAAAACAAACCCAGCACGCTGACTGCCCAGTGGTTCACACAGTCAGGGCACAAATGAATATGCTGAGGCAGCTATAGAAGGGATGCATACAATCCCGGTTTTGTTCATTTAGATCAGCAAAAACACGCCAGGGGCGTGACACAATTTTGTAAAACAATAAAGATTGTCAGTGAGGTACTGAAGTGAAATATATAAGTATATGGGGTGGAAATTCCGCCAAAGATAATTCCAAACAAAAACCTATACAAGCAAGAACGAAAATGATGCATGCCAGTATGTCAGTTGTAATACCAACAAACAAGTGTCAAAGGGACAAACGGGAAACTATTTTAAAAGCATTGCTGTGGAAAACAACTGCCACGATCTGTTTGCAACTTGGACTTAATGTCAATCTACAGCCAAGTCCTGGTGTGTTGTTCAGCAGCTTGTGAGCTTCTGCACAAATATTTTGAATGTACAAAAGAGCGCAACAGTCTAAGCATTTTCTTTCATATCAGCGTTTAATAGGCCCACTCATACCCAGTAAAGTTCTAGTGCGTTTGTGACTCTCCTTTCAGGCGGTGACAGGAAAGCTGAGCAAAAACTACACACTAATAGAAAAACTGACTATTAGCCTCTTATTTACAGTCTACGACAGCAAATGTTATCGCAATATGGAAACGGCAATTTGAAATAAGTCTTTGTTACTGAGAACAATATCAATTGCGCTGTTTAGTTTTAGATTTAAAAAAAATTTCTATAACAATGTCTTTTGTTAAAACTGGTTTATCGAGGGTGTCAGAAAATGTTATTATTTGACAAGTTCATTTACATAGAAGCTGCGTCTTGACATAGCCTTTTGAGGTACACTAATAGCAATCTGCACAGCTGCGCATATTATGCCATTGAAAATAAATATCCCTTCATAAAATGTGTTATGTGTACTAATAAACATACATTTGCACGTTTATTACTACAATGAATCAGCACTAGTCTTGACCCCGGGCCCTCACCAGACCTACACTATGTGTGTTTCCATTTCCAAGCACTGCTGCTAATGCACATGAATAAACATTACAGCGAAACAGCGCAACACAGAGATTTTAAAAAGAATGAATCTCCAGAGTCCAGACCATTCAAATTAAATCACATGCTTTGTTTGAAGGGCTCCTGCATCTGCAGAGCTCTCGAGTGCCACACAGTAATGTGAACTTAAAAAAACACTGGGCCATATTAGCAACAAAATGCGATAAATATCGCAGAGCGCGCTTAGCGCGAAATATTTTATCGCCAGCTATCGCTGGAATATATCGCCACGCTAACGCTGTATTAGCAACAATTAGCGCTATGGCGATGATTATTCCAGCGATAGCGGCATAATGCGAGAATATCGCTGGAAAACCAGCGATATTCTCGCATTAACGCCAAGGTGGATTCAGCATTAGAATCCACCTCCAATACTACAAACAGGTAAGTCATAGTCAGTAGCAGGTGATAAAATATAGCGATAAACGCGCTTAGCGCGATTTATTTTATCGCTTCGCCTGCCTTGATAATAGGGGTTAGTGGTGTTAGCGACTGTTTACAGTCGCTTTTAGTGGGGAACGCCTACCTTGCATGTCATTAGCGATAAATATCGCTGACATGCAAGGCGATGTAATTCCCGGCCTCTAACGCCTGAAAGCTGTCGCTAACGCCTGTTAGCGACAGCTTGCTAATAGGGCGTTAAAAATATCGCCGATTTAGCGGCAAAAAGTGCCGCTAAATCGGCGATAAAGCCCTTGATAATATGCCCCACTGTGACTGTGCGCCGCTTACAAGTTACAACAGAGTGCTGCTTAGCGGTGGAAAAGGTCAGAGGAATGGAAGATTCTAAATATGTTGAAGCAAAACAGAAATGCAAACCTCATGGAGGAGAAGGTGTCAGGCTCAGCCCATGCAAGTCTGGGGAACTGTGTACTGCTCTTAACTGCACAAACTCTCCGAGAAAGAGAGTGGCGCCGTCCAATTAATCTTGGGGGCGGCAGTCCATGGCCCAAAAGTAGTACGTCTCCCAGGAGTCGTCAGGAACCAAGAGGGGTCTCGCCGAGGACGGAACTAGAAGTATGCACATGCTCTGTGCCTTCACATCCCAAGAGGCGGCCATATTTAAATAAGTCAAAATGCCGACAAACCTGTGCTGCCTTTGGGGAGGCGTTGGTAAACTCCGCTACGTGGCAATAGCGGAGTTTTTGCAGAACTACGCACTCCAAGCGGAGCGTGGAGTGACAAAAACTTCGCAAATTCCGCTGGCCTAGTGGAGTTCCCCGCCCGGGGTTAATGCCAGTGGTTTGGATCCAGGCCAAGTTTTTGAAAGCATCACTACGTTGGTTGCTTATAGAGGCAGGTTGCATGGTAAGAGTCCCACCACGGTGTCACAGTTTCTGATGAGAGAGGTACATCCTATATATCACCCAGAAATACCAGAGTTAACGGATGGGTGAGGTAATGTTACTTGAGCGGCAGTGGTGGCCAGGGTTCAAGAACATTGGGTTTATACTCCGTGGAAAAGAAGTGAAGTGTTGTCCCTTAAGACTCATTTGCCTGATCCTAGGAAAAATCCTCCTGCTTATTATAAAGAATTGACTGAAGCTGCTTCTTCAACAGTAATGACTCTTGCTGATATTGAAATGTTTTTTGGTCTTCTTGTCCCAGTTGATATTTGGAGGCAGGTCCATACTCAAGATCATGGTCCGGAGTTTGGTGGTACATGGGATCAAATTAATGCATGGGACCAGGAAAGAAAGCCAGGTGATAAGCCTCAGGCAGAGATACTTGCTTTGCCAGGCCGCATCATCACATACATGCATTCTCTTATTCCGCCGCGGAAAGTCGATTGGGACAAGTTAACGGCTTGTCGCCAAAAGATGAGAGTGTATCTGACTTCTTCACCCGATTTGAGGATGTATTCCTGGATTACAGTGGGCAGGATTTGTCTATTGAGGGAGGTGTTTGGTTGTTTGTCAACAGGTCTGTTTCTAATATACTTCCTGAAATTGCGACTCGTTTGCAGGCATCTGAAAGTACCTGGTCCACTTCTTCCCCTTCTGTTATTTTGAATATGGCTCAATATTATGAACATCGAGATAACGAGGAGAAAGAGCAGACAGAGAAAAAGCATAAGGACTTAAAGACAAAGGTGTTGTTGCAACAGGCATCTCGAGGGAATGGTAGAGGACGTGGTGGTCTTGCCCGACAACTTCCACGCACTAGTAGGCAGCCGAATACGACGCCTTTGGGCCTAATCAGTGTGCGTATTTCAAGGAGAAGGGTCATTGGCGTAGCGAATGTCCTGTGCTTTTGCAAAAGGTAGCGGTCCCTAGAGGACGAGGTTCTCGTGGACGGGGTTGTGGAGCTGGTGGGGTTGATAGGGCTCAGAGCACTACAGCCTCATAGGGTAGTTCTGATAGTAATTATTTTGATGATCCTCATGATGGGCAGTAGTATCATGATGATTATGATGTGGAGGAAGTGACTGGAATGTCTTATAGCTAGGACAGCCAGGGACAGAGTGGGGGACCAGTTCCAACACCTGTAGATCAGCGTGGTCCTTATGTAACAGCAAAACTGCAAGGTTCGACTAAGGAATTTTTAGTGGATACAGGTGTGACGAAAAGTTCTGTTTCTCGAAGTATGGTCCCTGGGGCGGCTCTGTCTGGCCATAATAACGTTTCGGTAGGTTTTGCAGGTGTACTGGTTGTGAGCCCCATTTCAAGACCTCTTGCATTGACTATCGGTCCTTTTACTGTGGATTCCCCATTCTTGTTAACATCCAATTGTGGTGAAAATTTGATGGGTTTGGATTTGTTGAAGAAATTGCATGCTATGATTTATTGTTCCTCGGAAGGTGTTTACATGACAATGGGTCCAAATGTGAGTACCAGACAGTGTCTGTCTCTCCCTCGTCCTGCTGAATTTGCTGACATACCATCTACTCTGTGGGCAACGGGTGATACAGATGTGGGATTGTTGCATATCTAGCCGGTTTCGATAAAAGTTAAAGACAATGCTATTCTGCCTCGTATTCCTCAGTATAAAATACCACAGGCCTGAATGCGAGCCTTATTGGAAATTATTCAGGTTTTTATTAAGAAGGGAGTGGTTGAGGAGACGTCTGCCAATATTTGTAATAGCCCCATTCTTCCGATCCTTAGATTCTCCTGATGACCATGAAGATGTGTATCGTTTTGTGATTGATTTGCGCGAAGTTAACAAAATAGTAATTCCTCAGTTTCCAGTGGTCGCGGATATTACTACATTTCTGACAATGATTCCTTCCACTGCTCAATTCTTTTCTGTCATTGATTTGAAAAATGCGTTTTTCAGTATTCCTATTCATCCTGATAGCAGATATCTGTTTGGGTTCACCCTAGCTGAAAGAAGCTTTAGATTCTGTCGAGCTCCTCAGGGCTCTACTGAGAGTCCCAGTATTTACAGTCAGGCTTTGAAAAGTCAATTGGATTCCCTTTCTCTTCCTACAGGTAATGTATTGGTACAGTATGTTGACAATCTACTTATCGCTTCCAATACAGAGCAAGGCTGTAGAGATAGTACAGTTAAATTGTAGTAGCATTTGGCTCATCATGGACATAAGGTTTCTCTTTCTAAATTTCAATATTGTCGACAGGACGTCACCTATTTAGGTCACCTACTGTCGAAGGAGGGTAGGAGGTTGACCCCTGAGCGCAACAGCACCATTGTTAAAATGCCTGTCCCCCAAACTCAGAAAGATGTGCGCGCTTTTATAGGTATCACATCCTATTGCAAGTAGTGGATACCTGGTTCTCTATTAATCAAACCCTTCCTTGCATTAACAACTAAAAAGTGCATGAGCCCTTGCCTTGGACGCCTGAATGTCAGCAGTCTTTTGAGCAATTGAAAACTGCACTTTGTTCGGCTCCAGTACTTGGCACCCCAGATTATAACAAACCGTTTGTGTTGTACGTCCATGAGATGGCTGGCTGCGCGCTTTCTGTTTTAACACAAAAATTCGGAGATAAGCAACGGCCATGTGCTTATTCCTCTGCTGTCCTTGATCCAGTCGCGAGAGCCCTCCCGAGTTGTCTTAGAGCGGTCGCGGCTGTGGCCGTTTCGATCAGCTGGACTTGTGCTGGATACTGATCTCACAGTCATGGTACTCCATACGGTGGATACACTTTTGAATAAGACAAAGACACAGCACCCCACCAGTGCACGTCTGCCTGGCTATGAATTAACGTTGTTTGCTAAACACATCATGGTCAAAAGATGTGCCACTCCGAATCCAGCCACGTTACTGCCCCTCCCTTCCGAAAGTGATGAAGTTGACAAACATGATTGTATCTTCCGGATGGAAGAAGAGACGAAAGGATGGGTAGACTTGACTGATGTTCCCATATCTGACCCACAAGGGGAACTATATGCTGATGGCTCTTGTTTTAGACTATCAGATGGCACCACTACTGCTGCTTATGCAATTACTACACTGTGTACAGTAGTAGAGACAGCACGAGTCCCTTATCAGTCGGCTCAGGCTGCTGAATTTGTTGCTCCTATACGAGCTTGTGAATTGAGTGAAGGACTGGTTGCCAATATTTATACTGACAGCCAGTATGTCTTCGGGGTTGCGCATAGTTTTGGGCGACTCTGGGCAGAGCGAGGGTTTCTTACTTCACATGGCACCAAAATTCAGCATGGGCACCTTATATTGAGGCTTTTGTCGGCTTTAACACTCCCTAAGAAATTGGCTATAGCAAAGTGTAGTGCCCATCGGAAAGTCAATGACGATGTAGGAAGGGGGAATGACAGCTAAAGACACGGCCCGGACTAACATGAAAAGAATGTTTATAGCAGGCCCGGCTAGGTGGGTGCCTGAAGTTACTATGTTTGAAGATACACTTGACAATGTGAAAGAGATACAGAGTGAAGCCACAATCAAAGAGTTGGCAATATGGCAGGAAAGTACAGCACAATTGAACGATGAGGGATGTTGGATTGATAAATCAGGAAAGCAGAGATTGATGTTGCCTGATGCATATGTTCTTCCTGTAGTTACGATGGCCCATGGCCCAGCCCATATCAGTGCTAAGGGTATTTGCAAGTTGTTGGACTCTCTATGGCAGAATGATAGTATCTCGAAGACAGCTGCACACTTAGTGAAGTACTTTATGGTGTGCATGATGCACAATCCTGGAAAGGGTACACCCACACCGCCTGGTAATTTTGCTCCACCCACTTTCCCTTTTGAGGTCCTCCAGATGGACTATATAGAATTAGATAGATGTAACAATTTGAAGTATGTTTTAGTGGTTATATGTGCATTCAGTAAATGGGTTGAGGCCTATCCCACTAAGGACAATACAGCCATTACGACTGCAAAGGTACTCCTGAAGGAGTTATTTCCTCGTTTCGGCTTGCCCCGTTTGATCTGGAGTGATTACGGAAGTCATTTCAATGCAAAAGTGATTCAATTGATTTGTGATGGTTTGCACATAAAGCAGAAGTTCCATGCTGCCAACCACCCACAGTCAGCAGGTTTGGTTGAGAAGTACAATAGTACTCTCAAACTTAAAGTGGCAGAAATTCAGGAGACAACAGGGTTGCAGTGGCCAGATGCTTTACCATTAGCTATTTTGTCAAAAAGAACCACAGATCATTCGAGGTCATATTTGGACGCCTGGCAAATGTCTGGGGCGTCCCATGCCCTCGACGGTTTTCGGATATTGAGTACCCGTTGTTGATTGACTATCTTTGCCAGTGAACTGAAAATGTGCGTTCTATTCACCAACAGGTCCAGGAAACCCTGCCAGCTGCACCCGAGGGGCCCGGACACAACATTCAGCCTGGGGACTACATCCTCATAAGGAATTTCCAGCGGAAGAAAAGTTTGGAGCCGCATTGGAAGGGACCAGAACAGGTCCTTCTGGCCATGTGCACCACAGTCAAGGTTGCTGGTCCCAAGAACTGGATCCATGTGACTCACTGTCGCAGGGTCCCTCTGCCTTTGCCGTATGATCAGTGGGTGAAGGATGGAGTTGGAGACTCCGAGTGTTTGACAGTGCCTCAGTTTGTCCCCTTCAGCTATGCCAGGCTGACCTGGACATGAACAGATGAGGAAAATGATGAAGTGCTGAATGCAGCAGTTCCTCTGGAAATACAAGCTATCCAGGAGCCACTTTTTGTTGATCCTTCTGTGCCTGGAGTCACTAGGTACAACTTGCGCCCTCGGCTGGGGGACAGTGCATCAAAAGAGAAGTCAGATTAGTCAGGGATGGACTGTGGAAGTTAGGGTGTACTTTGCTATAGTACCAATGGAGTTAGTTTAGGGCGATGAGAAAATTGTGTATTATTAGAACATTGGACAGGATAGATCAAACGTATCCCTTTAGGGATATATTATCCTGGTCGACGTGGGAATACGAGCTTAGGACAGAGCAAGCTCCACCGACGGTGCTCAAGAGCGCCAACGTTTTGATGAACAATAGGAGCCTGTACCAGTGAGGCTCTGACAGACACTGGGAACTTGTGTATTTCTCTTGCTTGTATTTCATCCCCCATTTCAGCATTCGTTATGCATCCCTTTGGCAGAATGGTTGCTGAGAAAGAGCAGCCAGTGATTTTCCCTGTTCACACACATGTTTTCTGGTCTACAAACAAAAAGTTCATATGTGCTGTTCTTGTGATGTTTCTGTTATTGGTTTTGGGTGGGGTGTCATGGGTTTTGGAACATAACCAGGATGCAGCATCGTGCACCGAGGGTAAGATCACTCTTCAGGTTCGGCAGAAAAGAATTACACCGAATAATGTTTTTCTAGACACACATAATAGATTTTTTGGAGAAGGTACAGCTTGTTATCCTACTGAATCTGTCACAAGTTTATGGACTGCTTACTCATTGTCACTTGTCAATTACACGTATGCCCGCCCATCCCAGTTTGTAGAGGTGAGGGGTGAATTTGGTATGGGGTATCCTGGCCCTTGTCTATATTATAGGAAGCCACGAGGAAGAGGATATCCAGGGTGTGACAATAATACGTATTGTGATAATTTGTTTTTGAAAGAACAGAATGTTACCTTAGTGGGCTGGCATTAACAAGATTTAACAGTCACTCGGAAAGCTGGTTATTATCCTGCCTGTTGCCCGATAATAAATAGTACTGACGCATTTTTGTACATCAATTGTTCTGGAATAGTAATGTTCAAAAATACGATGTCTTTCGCAAAAGATAAGGATCCGAGTACCTTTGGAATGAACACCAGATATGCTCCAATAGATTATGAAGGACCACTTTATGCACATCCAGGATTTCATTTCCTGTCTAATGGTACTTATTCAAATGTTTATAATGGCACAGGTGATGTTTCTCTAGGAATGGTGCTTCCCCTAGGCGTGCCTTGTAAGTACAGTAAGCCAAGTATAAGATGGGTAAAGCGATCGTTAACTGCAGAGTTCTGTGATGGAGTGACAGTTTTGGAAGTCAACAATTACAGTAATGGGATCACTTTTGGATACATTCTCTCCTCCATAATTACGTTTGGAGGTACTGCAATGGCTTGGGGTGAAAAAGCTAGAGAGTATTTTGGATGTAAGCTACAGATATTGTCTAACTCCACTGTAGCAGCTTTGCGTAACATCAAAATTGGAAAGTATGCAGATTTATTCTGAGCAGACTAGATATGCAGTTGACTTTATCTTGGCAAAGAGTGGTGGTGTGTGCACTGTAGTCTGGGAACAATGTGTAGTCGGGAATAAGAATATGGAACAAAATATCACTAAACATATATTAGAGATCTTGGAGAATGTCAAAGGAATGGAAATTGTAGTTGGTCGTTGTTCGGCAATTGGGGTTGGATTTTTGAGAAGATAATTTATCTAGTTGTAGTGCTGATACTTTGTTGTATCCTCATTCAATGTCTCCCATTCTGTTGTTCCTATTGCACCACTCTATTCTTTCCAACGAAAACGTCCATTTATGATACTAATGCTGCAATTATGGTCCAGAAGGACATAGATGCCATTATGCAAATTGATGAGGGCATTTTTGAGACTTCTTCCCTCCTTACTGTTTCCGTCCCTAATCTTGAGGATATGGACTGTGCATAGTCAACTTTACTTATGCTTTTATAAAATGTTTAGCTCATGCTAAAAGGAGGGTCTGTTAGAATAAAAGAATCCTGCTTATGCGTTATTACATGTATGTTAGCATTCGTGGCACCATTTTATATGCAGACGCCATTTTGAGTTACAATCGAAACTTATAATTTGCTATTTCCGAGAAAAGGCCTCAGTTAGGTTCTGTTTCTCCAAGGTTAGTTTTTGCTTCGCTAATGAATACACTGTTCCTATTAACGCATACCTTTCCCCTTAGATAGAAACCCTCTCCCACTTGTCTAGTGCCGGGCACGGGCAGAATGACCTTGACTGTTAGATTGTGTGTGCCCAGCTGCAGAATCAAAACTTATTTTTTATATTCCACTGTTCTGTTGTATCTGCTTGAAAAATTCCATTGTGGGCGTGCCTTTATTAGATCTGAAATGTACCTAATGTATCTTTATGTTTGCTAACGCCAGTCTATCTGCAGCACTCCTAAGTGACTGGGCAGACTGGGCTTCGCTCTGAGTGTAATCTAAATAAACAGATATTGCTTTGTATTCTCTACTGTCTGACCGACTCTTCATTTGATATGGAAGGCTGAGAGGCGGTCGTGAGTGACCCGGGTGACCCTAATCGGGTCAATATCTTCAGTACCACTGTAAATGTTCAAAGACAGTCATAAGATCAATGAGTAATAGGAGTGGAAGCTGGATTGTCGACAGTTAATGCATTGTGATGAGGTATTCTTTAAAGAGACGAGCCTTCAACTCTTTCCTAAATTGGAGCTGCATTGTGTTGGTCATGATGGACAAAGGAATAACATCCAGATCCTGGATGTGTAGCTGGAAAGGGTCTGTTGTCTTGTTTTTTAATTTTTACACGCCTTAGTCAGCAGCTTGATGGTGTCCTGGCTATGGGTTTGAATCACCAGAGATGACTGAGCTTGTCTGCAAGAAAAGGAGGGGTGCTGATTGTGATGGCTTAGTAAATGATACAGCTGCTTTTAAAGATGGTGCAGGCTGACAAGGGAAGCCAATTAACTTCCATTAGGGCAGGGGTGATGTAATCACATTTCTTCAGGCCCTTGATGAAACATGCTGCTTGTGTAGGATGCACTTATGGAGAACCATTCTGAACACTGGAAGGCCATGGAGGACAGCATTACCACCACCCCGATGCAAAAGTACGAGGGCATCAACAACAGTTCTAAAGTTGCTTTCTGGAAGAAACACTTTAACTTTCTTTAGAGGAGAAATATGTTACAAGGCCATCTTTGTGTTTTTTGACACTGTGTTCCTTAATGATGTGGCTAGTGTCCAAGGTAAATCCAAGTGACTTGGAAGTCTACGAAAATTGGAGTTTGAAGCCATCAAGGTTTGTGTCATTGAGCCAGGTTTTTTTACTGTATCTAGTTTGTTTTTCTTGACATATAACAGGAATCCGATCTTGATTTGCTGAGATTCAGGTAGGACCTGGATATCCAGCTTTGGATGATGGGCCATCAGTGTTTGAGGCATTGATGGATGAAACAGAGGAGATTTCCAAGTAGAGTTTCAAGTAGAGTTGTGTATTCTATCTTTAGCTTTTAAGAATGAAAAATGACAGAATAATAGTAAAGCGCATGGCAGAAAAACAAATTAAGTAATAGACATGCTCTGCTCAATTCAATGCCTATAATATAACCATAAAACCATGAGGCAGGGAGATGCAGGGAAGTTGATTTGCACAGCAGGATTTTGCCAAAACATGAATTATTGTAATATTTTTCTAGACTACAGTAGGGAAATTGACTGATCTCTCTCTTACATCCCCATTTTTTCATAATACTGCAAATCATGCTAGGAACTGAAGCTAATTTGCATGTCTCTTTATGTCTTTTAAGTGTGAATCTAGTGTACAACTTCTTCAATAATCAGCCTGAAACTCAATGCTGCTATTGTGCTGACCTACGCTTGGTTACATCTCCTACACACTCATTCATAATATAGTCAGAAATGCTGAGGCTGATTTTGAATTGAATGACATCTCTCATGCACACATCTTGTCAGCTTTGCACATTGGGGGCCTCATTTATGAGTTTTTAACACAGGGCAGCACAGCAAGTCACTTTGCTGCCTTGCGTCAAAAAGAAAGAGCAGGAATGAGCCGTATTAATGAAATACAGCACATTCGTATCTTTTCTGCCTGCACCGGTGCAAACATTGGTGCCTAGTGTCAACGCAGGCACCCTGCACCATGGTGCAAGGGTGTCTGCATTGTTGCACGATTGTTTTTGTTCAGGAAGAGAGACCTTCCTGCACAAAAACAATCAATAGATGTGTTTTCCTCTCTCTATATGTGTGCTGCAGAATGCACCACACATAGAAAGATGAAAATACAAGGAGAAATAAAGTTATTTCTCCTCGTTACGCCTCCCTTGGGGAGGAGCTCAGTTTTGACACATTCCCAGGGTTACAGATCCTTGTAAATCTTGGAATGTGTCAAATCCATGGGTGTTGCGTGAGAAAACCCACGGCAACGCGCATGGAACACCTTCTTGGCGTAGAGTAAGGCAAAGCAGCGCTTTGCCTTTGCTATTCAATGCTTTCCAAGAATATGCCACATTATTCCGCATGCTTTTTCCCCGCATGCAATTACAACGCGCTCGTTACAACGACCACTTTGTAACAACGCATACCATTACCCCGCAAATCATAACATCGACTTGCTCTAGGGGGGGCGATTGATGTTGGAATAGTATAATTTACTATTCCAACTCCAGTATGTGCAGCAGTAGGGAAGGTGTTGGATTTTAAATCCAACACCTTCTGCCCCCTCCGCAAGTCGTTGTTCCGACTTGCGGAGTAATGGTATGCGTTGTTACAACGCGGTCATTGTAACGACCATGTTGTACTTGCCTGCAGGGAAAAGGATTCGTGGTAAACGATGTTTACCGCTTTTCAACAATCCTAGCTTGGATTTGGCTAAGTTTCTGAGTGGAATGTTGGCTGTTGCAGATTGGATGGCTGCTAATTGCCTGCAATTGAACTTAAATCTGAACTTCTTCTTCTAGGTAAAGATATCCATTCTTGGGGTGACCATTGGTGGCCCTCTTCCCTGGGGTCCCCTCCGCAGCCTAAGTCAGTGGTAAAAAATCTAGGTGTCTTGGTGGACAGTTCTTTAACTTTTGAAGCACAGGTGAAATTGGTGGCAGTATAGTCCTTTGGGCTTCTACGTGGGCTCAAACCTATTCTTGGATTTTTAGATCCCCACAATCGACAAGTTATCTTTCAGGCTGATATTCTTTTCAGGTTAGAGTATTGCAATATCTTATACCTGGGAACCAACAAGGCAGTGATTAGAAGACTCCAGCTGGCCCAAAATGCTGCTGCAAAGGTCATTTTTTCTCTTCCGAAGTTTTGCAGCCTCTGGCCTTATTTTCAGATTGCATTGACTCCCAGTGGATAAGCGTGTTCACCTTAAGGCACGTGCACGGCTCACAAGATCTTCTTCTCCCAGGGGACACCTATTCTGTCCAATTTGCTACTTCCGTATCTACTCCCTCGGCCACTGCGCTCAGCCAACTTAAATTTGGCATGTGTTCCCTGTGTTAAAAGCGTAAGAGCAGGAGGCTGCTCTTTCCGTGCCAAAGCTCCTGCCCTCTGGAACACACTGTCCCTGAAGACCTGGTTGTTTTCCACTTAAGTACTCCTGTGGCCGTTTCTTTTCTGGTCTTCTTTCCGCAGTTTCTTCTTTTTTGAGACTAGTGATGGGATGTCCCGTTGCTGGGCCAGCCATGTGCCCTACAAACTTAACATAACATTTGCGCAGCCTTGGCTTACTCCATATCAAAGAGGCCATGCAAAGCCATGCAGGGTGGCTTTACATCAGCTCATGGATATGATTGAGAGGCCTGCGCCACCGGAGAGTCATACAATTTATTGAAATTCACTAATTATGAACATCATAGCACTGTACAATAATTATGTTATGTTCGAAATGTTATTAAGCGCTCAAATAGCTTTACAGGTGTCCTGGCACTGAGAGAGGTATAGAAATGAATTAAGAAAGAACACAATGAACTCTATTGCTCCTTTAGCTAGGTATTCAAGGCTCTCCAAAAGCCCTACAGTTCACATGTTCTGAGCAATTTCACTGTGTGTTCATTTCACAGTTTGACAGCTGATACTGAAAAAGACCTACCACCCAAAAGAGACGAAGTAAACCTTGAAACTTCCAATAATTATCGATTATTGGAGCGAAGAGTACTGTTGGTGACTGTTAGACCTGGCATCCTTGGCGTGGTTTCCCCTGACTTTTTGCCTCTACCTCCTGTATTTTTGACACTGTGCTGGAATTCGTTTTTGCTGGTTTAGATGCTTTGGGCACTTTGCCACTGCTGATCAGTGCCAAAGTGCAAGTGCTCCCTGGTTAAATTGTTATTGTGATTGGCTATCCATGATTGGTATATTTGCTTTACCAATAAGTCCCTAGTAAAGTGCACTAAGTGTGCCATGGCTGGTGATTCAAATGCTACTAGTGGGCCTGCAGCACTGATTGTGCCACCCACAGGAGTAGCCCTAAGATGGTATCTCAGGCCTGCCACTGCAGTGCCTGTGCGCAGTTTGTGAACTGCCATGTTGTCCTGGCCAGTGTACACACTTGCCAGGCCTAACCCTTCCCTTTTCTTACACATTGGACACCCCTATGGTAGGCCCAAGGTACCCCCCTGGGCAGGGTGCAGTGTATGTGAAAGGTAGGACATGTACTAGTGTGGGTAACATGTCCTCGATAGTGAAATACTGCCAATTTCGTTTATCACTATTGAAAGGCTATCTTGCCCATAGGATAACATGGGGAATGCTGTGTAACATGGTTACCTGCATATCTTCCCATAGCAGCAAGATAGAAAGTTGGAATCTGGTACCCCTGAACTCAGAATTTAATTACACATCTTTTAGTGAAGATGGTTTTTAAATTCTAAGTTTGGAAATAGCACTTTTAGAAAGTGGCTATTTTCTTGTTCAACCTTTCTGTGTGCCTCTGCCTGTTTGTGAATTGACTGTCTGATTTGTTCACCGCCGCAACACTGGAGAAGCGTGTCGCCGTCACCGAGGGTGTCGTCGCATCACCGGAGAAGCATGTCACAGGGCTGTCGCATCGCTGAGGAAGCACACCGGCGCTGATCGCCGCCGCATCACCGGGGAAGCGTGTCGCCGTCACCCAGGGTGTCGTCGCAACACCGGAGAAGCATGTCGCAGGGCCTGTCGCGGCTCCGAAGATCACCGAGTTCGCCGCACGGCCGTCGGGCGTGCACGCATCGCATCTACAGTGTTGCATCGCAACAAAGACGCCATTTCATCGCATCGCACCGGATCGCATCAAGGCGCCATTTTGTCGCACCAGAACCGGCGCGCAGGAATAACCGACGCATCGCCTTCACTGCGCCCCTTTTGCTTGTTTTGCATTACGCATCCCAAGTACTTTGAGACTGAAAGTGTCGCATTTGAGATCTACAAGTTTATTTTTGCAACAACCCTTTTTAAAGACATTTTACTGAGTTTTGTATGTTAGATTTTTGTCGTTTTGGTCTTGTTTAAGTTTAGTAAAGATATTTTATTTTTCTAAACTGGTGTGGAGTCCATTTGTGGTGTTTTCACTGTGTTACTGTGAGTGTTGGTACAAATACTGTACACATTGCCTTTGGGATAAGCCTCTCTGCTCGTGCCAAGCTACCAAGGGGGTGAGCAGGGGTTATCTAAAGTGTGTATCCCCCTTACCCTGACTAGAAGCAAGGGTCCGTATTTGGACAAAGGTACCTACCTCTGCCAACTAGAGACCCCCAGTTCTAACAGTGACATTTGGAGAAAATTTCTTTCTAAAGTAGAAGGGTACAGTGTGATAAAATGCTCTGTGGAAATGACAGAGGGATTTTTTTTTAAATCCTCTTATCCAATGGAAGCAAATCAAGTGTATCCTATCCAATACAGCAGAGACAGGTGCATATGAAGGTAAGCCAAGAGCTATTTTAGCTGCAATGTTTTGAATGCACTGGAGACTTTTCAGCAGCCCTACAGAAGCTCTCAGAAAGAGTGAGTAGCAGTAGGTCATGTGGCTCAGAATGGTAGCTGCTACCACCACCTGACATGCAGAAAAGTTAAGGAGCTGTAACAGTTTCCTCAAATCTTGAAGCAGAAGAAAGCAAGTGGAGGAAAAATGAGGTATCTGTTTTTCAAGGGATAAATCTGACTCCAGATCCGACATCTTAGTTGGACCAGAATGATCTGATCAAGATGGGGGCAAAAAATTAGGAAGGAAATGCTGCACAGAATGAATCTGGTTCATCCACAGCACCTCAGTTTTTTCAAATTAACTTCCAGCAAAAAGAACAATTAAAGGAGAGAATGCTGAACAATGTCAAACACCCACCCCTAGTCAGACATCTGGACCTAAATCCATTGGTTTGTGGGTCACCACGCCATTCCAGTTTGGACCCAGCAATATGCATTTAATTCTCAACCCTGCTTCCCATGGGAGCAGTCCAGCCTGAACTGCCAGGTCAAATCTGGGTATACCCATCCCACTTGGGGTAACAAATGCAAAGCGAACAAATGATGCTCGGAGTGCTGAACAATGTCAAACACTCACCCCAGTCAGAGATCTGGGCCTAAATCCATCGATACCCTGAAACCAGTACTAGAATGCTTGTTTCCAATCCAGGGAGGACCTAGCATGGCAGTTCGGGTTGGGCTGTTCCCATAGAGAGCAGCGTCAAGACTGATGCCATATTCTAATCGGTCTTGACCCTGCTTCCTATGGAAAAAATCCAGCCAAACTGCCAGGCCAGGTCCTCAATGAACTGGAAACAAGCATCCTAGGACCGGTTTTGGGGTATCACCCCTTAGCAGCCAGGATAGCTTAAATCCAGTGGCATTGTGAGCACGGCCCTACGTTTGGGCATACCCATCCCACTTGGGATGACAAAAGCAAAAAGAACAATTGATAGATGGAATGCTGAACAATGTCAAATACTCACCCACAGTCAGAGATCTGGGCCTAAATCCATCATTTATTTCACACCATTGCATTTGAGGTAGTACCCTGCAATATGCAAATCAGTCTTGATCCTACTCCCCATGGGAACAGTCCAGCAAGAGCTGCCAGGCCAGGAACTTCCTGGACCAGAAACAAGCATCCTAGGACCAGTTTTGGGGTATCACCCCTCATCAGGCAGGATCGGTGGAATCAAGAGGCATGGCGAGCACAGGACCCACGTCTGAGCATACCCGTCCCACTTGGGGTGACAAAAGCAAAAAGAACAAGTGATTGCCGGAATGTTGAACAATATCAAATACTCACCCACAGACAGAGATCTAGGCATAAATCCATCATTTTTTTCTCACCACGCCATCCCAGTTTGGACCCAGCCATATTCAAATCAGTCACTACTACACTCCTCATGGGAACAGTCTAGCCCAAACTGCCAGACCAGGTACTATCTGGAGTTGAAACAAGCATCCTAGGAATGGTTTCGGAGTATCACCCTTCATCATCCACGATAGCTTGAACCCAGCAGCACAGCGAGCATGTGACCCACGTCTGAGCATACCCATCCCACTTGGGGTGATAAAAGCAAAAAGAACAAGTGATTGCCAGAATGCTGAATGATGTCAAACACTCACCACCATTTCAGAGATCTGGGCCTAAACCAATCGGTTTTTTGCTCACCACACTACTCCAGTTTGGACCCAGCTATATGCAAATCATTCTTGACCCTGCTCCCCATGGAAACAGTCCAGCCCGAACCGCCAGGCCAGGTACTCCCTGGACTGGAAACAAGCATCCTAGGACCGGTTTCAAGGTATCACCACTCATCAGGCAGGACAACTTGGGTCCAGTGGCATGGCGAGCACAGGACCCATGCCTGGAGCTACCAGGTAAATCCTGAT
This sequence comes from Calotriton arnoldi, assembly GCA_963921515.1. NCBI lineage: Eukaryota > Metazoa > Chordata > Amphibia > Caudata > Salamandridae > Calotriton > Calotriton arnoldi. The sequence goes on from CAWUFW010003263.1 coordinate 1,684,464, forward strand.
ACTGTGTAATAATGTAGTCCTACATTGTTTTTTGAAAACAATGTACCATCATGGGAGAAAATACTCTAAGTTTTGGACTTGGCCCTATCTGCAAGGTCATCCCTTTCAGCACTCAGACTCCTGTTTTCTGAACCCATTTTTGTTGGCTTTTGGCGCCCCCTTACCACTGTTAACCAGTGCTATAGTGCATGTGCTCTCACTCTTAAACATAGTGAAATTGGCATAAACCAAATTGGCACATTCAATTTACTTGTAAGTCCCTAGTAAAGTGGTGCTACATATACCCAGGGCCTGTAAATTAAATGCTACTAGTGGTACTGCAGCACTAGTTGTGCCACACACTTAAGTAGCCTTTTAAACATATCATGCCTGCCATTGCAGCCTGTGTGTGTAGTTTTAAACTGTCATTTCGACCAGGCAAAATAAACCTTTGGCAAGGCCTAAACGTTCCCTTTTTAATACATATAAATCACCCCTAGGGTAGGGCCTAAGCAGTCCATAGGGGAGGGTGCAGTGAATTTAAAAAGTGGGACATGTACTATTAACTTTTACATTTCCTGGCAGTGTAATCTCTTCATTTTTCAGTACTGTAGGGCCTACATCTCGCATTGGATAACATTGGGTTACCTTATTACGTTTAATAAGTGCTAACTTTCAATTAGGAGAAGGGGAGGACTATCGAGTTTGGTGTCTAAAGAATTATAATTTAAAACAATATTTAATGATAAAGTTGGTATTTTGTTGTCCCAACCATTTGGTGCCTTCTGTTTGTTCCTAGTCACATGACTAGGTTTAGCTGGCAGTTGGTCTTTGTGTATTACTCCAAGACAGTGAGACAAAGGGAGAATAGGTGTTGGCAGGATGGGCCATCTCTGACTTAATAGAGGGGAGGAGCTGTCACCTACCACACTTGTGCATCACAAAGACACTGCCTCAGCACACTCACAAAGGGTTCCACACTAGCATTTTTTGCCCCCAGAATAGTTTGGGCTGGGCAGGAAAAAAGGAAACTCCAGACACCTCAGAATGTCCCCTTCTTGAAAGTGGGCACCAGGTATAAATAGTGGGCCCTCAGACCCAACTCATCAGTACACATGTGGACCTTTGGAAAACTCAGAAGAAGGACTGCTGTGCTGCTCTGCTGTAAGAACACTGCTACTCTGCTGCCTTGCTACTCTGCTGCCCTGCTGCCCTGCTGCCCTACTGCCCTGTGTCTGAGTGAGAAGGACTGAACTTGCATCTTGAACCCATGATCACCAGAGTGCCTCCAAGGGCTAGGTGGGTGGCCATCTGATCAGAGCCTCAGAAATAGAAATGGCTGGAGTTGCAGCCATTTTTTTGTTCTTTCACAGGTACAGAAAGTATTCTGAGGAGGGTGTCTTGAGGTGCGATATTTATGTTTGCCACTAGCTACTGGGTGGGGGTGACTCCTGATCGCTCACTAACTAATGGTTTAAATGTTTCCAGAGGTACCCCAACCACTTTTTAAGCAGTTCCTTTTCGCCCTTCTGCAAGCAATCCCACAGTGCAACATACTCCAAAATTCCAAGATGGGAAAGCCCTTTCTCCTTTGTGCAGAGCCTGTGTGTCTGCCCAGAGGTGAACCCAGGGAAATTATTAGCACCCTCCTTTCTGGTCACTCAAAACTGGTTATGTGGGTAGTTTCCCTCCCACTGGGATTGGAGCCAGCCTAGCTGAAGGAAGAAAGGTTTGTTTTCCCTAGGTCTCACCTTACCTTTATTTCGGAAAGGGCAGATCTTTGATAAGTAATGAAGATCTTAGGTCTCCCCTAGTCCTCCTTAGCAAGTCTTACTTCAAGGGCAAGAAAACACATTCCAACACCCAGGCCATTATTTCTGCTCTGGGAGCAGTTGTAACACCTCATTGAGTTCATGCACTTGCTGGTCAGTTCCTGTGAGGCGAATGCAAATTAGCCTCCAAACGTTCAAGCAAGGCAAATATAACTTTCTGAAAGTTACTTTTCGTAAATATGTATAAGAAATCTAACTTTTCCTTTAGATTGTATTTTTAATAAATTCTAAAATCTAGAGGTTGTATCGTTTTTCCAGCTGGTCCCAAACCTAAGATGGGAGAATTTGTATTTTAATCTGTATTCCATTTTTCTCATAGAACAACTAAAGCCTTCCACAGTTAAAATAGCATTTGGGGGCATGTCACTGCAGGGACATGGTAGCATTACATTTCTACATATTCCTATTTTAAATACCATGCACCCTACCTTATGAGCTAAAAGGCCAGTATAGTGGTGACTTATTAATATTTTAAAGAAAAGTCTTCCCCTATCAAAAGGGTCATTCTGACAAGTCAAGCTGTAGGTCTAAATTGCAATTATGCTCCAATTGTAGGCCTGAAGCCATGTTTTCCCCGTTACAGAAGTAGATTGCACAATACCAGCGATAGCTGCCGCAAAAAACATCGCCACGGATGAGAGAGACAACTAACGCTAATGATATGCAGAGTAGGTGTTCCAGTGCAAAAACACATGAAAACACCACTTCGCAAGATTCTCAACGACCAGCCAGATCTGCAATGCGACCCGAAAACAGGCAATAAGGCGCGTTAGCAGCAGGGATTTAACACCTGCCTTCTGCTGGTGCTAAGCAGGATGACTACCTGCAGTATGAAAGGGAGCCCAGCCCAGAGCCACATCTGAAGACCCACAGATGCCATGGAGACAATGAACATGCAGTCCGGAGACCCAAGAGGGCCACAACACCCACCGCCACCACCCCCAGGACCACCCCCCTTCCGGACCCCCCCCCGGACTAACACCGAGGCAGCGTAGGACAAGACAGCGGACCTTCCGAAAACGGCATGGCCCCTCAGCCACACAAGTGCAGAATGTGGGGAGAGGTGGGAACCAAGTATGTGTGAAGGAGGCAACTCACCCATGAAGAAGAATGTACACAATGCCAAGTGTGGCGGTGATGTGCTGGACAGACCACAGAATGCAAAGCACAGACAAGTCCATGTGGACATACACTGCTGGTGTGTGTAGTGTTGTGGACAGTGGACTCAACCATGTCACCTCAGGCAGTGGGGAAGACCTTGGACATGTAGCTGTGCCGTCCCCCCCTGTAAGCGTAAGCGCAGTGGGCTGGGCCGGCGTACGCCACTCCAGCATAGGAGTGCTGATAATAAGGCCGGGGTCCTGGGCGTGGTTCTCTTCCGTGATGGGCAACGCATCTGCTAGGGCAGCACACCTCACCCTGCCACGAGTCCGCCGCCGTGACCTCCAGACTCCGCGACACAGGCCCCCAGCGCATCCAGCGGCACAGCAACACGGAGTCATGTGTGTGCCGGATACTGCCTTAGTCCTACACTGCGGTCAGAAGGTCCCACAATTCAAATCGTGCCACATTTCTGTTAATGGAGGAAACCACTAGTCAACAGACATTGCCCCCAGTGCGGCCCGCCCGGATGACGCATCTTCGTTGGCTGCACACCCGCTGAGCGCTCCATGTGTCACTAACTCAGTGCACCACAAGTCATCGCCACGTGGCTGTGGGCCCTCGCTGACCGCTGCCTCCGGCCTACACTGCGGTCGGCAGGTCCCCCAAGTCAAACGACACATCATCGTTGGCTGCACACCCGCTGAGCGCTCCAGGTGCCACTAACTCAGTGCACCACAAGTCATCGCCACGTGGCTGTGGGCCCTCGCTGACCGCTGCCTCTGGCCTACACTGCGGTCAGCAGGTCCCCCAAGTCACACAATGCATCATCGTTGGCTGCACACCCGCTGAGCGCTCCAGGTGCCACCAACTCAGTGCACCACAAGTCATCATCACGTGGCTGTGGGCCCTTTCTGACCGTTGCCTCCGGCCTACACTGCGGTCAGCAGGTCCCCCAAGTCAAACGACGCATCATCGTTGGCTGCACACCTGCTGAGCGCTCCAGGTGCCACTGACCCTGTGCAACACAAGCCGACGCCACGTGGCAATATTGAGGCAGAATTCAGTAGGTGAAAAACATTGCACCCAGTGCGGCCCGCGCGGACGGCACATCGTCGTTGGCTGTGCACCTGCTGAGCATTCCAGGTGCCACTGACCCTGTGAAACACAAGCCGACGCCACATGGCAATATTGAGGCAGAATTCAGTAGGCGAAAAACATTGCACCCAGTGCGGCCCGCACGGACAGCGCATCGTCGTTGGCTGTGCACCTGCTGAGCCCTCCAGGTGCCACTGACCCTGTGCAACACAAGCAGACGCCACGTGGCTGTGTGCCCTTGCTGACCACTGCCTCTGGCCTACACTGCAGTCAGCAGGGTTCGCAAATCAAATTGAGTCTTGATTCATTTATGGCAGAGTCCAGTAGGCAACAGACATTGCCTCCAGGGTGGGCCGCCCGGATGCCGCATCAGCGCAGGCCGCGCACCCGCCGAGCGCTCCAGGTGCCACTAACTCAGTGCACCACAGCACATGGACCCTTCATGATTGAGCTTTGTGCTGTGGACAGCGGACGCAACAATGTCACCTCAGGCAGTGGGGAAGACCTGGGACGGTGATGAGGCAGGTGTACCACACCCCACTGCAGCTGAAGCAGGAATATCCCAAAGGGACCAAATCATTAACAATTCCTACACATGAGCACGCTCAGCTCTGGTGCCCCTACCTCAGTGCACTGCAAGTCATGGACCCTTTATGATTGAATCTGTGTGTGTGATCCGATGATCACTGTTCTAGTTGTTGCTGGCACCAACCACTCCCTGAGGGTCCCTTACACTCACCCCACTCCCATCCAGCACAGGCGTCACTGGACATGTGAAACTGGTAATAAAAAGGGGCCGGGCGCACGTACCTGTAGCCAGTTCAACTATCTATCTAAGTGTGTCCGTGTGGTAATTATGTATGCATGATGGGCCAGGGCCCTACCACATTACATTGTGCTGTGGACAGCGGACGCAACCATGTCACCTCAGGCAGTGGGTACAACCTTGGACACGTAGCTTTGTCGTCCCCCCTGTAAGCGTAAGCGGAGTGGGCTGGGCCGGCGTACGCCAAGCCAGCGTAGGGGTGTGAAGGATTTCCCCGGGGCTCTGGGCGTGGTTCAGTTCTGGCCTGGACAAGGAAGTAACTAATGCATGTGTCTCTGTTGTAGTGTCGGCGCCACCCAGTCCGCAATCGACAATGTTGCAATGTAGCATGCACCTGGAGGGCGGGCTCGCACAAACGGGGAAATGAAGGAGCGCAAGACCGCTCGGGTCTTGGCTCATACATGCCAAGTGTTGTGTGTATCTGTATTGCCGCAGCATGAGCCAAATGCCTAGCCTTAATCACAGCGCGAGTTCAGCCAGGCATGAACTCTACATCTGTGTCCGCCCTATCCTTCCCACAGGCCTACACTCACGTGGCCGCCCACCTCCAACGGCCAGCATCACAGTGTCATTGTCAAGCTTGTGGACATGCGCAGACAGGCATGACAATGGTGTGCCGTAGGAGTGCCAGTGATGCAACCGCGCAGTGCACACAAGTAAATAGGCTCGGGGGGAGGGAGGAGCAGCTGTGAGGCAAGTTACACACAGTGATGCCGCTCATTTGCCACATGCAAGACATGTCGAACATGAATCCCAAAGTCGCACACATCCCACCCCACCCCCAACAAGCCACTTCACAGTACCTGAATGCAAGCAGATGAAAAACTAACATTAGGGATGAAAGCTCCTTTGTCTGAACTATCAGGCGGAAGCACATCTGCACCTCCGACCTCGGAATTGCATGTGCCCGGCACCCCCTGACAGATACTATAGCAGCTGATGACGACTCACACACTACGCACAGCCCGACGAAAGACCAATATATACACACCCCACACACAGAAGTCCTTGCTCGAAGTTATCTTGCATGGAATGGCCTTCACACTTACTCCCACACCATCCCAGGCATACAACCATTGCACACTAAAACAAGTCATTGATCCGAGCTGTGGCATTTCATCCACAGAACTGGCGCAGATCAGAACAGTGCCGCTTCAACCAGAGCCACTAACGCAATGGCAGACCATCACGGACACTTGCACAACCCCTGTCACATGGAACTCTACCGTGCATGTATGCTGTATTTACTGGGGGCACTGCCGTTGGTAGTGCTGCGGATCAGTTACCGGCTGAGCTTACGCCTTGCCAACGTCACCTGCGTGCAGCCTGTGTTGCATTGTCGCTCGTGCATATTCTAGTGGTCCATGGATGTCTGCCTATCCAACAGGACGGTAGCCGAACTGGATTTCGACATGTGTGTGCGCCCCCTGTTGGCCCACGACCATGAGTGTTACCGTGACACTCGTCTATGGGATGCCGGGATACTTGGCATACATGTTGGCAGCTGGACCTGGGAGATTGCACAACTCCTCGTGTGCAGTGACCACATTGAACCGCTCCCCTATTGGGCTGAAGTGCTAATTGGTGAAAGGGGGTGGACGCAGCACATCTGTCCGGACCTGCTAATGGTTAGCCTCGCCGTCCTGTTCGATGAAGTCGACGATGACCTCATGTTGGAAATGATTGCCTACGAAGCTGCACTAGCTTTCATGGACGTGTAACTACGTACCTGCAGACACAACAGTTTGGAACACATTGCACATGTCCCGACAACTTGTTGGAACTTGGGGTTCTGGTCACATCTCCCACGATGACAGTGGACATGGCTGCATTCGCCTGGACTCCGAATACATGAGCGGACAACAACGTGGGTACACACACCTGTGAATGGTGCGTCACTCCCCCAGAGTGGACAGCGGCGCTTGGCAACGTTCCTCATTATGACGTACTGCTACATTGGTCTGCATGTTGTGGCACTTATCTTGCCCGTACTGACACGCATATGCTAATAAAGTCTACGCACCTTCACTTGTATTCAACTGTGATGAGTGTTGATTTGCATGACAATGTGTGTCTCACTGCCTATCTGGGTCACGGCCATACATGCATTACTACACCATCAGGGATGTGGGGTTGTACTATTACATTATCATCTCACAGTTTCCTGCTGTGCCACATGCGAATGGCCATTTTCCACACACAAGCGGCAGCAGTTGTGTCCTCTGTTCTGTTGTGCTGGTGTTGCTGTTTGTTCAACAGTGTTGTAAATGTTGCGGTGCTCTGGATCTTATGTGTGTGTGCTGCATTGTAGGTGATTTGCCCCTTCAGCTCTGATTTGGCTTGCCCTTATCCCTTTCAGGCGGTGTGGCTTTCACTTCTGTGCTTATGCAGTGCTGTGATGTTGCAGACTTGGGTAAATTGGGCTCTTGGTTGGAGTTGTGACTCTTGGCCATGGTTTGTCCGCAGATGTGCTCTACTTAATTTTGCATGTGGGCCATTGTGCCCATCTCCCCCCGTCCCCCCAGTCCCTGGTGGTTACTCACCCTGTTGCTGTTGTGTCGGGTCATGTTGAGCAGTGTCCAGTCGCCCAACTCCTGCCACCGTCTCCCCACTGATGACTGTGGACACCATTTCCTCCATGTCATCCATCTCCTTCTGTGGCGCTGGACTCCCACCTCCAGTCTGTATTGCTGCCTTCTGGTTGTCTGCGAGTTTCTGCTTGGTCTTGCGCTTCACATCATTCCAGCGCCTCTTGAGCTCTTCCATTGTCCTCCTCAGCACTCCGACTGCATTCGCCTTGTCCACGATGGACTGCCATATTGCATTTTTTGTTGCCAATGACACAGTGGAGGTGACGAACAGTTGTTGATGGTGTTCTATCACCTCCGTGATCAGGATCCTGTTTTCCTGTGGACTGAACCGCGTCTTCCTCTTCTTCTTCTCCTTGCCCTTTCCTGACCCCGAGGTCCCAGGCTAGTCCTCCATGGGGCTTGTGGGGTTCTGGTTGTCCTCTGTGCTTGCTCCGGCTACCTCCATGGTGCTTCGCAGTTGTTTGTGTTTTGTTTGTGTTTTGGGTTGCCGCTTTTGTTGTGCTTTTTGCAGCCTGACTTGTGGGACTTGCAGGCCTGGCGCTGCTTCTCGCTGGATTTTTTATCGCGGTTGGGCACTTCGCAACTTTTGTCACGTTTGGGTTGAGATTTTTATCGCCGTCCCGGGAGTGTTATCGCGGACATTTGCCGCATTATCGGGGTACTATTGCATGTTACCGCCGTGTTGTAGAATGCCACGTTAACACAGGGTTATTTTCCCGCGATAGACGGCGATATGAAAACTTGTGTTAACCTATTTTGGCGATGATTATCGCATGTTCTTGAGAATATCCCCCCATGACTTTAAAGGAGAGTTATATATTCCAATGAAGTATTAGCTAATTTTTACATCTTTTATGGGTCTGAGCACATACACTAAACAGCAGTACTCCTTTGTGCATAGTCTGAAAAACAGCAATGAAATTAATAAAAAAATATGTGGAACCATGCAAAAGGGCAATTTTCTCACACTTAGAATGTAATTTTTTTAATAAGATTTTCAGTTATATCACACCTCATTCTACAGAGAGATAACGTACAATGCACATTGTGAATAAATGTCCCCTAAAAGATACAAGCAAACCATAATATGAGCACGATCGTGCAGATTTGAGAAAGGAACCTAATATTGAATTTATGCAGACTAGAACAGTAAACGAATGAACATCAATTTGCTTCCTGCAGAAACAAAAAAAATTGAAACAGTGTACTTGAGCACATACAGGCGAATGTGCAGAGTGAAAGTTGCTTCCTGCCTATAACAATGGCTGTTCAAGGTCATTCCTGCGGATCGGCAGTGAAATCCAGCACAGTTATTGGCTGTTAATCAAGGCTATGACCGGCATCCTATAAAATGATTGAATGCTTCTCATATGTTCTACTGGGGTGTCTAAGTTAATCTTCTGCTGCTCACAGTGCTTTTGACTCTCATGCTTGCCCTTTTTCATTTGATTTCCTTCACATCATCAGACAATCCCTGAGCCATTCATACCGTGATCCTGTGCTTTCAAGGACATGACAGCAGTAAATGCTTTCACCATCAATGCGTTTATGCACAGAACCATTTCAAGAGTTTCAAAAAAGAATAGTTACAAGTTGTCATAAAAACCTAAAAATGAAGAAGAATAGCGTAATAAACTCCACTTGCATTCCCTCAATTGTGAATATTAACGAGGTAAGTGACCCCTAGTACTGGTAGTATGCGGCAGTGTGAATACAATGAGAGTTAGGCCATCACTGCTGAGACCTACATGCAACTTGTACGTCACGGGTATCTATCACTCCAGAGCTGACTCTGTATTTTATCCTTCTGAATTTGATAAAATGAGTATCACTGATTTAAGAAATCTTACCAGCCGGTACCCACAGCACTATAAATCTGATAAATCTACAACATTAAATGAATTATAAGACAATAAATGGTTAAGTGCCAAGAACTAATTAATAGAAATCAGTTCATACAAAAAAAGTCTGTGGAATAAAATCTTCAGAAACATGAGGAAGAAAGGTGTATGGGGCACTAAAAAGTGCACCCGCATATGAGGTGGAGATTCATAAGCATTCGGGATTATTTAGTCCCTGCTCCAGGGTGCATGCCACGCTTTCATATTGCTTCTATATAACAACTCCCAGAGTGCAATACCTGTGTAGCTTCAGGAAGTGGCCAGTAAATCTTTATAAGCTGGGACTGCATATGACCGACAAGCAGGCACCATTCAATCAGCCTCCTACTTCAACGTTACCTAAAGCTACCTTCATATTGTTGTGCTTCATGCAAGTTCCACAATGCTCTTTCAAAACTGGAAAGTGCACTAAAGTGGAGCGGACAATCATCATCCTCAACAACTTACAACTCATCAGGTGAAAGCCTGCATGTGCCTGCTTCCCATTTACAGGACTCAGATGAGAAGCTTAAAACTGGTTCGGTATCTATTCCCATGCACACCCAGCAATTCAGCTCTCTATGAGAACACTGTTCTTCCTCACAGTCTCAGGTGGAATCTGCCAAGTCAGGTGACATCTGCCATTTTGTCTTCCAATGCAATTTCCAGCCTGCCAGAGATACCGAGGCCAGCAAAAAGGCAATTATATCGGGTCAAATAAAGACAACCACTTGATGATAAGTGAAAGCACCACAGCAACCTTAGCCCATGACGGACTGAAAATGTACTTGGAAATGATGCTCAGCTTCTGAACTGTCAGTGGATGTAATATATTGCTAGCAAATGCCAAAATACTGGAGTCTTTTTAGGATTTACAGGAGATGTTTGTTTAACATGCTAGCTTTTGAAACCATAACACTTGATGAAGTAAACAGTTTAGGATTATGGTAGTAGTGTTTAAATGTATCCCATAAAGCAAAAGAACCAAGTGAGCATGTATGGCAAGACAAGAGCAAACACAAAGGTTTCAGGAAATTGGGAACGAAAAAAGGACAGGTGGGGGAAAAAAGCAATCCGGGTGTAAATAAAGAGTTTCCTGTTCGGATAAATGAGGCGAAGGAATAAAAATGAATGGAGGGTAGAAACCTCAAAAATAAAGGTGACTACGTGGGCATCAGAAGTGGAAATTTAGGGAGTCTACTTCTCGAACAAAGACAAAAAGAAGATCAACATAGAGCACGTGGGGGTAGAAGGGAGGAGACTGGAGTGAGGAAACAGAAAAAGGAGTACAAAAGGGAGTGTTGGACTTGGCCCTGTTTGCAGGGTCATCCCAGAACTTTTTGCCTTCCTCCTGTATTTTGTCTGACCTGTTGTTGGTGGTTTTATGACTCTGGGCACTTTACCACTGCTGATCAGTGCTAAAGTGCATATGCTCTCTTTGTAAATTGATGTTATGGATTAGTGATTCCATGATTGGCATATTTGATTTACTTGTCAGACCCTAGTACAGTGCACTATGTGTGCCCAGGGCCTGTAAATCAAATGCTGCTGGTGTGCTTGCAGCACTGGTTGTGCCACCCACAGAAGCAGCTTGTAAAATGTGACTCAGGCCTGCCATTGCAGAGCCTGTGTGCAGTCTGGGACTGCCATGTCGACTTGGCAAGTGCACACACTTGCCAGTCCCTAAACCTTCCCTTTTCTACATGTTAGTCACCCCTAAGGTAGGCCCAAGGTACCCCTGTGGGCAGGGTGCATTGTATGTGAAAGATAGGACATGCCCTGATGTGTGTGGCATGTCCCGTAAGTGAAATACTGCCAATTTTGTTTTTCACTATTGCAAGGCTATCTGTTCCCATAGGCCAGAATGGGAAGTTAGTTTATAACATCTTATAAACCTAACTGACCCTAGGAACAAGATAGGAAAATAAAGTTTTGAACTCAGAATGTTAAAGTGCATCTTTTAGTGAGGGGGATTTTTACATTCTGTGTTTGAAAATACCACTTTTAGAAAGTGGGTATTTTCTTGCCTAACCATCCAGTGTGCCTCTGCTAGGTTTGTGTATTGCATGTCTGGCTTTTGGATGACAGGGGGCTGGAGAGGGCTATGGCTCCAGAGGTCTGATGAGTCAGGGCTGGGCTGAATGGACCTGGATTGAATTTAGAGTAGGGGGAGGAGATTTCCTTTCACCTGCCCAGGCCTGGTCTGCCTTCAACAATGCTGTCTCCACCTCCTGCCAGGAAGCTGCACCATTGAGGACAGAACTGGTTTTGGCTGGGTACAGACACTCTCTGCCTTCAGAGAACAAAGGATTTGTGTGTATAAAAAGTGGGGCCCATACCCCAGACTTTTAGATCACTTCTGGGAAATCAAGAGGAAACCTTTGCCAAGGAGAAGAGCCGGAGAAGCTGAGGAGGAATACTGCCCCTGTGCTGTTTGCTGTCTGGGGTTGGCCTGCAGTGGCTGCTTGCTGCCAAGGAAAGGAGAAGAAGGACTTTGCTGTTTTGCTTTGTTACCTGCTTGAAGAAGAAGATCTCCAAGGGCTTGAAACTGAGCTTGCCTCCTGTTCTGAAGTCTCAGGAACACAAAGACGTCACCCTTTCTGTCTTCCTACATCTAGAACTGCTGTTTTAGCTGCTACAGAATGAAATTGCAACACCGACGCCGGCGAGCGACGCCGTAACCTGCGCGAAGCCGTGAGCGCTGCTCCGACTTACGACGTAGGCTCACCGCCAGCTGCCGTGCCACATCGACGCCAGCGAGCGACGCCGTAACCTGCCCGAAGCCGTGAGCGCTGCTCCGACTTCCGACGTGGGCCCGCCACCTGCTGCTGTGCCGCATCGACTCCGAAGCCGACTTCATCAACACGGAGCCGATCCTCTACGTGGGTGACCCCCGAATCCATCAACATCGCGCCATCGTAAGGAACAGTGGTTTTGGCACCATCATGACGTCACCTCCCCGACGCAGTAAGGAACCGCCGTCTCGCCTCCCCTGCGCTGCAGTAAGGAACAGAGGCTGCACCTCCCCTGGGGTCGTAAGGAACTGACGCCGCGCAGCGCCTACGAAGCAGCACCTCCCTGACGCCGTGAACTGTCATTGTTTCATCCTTTCCAAGGTACTGTTCTTTGTGGGTCTGCTTGACTCCGGGCCCGATGCCACACACCTCTTGGTCGGCGCCCTACTTTTGGATTTCCACCGGTCACGACGTTGTTATAACTCCAAGTGGAGTTATTTGTTGCTACCAGATTTATTTAAGTGAATAACCTATTTTTAAGGATATCTTGATAACTGTATTGTGGATTTTTGTCGTTTGGTCTTGTTTTGGTTTAGATAAAGATTATTTATTTTTCTAAACTGGTGTGGTGTCCATTTGTAGCATTTTCACGGTATTACTGTATGTGTTCACAAATGCTTTACACACTGCCTCTGAGATAAGCCTGTCTGCCCATGCCAAGCTACCAAGAGGGTGAGCAGGAGTTATTTTAGGAGTGTAACCCCATTACCCTGACTAGAAGCAAGGGCCCCTATTTGGACAAAGGTGCCTACCTCTGCCAACTAGAGACCCCCATTTCTAACATTGGTGGTCAGCGGTGAGGATCTGGACTTGCATTTGTGACTTAAATACAGTGATTGGTGTACACTAGTAGTATAGTGCAGACCCTTACGCAACCACATACTGCTTTTTCTGTTTTCTGGTGTCCTCCTGGAAGTAATTTTTGATACTAGGACTCTGGTTAGTTGTTGCAAAATGAAACTTGACTTCTGGCACATGTTCATCTACACAATGAAGGAGCTACGTGTGTTCTGCAAGGAAAGAGGGCTGCCTGTGAAGAGAAGGTCCAGGGAGGATCTAGAGGCATCCCTATTCCATTATGAGTTACCCCGCTGGGGGCCAACACTACTGGTGGAGTCTGAGTAGGAGGACTTCCCTGAAAGTGAGGGAGAAACAGAAAAAGATGGCTGGCTTCTAGTTTGTGAGCAGAGGCTGAGAGAGCTTGATGAGGAGCTTGAGAGTGCTGAGTTCAAGAGGGCCTTAACCCAAGAAGAAGAAATGTGTATAGCTCAGGAAGTGAGCTTGGCTGGGTTGGAGGTGGAGTCCAGCTCAGATGGCGGCTGCAAAATTGAGTTATCTAGTGCTGAGAGAGCAGTACACACACCCAGAGATGTGGCGCCTGACTTGAAGGAGGGGGTTAGCATACACCAGGGGGTTCAAGGATATGAGGTAGCTCCAGTGGTGTGCAATGCCCCTGAGGTGGATTGGGGAACTGGCACAGGGGTTCATAGTCCTAGTGATGGGAGGGACACTCTACTGACTCTAGATGAGAGGTGCAGGGAGAGGGGTTCCCCCATGGTAGACGTCCTGGTGTGTGAGTGTGGAGACCGCCCAGAAGAGTGTGGGTTGAGTGACGGAGTCAGTCAGTCACTGTCTTGAGTCAGGAGAGTGGTGTGGGGTACGTGTGCGAGGCACTGGATGGTAAGGCAAAGGATAGCTTGGTTAACACCTGTGTGGGGCTGTATGATTCAATTCGTGGAGAGCATATTTTAAGTCCCTGTTTTCCAGAGCTATGCCAATGCCTGGTGGAGTGTGAGTTCTGGAGGTGGACCTTTTGGTGGATTCCAGAGGGTCTGAAGAGGCATCGGGGGTAATCCTAAAGGAGTTGGCTCAGGTTTTCCTCAACCAAGTGAGGTAGGGGAGGGTGGTGGTAGCTCAGATAGGTCCCAGAGTAGTGGGAGGGGTGTAGGGTCCCATGTCCTGTCTCAAAGGGGAAGGAGTGGGAGTGGACGGTGTCCGAAGGTGCCCTAAACCCAGTCCCAAGGCCTGATTAGTTCCATGAGTGAACACCAGGAGGGGGACCTAGTCTTTACCGGGAGGCCATCCCCTGGGGGGGTCCCAAGGTGTCAGTTGAGCTGGGGGAGACTGCTGTAACCAGCATTCCACCAGCTCTGGTGTCTGGCCGTACCGCTCCAGTGGGGAGGGTGCATGAGTCCAGAGAGAGGGGTGAGATGGGGATGCAGTCCCCATTGGAAGGACCAGTGGGTCAGGGGTTGCCAGCTCTGAGGTCAGAGCACCACAGGACTGACCCTGGTGAGGCCTCTTCTGGCCTGGGAGATCTTCATGCTCTGTCAGGTGGACAGGAGGCTGGAGATCTTCGCCAAACAGACTCTGACACAACTCCAGAGGGGTGTGTTTCCCGTGGGGGGTTTGGTGTACTCCCCCAGAAGTCCTGGATTGCCAGGCACAGGTCCAGCCTAAGGGTACAGACCCTGTGTTGGAGGGCTAGGTTCAGGGTGTCCCCCCTGACCTGGAGGAGGGGGCAACTGCTAACAGTGCCCCTACCAGTTTGTCTTCTGGGGGCACTGCTCCAGGTGGGAGGGTGCAGGGCCCCAGTAAGGGGGGCTGGGAGAGGGCAGCCTCACCCCTGACCTCTGCCCAGTCTAAGGGTACATACCATAAGCTGGGATCCCAGTTGCAGGATGGAACCCCTGAACTGGTGGGCGAAATGTGCAGGACACCTGCCACAGGTGCCCTGACAATTCTGGAACGGGGTACCATTCCAGGTGGGAAGGTGCAGAGCCCTGAGGAGGAGGACCAGGTGTGGGAAAGCCCACCCCAGTCTCCTGTCCAGCTGCCGGGTACAGGCCCGGGGCTGGTGGGTCAATGTCAGGATGTCATACCTGACCTGACAGGACGGAGAGTGGACCAAGGGTGCCAGGCACCTGGGGCTACTGCCCCCGCTCTCTGATGCCACAGAGGTTGGAGAACCATGAAAGGCCTGGGGCCTGGTTCTCATCACTGATAGCTGTCAGTGGCCACTGTGGCTTGCTGTCCTGGTGGACAGAGTTGCCCCGGGGAGGGGGACAGGAGTTACACCCCGGTGGTGGACTGGGCCACACCTCTGTGTTGGCCATATGGGTGCTGTCTATCTGTTGGGACACACCTATGAGCAAGCTAAGGTTAGGTGATGCACAGATGGTTTCCACAGGTGAGGAGAAGGGTTCCCCATGGGTTAGCTTAGTGGGCCCTGAGAGTATGGACAGAGGGATCCAAATGGGTTCAGATTGGCATAGAACTGGAGTATGACCCTGCAGTTGCGGGCCAGGGTCCATGTTCTATTGCCCCAAGCAGGGAAGCCTGTCAAGGTATTGATTAGTCTACCCTGGCTTTAGGCTGGAAGGGGGTTGTGTTGGACTTGGCCCTTTTTGCAGGATCATCCCAGAACTTTTTGCCTTCCTCCTGTATTTTTTCTGACCTGTTGTTGGTGGTTTTATGACTCTGGGCACTTCATCACTGCTGATCAGTGCTAAAGTGCATATGCTCTCTTTGTAAATTGATGTTATGGATTAGTGATTCCATGATTGGCATATTTGATTTACTTGTCAGACCCTAGTACAGTGCACTATGTGTGCCCAGGGCCTGTAAATCAAATGCTGCTGGTGCGCTTGTAGCACTGGTTGTGCCACCCACAGAAGCAGCTTGTAAAATGTGACACAGGCCTGCCATTGCAGAGCCTGTGTGCAGTCTGGGACTGCCATGCCGACTTGGCAAGTGCACACACTTGCCAGTCCCTAAACCTTCCCTTTTCTACATGTTAGTCACCCCTAAGGTAAGCCCAAGGTACCCCTGTGGGCAGGGTGCATTGTTTGTGAAAGGTAGGACATGCCCTGATGTGTGTGGCATGTCCTGATAGTGAAATACTGCCAATTTAGTTTTTCACTATTGCAAGGCTATCTGTTTCCATAGGCCAGAACGGGAAGTTAGTTTATAACATCTTATAAACCTAACTGACCCTAGGAACAAGATAGGAGAATAAAGTTTGATATGCCTGAACTCAGAATGTTAAAGTGCATCTTTTAGTGAGAGTGATTTTTACATTCTGTGTTTGAAAATACCACTTTTAGAAAATGGGTATTTTCTTGCCTAACCACCGAGTGTGCCTCTGCTAGGTTTGTGTATTGCATGTCTGGCTTTTGGATGACAGGGGGCTGGAGAGGGCTGTGGCTCCGGAGGTCTGATGAGTCAGGGCTGGGCTGAACGGTCCTGGGTTGAATTTAGAGTAGGGGGAGGAGATTTCCTTTCACCTGCCCGGGCCTGGTCTGCCTTCAACAATGCTGTCTCCACCTCCTGCCAGGAAGCTGCACCATTGAGGACAGAACTGGTTTTGGCTGGGTACAAACACTCTCTGCCTTCAGAGAACAAAGGATTTGTGTGTATAAAAAGTGGGGCCCAGACCCCAGACTTTTAGATCACTTCTGGGAAATCAAGAGGAAACCTTTGACAAGGAGAAGAGCCGGAGAAGCTGAGGAGGAATACTGCCCCTGTGCTGTTTGCTGTCTGAGGTTGGCCTGCAATGGCTGCTTGCTGCCAAGGAAAGGAGAAGAAGGACTTTGCTGTTTTGCTTTGTCACCTGCTTGAAGAAGAAGATCTCCAAGGGCTTGAAACTGAGCTTGCCTCCTGTTTTGAAGTCTCAGGAACACAAAGACTTCACCCTTTCTGTCTTCCTGCATCTAGAACTGCTGTTTTAGCTGCTACAGAAGGAAATTGCAACACCGAGGCCGGCGAGCGATGCTCCGACTTGCGACGTAGGCTCACCGCCAGCTGCCGTGCCACATCAACGCCAGCGAGCGACGCCGTAACCTGCCCGAAGCCGTGAGCGCTGCTCCGCCTTGCGACGTGGGCCCGACACCTGCTGCTGTGCCGCATCGACTCCGAAGCCGACTTCATCTACGCGGAGCCTATCCTCGACATGGGTGACCCCTGACTCCATCGCCATTGCGCCATCGTAAGGAACAGTGGTTTCGGTGCCATCGTGACGTCACCTCCCCGACGCAGCAAGGAACCATCGTCTCGCCTCCCCTGCGCTGCAGTAAGGAACTGAGGCTGCACCTCCCCTGGGGTCGTAAGGAACCGACGCTGCGCAGCGCCTACGAAGCCGCATCTCCCCGACGCTGTGAACTGTCGTTGTTTCATCCTTTCCAAGGTACTGTTCTTTGTGGGTCTGCTTGACTCCGGGCCCGACGCCGTGCACCTCGCGGTCGGCGCCGTACTTTGGGATTTCCACCGGTCACGACGTCGTTATAACTCCACGTGGAGTTATTTGTTGCTACAAGATTTATTTAAGTGAATAACCTATTTTTAAGGATATCTTGATAACTGTATTGTGGATTTTTGTCGTTTGGTCTTGTTTTGGTTTAGATAAAGATTATTTATTTTTCTACACTGGTGTGGTGTCCATTTGTAGTATTTTCACTGTATTACTGTATGTGTTCATAAATGCTTTACACACTGCCTCTGAGATAAGCCTGTCTGCTCGTGCCAAGCTACCAAGGGGGTGAGCAGGGGTTATTTTAGGAGTGTATCCCCCTTACCCTGACTAGAAGCCAGGGCCCCTATTTGGACAAACGTACCTACCTCTGCCAACTAGATACCCCCATTTCTAACAGGGAGGAAAAATCGATCTTCCAGAATCTTTTGTCAAGGAAAGGAAGAATAAAAAGCAGAGGGCAACAGTGCAGTGGGTGAGAGAAAAGGTAGGAGAGTAGATTTATGTGAGCATTTAAGAAAAACAAACTTGTAGAATGTAGTGCCAAGATACAGGCATTTCATATATTAGATTCTATTAATTATCAAATTTAAGTGGGATCTTCAAAAAGCAAATCATGTTTGTTGGTTATTTCAGAGGGGATGGGGTAACCATAATTTGCAACATGCCAATCATAAAACAATCTTTTTATCATAATTTCCTCCATTTTCCAATCGTAAAACATGGGACTTTCCATGAGGCAAAATTATTTTTTCAATTGTTGTTAGTTTGTTTGCAATACAAGTGCTAGTTCACTTTCCACTATTTATAGAATCGTTCTTCGTGAGCTAGTTTTTAAAAAAATCCAAATAAGCCATGTAAAATAATTTAGAGTAGAAGAATAAAAAATCTGGCTTATGTTAAGCAATGACTTCTTGACAAATTTTTTACTTGGAACGTGACTCGTCATCAGCGACGTTTATTGACTTATTTTAGGCTGAATCTATTTCCGCGTTTAGTCTTTTTAAATCATGGTTGTTTCAAGGATTCGGAATTGCCCCTATGTGACTGTGCCAATGTCTCGGTCAATGACACCTTACAAACTGTTTTGATTTGCTCTAAATATAATACTCCACGATATAAGTTTTTGCGACCAATTTTAAAATTAATGAATTTCACTCAAGTTAGGCCAGTCTTACTGTATTTACAGTTTTTAAATTCACCCACAGTTTTTTTCTTTCTTGTATGTTTTCTCTCGGGGTTTTAAAGCAAGTGTGATTATGTGGGCGTTAATTTCTGTTTTTTAAAAAGTTTTTAACTGGATTGTCTTTTATGATTTTATTCTTAAAATCAAATAAAGATTATTAATTTGAATTTGAATTTCACTTCCTGACTCATTTGCTCATTCAGCTTGGTCTAAAAACCTTTGTGTAATATCAAGTACAACAATAATTGCATTCTTCATTTAATATTACACATGAAGCAAATGGTGCAAATGGTTTTAAACAGAATTTCCAGCATAGTAGAATTTCTGTAATAAAATCCTTAGTGTCGTGTTATAAAGTGAATGTACAGGCCCGGTTTGCGCTGGCGGATATAGTTTTTGGGTGTGCTTAGTGTAGACGAAATTGCTGCTTTCTAATAGATGAAAATAATACACTTTCTCAAGGGCATCAGTGAAAGAAGTAGCAAATATTTAAATATAGGCAGCCCCTTTGTGGGGAATAGGGAACTGTCTACCTCCTGTTTTTTTACAGCTCCTTCTAATGTGCAGGAATAGATACTCTATGAATTCTGATCACACTAAAACGTGCTGCCTCTAGAAAACTTTAAATATCTGAAATTCATGCCCCACCGTTTATATTATTTCAAATAATTTTTTAATTAGACCCAGAATGTAATGCTAGTCAATGTACACATTAACCTCATTTTTTAACTGTAGACAATAGACCGTGCTATGGATATGGGGCACTGTAGGCCAGTGCAAACACACTTAAGTTTGTGTTGAGGTGCACCGTAACAATACAAATGCACGGTTCCTGGCAACGGCACAAACCTGTGTCTGCACCGGGAACAATGCAATAGTGAAATACGGACAGGCTCTTGGACGCCACTGGCCTGACTTTCACTTTGCAGGCGCCAACCAAGCCTGAATTTGTAAGATGGGTAGAGAGTGACTCCTCCTCCTGCAGGGGCATGTGTAGGAGATCCACAGGATACCATTTCCTTCATTTCAAGGGGCGCCTGTAGCAGGGTGGGGACATTTACTGTGATCTCCCATCAGATACTTTGCCTGCGCACTACTGTGTAATACAATGTGAGTGCAGGCAAAGGGATTACTCACTTGCATAGGACCATGCCTTTGAGATTGCATCAGGGCACATGTACAACCTACGGTACAGAAGCAGCAGTGCAAGCATCAGCAGCCTCTTCTTCAATACCAAAGTACCAAGAGGTTGCAGAAAACGGGAGCATATACCTGTTACGCCTCTGGGGCACTTAGGGGCCAGATGTATGAAGCATTTTACCAGTCGCAAACAGCCCATCGGCAGAGACGTTTTAAGGCATGGGCAAAGTGGGCTCTGGCCCAGGGCCCCAGCCTTTCAGGGGACCCCCTGATAGAGCCAACTCTTTTCAGAAGAGAGTCTTGCCCTGATGACCTTGAATAATTCTTAAACAGATTGTTTTAAATACTGTCTTCTTTTAATGTATTTGTAGTGTGGTTGATGTGTGAGAGTCTATTACAGTCATTTTGCAGAGAAATGTGTTTGTTTCATGCAACATGCATAAAACGTTTATTTTAGGCGACAACCGGACCTCACAGATGAGAAATGGGAGGTTGTCACAGACATTATTCACAGTAATATTAGTGAGCCGCTGCTCTTGTACAATTTAAAAACACATGCCGCTATCCCTGAATATTAGACACAAACACATTTTGAATTTGTACCAGTGTGGCTGTGCACTGTCAGTGACCTGGCTAAAGAGTAACTTGTTACCGAATCACATTTTGCTTTTGCGATTCGATGTTAGGAAGGGGCGTGTTTAGGGTGTCCCTTCCTAATACCGAATAGCACTGGTATGTAGGAGTGTTTTGCGACCGGGAATGCAGTAGATTTCATAAATGTTTATATCAATGTATCTTTTTCTGTTTATACATTTTTTAATTGTGTTATCACTTTTGTAATGTGCATTTTTACTCTATATGGCAAACATACTAATGTTTGTAGTTTATACTTTTCTATGTGGTACTATTCTGTATATGATTTTGGTTTATGTTTTTTGTGACCCTCGTTTTTTTTGTTAGTTGTTTGTTTGGTTCATCATCATCATCAAATAACTTTATTCGGCTATTTGCACTAAACCATCAAAGTATACAAAAGATAAAACATGTCTATTTACAATTTAAAAAGAATGTAAAAACAAATCCATATCCAGTTGCTATTAAAAGAGGGACATAAAAATGACCAGCCAAGCATGCATCGAAATTCATTGAATAACAGCTGTAAGGCATGCTTCCTACTATAAACCATACAGCGTGCAAAACCCAAAAAATAAAAGGGAACAATCCTGCAATCCGCAATACATAAAGTGCATATTTAACATGACAACAGATTATATTACGGTGCAATCTGTGATAAAAGCTTCTGTCGGATTGTCCAGAAGGCAAATAAAAAACGGCTAACAGCAAAAACTATCGGCTCAGATACATTCGCTTTTAAGATTCTATACGCAATCTGATGCTGCCTAACTCCTAAGTTGAGGCAGATTGGTCTTATCCACCTCCTGCGTGACAGATGGTATCTAGGACAAAAAATAAAACATGTTCTTCAGTTTCCTTGACATTAGTGCAGGCAGGACATGTATCTAGTAGTAAGCCAACCTCCTCCTTTCTAGGAAATTTTAGGAGCAAATTGCCATATCTGAATCTAACATATAAGCTTTTTGTGAGGGGGGGGCAAAATTTGGTCCAAAAAAGGTTCAAATTGCGGACATGTTTTTATTGCTAAAAATTTGGATGATAACTGACCACTAGACAAATTATTAGTGTAGTGATCTCCCACCACCTCCCAGTATCTGACTTTTAATCTCAATAGATCCTCTCTTGTAGCCCTATCTGGATGTTCCCACAAATCCATCATGTTCATTTGCTTGCGCCACTCTGCGATGTGCTTAAACCATGGTAGTTTTGATGCACCATTGATCTTCATGACCTCCCATAGAGAGTCTCGATAATCGGTAAGTTGGGGGATTATCCATAGGCGCAACCAATAGGTTAGGGGTTTCAGAGCAGCCAAATCACCAATTCTCTTCAACCCGAGGTAAAAAAAAAAGGGGAATTAGAGGAGTTGTGATAGGTGCCGAAACAAGGGACCTAACGAAGATGTTTTCACAAGTCATTACCTTGTTAACAGTAGTGTAGCCCCAGATCTCAGCTCCGTACAGGGCTCCACTTTGGGCTTTTGCACAATAAATTTCCAGAGCTGGGGAGAGGGGTTGGGTATAAGATTGTTTATGAAATCTTAGTATGGATTTGGATCTTTGGCATAGAATTAGATAACTCTTGTTTAACTGATATTCCCATTTAAGTAACTCATTCAGTCCTAAGCCTAGGTAGTCAACATTTTTTACCTGTTCAAGGGGTTCATGTGTAATCTTAATCTCCCGTAGACCACCCCGTGCTTTTCCAAACACCATGTATTTAGTTTTAGAGGTGTTAAGTTCTAATCTCCTGTCCCTACAAAATTCTAGGAATCCGTCCAAAAGTATTTGCAGGCCCATGGGTGTTTTAGATATTAGTAGGGAGTCATCTGCAAAGAGCAGGATAGGGACTTTCTCACCATTCAGGGAGGGTGCATCATTCCTACAAGCCATTAAGCGACTCGCCACATCATTTATAAACAGGGAAAACAGCATGGGGGCGAGAACACACCCCTGTCGCACCCCTCGCTGTATCGGTATCTTCTCTGATAGTTCGCCATTCTTCCCCCACCTAACCTGGGCATAATTATCCATATGGAGGCGGGCTATCACTGGTACCAAATCCGCAGGAGCACCTAGGTCGAGCATGATCTTCCAGAGCAAGTTGCATGGTACTAAATCAAACGCTGCTCGCAGATCCACAAATGCTACATAAAACTTCTGTTTCCTAAGTAGCACATATTTCCAGGTTAATAAAGTGAATCTGAAGGCTTGGTCACACGTGCTTACTTTGGATCGAAAGCCCGCCTGGTAAGTAAACAATATCATGTGGTCATCTATCCAGCATTGTAGTTTATCTAAGACTTGCCTAGAAAAAATCTTTTGTAGGTTGTCTATCAAGCTGATGGGTCTGTAATTGGAGGGGATAGCAGCATCACCCTTTTTATAGATGGTAATTATCTCCGCTCCCCTCCAGGTTTCTGGGATGTCCCACCAGCCGCAATACAATTAGACAAGAGATTTATATACAGGGCCCATATCATTGGTTCTGATTTATATAAATCGCCCGGGATCGAATCAGGCCCAGGGGCTTTGCCTGCCTTTAATCTGCTAATCGCTGACAAAGTGTCCTCTAGGGTAAAAGCCAGTGCTGGATTGTTTGCATTCGCCACGAGGGAGATGGTAGCTGGGTTGGATTCAGCCCTGTTGGTGTCTGAATTGCCCTGACCCTCTAATCTGGAGTAGAGTTTGGAGAAATGGTCCACCCAAGCCTCCGGCTGGATATGATAGCTAAGAGTGGGAACATTCACCGTGCTCCCCTTTGAAACAATATGCCAAAAAAGGCGCCTATCCCTGCTTTGAGCAGCTAGGACCAGATCTTGCCAGTTTTTGTCAGCAGCGTCTCGCTTGGCTTTGTTTATCGCTACTTTTTAGCTGTTGCGGGCCAAAATTACTTTGGTTCTAGAGCGTTCTCTAACTGCTAATTGCAGAGCCTTCTTGGCTCTCTTGCATTCGTTGTTGAACCACTTATTTTCCCCAGCACAAGGGGGCCTTCTGCCAGAGATATTTCTAGTAAAAACAGTTTGTAGGACTTCAAAAAATTGTGATGCACCGTCACTATATGCGTTAATTCTGGTTGTTGTGTGTTTCCTGCGCCACTGCACAAGTTAGTTAAAAACAAAACGAAGAGCTTATATATTCTGGTATATAAGTCCTGGTCAGTTTGGACTTTTGGCCAAGTAACTCTTCTACGATTATTAGTTACGTGCGGCTCTTCATTTTTAGAAATGTGACTAGAGGAATTCCTATTGAGGTCCGTACCCCTCATTTTTAATAGTAAAGGATTATGATCGCTGTCATCCCGTTATTCAATGCTCATATCTTCTACCAGAGACCAAACCCTTACATCTACGAATATATAGTCGATAATACTAGTATAGGCACCCCTTTTGAAGGTAGCCTTCCTCCCTAAATCAGATCCTGTTGTCCCATTACAGGCCATCAAGCTTCTTCCTGTGATTAAAGAAGCAATCTGCAAGGAGACATTTGTTAGGCGTTGGCCTTGTTCGCCAGCAACCAGATTAGGGACACCCCAAATCTCATCCTCTTCCTCGAGCAGAGCACTCAGTAGGATAGACGGTTCAAATGCAGCATTGAAATCCCCCGCAACTATGATTTTGGAGTTAGTTTGGTATACTCCAACTAAATCATCTAGCAGCGAGAGTACAGGAGATTTGCTGCTAGATGGTTCTGACCTGGCATAAACATTAAACACGGTCAAGATTAAGCCGGTCAGAAAAACAAGCTGGATCCCCATAATATCTTGGGAATTAATTGGTAAATGCTTATACTTACAAGCTAAGGAATTTTTTACAAGAATTAGCTGCCCATCACTAGCCCTACCCGTTGACTTGGGCGGGTTAGCTTCCACACTATAAGTGGTATATCCATTTATGTGTACCCTATCTACAGCCCAGGTCTCTTGAAAGACACAGATATCATTTTTCCCTCTTGGGGGCATTGAACCCGTTCTGCCCAGCTGTGGTAGATGGAATCCCTGCAGGGCGGATACCATGTTGACTCGTACTTCGGTATTGGTTTGACAGCATATACACCAGCATGAGTAGTTACTGCCCGGGGATTGCCATTATACGGGATACACGGGCTCATGACTGCCTCAACAGGTGGTGGGAGCTGGTAGCGGACTCTGGGCACCCCATTACTGTTAAGTGCCCCTTGTATGTTTCTGCCGCCAGAGCCCCCCCACCCCGTGTGTCTCACACTGAGTATATTGGCTCGCACTATGATTACATCCAGCCTCCTGTCTCCCCTCTCTATCATCTAGGACACACATTGGTGTCCATTTTGACCGCCGGACTCCGTTGCAGGCAACCCTAGTCAGCATCTTGGGTGAGCTGTGTTCTAGCACATCTGTTTTTATTAAATTAATTTCAGACCTTGATTGTCCTTCTATTTTAATGTCATGATCATGTGTTTACTATGTATAGCTGGGATTTCCAACATACGATTGTCGCAAATGTTTTTCGTATTTTTTTCCCCTTTTTTTAACACACCACAAGCACGGTGTAGAGCATGGGTGTGTATGCACTAAATACACCCACACCTTGTCTGAGTACATCTAATGTGATGCTGAGTAAATAATTTTAAATATGTATTTTTTGTCCCCACATCTAGGGCACCTACTTGATTACATGGTATGTAGGTTTTTCACTTATCATGTCGTGTAGATAGTTATCTTTGGTCCTGATGAAATGCCTTGATCCTTCTGACGCAAAGAGCATGAAACATGTTGACCAGTAGAGAGTAGAGCATATATAGCTAGAAATCCTTCAGCTAGTTCATTGCCACTCTCCCTGTTTTTACTCAGGCAGTTTACCTCCCAGAATAAAACAATACTAGGACTAACTGACCTGTTTTAATTCACGCACAGCACATCTACACACACACTAGGCCCCTCACCCCCACTGCACCCAACGGCAGGAACAAAAGATCCCCGCCAAAGAGCCCCGTACTGGGTGCCCGTCAGGTATTGCACCACCGACCGGACGAGGGGCAGGCTCATATGATGAAGCATGACACCTAGCTTGCTAGGTGTGTGAGAGCCCTAGTTCCGACAAGGGAATTCCCCCCTTGTTTTCTACTTCAGGTGAGACAACTAATCCTACACTCCCACATTCTTTTACTCAGACCCTCTTTGCTTACTGTCTCTGTGGGGCATGTATGCTGGACCTCGTTAAACTTGCCCCCTTGTCCCTTTTGTTTGGTATACCCTATCTACAGCCCAGGTCTCTTGAAAGACACAGATATCATTTTTCCCTATATAGGAAAACCAAGCTGGGTCTTGGAGTTTAGAGTGTTTACCCGCCAGGTTCCACGATATTATTGATAAACAGTTATTTACCTCTTTTGTGTTTGCGGGTACACATCCATGGATATCTATACAATTAGAGGAATCATTAACACTGGTTGGGTCGATCGGGCGTGATCTTACGTGATGTTGCGACGAGGACGTAATCTTAGCTATACTATGAGTATTATTGATTAACTCGTCAATATTTGTATTCAAGTGTAGGTTACTTATAACTGGTTCAACAATGTGGCTGCTACCCTGGAGTCCATGGGTTAGTTCGTTATCAATATTCAAGTGGGCTGCAATAGGTGCTTTGGGATCGGTGTTACTAGTGTGCCTTTGCCCCATATAAAAGCTGCCAGTAGTACATTTCTCGGGCCATACCTTTACAATTAACATATGAGAGGGTGTGGGATCGCAGATCTCCTGGGCTTCCAGGCTGTCCTTCAGTATTGTTACTGCCGCATTATCCCTTACAGTACTTATATCCATAACTGCTCCTCCATCCAACAAGGGTAACAAGGGTAGTCAATCATTGTCATCAATGGGGTTGAAAACTTCAAAGTGATTATCCACAGGGATGGCATATCTATGCTGTCGCCGCCCTCCCCTAAGACATCCCCTTGTGTATATGGTATAAGACCAGGTGGTTTATAGAAGTAACCAAGAGATAGGATACTGATCCCTGTTTTCTCTACGAACCAGTTACCCGCCCTCTTGAGTATTGCTTGGACCAGATCTGGTGACCCAAATGATAACACTACACAGTCGCCTTCTAGAGATTTTTTTGAGCTCCCCAGCCAACTGACCCGTCTCGCCATTTTAAACTCTGTGAAAAGGGGAGTTGATAGACCTGTCCTTACACTTATCTGATGTAGTGATTTGTTTCTGAGATTGCTCCATGACTCCAAGTGGCAATGTAGGGACATTAGCCAACACTATGGTGTAAGGTGTTGCTTCTGGGGGTAAGTGTAGTGTATTAGCAACTGTCATTACCCTCGCTGGCTTTTCGTGTTGGCCTTGACTACTTTGCGACGTGTTGCTACCCTACGTGCACTGTTAGGCCTGTTTGGGGGTGGGGCTTTTTGAATATTCAACAGCCGTTCTTGGATATTAGTTGGAATGTGTACCGTATCCTTTGGCCTCCCTATGGGCACCCTAGTACAGTTCTTGGAGTAAGAATCCAATGGGGCAGTGAGGGGTGCTAACACTTGACCAGAGACAGGAATACTAGGCGGGTCATTTAGGCAGCCACTAAGCCCTGTGGGCTGGGCGATCGCAGCGCTGCAATGGCACGTGGCTACCTGGTGCTGCTGGGAGAGCTGGGTTTGTTTGGTTCATTGTGGTCAAGATTTCTAAGCTGATATTTATGTGGATACTTTTCTTGTTCTGAGCACAAATATTTTGGTTTTTGGATCTGTCTTCACTAGTTTTTTTATGATTAAACGTCATGTATAAAGTACATCTCCGTTAGTTACATCAATTAGGTACAATCCTTCAACTTACTATTTCAAATTACATCAATGCAGTTTCATAATACCATTATGTTATAGTTAATAACATTTCCTTTTATATTCGTTGGTGTTTCCATCCTAGAGCAGGAGTATCTCCCAGTCTCCTGTATATTAAGAGATCTCCTTATTATAACATTTACAACCATCTAAAACATAGAAAAGTAACTTACTAAAATTCGGTGTGAGGTTAGTGACTCTACAATCAATCATGACTTATTATATAGTAGCACTTATTGTGTCAGGAACACCTGTCATGAGTGCTGTGTGAGGTCCATTTAGGGGGTATTTCCACACTTCTGTTTTGGTAAGCAAACTGATAGGAAGGGAAGTAGTGGTGTATTCTACTGGTGTAGTGGGCAATGACCTTTCTTTATGTGAGTGGTATTTCTCACTCACATCGTCAAGCCTGGCTGGTGTAGAGCACTACCCAGCCTTGTTAGTGTGGTGATCTAGTATACTATTGGGAGTCATGTTGGGGTTGTCAATCAATTTAGTCTCTATGGCAGTGAGATATGTTCTCCAATCTGGAGAATTATTTATGTTTGGGTGGACCAGTCAGGAATCCCTGGTTATCTGTAGTTCAGCTATTAGCAGCTTGCACAGATCATTAAGCCAGAGTGAGATTGAGGGGGATAGACGTGCCTTCCAGCACATGGCCAGTCTGCATTTAGCAACTACCAAGGCTAGATCTAGAAATGTATTCAATGATTTTCGTTTGGATGACTGTTTGGTGATTCCTAATAGAAAATGTTGCCCAACCACTAGTCACGTCTCTATAGTAGGTTGCCTCCCAGACCATCGATTGGTATGAATTATTACCCAAGGATCTGAAACATCATCCTTAGTGTGTTTCTCTCGTTAACCTCGTTATACTTTCAAAAAGGTTTTTGGTCAGTGAAGATATCTTTCAAAAATCCCCACTTCCAGATTGTTGATTTACAGACCTGCACAATTATTGAGCCATGCTTACACTAGGACTTCTTTCATTTCTTTATATTCCCAAAAAAAAATTCAATTTGTGAAATGGCAAAGACAAACATTTATATATACAAACAAATCGTTGTGTTGAAATTTAGTTTAGACATGTGAACACGTGACAAACTCACAAAGGAAGTGAAACAAATCAACCACAATTTGTTATGACAAAATACATGAACTTAAATTACATATACGCTAGTGACTAGCATCTTATGGTGTAGAAACATCATTTATATAACACATCTATGACTTATATCATTGTTACTTCATGATAGCACAAGGTACAAACATTGCTTTAACAAACGTTACTTTAAAAACAGTATCATGTGTCCTTTTTATTATGTATTGGGACATAGTAGTGTTATGTCCTCTAATGCTTTCAAGTGATAGTGTTATTTAGCGGTCCTGGTACGGTCAGAGATATTGATCAAAAGTTTTAAGTAGCGCCCTTCTTTGCGCTTACTGCTCAGTGCCTTATATGCACTTTTTAGTGGTTCAACTAGTCTCTTGACCTAAGGATGGTATATGCCTAGTAGCGTCATGCAAATGGCTTCTGTCAGTATATCAGCTATGACCAATATGTAGTTATTTTCAGACATGACCATACCATGTGTGTGAATGTGGTCGTGGGGGTGTCGCATCGCAGGCAGTTGTCTGTGGCGCCTGGGTACATCTGAGCTATCCCATGCTGGTTTAAATATGTATGATGAAGGTAGTTAAACTGTGTGTTTTTAAGCCTTGCATTTATTGAGATGATGTTCGGGACTCCCAGACATTGTTCCCATTGCTTGTCTGTCAGTGTAATTTCTAACTCTGCGTCCCAGTAAGCCCATAGTGTCGTTAATGAGGGAGTCTCATTTTGGCGTATTGAGGTATAAAGCACTGTGATGGCACAGCGGGTAGTACTGTGTGTAAAGAGCGTTTGGAGGAGACTAAAGACTCCTGGTACCTCATGTGTCTTTCTCCAAACTTTCTGCAGTTGGTTCGCCAATGAGGCATATAATAGGAATGAGTCCAGAGGTATCCCTTAGTCGTCCATTAGAGCATTAAATGTGCAAAACATTTTGTCTATAAACATGTTACCCCATGTTGTGTCCTGCATTGCTCCAATTTGTCGCTTCTGTTTTGTGATGTTGTGTCGTGCTTCCCATTGTCACCCAAAGGGGTAGTGCTGGAGCATAAGGAGTAAGGGGGCTTTTCTTGTGTAAATAGTGATGCCAGCAATAGCGTGCAGTAGTCATCAGGCGGTTGCCTTGCTTCTGTGGTGCCAGGGGTTTTGTACACATTAACCACTTCAAAATTGGCATTGAGTGTGTCGGGGTTGCCTAATTACCCAGTTCTGAGTGATTTTGATCAGCTATCCATCGCATAGGCCATTGCAATTGGACAGCTGCATAGTAATGCTCGTAGTTTGGAGCTCCTAGACCCCCCTCCGATAATGGTGCAAATAGTTTTTTGAGCAAGACCCGTTTCCTATTCTTTACCCAGATCAGGGCCACCTGTATCGACCTAAAATCCCTAAATATTCTCTGTGGTATTTGTAGGGGAATGGCTGCAAAAAAGTACAGTAGTCTTGGTAGTAATAGCATTTTAGAAATGGCAATGGGGCCCAACAGTGAAATTGGTAATTCTGCCCAAAAGGGTAGGAAAGATCTAGCACTGGTCAGTACCTTACTCAGGTTCTCATCTAAGAGATCCGTAGATGTGTGGTATACTTGCACCCCCAAATATTTTAATGAGTCACAAGACCAGAGAAGTGGTGTGGCTGGGTTTGCCACTCTTTGCTCAGGAGTTAAGTATGTCATTGGGAATAACAACAATTTGTCCTAATTGACCTGTTGTCCTGATGCCCCTCTGAATTGCTCTAGTAGTCTCATCAGATCCGGAAGGTCAGCTTCATTACCGCGCAAGAACACCAACACATCATCTGCATACTATGATATCACATGCCATCTGTCCTATGCCCACATTCCCCAGTCTAGTGCTCGTCGGTGCATCATGCATGCAAGTGGTTCCATTGCTAGTGCAAATATGATTGGTGAGAGGGGGCAACCTTGACGGGTGCCTCGTTCAATTCTAAATGATTCCGATATAACGGAACCAGTTTGTACCCTCGCTGTTGGTGAACTATATGATAGGGTTATTCGTCTCAGAAAGTGGGGCTTCACCCCATAGCTTATGAGTACCTCTTTCAGGTAGTGCCAGCTCAGGTTGTTGAAGGCCTTCTCTATATCTAGAGATGCCACCCAGCAATGTGTCTCAGTAGGTTTTGCCCAATCAATCAACATGAACAGCCTACGTAGATTTAAGAAGGTATTCCTATTTGGTATAAAACCATTCTGGTCTGGGTCTTCTAATATTTGCACCATGTCTATTAATCTGTTCGTGAGTATTTTTTCTAGTATCTTATAGTCAGCATTTAGTAGGGATAAGGGTTGGTACAATCCCAGGAGTAACAGGTCTTTGCCCGGTTTAGGGAGTACTACCCATATCGCTTCTTGAAGGGAAGTGGGTAGCGTGCGTGTATTATATGCCTCCATGTATATTCGCAGTAAGCGCTGTGCCATTCAGGTTCGGTAAGTCGCATAGAATTCCAAAGGCCAGCCATCTGCTCCTGGCGTTTTTCCTTTTGCCATTTGCTAGATGGCATTCTCTATTTTGTCTACCGTGATGGGAGACTCTAGCTCAGTGAGCATTGCTGGTGGAACCTGAAGGAGCGCCACATCTTCTAAGAAGGATTGTAGTTCTGTTGAGTCGTTGGCATGTAGAGCACTATATAAGGTGGCATAATATGTGTAAAAGGTGTTGTTTATATCAAGTTCCATGTTGACTACATGTCCCCTGCTGTCTTTGATAGATAGTATTGGGTTCCTGGGTGTGTCTGTGTGCAGCAGCCAGGCCAGTATCCTACCAGTTTTATCTCTTTCCGCGTGCCATCTGGCCATGTGTTCTCTGTAGTGTATGGCTCCCAGGAGGTCTAGTGTTTCTTTGAAATTTAATTTGGCCTCTGTCAGTTGTGCTGCCTTTGTTGAAGTGTCAGGGATCTCTCGTTCTATGCAATTTATCTCTAGTTCCAATTGTGTTTGTTCTTTACGGAGGGTTATTTTAGTACCATAGACCATCTTGAGCATATGGCCTTGCAATACCACCTTAAATGCGTCCCATTCAGTCCCTAAGTATGATGCAGTTCCTTCGTTGTCTTGAAAGTAAGTGTCTATGCATGTAGAGAGAGAAGTAACGTTGTATTCTTGAGCGCCTCTGTAGCAATCGCCATGTGGGAATTCTGGGCCTACTTGCTCCCCATGACAGTCTTAGCTGTAATGGACTATGGTCTGACAGCGTGCGCCCCAGATACTCTGCTTGGGACACACTAGTAAGTGCTTTTTGTGCGCCATATACCATATCTATGTGGGTGTGTAGGTCATGTCATCCGGAATAATAGGAGTATTCCCTAGCATTTGGATACAGTTCCCTCCAGACCTCTCGTACCTGTAAATTCGTAGCCCATTGTTGTAGACCATGAGCCAGCGTGACCGATTGTGCGCCCGCAATGGAGGACGTGAACAATCTTTGTCAAGATCGTGTGTGCAATTCAAATCTACTCCCCAGAAAGCGGGGACCGTTGCGTCATGTAGTAGAGTGGGTGTGAGAGTATGTAAAAAAGCAGTCTGATTGGTGAAGTAAAGTCATATCAATGATCTCAGGAGATCATCTAATTTACCCCCCACCACTACATAGCGGCCCTCTGTGTCAAGTACTGGATCTCTAGGGGGGTCCCAGGGTCAAACCAAATCAATACCCTCCTGGCCTAACTAGAGTATGTAGTTCCAATAAGAGTACCTCTCCAGCACTTACACATAGCTACCGGTGTTTGTGCTGTGAGATGAGTTTCCTGTATCAGGGCTATATTTATCTTGAGTCTCCGAAGGTATTTGTATATTCTGAGGGTCATATTATCAACGATCTGCGATAATTATCGCAAAGCGCGCTTAGCGCTGTTTTTTTTATCGCCGGCTATCGCTGGATTTCCTCGCCGTGATAGCGCGGTATTATCAACGCGTATCGCAAAGGCGATAGGAAATCCAGCGATAGCGTGTAAAACCAGCAATAGCGTGAGAATTCCAGCGCTAAATTAACAGCGCTAATGAACAGCTTGCTAATAGGCAAGTGCATACTCATCCCAACAATCCACCCCCCATTGACAAGATGGTTAAGGCAAGTTTTTTTCAGGCGTTGAATTCCAGCAATAAGCGCGGTTAGCGCGACTTTTCTTATCACTTCGCGGGCATTGATAATAGGGGGAAGTTGTGTTTGCGACTGTTTCAATAGAGTTTTAGTCAGGAACGCCTACTTTGCATGTCATTAGCGATATATATCGCTGACATGCTTAGAGGTAAAAACGGCCGCTATCGCTAAAAACTCACGCTAAGGCCCGTTAGCTGCAGTTGTTAATAGTGTGATAAAAATATCGCCACATTAGCGGCAGAAAAGTGCCGCTAACGCGGCGATGAGGGCTTGATAATATGCCCCTATATCTGTTAGTGTACCCTGATAGACCACTGACATTCCAAGTTAACAGTAGTATTTCAGGTTTCAGGTGATAAGTCTGTGGTTGCATTGAGACATAAACAAGTGTTTGTTCCCCTGGTGGGATCCTTCTATCACTGAGTCATTATGTGTTCCCTCACGAGTTAATGGTGCATACCTTCTCCCCCTTCATGTGCGTAGATTCAACCTCTGTAAATTTAACAGACAACTTAACAGCAAGACCCAGCTCCCACTCCCGGGCCAGTTCACCAACGGGCGGCCCGCCATTAGCACTGTAATGCAATAATAACTAAAAAAAATAATGGTAAATCAGTTACAAATTGTCTTTATAGATGTGAGTGTGTTTTACTTTGTCGGCCGCCATCGACCCATGCTGTAAGATATAGTTCCCAGTTCTTAGATGAAGAGTACATTGTGGTGCCATCATCTTGCCACCAATTAATTTTAACTGCCCTACCACCCAACCCGACTCCAAACCTGCTCGGGGCTGTATCACATCAATTCATGGGCTGTTTGAGGTGTGACCACTGGTCTGTCTGCCAATGCTATGGCAAGCTGGGTGTCGGATACCATTGAGATGTCATCTTTTTGTGGTTCTGAGCCTGAGGGAGAGGAGGCAGTTACGTGTTGTTCCACCTCTTTCACCGCCTTGGCTCTCCCTTCTGCCGCCTGTTCCTTAGTGGGGCCCTGTGATTGTTTCTTGGGTCGCATCCATCGTCGCTGCTGTATCTGCCATGGTGGAGCAGAGCCAGTTCCCTCCCCCCCTCGAAGGGGCCAGACCCTTTTGTTCGAGCCAAGACCAAGCTGTTTCTGGGGTCATCCAAAACACTGTGGTGGCGTCGTATTGGACTCGTAGGGTAGCGGGAAATTGCATTGCATCTTTTATACCATGGTCCCTTAGCGATTCTTTACTACAAGGAAAGAGGACCTGCGCTTTTGAACTTCCATGGTATAATCTGGGTAAATATGCACTGGTGTATTTTCGACCATCCATGGTCCCTTTGCCCTTGATACTTGGAGGATATGATCTCTGTCTCTGTAATTGAAGAGGTGCGCCATAACCGTTGCGTGGAACGGCACCAGGGCGAGGTGTTTCTCCCGGGACTCTATGCGCTCTCTCCACTGAAAAAAAAGTTTATTGTCTGCCTTGTAGTATGGTGTTGATGAACCACCCTTCCAAGAATAGTTCCATGTTGGCCCATTCTGATCACTCTGGAACGCCCACTATATGTAAATTGTTATGTCGGGATTGTCCTTTCTGATCTTCGAGTCTATCTTTCAGATGTTGTACTTTGGCTTGTAGGGCTTGCAGCCGTCGGTCCGACTCCTTCACTGTGGTACTCAGTGTGGCTAGAGTGGATTTCGTATCTGTGACATGTTCCTTCAGTTTCTTACAATCCTCTCTAATAATGCCCACATCTATTCTAATCGTGTCCAGTTTCGGTTCCAGAGTAGACTTAATGTCAATGATTGCAGTGAGTAGCTCTTCGAACTTTTGGGAGTAGTCAGTGAGCGTACCCGTCAGTGTTTCCTCACCAGTGTCTTCCTCCTCAGGGCGTACGGTGGACTCTTGTGCCCCTCCCCTGGGGGACGTTGTCTTATTTAATTTAGGCCTCATCATGGCGGTTTGGGTGATGCAGACAATAGCTATAAGTTTCTCCCTGTGTCAATTTGTCGCAGGAGAGAGAAGTGATAGTGGAGATAAAACCGGCGCAACAGTTAATGCCATATATACTCTTGTTCCTCGTAGTGGTGATTTCATCTCAAGCGGTTCCTCCCTTCTAATGTTGAAGGAAGCATATCCACTCTTCTATGGTCTGTTATTACAGCTGGTTAGGGAAGTTTGGTTTCTGTTTCTAGGCCATATGTCCCTGGGAAGAGAGGGGGAACGGAACAGCGTTCGATAGATCGGTGGGGCGTCCCAGACTCCGGTGGTGAAAGGCATGCCCTCAGCAGCTCGCCAGTTCAACGACTCTCAGAGTGTTCTTCCAGCATGATCACTGCCTCCCCACTGGGACCAGGAACTCGCTAGACTGTATGGGGCAGCGAATACCCAGGGCTCACTCAACCACTGACCATCCGCGTCGTCTGACCGGCCTCCCGTGTTGGGCCTTTCCAAAGGTTCAGCCGGTTTATTCCCTGCCTCTCCGCCGAGGCGTCCACCAACTGTAAGTGGGGGAGGAGGGCTCCCCAGGCCCCCCCACATCACTGGTTTGGCGGGTGAAATTAGGGGCCTCCACGCTCAGAGCACTCGATTCCCAGTGTGTATAGCCACTCCATCTCAGTACAGATGTGTGGGAGGAGGGGACGGAAAGGGAGAAGAACCCCATGTCCTCCACCCCCACCCACCATCTGGCCCGCAATCTGAGCAGCAGGGCTTCACCTGTTCTGTCGGTCCGTTCCCCATAATGGTCGGTCACACCATGTCCTTCTGCGGTTTTTCTGGATTCTAGAGCGGACGGCGTCTATGGTTCCGCTGGGAATCGATCATGCCCGGGGTTCAGTCATCTCCATCCACTTACCGTTGCTCGCTCCTCCTCAGCTATTCACCCTACACCTGAGCCGTCTGGTATCCTTCACAGGGTCGGGGTGCCCAAGAGGAGCTTGGGCCCCTCCCCCTCAACACAGGAGTCGGGATCTTCCGTAGGTTGTCCACTCCGGCAATCTGTTCATGTAGTAATGCTCAGTGCTGCGCCCCCCCTCTGCAGCCCAGCAGTGCTCTGTCGCTGAGTGGGTCTGCTTTCTGCCGTCCGGGCGTTGTAGTCTTCCCAGTACTTTGCTTTTCGGATGTTCTCCACTGCCACCATTCGTCTTCGGGCCTCAGCAATGTTTCAGGCAGGGTGAGTAGGGCTTTAAATAAATCTCTGAGCTCGAGAAGCAGGATTAATGGAGGATTATTTTGGGCCTGGCGCGGAGATTTTCAAAGTGCGTTCATCCTGGCCACGCCCCCTTGGGCACAAATATTTAACCAAATATTTGCATAAAACCAGTGGAATTGTGATGCATGATGAACTTTAAATGTACAATACTGAATAACTGTTGAAGCTTTTCAAATGAAAAAAGAAAAATGCTTTATTTAAGTGTTCTGGTTTGACATTTATAGAGTGTTTAGAACAGAAGGTGTAGTCTATAACCAAATAAACACACATTTGGTGCCTCCTCTTAATACAGCACTTCTAAATAGAAAGATTGGTACGAATTTGTAGAAAGTTATTTAATTTAAAACATCATATATATAAACACCACATTTCATGAAATTCCACCTATTTGAATAAAGGGGACTGTATGACACTGTCAAAGAATGCAGAGACTGTCCAGTGTTTTGTGACAGACTGGTGGGAAATGAACCTTGAGAACTGGCTTTGTGGTAGTTAGAAATCAGATACTTTTGTCTTAATTTCTAGCAACTCCATGTGGGACTCAGATTACATATTAGAGAATTTTGGAAACTTTTACGAAGTCTCAGCAGAAATATATTTTGTATTCAACCCACTGTAACAGTCATTTTGTGGTAAACAGCATGACAAATTTTAATTAAATTTGCATGAAAAACTTCTCAAATGTTGTAAGTATCTCAAGTAGCTGCTAGATGCCCATCCACAAAGAACTTCTGTAACTCATGAGAAGTAGAAATCACTAAGTCAAAACAGGGGGCAAGACTTCAAGAACCAAGACGGCGGGCGATCCATAATGGTGCTCTGCACCAAACCCTGTAATCTGACTTAATTTACACTGCTAAGGCTGCCATCGGCCCTCCTGCTGCATTGGACATCGCTTCCCTGGTAGTGGTGGAGCCGGGTGGTTGTCTGTGGTTCCTCGGAAGGCAGCAGAGGAACGCAAGGACTGGATTCACTCCTCCTGCCCTCTGGTGTGCTGCAGCCTGGCAGTGGGGAGGGCTGCCTCCATCCCTGAGGGGTTAGCCAGGCCGGGAGATCCAGCTGCTCCAGCAGCAGTGGCGCTGGGGAGGCACTGGCGATGCCCCACTGGCCACAGTGTAGAAAAGTGTGGATCAATTCCTTACCTTCCTGTTGTGAAGTGCTCTGAAGAACTGCGGCACAGGAGCCTGTCTTGTCTCCTGTGAGAGTGTGCGGGCCATGGGCACTGGTGAGTGTGGCTGTTGTACTGCAGTGTGGGGCCCCCTACAAGGTCCTTTGTCTCTGGCAATATGCTGTTCTGTACTGGATGTGCCAGTCCTGAACCTGATGCCAGCCTTCCTGGGGGGCTCTGCAACTCAGCCCTCCTCACTCTGCAGCCTGCCTCTGGAGACTGCGCCCTTGCCCATCAGCCCTGGCTAGACAGAGCCTCACTTAGCGGCATGCCCTGGGGCCTACAGCTGTGGTGCTGCCTGCATTGGCAGATGCCGGCGCCTGCAACGTCGCCTGCTGGAGCAGACAGCATGATCCCAGCAGCATCAACAATGGTAGGGGCATGAGACGGGGACCTTTGGGGCTCATGGACGCAACCTGCAGTAGTGTTGCCCAATCCTGAAGCACCTGGATTGTGCTCCTTGACAGCCCTTGGAGTGAAGAGATGCCCTGGTCCCTAATAACAGCACCACTGAGAGGCATTGTAAGTTGGCCTGGTTTTATTCTGGTGGACCGGGATAGCCCTGCACTATCTAGTAACACTGTTAACTCTACCACCTGGTCTACATGATGCAATGTATCTCTGGGATAGTGGTTACATGCCTGTGGGACAACCCAATCCCCTGTGATCTTTGCCTCCACTGCAATTGAGTGCCTCTGTCCTGTGCACTGTGGCGCTACTACACTTGGAGGAACATTTTTAGGCATAATAAAGGGATCTGACCTCTCTGACTCTCTGCAAAATGGTCCATTGACTGCAGAGGTGAACTCTTTAGATTGCAGCTAAGCTGCCTCATGGTCTCTATCTTGCGCTCCTTGGTGGCTGTCTGGTGTACCCTGTACTGCAGCCTCCCAGTTGTCATTGCCTCTGTTAGACCTGTCATCCTTATGGTGGTCTTCCCCAAATATTTTGCCTGCTTCCTTTCGCTTTTTGCTGTATCTTTTTGTTGGCCTGAGGACTCTGAGCACTTTACCACTGCTGACCAGTCCTAAAGTGCATGTGCTTCTCCCCTAAACATGATAACATTGGTGTGCACCTGATAGGCATATTTAGTTTACCTGTAAGTACCTTGTAAAGTGGTATACCATGTATCAAGGGCCTGTAATCTAAATGCTACTATAAGGCCTGTAGCACTGCTTTTGCCACCCACACAAGCAGCCCTTC
Source organism: Calotriton arnoldi (assembly GCA_963921515.1). Taxonomy (NCBI): domain Eukaryota; kingdom Metazoa; phylum Chordata; class Amphibia; order Caudata; family Salamandridae; genus Calotriton; species Calotriton arnoldi. Next base: position 1,722,376 of record CAWUFW010003263.1, read on the forward strand.
AACCCTTTTTCAGGCCAGTCATTGCAGGGCCTGTGTGTGCAATTTACTGCCACCTTGACTTGGCATTTAAACCACTTTCCAAGCTTTAACTCCCCTTTTATTACACGTCACCCCTAAGGTAGGCCCTAAGTGACCTTAAGGGCAGGGTGATGTGTAACTAAAGGGCAGGATATGTACTTTTAGGTTTTACATGTCCTGGCAGTGACAAACAGCTAAATTAATTTTTCACTGCTGTGAGGCCTACTCCTCTCATAGGCTAGCATTGGGGATTATTTAAAACACTTTTTAAGCTGTAATTCCTAATCAGAAAGGATTAGCTACATCATGTTTAAGGCTCCCTTCTTTCCGTTTTTACTGATTTTTACAGATAAATACAGACAGAAAACATTTATTTTTTTGTCTGTATTTATTTTTAAGTGTGGATAAAAACGGAAATTGGGGTGCTTTTTGAGTAATTCTAAACACTGTTTGCCATTTCTGCCAGGCCAATAGATGAGTGGATTGATAGATAAAGGGGTTAAAAAAGAAAGGAATTTTAGTAAAGAGGCTTTAACAGCAGTAGATATGCACAAGGTTGATACTGAAATTAGCATATTTTCATATAATACACTGATTTATCTTCTGCGGGTGTTCACAGCACTGAAACCTGGCAGACATTCAAGCATGAGCGCATATTTATCGGTTAAATAAATGTGGAAATATACTAATTTCAGCTTAATTTTTCCACGAAACCCAAAATAAATATGGATAAATACAGACGGAAATGGCAAAAAAATAAATACCATAAAACCGGGAACCCTAATCATGTTTCATATCTTTGGAATGGTGGTGATAAATCCTCTTTAGTGGTAAAGTTAGATTTGAAATTACCATTTTAGACATGCCACTTTTAGAAAGTGGACATTTCTCTGCTCTTAACTTTGCTCTGTGTGCCTGCAGCCTGTCTCCAATACACGTCTGGGCTGGTTGACAGCTACACTTTGTGCATTCCCTCTAGAAAGCCACAAACACAGGAAGGCCTGAGTGTGACAGAGGACTCATCTGCATTCATTTGCATTCCGATAGCCTTTCTGAGCAGGAAGTGGGAGAATTGGTTCCCACTTACATCTGAATATGCTATGTCCTGTCCTCACACAAAGAGCTGATTACCCCCACAGATAGCCTGGTAGAAAAGGATCCTTGTACATTTCAGAGAACTCCTCTGATGTCACCCTCTACAACAAAGGCACTTTTGGTTATAGGTACCAGGGCTCCAACCCTACCAAATCAGTACACTACTGAACCTGGGAAGAACTCTGCTGGTGTAAAGACTGCTATGCTGTATGGATTGCCACACTGCCTTGCCTGACTGTTCCAAGGAACTGCTTCTCTGCTTTGTTGAGCTGCCCTACTGCCTGCTGATCTTTGCCCTGCTGAGGACTACATCTGGGCCCATCTCACTGAAACCAGAGTGACTCCTAGGGCCTGATTTCTTTCCACCGGTCCTTCTGAAGTCTTAGGGTCATTAATGACTTTGCCTTCCTATCATTGCCATGAGACTCTGGAAACAGTGAGTCTGGCAGTTGAAACCAAAAAGGACCAGCACTTCGCTCTACAAATGATAAGCACTCCATTCTTTGAGGATCCGCCCTTCACTCTAGAAATGATAAGCGTTCCATTCTGTGAGGGTCAGCACTTTGCTCTACAAACGATAAGCGTTCCATTCTGTAAAAGCCAGCGCTTCACCCTACAAAAGATCAGCGCTCTCTGCCCCACCTGTAGGCACCTCATTACCAACCTGAAGCGGAGTTACAACTCAGAGCAGTGCCTCAGGCTGCCTGCAGAGCAAACTAGTCAAATTCCTTTCAGACGTGTTGCCTGGGCAACGGGCGGTGCACCAACAGCATCAGCGCCACCTCAGCCCATCTTTGGGTAATCGAGGCAGACGTGGTGCTACTGCATCAGCCATTCACCACAATCCCTAGGTGAGGGGCCCAGTCAAGAGAAAGATCACTGGTTCTGGGTCCCTTTGTTTTCCAGTGGACCATTGAGCTTGCCCCAAACCATGAGGTGGCCACCCCGCTACTTCAGCCAGAGAAAAGGTATTGTGGTTGGGAATCGGACCTGCTGTCATATGGTCACATTATAGGCCCGGGTAGAAACACCACCATTTAACATTATCACGTTTTTAAGTTGCCTTCTTTTCTTAAACACAATGACATCTGACACTCATTTGCTTGAATGCCTGTGCAGTATAATATTCTCTAAAACAGCTTTACTTACATTTCCCCTTTAAAGGCACATTATCAAATACCTTGAACATTCTGTACAAGGGCTAAGTTCAATGTGCAAAATGTGGTTGTTTGTTATTGTCCATTCGGCAACTGAGCTATCACCATAGAATGAACAATAGCGGCCCGACTGGGACTTCGGCATGGCAACATGTGCGATGTTTATTATATAAACGACATACCTCCCTTGTTTAGTTAGAGAAGCATTTCACTGGCACTGGCAGGTCGCCCAATTGATTTCTGTTTACCTCTTGCGAGGGATGAAGCCCAGCTCTCCACCAAAATGGGCTTCCTGATGACACTTACCCACAGGTAACGGGGGAGTTAGATCATCCTATAGGGATTTGGCCGATTCCCCCACCCTGGGCACTTTAAGATAGGTTGCACTAGGTAGGAGAAAAATATAACTCTATTTATATGCTTGCGTATATTCTCTGTAAACAGCACGATGGTTGAATTATTCCTGTCCCGTCTCCCCTTACCAACTAAATAATTGAGAAAGTGCTAAATAGGCAATTGGTTGAATATATTCAGACCAATAATTGTCTGGATTCTACTCAGTTCAGTTTCCGTGCTGATCATAGCACTGAGACGGCTCTCATCTAAGCCTCTGAAGAGATTAGGAGTGCTCTGGATCAAGGAGGAAGGGCTGCCCTTATTCTGCTCGATCTATCAGCGGCCTTTGACATAGTCAATCATGGGCTGCTGATGGATCGTTTGAGCGGGATAGGGGTGTCAGGAACAGCTGGAAATTGATGAACTCTTTTCTTAATGACTGCAAACAAACAGACAACTTGGAGGATTTCTCCTCCTCTGCTTATTCTCTTCCTTGTGGGGTCCCGCAGGGATCGTCACTCAGTTTGACACTTTTCAATGTATATGTTACAATCCTGGCTGAGCTTATAAGATCATTTGATTTCTCCTTAATATCATATGCAGATGACACACAAATTGTTGTGTCGCTAGGTCCAAGGGACTCAGGAAGTGACTCCAGATTCAATGATTGCATGCAGGAAGTACGTCGGTGGATGGCCAGTAACTGCCTTCAACTGAACTCAGCTAAGACTGAGATTTTGATCTTCTGGGCTAAACCTTATTTTGGTCCCCATCTTGGTGGCCATCCGATTTTGGCACAAACCCAACTCCAGTTAGGACAGTAAAGAACGTGGAAGTAATTTTTAATGACTTACTAACATTCTCAGATCAAGGCAATGCAGTTACATCAGCAGCGTATTACACGCTCAGGCTGCTGAAAAAGATTTTGCCATTTATTCCTGGGTATTTGCAGAAACTCGCTGTTAACTTGTTGGTGATGGCAAAGATTGATTATTGCAATTGACTATATCTTAATGCTCATCAGCATGTTTTAAACAAGTTGCAAGCACTGCAAAATGCAGCAGCTCGGCTTTTGTTCAAAATTCCCAAATTCCAGTCCATCTCTGGGTTTGTGAGGAAACTAGACTGGCTGCCAGTCAGACACAGAATTACCTTCAAAGTGCTTTGTATTACTTTCAAAACACTGCATGGGCAAGGTCCAGACTTTCTTAGGAAAAGCTTCAATTCGTTTACCCCAGGCAGGTCTCTTCGATCTGCATTGGCAAAATTAGTAGTAGTGCCTAGGTTTCATCGCTTGTCCTGGGGTGGTAGAAGCTTTGTGCCGGAGTCCGCAAAAAACTGGATTATGCCTCCATTAGACATTCAAGTCTTGCCTAATGTGCTAGCCTTTCAAAAGGTTTTGAAAACTTGTTTTTTCTGTATAATAATCTATTTATTGGGTCCAATATCTGCCTGCAAACTTAGCTAGCACCAAGATGCCTTTTAGGTAATCGAGCACTTTACAAAAATAATAACATAACATAACATCTTCTTCATCACTCTTGTATTGCTGATCACACTATTCTGTTTCCTTCTATTGATTATTGCAGTGCATGTTTTGTACGCAAGAATCACAATGCTTCAATAAATATTGAAACATCATGTTGTGTATTTCTTGTGTATCTCTTTTGATATGCATGAGTTACCAAACAAAAAGGTTCTAGATCTGTTTCCACGATTTCCTTGGGGTGTCAGGGTTGTCATGTTCTGAGGTTGCATATTCCACCTGTTATCTTTCCTGTTTAGGTGTGCAGATGGTGCACTGAGAGCTAGCAGGACTAAATCCAACGTATCCTGATGGTGTGTGTGGGATCAGTCTTGCACAGTTTTGATGTTTATGTTGTCCAACAAACACACAGGGGCATATCATCAAAGAACAGAGTTAAATATCGCTGAGCGGGCTTAGCGCGGATTTGCTTAACGCCGGCTATCGCCGGATTTGATCGCCGAGATATCGCATTATTTACAACGCATATCTCCACGGCGATATTAAATCCGGCGATAGCGGCAAAATCCGCGAACATCGCTGGAAATCCAGCGCAACAACGGAAGCGATAAGGTATTCCTTGCAAATAGGGAGATGTGGATTCAGCCATAGAATCCACCTCCCATCATATGTATAGCTAAGTCTGCTTTTTTGCAGACGTTAGCTTCCGGCGATATCCGCGGTTAGCGCAGATTTTAACGTCGGTATTGGTGTCCTGGGCCAGCTTGTTGATAGGGAGAAGTGCTGTTAGCCATGATTCCCGTGTTGTGTTTGAAGGAAACGCCCACTTTGCATCTCATTAGAGATGCAAAGCGAGGCGTAGGTAAAAAGGCTGCTAACATGCACTTATGCATGTTAGCACTGCCTTGTAAATAGGGCGAAAACATTATCTCCGCTTTTTTGCTTTTAAAGCCAAAAAAGCGGAGATAAGGCCCTTGATAATATGCCCCACAGTTTTTACTGAGAAAGTATAGCCATACAACACTGCAATGTCACCATAGTCGACCTGCACACTTGCGAGCGTTTGCAAATGTTTGTACACTCCAGTCCAGAGGGACCCATGCGAAACTTTCAGCATGTGCCTCCTTGGCTACTGTTCTGACCCGACATGGCCAGTAAGTGAATATTAACATTCCCTCCTAAGATTTGGGTAATTTTCTACCCAGTCTAACGTAACTGCCAAGAACCTTAAGTTCTAAAGTGTTCCTTGAGCTCTGTGTTTACTTTTATATTTTTAGAAACATAACTTGCAAAGTACTTATTGGATTTTTGTCATTTTGGACTGCTTTTAATCAGATAAACATTCCCTATTTTTCTAAATCAGTGTGGAGCCTTTTTGTTATGTTTTCATTGTGTCACTGTGTGTGTGTTGCACAAATACATGACACAATGCCTCTTAAGTTAAGCCTGACTGCTCTGTGCCAAGCTAAAAGAGGGTAAATACAGGTTAATTTAGGGTGTGTATCTGACTTACCCTGACTAGAGTGGTGGTCCCTACTTAGAAAGGGTGCAAACCTCTGCCAAATAGAGATCCCATTTCTAACCGCCTCCATCTGCACTTACTGAGCAGCTGCCAGTCCGTCACCCTCAACCCGGCTAGAGCTCATGAGCCTGACTGTACTGGACCCGTTATTTCTGAACCTGCTCACCATCCACATCTTCTGGAATTTCACCTGCGACTGTTTGCAATGTCTCTGGGGTCTGCTCCAAATGTTGGACAGCTTGTGCTGTGTAGCACGCCACCTCCTTTAGGTGCTCACAAGCAGGCCCCTACCTAAAAGTGAATTCTGTTCCCTCACTGACTCTACTTGCCTTTCTTTTCTATCAAGTGGGCACACCAGGTGCCGGCAAGAAGACCTCCCCCTGGCGCCCCGCTGAGGTCGCTGATGGCGCAACAGCTGCACTACAAGGACTGACCAGAATGTGTTACTGAGAGTGGCCCAAATGCTTGACAGTCTAGCAGTAGACAATGCAAATGTGATGATTTTCCCCAACTCTACCTTTGCCATGAAACGTCAGAAGAGTTCCTTTCTTGCTGTCACATGCAAACTTTGAGTATCTAACATCAAATACACTCTTTTATTCACAGCAAGGTTACGGGTCGTAGCTGATTGCTCTTCTTCACTGATCCTAAAGAGGCCTGTTACTGGGCAGAACAGTGCCGGGCTGTGGGTGCTGCCTCGTCGCAGCCCCTAGCAGAATGGTCACAAATAACCTGCGGGTGCTGTCTGCACCATTGGAGCTGTTGGCCACAACAGTTGTTGCAGTCACCGCGCTCGCCCAACCTTGAGCAAGTTATACAAGAGAGGCAGCAGGCACTTCGAGACACTGGTCTGTCTTAGGACCCTGACGGTTACAGTTCCAAATCTTCTAGTGACAAGGGATCCTCGACCTCCTGCTATCCCCCACTGGGCTCCATCATACCACCCAACCTGACCCCATAAACAGCAAATGATATCCTTTAAAGTTTTCCCAGTGGTGGAACTTCTCTATGTCTAACTCTTCTTTCTGTCTGTCCTTGTTGTAATGTATACTGTTTTTACAACAGGCCCTGCACTGCTCCTCAGGAGTTGGAGTTATACATACATGCCTATCTAATTTAACACAAGTTGCTTGTGCAGGCATAGATCTTTGGGGTACTTGCTGCCATGTGCAATGGACGCTTTATTATGCTGTGTGAACATTGTTACTCACCTGCTTGCATGGCCAAAGGTGGAACCCTCTTTATCTGGCCTTATAGTATTGCATGAGCTCTGACACTATAGTACAGGCTGCGCTCTGTAGAACTAGTCTCTTGGACCAAGCCGGCTCAGGGACCCACCCCATTGATGCCTGCCATCCTGGGTTGCGGCACTTGGTGGAAGCCCCCCTTTGGCGTCCTACAAAATGTGGGACCGGTCCCTGCTAAACCTCTCTACCTGTCAATCTTTGAGTCCTGCATGCTGAGCTTGGTGTGGAGTCTGTCCGGTGCCTCTCTTCTTAGTCCAGGCCTCCAAATCTGTACTTTAAAGCTGCTTAGATGTGCTCTAGTTGCTAGCATTTGGATTTGATTGCCAATATGTTGGACACTGTGAACGCCACATAATTTGCTCAGTTTGGCTGGCGGGGAGGGGGGTCTTCACATCACAGTCCTGGCCACAGAGCAAAGTTTCCTTGCTGACTTCTTACGCTAAATCTGCCATGCCTCGAGCCTTTGCAGATCGCATTGGGGGGCCTAGGCATTCCCGAGCCACCCGGCATTGAGGGTTTTGCAATTTCATACACCCTATGTGCTGCCACCTACCCCCTCATTAGTTTGCCTTCACTGACACCAGCTGATAAAGAGTTTGATCTCCATCACAAGGCGACACACATATAATTTCTACAAGCATCCCACCTAACTAAGGCAGAGGCTGTGCATTTGCAAAAGCGCTAGAGGAGTCAGGTTTTTTCTACTAACTATTCCACATCTGCTAGTGGGGTTTTAGTCTGGATCAGACTGGGGGTCCCCTTCATTGCAGATGCCACAGACAGATCCAGAGGGGTGCTGATTAGAACACCAGGCACTCCTAACTCCGAACAGGTTGACTTCCTGAATACCCTATTTGGAATTCTGTCATGCTGGAGTGGACTTCCCTGGTTAACTGGTGGAGACTTTAATAGTACCGTTGAATTGGACCGCTTCTTTCCCCCACTCCCTCGCACTGGCCACTTCAAACACACGCACCCTATCTGGTTGGCTAAATCAATGGAGCCTCCTAGATATCTGAAAATTGCATAATGCCTTAACATGAGTTTACTCACTTTATTTACATATTCATGACCTTCATGTCTGAATCAATTGCCTGGTTTGCACACCGGATTTAGTCCCACACTTCGTTTCCATTGAATACCTTGGTATAACCCACTCATAACCCCAACACCTGAATTCATGCTGGAACCGCTGCCCTTCTCCTATCCCAATATGGTGCTTACAAGAGATGGTTCTGCAGGATCCTCCCTTTCAGGCTTCCCTCAGCAATAGCATATCAGAGTGCTTTGACAGTAATAATGACACTGCTTCATCCCGTCTGATTGAATGGGACGCATTCAAGGTGGTGACCAGGGGGCATTGTCTCGGAAGTGCCCTGAATATGCACCGCCAGCTCGATAGTGAAATCTCCAAAGTGGAGAAGGCACTGCTCAGCTATGTGATGCAGGCCCAATCTTCTGCAGAGCACAAGGAACGCCTAAACCTAGTGCGTTGTGAACATGCTGCATTATGGAAGATACTTTGCTGTCTCAATTACATGTCTCATTCTGCAAAGACACATTGTGAGGCGTAGAAATCAGGAGCGCGGCTTGCCTGGCTTGTCCGGTAATATCTGCCACAACATCCCATTTTCACCATATGAGCAGAGTCTGGGGCTCTCATTCACGTACAGAGGGATATACATGGTGCATTCTTGCAGAATTATATTTCCCTATACACGTCGGCATCCACTACATCAGTGGTAGAGTTCAAGTCCTTCTTAACTAATGCGCCTCTTCCCCAAGCGCTACCTGATCAGAGGGAGGAACTTAACAGCAACATCTTACTATTCAAGATCAATGAGGGTATACGTGAGTTTACATCTGGCAAGACTTCAGGCCCTTATAGGCTACCACCTGAATTCTTTAAAATATACCCTTCTCTTCTCACCCCTTGCCTGAAGGTGCTCTATGATGAGTACAGGACAACTGCTTGTCTTCCACTATTGCTTTGCAAGGCTCTTCTTATCTCTATACCTACACCTGGCAGAGAGTGCTGGAGTCTCCACCACTCGACCACTTGCATCCTCATTGCAGATTACAAAATACTCGCTAAGATGCTGGTCGATCATCTGGCCCCTCTGGTCCCACATATGGTCCATCCAGACCAAATGGTGTTTGTACCAGCCAGAAATACTTTCCTCAATTTGTGCAGGTTTTTTCGCATACTGGAGTAAGCCCCCCCTGTCTAGCACCAGGCAGGTTGTCTTGTGCTAGATTTAGTAAAGCCTTCAACACACTAGAATGGACCTACTTATTCGAGGTACTCCAGAAATATATTCCAGGAACCCGTTTCATTCGCTGATTAAACTCCTTTACACCCAACCTTCCGCTAGGGTAAAAACGGGCCGACTCATTTCTGACCCTATGTCATTTCACAGGGGCACCCGTTAGGGATGTCCACTGTCACCACTATATTTTTCTTTAGCAATGGAACCATTGGCTCATGTCCTCTATATTCAAGGACAACAATGGGGCAGTCCATGGAGGACGGCACCCATTCAGTCTCACTTTACGCCAACGACATGCTCCTTTATCTTAAGAACATACATGACATTCCACAAGACATAGCACTAACACTCAATAAGTTTGCATGTGTGAGGAGCCTTAAAGTTAACTGGGCTAAATATTGCCTCTTCCCATTGGCTGCTGCCACGGCCGATTCTGTCCTTAGAATAAATGGTGTACTTTTATCCTTGCAACCTGTCACATTCCATTACTTAGGAAGAAGAATATATCATTCTCCTGGGGACCTCCTAGATGGCAACCTAATGCGAGTAGTGGCCTCACTGCGAGCCCAGATGGCTTTCTGGCTAACCCCACCACTCTCAGTGACAGGATGCATAGCTCTCACAAAAATGGTGATGCTACCTCGTCTACTGAATTTGTTTGCTAATCTCCCTCTTTATGTCTCCAAGCCCTTCTTTCGATCGCTGAACAACTGACAGTTTATTTGCCATGCTACACGATGTAGGGTTGCACTCACTAAGCTTTACCTACCCCCAGTTCAGGGGGTCTTAAGAGTCCTACATTTTGAGCATTACTATCTGGCCTCCCAACTGCGGATCAGTGACTAAATATCGAGGGACAGAATATCGACTGTCCAGAATATCGATGCCAAAATATCGAGGGACAGAATATCAAGTCCCTATCTACAAACAGGTAAGTACTAAAATATTGAGTACAAAATATCGATGTTTAAAATATAGTTAACTAAAATATCTAATTTTCTAAATGTATTAAAAATAATATAAAAGTAATTAAATAATAAACACAATTAAATAAAACATAGTTAAAATAATGTAAAAAAGCTTAAAATGTAAAAATAATAAATGTAATGTAAAAAAAAACATATTAATTATTCTTAACATATATATATTTACTTAATAATATTATAAAATAATTATTAATCTTAATTATAAAATATTTAACACATTATCAAAAATATATTTACATATATATATATAAATAAACATATTATATAAATATACAAATAAATAATATATAATAATTTAAATAATTAAAGTAAATTTTTTTATGTTAATTAATAATTTACACTACATTAAATATAACAAAATTAAAAACGTTGCATAGCTAAGGGAATAAAATTAGCATTCACACTCCAACAACTGCAAAAGTAGGGAATTTGTTGGATAGCAGGTGGGTACAAATTACTATTCCCACTCAAGTGAGTGGAACAGTAGGGAAAGTGTTGGATAGCGGGTGGGTACAAATTACTTTTCCTACTCCAGCGAGTGGAACAGTAGGGAAAGTGTTGGATAGCGGGTGGGTACAAATTACTATTCCGACTCCAGCGAGTGGAACAGTAGGGAAAGTGTTGGATAGCGGGTGGGTAAAAATTACTATTCCTACTCCAGCGAGTGGAACAGTAGGGAAAGTGTTGGATAGCGGGAGTCTAAAAATTACTATTCCCACTCCAGTGAGTGGAACAGTAGGGAAAGTGTTGGATAGCGGGAGTGTAAAAATAACTATTCCCACTCCAGTGAGTGCAACAGTAGGGAAAGTGTTGGGTAGCGTAGGGGAACAATTGAGTAGACCCACTCCTACAATATAATTAAAATTAATTAACAAACAATTAATAAAAATATATTTACCTTCCAACATTTTCCCCTATAAACGTCACCTCCAATAGTGTAAAATACTAATGAATCAACATAATTAATTAACATTTAATTAATTAGCTAATTACAATTAACAATCAAATCAATAACCATCATATCTAAATTAATTAACACAATTAACACTAGAAAATAACTTTGAATAAATATTTAAAAATTATTAAAATGTTGAATTAAATTTAACTTAATTCCCACCCTACTCCCCTATCAACACTCAACACACTACTATTTTTTTTTACATAATTAACATATTAATACATTAATTTTGAATAATTAATATGTAATTAATTACTAATTAATAAAAAAAATAAACAATTTACATAATTATCAATTAATTAAAAAAGATTATTATTCACTTTTTATATATTTAATAATACATTAATTAACTTAATTAACAATAGTAATGATTAAACAATAAATTATTAATTAATTAATTATTAATTTTTACTTCCCACCCTATTCCCCTATAAACCCACAACCCGCTATGGAACTAATATACGCACAAATTATTAAACAATAGTTATTATAAAACACTCAATTATTAAGTAATAAATAATTAATTTTTATAATGTAAATTTAATTACTTCCCACCCTATTCCCCTATAAACCCACAACCCGCTACGGAACTAATATACGCAAAAATTAATTCACATAAAATCCATTACCTTAAAAAAATTGTTACATACATTAAAAAAATATTATATATTTTTAACACATATAGTAACATATAAAACAATAAAAAAATTGATATAATAAAATTCGATATAATGACATTCGATATTACTTACCTATATGTCGATATTTTTTCCAACTATGGGGTCGATTCCGATTCGGGCCGGAAAAAGCACCGACCGACTCGGATCCGGAAAAATACCGACCGACACGTACCCGTGGCGCACGACACGCCAAGTACGATGCAAGGCGCGAAAAATCCGACCGACACGTACCGAAACAAAGTCGACCGACCGAGCCGCACGGAAAGCAGCAATCCGGCCGGAAAAACACGCGAATCCAACCGACCGACACGCACCCGGAACAAATCCGACCGAAACGTACACGCGAACTCCAAACCGCAAAGTACGATGCAAGGCGCGAAAACCACGACCGAGTCGGACGGAGGACAAGCCGTACGACCGACACGCATACAAAACCGAGCCGAAGCAACACAATACACCGCGACCGACGCGTACGCAGCATAGAAAACTGCACAAACACAGCGTGAACGAAACGGAGAACACCGTACGAGACCAATGCAGGGTCCGACTCGGTCACAAGAATGTTTCCAACATACACAAACAGCACAAAGGAAAAATGACCCAAACAAAGGCCAAACAAGCAATTACCAAGCCAATAAATACTGGGGGTGGGGACAGAGAACAAAGACACACCCACAACTCCACCTATATAAAGGACACAAATCACTACCATGAGCCTTTGCAAATGCCATTCCACTGCCAGCACCCAAGAGAAAGCAACCACACACCCACAGCTCATCCCTCACACAAGCCACACACCATCAGCACACCAACAAATACCTACCTCACATACACCCAGCAAAACACACACTCACACACCCTCACCTGCACACCAACACACACATCACCCACCATCACCACCCATCACCATGCCCCCCAAGAAGAATCCGAAGTTCCTAGATAGTGAATTGGAAGTCATGGTAGACGAGATCCTCAGGGTGGAGCCACAGCTGTTTGGCACACTGGTCCAACAGAACCCCATGTCACAGAAAACCAAGATGTGGGAGAGGATCATCAACAGGGTGAACGCACAATCACCATGTCGGCGCACAAAGACCGACATCCAGAACAGGTGGTATGACGTGCGCAGGAGGGTACGGGACATGCTGAAGAAAGACTACATCAACAGCCAATACACCGGCAGTGGCCCTCCTGCCAAGCCAATATACCTCAGGCCCTGGGAGGAGAAGGTGCGGGCCATCCTTCCGCCAGTGAGCGTATATGGACTAGAGGACATCCCAGAGCCTGGTGAGTACACAACAAATGTACACAATATACTGCCACAAAACACACACATCACTGTCAAGGGGAGAGTCAAACCATGCACTCATAGCAATTACACAGCAACCAGAACAGAATCATCCCAAAATGTGTATGTCAGTCAGATAAACACAACACATGCCATCCAAAAAGTCACATCCAACTGTGCCAACACATGTACAAACACAACTACAACTACAGCTAGGCAGTGGCACAAATAGAACTAACAAACACATCCACACATGTAGCCACCACAACAACACCAACACACAGTGAAGGCCACTCAAAGGAAGGAATTCTGTGTATGCTGGCCAAGTCAGTGAAGCCAATAGCATCATGGGAGTCGCAGTCACACATATTGCCCCCCCACAACTGTCCCATCAACACCACCATGAACCATGCTCACATCACAGGGAGTGGAGAAGGACTCACAAGATGGCTGACACTGGCTACTGCTGTGGGGAGCACAAGGCCCTGCTGGCAACTGTGCACCAACAAACAGCAGGACACCACTGACTGACATCCTGAGAGACAACTTACACTCCCTGCAATGCAAGCATGTTCCATGGTGGGATATCTGGCTAGCTGGGTGGGAAGGGGGACTTGCAGCACTGACCATAGTCACAAGCACCTCCCCTCACACACACCCCAACACAAACTCCACAGAACCCACCTGGTAGAATGCAATGCCCCCATCCTAACACAAGATCCCACAAAGAACCACCACCCTGGGTCATGTTGTGTGAAGCACAGGGACACTCTTGGGACTTCCAGCCAAACAACTGCCAGGACAACACTCCCAGCCATCCTGTCAGCACAGCCACCCCACCCCACAGGGAAGCAGAGTCAAAAGGAAGGAAGCATGGGCATGCTGGGAAGGGGGTGGAGGCAATAGCATGATGGGAGTCGTAGTCACTGATATTGGTCACCCCCACAACTGTCCCATCAACACCACCCTGAACCATGCTCACATCACAGGGAGTGGAGAAGGACTCACAAGATGGCTGACACTGGCTACTGCTGTGGGGAGCACAAGGCCCTGCTGGCAAATGTGCACCAACAAACAGCAGGACACCACTGACTGACATCCTGAGAGACAACTTACACTCCCTGCAACGCAAGCACGTTCCATGGTGGGATAACTGACTGGCTGGGTGGGTGGGAAGGAGGTCCGGCTGTCAACCAAACACAACCAATGCAGACCATGTTCACACCCCAGAAAATACATAGAAATGCCCAAATAATGCAGGACAATGTGCCACACCAATATCAACCCCTGACTGTGACGACTCAGGACAATGCAATGTACAGGCCCGCACCCAGAGGCACAGTCACAACTGTAATGTGTGTCAACCATTGATGCCTGCAGAAACATGACATACATTGTTTGTGTCTCCCAAAAACAGGTGATGATGGGGACACAGCAGCAGACGCTGAGGAGTCCCAGTCCCAGGCTCAAGAGGATGCTGAGCTCACTGGCGTCGTACAGCCTCTGTCCTCCTCGGACGATGAAGAACAACCTGGCACATCCGGTGCAAGTCAACATGCAGCACCAGCAGGACCACCAGCTGCAGCACCAGCAGGACCACCAGCTGCACCCCTGCACCCACCCCTACAACGACTGTCACCACGAATACCATCCCTGCCGACATGGACAGAATAAGGAGCAACACCAGCACAGTGACCCTGGACCAACCTGGGGCCATGGACACCACCACCACCACCAACCCCCAAGGTGGACCAGGGTTATCTGTGCGTGCCACTGCACACACTGCACATGTCAGCAGGGGTGGTGGGAGGGGTGGGAGACAGAGGTCGCTGCTTGCAGACGTTGCTGGTGTGCATGATGACCCACAACTGGTACGCATAGCTGATGCGTACCAGTCCAGCACCGGAGAGCTCAGCCAGGTAGTGGGGCTCCTCAGAGACATTAAACAGCAGCAGGATGCCCATCATGCCCGCTTGGACTCCCACATGTCCCACGTGGAGTCACACATGTCCCGTGTGGACTCACACATGTCCCGCGTGGAGTCCAAGTGGGATGCACTGCATGAGATGACGGCGGTGCACAGGGACATTTTACAATGCCTCCGCCAGATGAACAGCAACCAGTCCACACCTCCCTGTGTGCCAACAACATCTGGTGCCGAACAAACTGCAACTGCCACAGGGAGGGAGGAGGACTCTGGCGGAGAGTCCCCTGCACCGCAGCAGCCTGCACTTGAGGGCCCCCCCAAGAAGAGGGGTCGTCCGAGGAGGGAAAAGTGAGAGGCCGATGGCCAAGCGCAACTCCCAGGAAGCCTGAACCTGTTCTGGATGTTCGCCTTTGTGCACAGACTGTTCACCCTGTTGACGGCAACACTACTCCCACACATTGCATGGGGAGTACAAGTTGGACCAATGTGTCAGACAACTGTGGCCCCGATACTGGGGATCCTGTCTACCCGGACTTTCAATTCACCTAGGAACTTGGGATTGCAAGATTCATGTACAGCACAACCCATCCTATGCACTATTAACACAAATGTATCACAATAAACACACTAATACACCATACTTGCCTCTGTCGTGATTCCAACGTGGGTGCTGTTATGGGGATGATGAACTGCAAAATTACACTGTGTATGCGAACTGCAACAGCAAGGACAACACAGGCATGTGAGTACAGGAAACGTGACACACATGAGGGAGACACACCACCAGGGCTACACGACACATACACACCTAGGCCATCTGACTCATTGCCTACACTGATGTTGCCAGGGAAGACGGTGCAATGCACAGACACCACACCCATTCCCAGTTGTAGTCAAGTAGCCCACAGGTGCAGTAAGCAAATGGCAGTCAAATGTGTGACCACAGACAACGCACATCACAAAGTGAAGCACAGGTTTATTACACAGTTGCAACATGCCGTAACCACTACAGATGCAAGGTAACCCCACCTGGCAGCGGGCACAAAGTCAACAACTGTAGACGGAAGGAAGTCCATGGGTGTGGCGCACATCACCTGTAGGGACACAACAGCTACCAGCCTGGATGTGCAATCACGTCGTCGGTGGACACAGTTGACCAAACGAATCTGAAAGAACCCTGTGAAGGACAGAAATGACACACAGTCAAAAGCAATGGAGTACAGGACAGAACAGCAAAACACATGCACAATACATGTTACAAGATACCCACCCAGAACCAAGTTAGCATGTCAACACTGTTGGGGAGTACAGCCCACCTGTTAGCACACATCGCAACACACATCCAGTCAAGTAGCCCATGGACACACTCCAACAGCACCAGAGCACCACCCACACATCATGCCAACTCACATCATTGACATGACACCTCAGGATACTCACATTCAGCTAAAGAAGTTGGTGATGAGCTGTGTGCGGACATCACCATCACCATCATCATCATCATCGTCACTGGCATCGTGGTCCAGGCCAGGATCCTCCACAGGTGGCGGATGTTGGTCATTGTCATCCTGGATGAGAGGCAACTCCTTCCGCACTGCCAGGTTGTGGAGCATGCAGCAGACGATGATAATCTTGCACACTTTCGCTGGGGCATATGGGAGGGACAGCGGAAGTGGCTCTTCAGGAGACCAAAGGTCCGCTCAATCACTCTCCTGGTCCGACCATGTGCCTCATTGTAGCGCATCTGGGCAGGTGTCACAGGGTTCCTGAGGGGTGTCAGCAACCATGGCATGTTGGGGTATCCCGAGTCACCTACGGACAGACAAGTGCACATTAGCTGACTTGGAAAAGTGGGCGGAATACTACAGATCAGATCACACACAATGGCACAAAGTCAGTACACACCGACAAGCCAGGCACGCTGGTTCTGCATCTGTGCCATCATCCTGGGGATGCGACTACTCCTCATCACAAAGGCATTGTGTGCTGAACCAGGGAAACGGGCACACACGTGTGTGATGGTCATGTCTGCAAGACACACCACCAGTGCATTGACCGAGTGGTAGTGCTTGCGGTTCCTGTAGGCCTGCTCCTGGGCCTGTGGTGGTACCAAAGCCACATGTGTCCCATCAATGGAGCCAATGACATGCGGCATCCTCCCCAGGGCATAAAAGTCACTCTTCACGTCAGTGAGTCGTCGCAGTCTAGGGAAATAGATGTACCGGTTCAGGAAGAGCAACATTGCCGCCAAAACATCGCGGAGCACACGGCTGAACATGGTCTGTGACATCCCACCAGCAGTCGCCACAGTATGTTGGAAGGTACCAGTGGCAAAGAAGTGTAGGGCTGCCATCACCTTCACCTTGGGGGTCAGCGCTGTAGGATACGGCCGGCCAGGCTGCAAATGTGGGGACAACTGCACTGCCAAATCCTCAATCAGCTGCCTGGTGAAGCGGTACCATCGGATGCTGTCCCGTTCCACCATCGTTGCCAGGTCTGGGAATGGCCGATGGACAGCAGGAGCCCTGCAGTGCAGAGGAGAAGTAAGCAAGATTGTCAGTCACCCCACATATGCGGCATTGAACACACTCAAGATCCCAACATACATCATTATGAGGCACAACTACATGAAGTGTGCAGTACCGGAAGGACATGTATGGTACATACATGGCCAACATCTGTCAACACGGTCCAACAGGTGGCATCAATTAGTCCCAGGTTGGCCCATTGGATATCATGAGGCCGTGTCACAGTTCCCATCTCCTGCTGCCGTGTCACAATAACCCCCACAGGGACATGTGAGGACAGATGTGCCCCAGGCACCACAGCTCAATGACAGGTACATTCCCAGGGACCCTGTAATGCCACATGGACACTGGCATTACATGGAGTATCATGTATACACCACAGCAAAACAACCATGACCCCCACAGGTAGTGGCCCCACTTGCCACGGCAGGACAGACATGGACGTCTGTGACACACACGCACAACATCAGAGTCCATGCACACACAACGTGGATGTGGAGACTGTCTCCCATTGTGCACATGAAATCAGAGACATTGTAAACACCACATGCACAAAGACTGTGGAGGACCATCACTATTGTGCCACTGGGACACCCTGGCTCAAACATACCGTCCCACATGGGACTCACGGGGTATGTGACATGACATACACATACACCACTGTGAAATGTGACCATGGCACATGCACAGATATGAACAGTTGCACATCACAGTGGTCACGTACACGTAACACCCAGGATCCTGTCCCCATGAACACGTGCACAGCCTGGGGGTGGCTGCCCACAGGTGACACCCACAGGACAACATGTACACCAACATACACACAATAGGAAATGCAGCCTAACATGCCTTATGATAAAGTTTGGACAGGCTGTCGTGATGTAGGTGTGCCCCTCACTCCCTGGGAGCTATCTGTGGCTGGCATATGTCCATCTGAGACAGGCATGCTGACATATGCCAGTCACATGTACAGTGATGCGTTGAACAGCAATGGACCGATCGGTGCCTCCGGCCGGCCCATTGCTTTCAATGTGTGCGGGTACGCGTTGTACCCCTGTGCGCGTTGAACAGCAATGGACCGATCGGTGCCTCCTGCCGGCCCATTGCTTTCAATGTGTGCGGGTACGCGTTGTACCCCTGTGCGCGTTGAACTGCAATGGACCGATCGGTGCCTCCGGCTGGCCCATTGCTTTCAATGTGTGCGGGTACGCGTTGTACCCCTGTGCGAGTTGAACAGCAATGGACCGATCGGTGCCTCCGGCCGGCCCATTGCTTTCAATGTGTGCGGGTACGCGTTGTACCCCTGTGCGCGTTGAACTGCAATGGACCGATCGGTGCCTCTGGCCGGCCCATTGCTTTCAATGTGTGCGGGTACGCGTTGTACCCCTGTGCGCGTTGAACAGCAATGGACCGATCGGTGCCTCTGGCCGGCCCATTGCTTTCAATGTGTGCGGGTACGCGTTGTACCCCTGTGCGCGTTGTACCGCAATGGACCGATCGGTGCGCACCCATTGACAATGGGCTTGCCTGGCAACTGACGCGTTTTCGAATTTCGAACGAGTCGGTTGCTGGAAAATCAGTTGGTCACCCACAACAATGTTGCAAAATCATGTATGTCATGAAGTTGAAGATTTGAAGGATGCTGTGGGTGTGTTTTGGTGCTGCTATTCCATGGATTGGCCAGATTCAGAAGATGCAAACGACTTGGACCTATCACTTTGGACACAAGGGACAGTATCTGCCTCTCCAGCACATATATATTGCTGGCTGTTCCCCTGAGAGCCCACTTGCCTGCACTACATGCTCCAGGACGACATCTGCCACTGCACTGCTGCTGTCTCTGCCCCTCTGGACCCTGCAATGGCACGTACTGTGGAGAGAGCCCCAGCCTTCAGCCTTGAAGAGAACCAGGCCCTGCTGGACAGCCTACTTCCACAGTACAGCAAGCTGTATGGGACACCAGGGGAGCAGGTGAGTGTTCTGTGCACTGCCTTTCTGAATGTGCATTTTGTCTGACTAGCAAGGCTGAGAGTCTGCACGCCACTGGCTAGCAGGCTCACTGAGTAGTTGTCACCCCCCATAGTGTGTAGTGACTTGCACTGGACAGGTATGGTGCAGTGACAGTGCATTTGAACATGGTTTTACTTCCCATGCAATGATACCATATAGTGACGTCTGGCAAACTGTCCATGGGCAGCTTTGCACTGCCTGTGTACATCATGTGCCCCTGTGATTGAGACATGTATATACAACTGTGTCATGCACGGATATGTTGCATGTGTGGTAATGGCCTTTTCACTTTGTCATCCTGACAGGTTAATGCCCATCGGAAGCAGGAAATCTGGAAGGACATCGTCCGGGCTGTCCGGTCCGTGGGGGTCTACAAGCGCCGGATCCGCAACTGCCAGAAGAGGTGGCAGGACCTTCGGGGCTGGACCCGGAGGATTGCACGGGTCCAGCTGAAGCTGTCGCCTCCTCGCAGGAGGGGCGGAACATGGACCCTGACCCCCCACATGCTCCAGATCCTGGCAGTGGTCTTTCCAGACCTGGATGGGCAGCTGAAGGCCAGACAGCAGCAAGGAGGGGGTGAGTCAAAGACTGCACTGTGAACTCTGTATTACATGCTTTGTGCCCTCCTCTGGCCTGGTTCAACTGCCACAGTGCAGCAGTCATGTTGTCCAGGAGCCATGTCCCTCTATTGTGCACTGCCCACTGCTCATCTGATACCCAGGTGTGGCCCTTACAGTCAGGGAATTGTGTCACTTGGGACTGTGTCCTT
Source organism: Calotriton arnoldi (assembly GCA_963921515.1). Lineage (NCBI taxonomy): Eukaryota > Metazoa > Chordata > Amphibia > Caudata > Salamandridae > Calotriton > Calotriton arnoldi. The sequence continues at coordinate 1,742,653 of CAWUFW010003263.1, forward strand.
GCAGTTTGCTTCACTAAAGGTGGGGGACAGCATATGTTTCCCTAACTCTGTTGTGGGCATCATGGGTGGGTCCATTGTTCACACAACGCCTGGGTTTGGACATGTGATCTGCGTGTTGCTTTGATATGCGGTCCACTTGCTGAGCTGAGCCACCACATGTGCCTGGGGTATGTGGCACACGCCCATGCAGCGGGTGGGAACAATGTTTGTGCCCCAGGAGTGTGCAGATTACGTGTGTCACACATACATAGCCAGCTATCCACTGTCCAGGGCACATCCCTCATTCATGTGGAGCAGGACAGTCATGCCTACTCCAGGCCATGCAATGCACTCTGTACTCCCACTCCCGTGTATCAGCTGACACATTGTGCACAGTGATTTGACCCCTCCGGTGTCTGCCTCTGTGTCAGTGTGCTGTGGATTAGTTGCCAGGACTGCTGGGGTGTTTCTTGGTAGGGGCTCAGCATGCCCCTGGAGATGTGACCATAGGAGACGATACTTGTGTGTCACATAGGTGTTTGATCAGCTGCCCGTGCAGACTGGGGTATGCGAATGTGATGTTCAGGCAGCTGTTCCCCATTCACAGCAAATTGTGAGGGGCTCAGGTTCAGAGGGTAGTGTCACAGGTCTCCCATATGTCCAATAGGTGTGACCTGGACAGATGAGGGTTGAGATGATGTGTTGTGTGGGGGATGTACATGTGCACTTGTGCAGCTCCAGGACTTGCATTCCCCATGACCTACTATTGTGACACAGTGCATAGTGTTGTTGTCTGGCTGCCAAGTCATACATCACTGAGACAGTGATGTATGACTTAGCAGTCATGCCTCTGCCATGGCATGTGTCAACTTATTTGTGGTCCTGCAGGGGAGTGACATGTGCTACATGCACACCATAGTGGCGCTGGCTATCAGGATATGGGTGCATCATGGTGTCTGTCGCTGGTATGCATCACATGCATTTCCTATTTGACTCTGGGCATCCCTTTCATCCGGAAACCTGTACTCACTCAGTGGCAAGAGCTGTGATGTGTCCACACCGTGTCCTCTGCACTGTCCAACTACTGTGTACTTGGTGCATGTGTCCACACTGGGGTGTTCCAATCCAACAGACACCAGACAGATGGGTGCAAGGCCATGTGGGATGTGAGTGCCATGCTTGGCATCAGACTGACAATTGGCTTCTCCTGTTCAGTTAGGGCACTTTTAGCAATGTACAACTAATGATGCCAGGGCTTGCTCTGTGATGTGCTGTGCTCACAGTGGTGTGTGCGTTTGGTGCAGGTGACTGATGTCTGTCTGTTTCCCCATTGTTTGCAGATACATCCACGGTCACGGAAGGGGACAGCTCCACGGACCAGGAGGAGCCAGAGAGCCAGACTGGGTCAGCATCCGAGGTTGGTCGGAGGGACCCAGTGGCACGGAGGGCGAGGGGAGCCACACCGAGGAATCCTCAGCACCATCCACCTCAGCTGAGGACCAGAGCAACTCGGAGGATGACTCCCTTGTGGAGGCGGGTGTCAGCAGCCACCACACCCCAGCTAGTGTTGCTGTCCCCGCCACCACCAGCACCACCACCGCCCTCCCATCGGCTCCCATTCCCAAGGTCCGTGGAGGCTCCCATGTTCGGGAGCGTGTCTCCTTTGGCCCAGGCACCGCACCCCCTGCCCCTGTGTCCCCTGCTGCCCTGAGTGAGGAGTCTGTGTACCTCCTTCGCCAGCTCCATGTAGGGCAGACAGCCATGCTGAGTGTCCTCCATGCGCACACCGCACTGTTGACTCAGCTGGTGTCGTTCATGGAGGGCATCTCATCGGGCATGTCTGACCTACAGAGGGGCAACAGGTCCATGGACTCCTCCCTGACGGCAGCAGTGTCCCTCCTCAGACAGTCCCTCACCCCTCCTGCCTCTGCTCCATCCACACTCCCCAGCACCTTGCCCGTCCCAAGCACACACACACCGGCACAGGCACACACCAGCACACACACATCCAGCACACAGACACACACGCCACAAACTAAACGCACACGCACGCACAGTCAGGGGACTGAAACCAGACTCACAGGGGATGGGGCCCTGGTACACACACACGCATCCACGGGCACTGCACAGTCCTCAGTTGCCTCTCCCTCCAAAGCACCCTCCCTTGCCTCACCTGCAACCCCAAAGACCCAGCGCCTCTTCCTCAGTGACCTCGGCCTCTTCCCCTCCGATCCAGCTGCCCCAGCATCCAGGGGGAAGAGGAAGCCCCCCACACGGAGCAGAGTGCCCCTCGCCCCCGGACACCCTCCCCCAGGCGCAGACAGACTGAGGCCCCCACCCGCAAGTCCCCCGGAGTGGTAAGAGCAAGACCCCGCCGCCGCCCTGCAGCTCAAGCACCAGGTCACCTTCCTCCATCCCTCAGGCCCCCACTCCACAGGTGCCCCCGCCACACCCTGCCCCAGGTTCCCCCACCCACAGATATACCATCCCCAAGAGGCTCCGGCCTTCTCCCCTGCCACTTGCTCTCCCGGCACCACACCCCCGCTGCGCTTGTCTGTGCCACTGATGTGGTGAGGGTGTCCTCCCCTCTGTCCAGCCCACCTTGCCTGTTCCCCATTCTCCTCCCCTGGTGGTAGGCACTGCAGTGGAGTCCACTACCACCCTGTCTGACTTGGGCACTGCAGTGGCGGACCTGTCCACTCCATCTGCAGGGTCCACTGCAGTTGTGCCGGCACCCACAACATCTGAGCCATGCCCCCCAGTTGTGCCGGCACACACCATGTCAGACACCTCCACTGCAGTTGTCAGTGGCTCTCCAGCACCCACCACCCCTTCCCTGCTTCCTCCTGGTGAGCCCTGATCCTGTCCCTGCGGTGCCTGGCCTACCCCCCGGTTGCCCCTCCTAGTGGATTGTCCCTGGTTTTGTGCAGGCATGTGTAGGGTGGCATCTGCCACTGTCACCCACTTGTGACTTTGTTGATGGACTGGCCATTGGCCTTTGTTTATGTTCTACCGGACTTCTACTTTTAATGCCACATATGCTGAATAAAGCAACTTTCTGTTCTCTAGTGCTTTTGCTTCTGATGTACATGATGTTGATGATGCTAACAATGCCCTTGCTGCAGTGATGGTGATATTTGGTCTCATGATAATGAAGTGTTACTGTGCAGGAACCCATGTGGTCCAGGGGTTATGTGTCCTATCCTGTGGTGTATCCATGTCATCCATAGCAGCATCTGAGGGTGTCATGTGTTCAGTATTTGGCAATGAGATTTCCTACTTAGATTGGCAACTTCACATCTGTGGCTTCCACCCCTGCACATCTGTTGTGCCTGCCATTGTTCTATTCGTCTACTTCCCTGACCGTGTGGCCATCTCCAGTGAACATGCAGGTTTGGGCATCAATGGGGAAGGACTCATCTGTGTTGTCAGTGCAACATTGCTATACAAGTGTGTTGGATCTGTGCTGATGATTCCGTTGGCACTTCCATGACCAGGCTGATGGGACGGGAGCCCTCATTTGTTGCTAATTGTTGATTGTGTGTCCCATTGCTGCCATGGTATGGTATCTGTTCGCCTCACATCTGCAGTCTCCACAGGGTATCTGCATGTGTGTGCCCATTGGTGCAAATATGTGGGTCTGCATTCGGATGGTCACTTCTGTCATTGTGTCATTGATGATTGTTGACGGTGTCAGCCCCCATGGGTGTTGTTTGTCTGCACATGGCCAAAGTTATGTCTTATTTGCACTGCAGGATTTGGCTCCCCCAATTTATGTTGCAATGGGACACATACACTACTTTGCCACTGATGTGTTTGTTGTTCTGTGACCAGGAATCATCCATGCAGTTTGGTAGTTGCACCTCTTACTTTGTCAACACTTGCCTTTTGGTCACTGTGATGATGGGGGTTTGGACCCCATTGCCACAATGTTCAAAATGTGCTGCAGCTATGGACCCCACACTTGCCTTTTGGTCACTGTGATGATGGGGGTTTGGACCCCATTGCCACAATGTTCAAGATGTGCTGCAGCTATGGACCCCACACTTGCCTTTTGGTCACTGTGATGATGGGGGTTTGGACCCCATTGCCACAATGTTCAAAATGTGCTGCAGCTATGGACCACACACTTGCCTTTTGGTCACTGTGATGATGGGGGTTTGGACCCCAATGCCACAATGTTCAAGATGTGCTGCAGCTATGGACCCCACACTTGCCTTTTGGTCACTGTGATGATGGGGGTTTGGACCCCATTGCCACAATGTTCAAAATGTGCTGCAGCTATGGACCCCACACTTGCCTTTTGGTCACTGTGATGATGGGGGTTTGGACCCCATTGCCACAATTTTCATGGCCTGCTTGCGTTGTGTGTGCCACACACATATTTGTGTGGCACATGTGCTAGGGGGTCACATTGTATGTTAGAAGTCATGTTCGGTGTTGTAGGCATTTGACACAGTCTACACACGCTTGTCATGGTGTTGGGGGATGTCTTCTTCTTGCATTCCCTAGGTTGTGGTGTGCTGGTTGTGTCATGCATTGTCCATCCTATGGGTGGGGGTGGTAGTGGTGGTAGGCATCCTGCCCCCCTGGGTGAGGGTGATAGTAGTGGTGGGCATCCTGCCCCCTGGCTGAGGGTGGTAGTAGTGGTAGGCATCCTGCCCCCTGGGTGAGGGTGGTACTAGTGGTAGGCATCCTGCCCCCCTGGGTGAGGGTGGTACTAGTGGTAGGCATCCTGCCCCCCTGGGTGAGGGTGGTAGTAGTGGTGGGCATCCTGCCCCCCTGGGTGAGGGTGGTAGTAGTGGTGGGCATCCTGCCCCCTGGCTAAGGGTGGTAGTAGTGGTAAGCATCCTGCCCCCTGGCTAAGGGTGGTAGTAGTGGTAGGCATCCTGCCCCCCTGGGTGAGGGTGGTAGTAGTGGTGGGCATCCTGCCCCCCTGGGTGAGGGTGGTAGTAGTGGTGGGCATCCTGCCCCCTGGGTGAGGGTGGTAGTAGTGGTAAGCATCCTGCCCCCTGGCTAAGGGTGGTAGTAGTGGTAGGCATCCTGCCCCCTGGCTAAGGGTGGTAGTAGTGGTAGGCATCCTGACCCCCTGGGTGAGGGTGGTACTAGTGGTAGGCATCCTGCCCCCTGGCTAAGGGTGGTAGTAGTGGTAAGCATCCTGCCCCCTGGCTAAGGGTGGTAGTAGTGGTAGGCATCCTGCCCCCCTGGGTGAGGGTGGTAGTAGTGGTGGGCATCCTGCCCCCTGGGTGAGGGTGGTAGTAGTGGTGGGCATCCTGCCCCCTGGGTGAGGGTGGTAGTAGTGGTAAGCATCCTGCCCCCTGGCTAAGGGTGGTAGTAGTGGTAGGCATCCTGCCCCCCTGGGTGAGGGTGGTAGTAGTGGTAAGCATCCTGCCCCCTGGCTAAGGGTGGTAGTAGTGGTAGGCATCCTGCCCCCCTGGGTGAGGGTGGTAGTGGTGGTAGGCATCATGCCACCCCTGGGTAGGGGTGGTGGTGCGCATTCAGGCCCCTGTGTGCATATGTGGCATTGGTGATGGGCATCCCGCCCCTATGGTGCTGCTGTTGCTGGTGTAAGTATATTCTGCATCCCTGTGTGTGTGTGTGATGTGTCGTGTACATGTTGTATGTGTTTTGTGGTTGGTGTCTGGCTTACCTTCTGCGCCGTACGCGTCCGTGCCTGTTCCGGTAGTAAATGTAGAATATTGGTATGATCGGGACGAAGGGATTCATGGTTGGTTCGTGTCGTTCGTCCTTCTCGTTGCTTCGCGTCGTCCTCGTCGCTTCGCCTCGTCCTCGTCGCTTCGCCTCGTCCTCGTCGCTTCGCGTCGTCCTCGTCGCTGCCGTGTTCGTCTCGGAGCCGTGGATCGTGTTGTGGCGCGAATCGGAGCTTATGTGCGCCTCTCCCGGATGCTTTGACGTGCCGTGCGTAGCGACGGGTTCGGCGCGTACGGAAAGCGCATCGTACTTGTCCGGCCGGACGGGGCTGCATTTTTCCTTCCGTGCGACTAGATTCGGCGTTTCCGGATTCGCCTCGGTCGGAGAACAGGACCTGGTTTGGGTGAGTACGGCTCGGCCGGATTCTTTGCTGTTGTGCGCATCGTACTTGCTCGTTCGGTGTGCTGTACGGATCGGTTGGGGATCAGGCTTTCGCATGGCTTTTTTCCCGACCGAATGGTATTGGGTGCGCCTCCGACCGAGATCGGAATCGGCCCCTAAATGTCTTTTCTATATTCTGTCCTCTCGATATTTTGTACTCGATATTTTGTCCTTTCGATATTAAAAATTCGATATTTAGGGGCCGATTCCGATTCGGGCCGGAAATCTCTCCGACCGAGCCGGATCCGGAGAGATTTCCGACCGAGCCGGACTCCCGCAGTCCGACCGAGCGAGTACGATGCGGCCGTATGCTTCCCGACTCGATTCGGTCGGACTCCATTGAAGTCAATGGGAGCCAGTCGTTCAACGCGTACACGGGCTCCCATTGACTGAATGGGTACGTCGTGAACAGGGGGCCCCTACAGTGGGTACGCGTCGGTGCGACTCGCACCGTACATGCATGTTTAGGGGGACCCCTGGGTCCCCCTGTGTGCGACTCGTGCGGCTATGCGTGCAGGGGGTCCGACACGGACCCCGAAGTCCAGCTCCGACAGCTCTTTGAAGCCGGACGCTACGAGTCGGTCGGGCTGTTCGAAGCGCGCATCGTACTTGCTCGGTCGGGAAACGTCTCCATTGCGTGGTGCGAGCCGTGTCCGTACGAGTCGGTCAGAGCGGTTGGGACCCGGGAACGAGTCAGTCGGCGATTTCGCGTGCGCTCGCATCGTACTTGCTCGCTGGGACGACTGTACGAATCGGTCGGGAAAAGGCCTCCGAATCGGATCTGGTAAAGCCGAATCCGATTCGGAGCCCTACCGGCCGAGATCGGAATCGGCCCCTTAGTCTCTACACCTCCAACTGCAGTGGGTGGCCACATGACCAGATGACACCGCAACTGCAAGTCTCCCATCAGAGTTATAAGGAATACTACACCTTTTTCACTCCTTTCACAGAACGGTACTGCTCCATACTCATCTCATGCTGGTCGCATGTCGCTGCTTCAGGAGAAGCCTTTTTCTTACTCGCTCAGTGGTACCATAAGCCCCAGTGCTCGCGCTGCTTGGTAATCCTAGAGGTGGGTGGGTCACTTCCTTTGCAGCAGGTGGACCCTTGGCATGAAGTGGGTCTTCATAGTTTTCGTGATCTTTAGCAGGACGTTGTGCTTATCCCACTGGAGGAACTTATCACTGACAATGGGCTTCACCGGGGTCAATTTCTACTGTACAATTCCCTTACCTGGTGATGGGGTGCACTGGGGCACAATTCAACAGGAACACACAATTCACCCAGTGCTTCAATGTTTACATGTCATAGGGACGGGTTGCCATCTAATAAAATGATTTGCTAGTTCTCTATGTAGACACACTGCAGTGCCTCTTACATCACTGTGTTAACTACTGGGAGCTGGGTCGTCCCTGTTTTGAACAAAGAGTGGCAGAGGATCCTGGCTTACCTCACCCTGGTGTCTTGTAATGCTCGTTTTAAACAAATTCAATACTACGTATTACACAGGGCCTACCTCACTCCAGACAAAATTACCGCTAATTTCACCATAAAGACGCTGTTTGCCCCTCTGCCTCTTGCCAGATGCTGATTTCCTGCATATGTTTTGGACATGCCCCGCACTCTGCCACTACTGCTTGGGTATCGCAACTCTCTTAACTCGCTATACAGTGAACCCTCGCTGCACACATGGGAGGTGTGCCTGCTGGGTATGTACCGACGCACCAGAAAAGAACAAAGTAACTGCAGTTCTTGTACTGGCTATTTTGCTAGCTAAATGTTTGATTACTCGGCGATTGGAGGTTATCCACCCCTCCTCAACTGTCCGCCTGGGCCCACTCCTTGGATGCATTGGCTCAGGCTGAGAGCACTGCATTACACCGAGAGGATATTAAGGGCCTGCACAAGTACCCTATCTCTGCTGGCTGGGACACTCTGCTGACAGAGCTACAGAATTCTTTGAAGGATGACAACCTTCCTCCTTTTTAAAAAAAAAAAATGTTGTCCTCATTCACCTCAGGTATTGTTGACTTTTACCTTTGCCAAAGACCTCTATAGCTGGGGAAGACCCCAGACCCCGCCACAGAATAGTGATAGGGAGAAAAAAAAAGATGGAAAGAAGGCGCAGGCCCTAAGAACACCATTCACCTGTTAATGCATCTCTCTCAGACAACATCCGGTTTCCCGGAGGACTGCCTAGAAGAAGACTGTGGGGGGGCCACAGCCAGGTCAGAGAGCTCTGTAGGCATAATCTTTGGACAGGGGGTACATCTCGTTACCTTAAATGCTGTACACTAAGCCACTCCCTGGCTACTGTTACCCCCTACCCAGTTATTGAAAATCTCCCAAAACTTTTTCCTCATTTTGGACCCATCACCCAGTAAATCCATTCTGGACATATAGAACATGGATTCTAGCCATTTTGCGTGCTGTGGCGGTACTACACTTATCCAATTTCTACAAATCTCCCTTCTAGCTAGCAACAATGCATAAAACAACAAGTTCCTAGATGCACCAGTCACACCCTCCGCAATCCCGAAAATAATTTGTTCAAGGCTTACCTTAATATGTATTCCCAGAATACCTGTAAGTGTCGATTCAACCTCATGCCAGAAGCTTTGAATCTGCGTGCATAGAAAAAACATATGTGTATCTGTCGCATTTTCTAAGCCACACTTTGCACAAGCCGCCGGTTTTCCTTTCCCCATTTTGGACAGCTTCTCTGGAGTGAAGTATGCTCTATGGAGTGAGAAGAAATGGTTCCTTTTCAAAAATGCAGGCTTAACAATAGAATAAAGAGTGCGCATTGATACTTGCCACTTATGTTGTAAGTTGCAGCTCGGCAAGCATCTACCCCAAGTATCTTCTGCCAATGTGAATTCTCCATCGAGGTTGTCCTGCAGAGCCCAATACCACAGGGATACTTCTTTCACCCCTGGAGGTTTATTAGCCAACATCTCCTCTAGTTCTGTAACAACACCCACTGGTGTTTTTCGTGCCTGCATCCAGCTCTTAAGTTGAATATATTTAAATAAGGACATTTTGCCCTTCATAAGGTCCTTCATCTCACTCCACGGGATTAACTGTCCATCTTGCGTAATCTCTCCCCACACCAAAACACCTGACTCCCTTATTGACCACGCCAGCTTATCCTTAAGGCATTCAGGAGTACCTGGGGAATCCCATATAGGTGCATGGAATGAATAATAGTCTACTCTAAGCCGCCTACGTATCAAATACCACATTCTCGAAAAGGCTTGTAACACCTTCAGCTTAACTTTCTTGAAATATTTTGGGTCCCCAAACTTAAAGAGGAAACCATCATGTCCCCCTCTACTCTCCTTTGTCATTATAGAAAACATATGACCAATATCCGAATCATCAGAGGTACTAAAAAGCATTCTAGAGTTGGAGATTTGAAAAGCCCAAGCATATAGTTGGATATCTGGTAGTGACAAACCCCTTTTTCCTTCCGTCTCCGCAACTTTTTCCAAGATATCCGCACACCTTTATATGCCCAGATGAAAGAATTTATAGCCTGTTGGATTTTGTCGATCGTTAGTTTCTCAAAATGAAGTGGTATGGTGCTGAATATATAAGTTATTTTTGGCAGAATCACCATTTTTACCAGATTAACTCGTCCAAAAATCGTGAGGAGAAGATGTACCCAACTCTTCAATAGTTGAACTCTTTCCTTATATATTTTTAGTAAATTAATTTCAACTATTTTAATCCCCAAGTATTTCATGTCCTTTTTAACCATGTGGTTATCCATCCTCTGATTCCAAACCATGATCTCAGTTTTAGCCTCATTTATCTGGTATCCTGAAATACTGCCAAACCTTTTAGCTAGCTGGAGGACAGGTGTCAATGTAACCTCAAGATCAGAAGTGAAAATAACCAAGTCATCTGCATATAGAGCAACTTTCTTCTCCCAAGAACCCCAACGAAAGGGGGAATGTTCGTTGCCTTTCTCAATTTCTCAGCCAATGGCTCTATATACAGATTAAACAAAAGAGGCGATAGAGGGCATCCCTGTCTTGTGCCTCTTGTGATATTGAAAGAAGTGGTTAGATTGCCATTTACTAGAACTCTGGCCATGGGGTTTTGATATATTAATTGTATTGCCCTACAGAATCTATCCCCTAATCCTAATTTCTTCAAAACCATAAACAAATATGACCATCTGACCCTATCAAACGCCTTAGCGGCATCTATCATAATAACTGCAAGGGGGACAGAGTAAGCTGTTGCCACATCAATTGCTCCAATAAGCCCGTAAGTTAGTTCATGGATATGCCTCCCTCTAATAAATCCCTTTGATCTCTATGGATTATCCCACCAACAGCCTTACTTAATCTCCCTGCCAATACAGAAGTAAAGATTTTATAATCCGTATTCAGAAGGGATATAGGCCTGTATGATTCACGGTTTGTGGGGTCCTTGCCAGGTTTTAAAATAAGAGAGATCGTTGCTTCATTCCAAGATCTTGGGAGTTGTAACCCCTTATCCAAGATCTCGTTAATTACCACTGTCAAATATGGGATTAAGAATTCCCCAAAATCTTATATAGTTCCACTGGGATACCATCGGGGCCTGCAGCTTTACCCCCTTAGATATTTGTACGGCCCTCCTCACTTCTTCCTCCGTTACCTCCTGATTAAGGCTCATTCTTTGATCTTGATCCAAAGGATTTACAGACTCTGTTAGCCAGGCATCTACCTCCTCCTCTGAGACCTCCTCCTCTTCTGAGTAAAGGTCCCGGAAATAGTCAAAAAGGCCTCTTCCACCTCGGTGCCCCGAGTTAACATTATACCATTCTGGCCCGACTTAATACTATTTATATAATTTCTATTTTGGTCAGACTTGATCTTCCAAGCTAGGAGCTTTCCTGCTCCCTCCCCATACTCAAAATGAGCTAGTTTGCTTGCTTCCCATCTTTTCTTAATCCTATTCTGCAAAGTTTCTTCCAGTTGGTTTTTAAGAACTGCCAGTCTTCCCTCCCCATAAATACTACTAACCGTTGTCTTACACCTATCTAGCTCTATTTTCTTTATTTCTGCTTCCAAATTACTTAGCTCTTGTCTATACTGTCTATTTCGATAAGTGAGTACATTTATAACTTTCCCTCTGATAAAGGCTTTCATAGCATCCCACACTATTCCGTTTGAAGCAGATCCTCTATTTACTTTAAGGAATTCCCCTACCTCTACCTTCAGACTCTCCATTATATCGGCTTCTAAGAAGATAGTGCGGTCCATAGTCCACCTTCTATCCTTATACTGACTCTTCTTCCTAAGTGTTAATAGAACTGCAGAATGGTCAGATAGGTGCACAGGGAGATATTCAATGTCAACCACCTCCTGTTTCAAACTCAATTCTACCAGGAAGTAATCAATTCTTGATCTATGTCCATATTTTTTGTTATGAAATGATATGCCCATTCGAGTTCCTACCCTCTCTCTCCATATATCTCTAAGAGCATGCTGCTGCATCATAGATTTCAAAAAGCCCGAGATTTCGGGGTAGGTATAGCCCTACTACTACAAGATTTATCCACCTTAGGGTCTAAGATAATATTAAAATCTCCCGACATTATCACTGGGCCTGAGAAATCTAATAAGTTAGTATATACAGATTTTAGAGGTTCGCAGTCGTCTTGATTCGGGCCATAGTATCCTACTAGAGTAAATGAATGATCATCTACTCTTAAATCCACTATGATCCATCTGCCGGACTTATCCATACGGGTATTCACTAACCTCATCCCAGCACCCTGTTTCTTAATAATAAACAACCTTCCTCCTTATTTGAATGCATCTCATGCCCTGCCCCGGTTCTTAGTTTTCCCGATTGACACATTCATTTTTGAGAGATGATGTCCAACGCTCCATTTTTGGTAACTTGTATTTCTGCACTTAATATTGTACCAAATCTTCTTGTGCACTGCGTATGTATGGGCTAGTTGTTTCGTATGAAGTTGAGATCTGTTCTATCCTTTTTTTACTCTAGCAAGTATTTGCATTCTTTGCTCTGATACTGTAGTCTGTGAATATATGACGATACATCGCATGCAATTACATTGCATGCAATTACAACAAAGTTGTTACAACGCAAGTGTTGTTACAATGGATTGCTATTACATCGCAAACTTTTACAACGCATATGCCTTTACCACGCATGCCATTACAACGCAGAGGCATGCGTGGTAAAGTCATACACTTGGTAAAAGTGCGTCATGTGATCAAGGGCCTACGGGCCCGAAACGCGTCATGGCTGTGGTTTATTGAGCTGCCAAAATAAACTACTTACTGCACGAAGTTGTGGTCCGGGCTCCTGTTTTTCCAACGTTAACCGAAAATCGAGAGGAGTTGCTGTTATATATATATATATATGTATAGCTATAGATATATATATATATATATATATATGTGTGTTCACCAAATGCCCGATGCATTTCAGGACGCACACACAGCAGACTCCAAACCAAAGGTTTATTCAACACAAGGCAAACCAGCAGCTTTATTCTGGTAAGATTCGGGTGCCGACGCGTTTCGAGGCATGGACGCCTCTTCTTCTTGGGCAGCTTGAGTAAATGTTCACAGAGGGCTCTGCATGCTAATTATATCTCCGCCCTTCGTGGGCCACAGAACCCACTTAGGGAATAACATTGCTCCTAGGAATAGACTACTGTTCCCAGCATGCACTTAGAAAATATGCACTTAGCATACGCCCACGAAGGGCGGAGATATAATTAGCATGCAGAGCCCTCTGTGAACATTTACTCAAGCTGCCCAAGAAGAAGAGGCGTCCATGCCTCGAAACGCGTCGGCACCCGAATCTTACCAGAATAAAGCTGCTGGTTTGCCTTCTGTTGAATAAACCTTTGGTTTGGAGTCTGCTGTGTGTGCGTCCTGAAATGCATCGGGCATTTGGTGAACAGATATATATATATATATATATATATATATATATATATATATATCTATATATATAAATATATAGCTATAGATATATATTTAGAGCTATATAGATATATATTTTTTAAATATATATATATATATCAGATTGAGAAAGGCTGCTGTGACAGCCGAAACGCGTCTCTCTTGTTTGCTGGGTCGGAGGAGGCCCAATGCAATAAAAAGCTTTAATCTAGCAGCCCTCGTGTGTGTGCTCTCTTCCTTGTGGAGTAGCGGTTGTGCTGCATATATATATATATATATATATATTTGTAAAACAAAATGAATGTTGCACTCCACAGCTATTAATTTCAGGGTTTTATTCACCAACGCTACCACCAATTCGTTTCACCACAAGGGCTTGTTCACGGTTGGGGAAGTCTGTCTTTCATTGCAATTTATACTGTTCTCCACATTTGCCCATAATGAGGCATTGTGGGATATGTAGTTTTAATACACTCAAAATATATATACAATTATTTACAATATATTTACAATGTTTGCTTTCCATTTTTGTGCCTTAAAATGACATTGTTAGTTACTTCCTTAACACATACTTGGGTTTTTGAATTTGTGTAAAGTCTGTATAGTCAAGACTGAATGTCTTTTTTTGTTTTTGGTGGTTCATTGATTTCTTAATCAATCGTTGATCCATCTTTTGAATAGTTCAATGATGTTGCGTTCCGCACTGTTCGTAATTTTCCAGATCTGTTTCGCCTAAGTGGCTTGGTTTAATTTTTTCTGCATTCCTTTTGCCGTAGTAGCATTATTCAGTACCCAAGTTGAATCTGTTTGTTGGTATTTTATTTTGCTTTTTGTTTTTGTCAGCTATTTTCCAGGAGGTGGTTGAATTTGTATTTACCATGATTGTTACTCTTTATAAATGTACATGGAGGTCTTCTTCAGCGTTCAGGCCACGAGGTTGTTTAGTTCTGAATTTAATAATCAGTCTCGATTCCAATTTTCTCAATTGTAGTGCCCTATCTCCCCCTCTCTCATGGATTGGAACATGTGCTATTCCACAGTATCTCATATTTTTCCAAGAATAGTTCTCATGGATTTCAAAGTGTTTCGTCATGGCATAGTTGGTGTCACCATTGGATACTGCCCTGATGTGTTCTAGTATCCTTTTCCTTAAGGGACAGATAGTGCTACCGCTGTACTGTTTTCCACAGTCGCATTTGATCATGTACACCACATAGGTCGTTTCACACGTAATTCTGTGTGTTATTGTGAATGGTTTCTTTTGGAAGTCCATCAACTGTTTCATGTTTTTGCCTATTTGGCAGGCTTTGCATTTATCACATCTTGTGAATCCCTTCTGGCGATTTGAAAGCCATGTCTCTTTCTGTCCTCTCGTGAAGAGGCTTTTAATTAGTTTATCTTTCAGCGATGGTGCTTTTCTAAAGGAGATGTCCACATTGTCACTTAAGTAGGATCCAATGTCTGGGTCTTTTTTATTATATTCCAATACTTGTTCATTATTTTCCTTACTCTGTTGTGCTCTTTGTTGTATGACATTATAAATCTTATTTTGTTGTTTTTGTCATCACTAGTTTTTTGTTTGTCAGTGTTTCCAGTTGCGTTAGGTTTTCAGTTTTCCTTTTGCCATTTTCAATGTCAAGTTTCCGATATCCTCTATGTTTGAATTTCTTTGACGTTTCCTTAGCTTTTTCTTTGAATACATTGCTGTCAGTACAATTTCTCCGCATCCTTAACAATTCCCCATATGGAATACTTTTCAATAGGGCACGCGGATAGAAACTGGTTCCATGTAGGATGCTGTTTGTGGCAGTTGGTTTCCTGTAAGTAGTTGCTTTTATCTGATCGTTCTCGATATAGATCGCAAGGTCCAGGAATTGGATTTCCTGTTCGCTTGTGTTGCAGGTGAATGATAATCCTACATCATTGTCATTTAATCTGCAAAAGTATTCCTGGAATTCAATGTTTGTACCATTCCAGATTATAAATAGGTCATCTATGAACCTAAGCCAAAGGTGGATTTTGTCCATGTATTGTTCATTCCCCTCTCCCCAAGCTATAATTTTCTCCCACCACCCCATGGTGAGATTCGCGTAGCTTGAGGAAAAGGAAACCCCCATGGCAGTTCCGCAGGTTTGTAGATACATTTGTTTGTCAAACAGGAAGATATAAATATATAGCTATAGATATATAATTAGAGCTATATAGATATATATTTTTTATATATATATATATCAGATTGGGAAAGGCTGCTGTGACAGCCGAAACGCGGCTCTCTTGTTTGCTGAGTCGGAGGAGGCCCAATGCAATAAAAAAGCTTTAATCTAGCAGCCCTCATGTGCGTGCTCTCTTCCTTGTGGAGTAGGGGTTGTGCTGTACATATATATATATATGTATATATATATATATATATATATATATATATATATATATATATATATATATATATATATATATATATTTCCTACTGGCAGTCACCAGTAGGCAGTTATAGTTAGGGCCTAGTTTTCATAGGAAAAGCGTTTTTGATTTGCTAATATCTTTGGCGCCGTTTGACGGATCTTCGCGAAATTCTCAAAACTAATGGGGCGCTCCGGTCAGCCCCTGTCTTTAAAGTTTCGGGGTGATTCGGCAAGCAGTGGTCGAGAAAAAAGGGGGTCCCAAATAGCGTTTTCTCCATGGTAATTTCCTTAGGAACTTTTGTCGCGGCTACAGGTATGGAATTACACCAAATTTGGCAGAGAGGTAGCTCTTGGTCCAGAGTGCACTCTTTGCTTTAAATGATGTAAATCCATTAAGTAGTTCCTGAGGAATTAAAAAAAAAAAAATATCAATATCTGGTGACCGCGGTGGATCCACGAACCCTCCCGATCACGAGTTTCATTCTTATTGGCTGCCAACACTTCAAACCAAGAAGTGTTGGCAGCCATCTTGTTACTCAGTAAAACTGAGTCACAAGCAAAAAGGGAACAAAATTATTTAAAAAAGAAAAGGGGGCAGGGTAGAAACACCCTGAACTCCTAGGCCTGGTTAGGGGTCCCATAGGGACCCGCATTTTTTTTTTTTCAGCGGAATTCGCGTTAGGTGCGCCAATGCCACCGAGAAAATTAAAAAACGAGGTGGGCCAGGTCCCGGGGGCAATAAGTAAAATATATGCGGGGTCCCCTGCAGCCCTGGGGACCGCCACCTTCCTGGGGCATGAATAATATTATGCGGGGGCACACGGCCCCCACAGCCTCGGGCACCGCCACCTCCCCTGGGCTTGTATAAATTATGTGTGGGGGTGCCTGCCCCTCACACTGCCCCGGGGACCACCACCTCCCTGGGACATCTGTATATTTATGTGCGGAGGGCCTCATGGGACCCCCAAGCCCCGGGGACTGCCACCTCCCCGGGGCTTCAATACAAATAAAAGTGTGGGGGGGCTTCTGCCCCCCCACACTGCCCCGGGGACCACCACCTCCCCAGGGCATTGACTAAATTAAATACAGGGGTCTGTAGCAGACCCCCAGCCCCGGGGACCACCACCTCTCCAGGGCTTTAAATTTGTTGGAGGGGGGCCGCACGAACCACCTCGTGGAGCCCTCCTTGGCCCTGGGGACCACCACCCCCTTTTAATTTTTTTTTTTTTAAAAGGAAGGCCGGCCCTGGGGGATGGGGTCCCTGGAGCCATAATTGGCCTCAGGAGGGGGGCCACGCAGCCCCATCCAAATTAAAATAAATAAATAAAGGCTGGCCAGGCTCCGGGGGATGGGGTCCCCGGGGCCAAGAGATGCCCGGGGAAGGGGGCTACGTGGCCCCCTCCTGTACAAATTATTTAAAAACAAAAACAAAAAGAAAACGAGGCCATGCCCCGTGGGAAGGGGTCTCCAGGGCCGAAATCGGCCTCGGGAGGGGGCCATGCGGCCCCCTTCCTGTTTTTTAAAAAAATGGGTCAGGCCCTGGGGGATGGGGTCCCCAGGGCCCACAAAATATTAAGAGAAGGGGGCCACATAGCCAATAAACAAAAAGCAGACACTGACATCTCGCCGGAGGCCCCGCCCCCTCCCTGCACCACTGTGCAAACGTGCCTCCTGGCGCATTCTGGATTGGGGGATTAAGTCCCCTAGAATCTTAAGGGTCCTTAGGGGTCAACTAGCCCACTAGATACCTCCAGTAAGCCCCACACAGTGGATTGCTGAGAGGTGGTCCGAGCCATGCCCCTTTACACCACTCTGCAAACGCCCCTCTTGGCGCATTGCTGGTGGGGCCATGAGGTCCTCTTGTGTCCTGAGGACCTCAGGACTAAAGTGGACTTCATCACCCGAGCAGCAGTGCGCCAGGAGCCATGTTTGCAGAGTGGTGTAAAAAGGGGTGTGGCCACAGAGCAGTCTCAGCAATCCAGCTGTGCAGGGCTTACTGGAGGTACCTAGTGGGCTAGTTGGCCCCCAGGGACCCTCAGGAGGCAAGGGGACTGCATCTCCCAACCAAGAGCGCACCAGGAGGCGTGTTTGCAGAGTGGTGGTGAAAGAGGGCGTATCCTGTGTTCACGTCTCAGCAATCCCACTGTCTGGGGCTTACTGGAGGTGTGAGGTAGGCTAGTTGGCCTATAAGGACCCCCAGCATCGAAGGGGACTTTAATCCCAATCCAAGGGCGCGCCGGGGAGCACGTCTGCAGACTGGTGGGCAAAGGGGGTGTGGCCTGCTTTGAGAACTTACCAATGCTGCTGTGTGGGACGTACTGGAGGTAATAGGAGGAGTAATTGGCCCCCAAGGACATCCTTGGGGGCCAACTACCCCTCCTGTTACCTCCAGTAGGTCCCACTCAGTGGTATTGCTAAGAGGTCTTCGGAGGCCACGCCCCCCTTCCTCCACCACTGTGCAAACGCGCCTCCTGGCACACTACGGGTTGGGGGATGAAGTCCACTTTACTCCTGAGGGACTTTGGTGGCAAAGAAGCCCTCCTGGTACCTCCTGTAAGTCTTACACAGCGGAATTCCTGAGCACTGGTCGGAGGCCCAGCCCCTTTTCTGCACCTCTCTGCAAACGCAACTACTACGTTATAGTTAGAAATTAGCATTTAAAAAACCTTAGAAATTCACTGAAAAAAACACAGGTTTCAGGGATGTTATAGTTAGAAATTAGTATTAAAAAACCTTAGAAATTCACTGAAAAACCCACAGGTTTCAGGGACATTATAGTTAGTTGGACATTTCACTCGTACAAAACCAGAGAAGTTCGGCCATTATAGTTAGTTGAGCTAACTATAACTTGCGCCCGCAATGCACTGCTGATGACGTCACATATTACATCAAACATACCCTGAACCCTGAAATTAACCCTTGCACCCCAAAACCCAAACACACCATGAACCCTAAAATTACCCCTGGCACCCCAAAACCCAAACACACCCTGAACCCTGAAATTAACCCTTGCACCCCAAAACCCAAACACACCCTGAACCCTAAAATTAACCCTTGCACCCCAAAACCCAAACACACCCTGAACCCTAAAATTACCCCTGGCACCCCAAAACCCATAACCACCCTGAACCCTAAAATTACTCTTAGCACCCCAAAACCCAAACCCACCCTGAACCCTAAAATTACCCTTGCTTCCTCAAAACCCAAACACACCCTGAACCCCCAAATTAACCTTGACAACCCAAAACCCAAACACACCCTGCACCCTAAAATTAACACTTGCACCCCAAAACCCAAACACACCCTGAACCCTAAAATTAACCCTTGCACCCCAAAACCCAAACACACCCTGAACCCTAAAATTACCCATGGCACCCCAAAACCCATACCCACCCTGAACCCTATTACTTTTAGTACCCCAAACCCAAACCCACCCTATACCCTTAAATTACCCTTGCTACCCCAAAACCCATACCCACCCTAAAACTTAAAATTACCCTTTGCCCCCAAAACCAAAATTCACCCTGAACCTTAAATTTAACCTTGGCACCCCAAAATCTATACCCCTACACCCCTAAACCCAAACCCACCCTAAACCCTATACTTACCTTATACTTACATGTAAAACACATATGCCTTTACCATTCATGCCTTTACAACGAAATTCGTTGTAAAGGCATGCGTGGTAAAAGCATATGCATTGCAATGCCATGTCTGCACACTACTATTACCTAGTGTACTGCACATCCTGGTATTTTCTGTTCTGTCATTAACGGAAGTGTATTGTTTGATGATGTTGTTACCTATATGTTATACTTCTAGACTACATACTACACTGTATAAGCAAGCTCTGAAAATGGTTAATAACAAGGGGGCATATTAGCAAGGGCAGTATCGCCACTTTAGCAACACTTTTTGCCGATAAAGCGGCAATATTTTTATCGCCCTACTAGCAAGCTGTCGCTAACAGCTGTTAGCGACAGCTTTATGGCGAAAGCGACCGTTTTGGTGCCGCTTTGCATGTCAGCGATATATATCGCTAATGACATGCAAAGTAGGCGTTCCCAACTAAAAGCAACTGAAAACAGTCGCAAACACAACTTCCCCCTATTAGCAATGCCCGTGAAGCGATAAAAAAAGTTGCGCTAACCGCGATTATCGCTGGAATTTAACAGCTGCTAAAAACTTGACTTAACCATCTTGTCAATGGGAGGTGGATTGTAAGGTTAAGTCCTCACCTGCCTATTAGCAAGCTTTTCATTAGCGCAGTGAATTTATCGCTGGATTTCTCGCGCTATTGCTGGGTTTCGCCGCTATCGCTGGATTTTTTATCGCCTTGGAGATAAGCGTTGTTAATAACGCGTTATCTCCGCGATGAAATCCAGCGATAGTCGGCGATAAAAAAAACAGCACTAAGCGCGCTTTGCGATAATTATCGCAAATCCTTGGTAATATGCCCCAAGACTTTTCTTTAAATCAGTGCAAGACAGTACAATTTCAAAGTTTCAACTTGTCTTAAGCATCCCAGGTAACTCAAAACACAGAACGTTAACCTCCATATAAAAGGAATTGCACAATAAATTTGCTTTAAATACATATTACAAAATGCATGTCATGCTTGCAGTATGACAAACTGTAATCCTTATGTATGACTACATCAATACCGCTGGGCTCCCAGCAAGCAGAATGCTACCTGTCCTCAAAGTGTTTCAGCGCCTCCTTGGGGATAGTAGGTACAACATAAATGCTAATATCATACCGTGAGAATGTAGAATACATCATTGTTCCACTCAGGTTAGGGATCACTAATTGGGATCCTTTGCACCCGGGAATATTTACAACTCCAAGGGGCCTTTGGCACCGTTGACTGAGACCTGGCAGATGCAATGGGGAAAGAGCATAATGTTAGGCTTCATGATATGTGACAAGTAGAGCACGCAAGTGCTTTCAACAAAGATGGCTGCCAAAGCTGCACCCTGGCAAAATGAAACCAGAGGCAACTTGAACAGCAAACACCTACCAGCGGAAAGTTATACTATTCTCTAATTGACAAGAGTGGTAGTGCAGGATACTATTTTGTTGCCAGGAAGGCAGTGACAAAACAGGTGTTATGGAGCTGGTGTGTACTATCTTACTCATGAAAGTGCCAACAAATAACCAGTTAGCTAGTAAGTGCACACAACACGTTCATAGACTAAGAGCAACTTGCTAAAGCATAATTGCCATATATAACAGAAAATGTCATGCTGTGAGTAAATGTAGATATGTATACTTTTATCACACTGTTATGAAAGGTAGCATGGTTAGATCTTTACTTACCTTTTCAGCTGTAACATTACAAAAAATCTCAACTACCCTTTTGACAGAACCTGAGAATTTGGAATCTCTTCTAGCTTTTCAAATGTTCTTTATAAAAGAAATTTAAAAAAACATACAGCTCCTGATTTAGTTCAATGCAGCTGCCACCTGCAAAACACACGTGTGGTACGCTTACATCAATTACAAGACTTAAAATGACAAAAATGTGGGTCTTTTTCAACAATATATATTCATTACAAAACAATCTGGAACTCCAGGCGCATTCCAAAAACAATTCTTTATTTATTGGCAAAAGAAACACCTGTTGTTTTTCAAATTTCTCACTAGCTGACAACAATGCGCTCAATTTTCTCCCAAGAAGCTCTCTGCTGAGCAACCAACCCTGATATAATGGGAACAGTTTGAGCCTATTCTGCAGCTCAAACCAATTTGTGCAGATGCCTACCGTAACTCTGTGTTCCATCTGGCCATTCGCCGTCACCTTTACACACTTTCTTAAAACTCTCTATTCCACATGTTAAAATTGTGCATTAACAAAGTCAAATTTTTTACCGATGAAATCATTGGGTAGTCCTGCCATAAGGCAGATGACTTTGGGCTTGTCAGCACCACACGCTTTAAGTAGTAAAGCTCAAACGTCTGAGCCCAGCTAAACCTTTTCTTCAACCATTTCTGTGGGCAGAAAGGTCTGATGGTTCCCGGTGGCGGCAAAGCACCCTGGCTTCCTCAATAAAGGCACTTGGATCGCATCTTGATGATTTTGCTGGCGATTTTTATGTACATTCAATTCATTTAACCCGAATTTTCTCTGGGTTAGAGCTCCATTTTCCAATACAGCTTGGAAACAGTGAACAAGGTTTGCCTCTTCAAGTTTTTGAGCTCTGCTGTTTAAAGTATGCGCTAACTCCAAGAAATATAGGGGCATATTCTCAAGCCCCTATCGCCACGGGAACGTCACTTTTTCTGATGTTCCCGTGGCGATAGGGTCAGCGCCTTATTCACAAGGCAGCGTTAAGCCACTTAACGTGGCTTTAAGCCACGTTAAGTGGCTTAACGCTGCCTTGAGAATAAGGCCCCTTTCACGGTAAACTTAGCGTGAAAGGGGCGTGCAGTGGGTGTTGCGGTGGGCGTTCCACCGCAACACCCATTGAAATCGATGCTGCCACCTATTCTCAAGGGTGTCGTTAATAGGTGGCAGCGCCGAAATTAAGACCAGGAAAATCCTGGTCTTAAGTAGGCGAAACGAGGAGAAATGCTTTATTTCTCCTCGCTTTTGCTTTTTCCATGTGTGCTGCCTTGTGCAGCACAGATGGAAAAAGCAAAATGCCATGGTTTGTTCATGTACAGGAAGGTGTCCCTGCACGAAGCAGCACACATGAAAATTACAAAATGGTATTTTGGGATTGTTTATGTGCAGGAAGGGACACCTTCCTACACATAAACAAACCTCCCCTGCACACAGACACCCTCGCACTCTGGTGCAAGGGTGCCTGAGTTGGCGCTAAGTTGTTAAACTTAGCGCCATCGCAGGGAAACGCCAGGCTGCACCACATTCTTGAGAATAGGGTGCAGCCTCGCGCTTCCGAAGTGGCGGTGAGAGGCGTTAAGCCAAGGAGGCTAACGCCTCTCACCGCGACTTCATTGAGAATATCCCCATAGGGGCTTATTTACGAGCCCCTTGCACCACTTTTGCCTCATTTTTAACATGGGAAAAGTGACATACGGGTGGCGCAAGGGGCTTGTAAATAAGCCCCATAGGATTCAATGAACTGACTTTACGCTCTGCGGATTCATAAAAACAGGTGCCTTTCTTCTGCGCTGGCCCAGCGGAGCCCATCGTGATACGGCTCCTTGAAGCACTGTGTGAACCATGCGAGGCAGAGCAACTGCCCCTCAGCCGAGCCACTGACAAGCAGTAAAAACACTGAAACAAGAGGAAGGGGATTGTTCATTTGCAATACAGTATTGACTACACTGGAAAGAAAATATGAAAGTTATCCATGTTTCTAAACATGAAGTGAAGAATGTAGTGATTATAGTCAATATTTTTAGGGGGCACACTGCATGAGACTGTATTTGAGATCTTTAAAAGTGTGAGCATGTCCGAAGCATCTTAAAACTGCTCAATCTTGAAGTGATCTATCATGATCACTCTATTATTAAAGGTGCTACACTCATGTGGAGCAAGGAGGCTTACTGGTCCAACACAATAAAAAATATCCAAACTCTGGTAGGAGTGGCTCACTGGCACATGGATTTCTCAAGATCATGTTGGCTTTGAATCCTATGTAGATGATATTTACCCTGAGGTACGGCGTTCTTTATATAATAAGATATATTTTGAGTTTCGTCTGTGCATACTTCCACTAAAAAACGTATTGAGCCAGATGGAAAAACGCTCAGGATAATGATGAATTATGTGGAAGTGCCAAGGGAGATAAAGAAAACATCATGCATTTTATGTTATTCTGTCTAAAAACATTGATTGCCCATACGAAATGGCTTGTTCCCTTATTTAGTGCTTATAATATACAGAATGAAGCAGATGTTCAATAAGACAGACCAACCTATCAGACCAATTTACCATACAGTCTCCATGTATATTTGGACTGCTTGGATCGTGAGTGGCAAACTGAAAAATAAGTTTAAAATAAGCTGATCCTAGCTCGTTTATCATATTTTAGAGGTGATTTAACTCTATTTCAAATCTTTGTTATGTATTGAATAGATGTTTTTTTATTGATTTTATTGTTGTTTATTGCTTGTCTTGTATTTGCTGTATTGGTAGGTGATCATGCAATTCTTTAAAAAATGTATTACTGGGATTTTAATGCTATATAATTTATAATATTAAAGCTTATGCTGAGAACACTACTCAATAAAAAACCTGTTCATAAGTATCAGTGTCGAATGAAAGGCATCAAACACTACACTTTAGTATTATAACCTGTACAGAGAAGCTGAATACCCCATTTGTGCTCTGTTTTTGATGCCAATGGCTGCAATGTTGATATCCAAGCACATGATCCATCATGCCTGTCTGGGACCCGAGGCACCTGGCATCACTTGAGCCAAAGTGTGGCTGCATGCATGTTTGTGCCGTCGCATTGGTTAAGGTCGGTTACCAGTACTGTGAGTCTGTACTGTTGGTTTCTCTGCACTGCAATTGAGTGATGTTGGTTCACACTGAAGTCAGGAGTCTGTTCTCCTGGAATCTGCAGATGACATCTTCGGCACTAGACTCTCAGGAAAAGCTCTCCAATACAAGGGCTACTTCAAGATACACAAGCTAGTTACTGTTTTGTCACCATTGTACTGTCCTGGGTGAGACTGAGACACATAGGGGCATATTCACAAGGACTTATCGCCGAGTTATCCTCACTTTAGCGCATCAAAAGTGGAGATAGATTTATCGCCCCATTCACAAGCGGGTGCAAACTGCAGACATCGCCAGTATTCCCGTGATAACTGCCGCAAAATTTATCTATACGGGTGACACCACCAACTAACCCTAATGAGATGCAGAGTAGGCGTTCTCGTGCAAAAACACACGAAAACACCATTACACCACTTTCACAACGAACTGCCAGATCTGCGATGCGAACCAAAAACAGCTGATAAGCCGCGGTAGCAGCAGGGATTTAACACCTGCCTTCTGCTGGTGTTAAGCAGGACGACTACCTGCAGTATGAAAGGGAGCCCAGGCCAGAGCCCCATCTGAAGACCCACAGATGCCATGGAGACAATGATCATGCAGCTCGGAGACCCAAGAGGGCCACAACACCCACCGCCACCACTCCCAGGCACCCCCAGACATACAAATACCGTGCACGACACAAGAGCCACAAAAGTGCATGATGTCGCACAATGACAACAAGAAACACACATGTGGGGTCAGAAGAACGAGAAACAGTCACCCATCATTGAAGTAACAACCAAAAACTTTATTGAAACACAACACAAAACAGCAATGCGGACGACTCCTGTCTTGTCCGTCCGGGACAATCATGATGTCACGGCCTGGAAAATAAAGCACAAAATCAGAACGTGTGTCATGTGCAAATCAAAGGAGTGAGACCCAGAGAAAGAGAGAAGGAATGAAAGGCAGAGAGAGAAAAAGAGAGAGAGAGAAAGAAAGAAAGGGAGAGGGAGAAGGAGAAAGAGAAAGAGAAAGGAAGAGAGGGAGAGAGAGAGAGAGAGAGAGAGAGAGAGAGAGAGAGAGAGAGAGGAAAGGACGGCAGAGAGAGAGAGAGAGGAGGAAAGGAAGGCAGAGAGAGAGAGAGGAGGAAAGGAAGGCAGAGAGAGAGGAGGAAAGGAAGGCAGAGAGAGAGAGAGAAGGAAAGTAAGGCAGAGAGAGAGAGAGAAGGAAAGGAAGGCAGAGAGAGAGAGAGAGAGGGAGGGACACTGCTGCCCCCGCGCACCCAGGCACCACTGCTCACCTGCTGCCACCGGTGTGTCTCCAACCACGTGCCAGCATACACTGCAAACCACCAGGTCTGCAATCTGTAATCGAGGCCAGAGTCAATCATGGCAGAGTCCATCTCACTGCACACGGCAACAACGCCTGACCGCCCCTGCGCACACATGCAGCCGCACCCTAGCCCCTCCTGCCGGCGAGCGCTGGCTGTCCGCCCTTGCGCACCCAGGCCCCACTGCTCACCTGCCGCCAACGGTGTGTCCCCCAGTGGGCACACCATGTGCCCGTGCAAGCTCCAGGCCCCGGTCCCGCGACCATGGCATGCTCCACATCATGCGGACCTGCACCGTAGCCCAGCAGGTCCCACACATGACGCTGAGTCCTGAGGCATCAAACGCAGAAACCACATCAGTGCACACGTCATCATCGCAGGCTGCACACCTGCTGAGCAATTCCGGTGCCACTAACCCTGTGCAACCCCAGTCAGCGCCACTTGGTGGTAGGCCCGTGACGGCCGCATGGCTTCGGGTGCCACTAACCCTGTGCAACCCCAGCCAGCGCCACGTGGTGGTAGGCCCGTGACGGCCGTATGGCTTCGGGTGCCACTAACCCTGTGCAACCCCAGTCAGCGCCACGTGGTGGTAGGCCCGTGACGGCCGCATGGCGTCGGGTGCCACTAACCCTGTGCAACCCCAGCCAGCGCCACGTGGTGATAGGCCTGTGACAGCCGCATGGCTTCAGGTGCCACTAACCCTGTGCGCAACAACTCATGGGCCCTTTATGATTGAGAATCGCGGAACGTCCGTCATCCAGTCACCTCCGGCAGTGGGGAATGTGACGTTGTCAGCCCCTATATTGGCGGGGTCAAATGGCCAGTGACGCCTCTGCCGGATGGGTGTGGTGTGTGTACAAACCTGCCCTCAGGGAGTGGCCGTGACTTGCTGACAACTAGACCAGTGACCTGCAGACCACTAGCGTGTAAACCTGCAACATGTGGCTATGTGGGCCCCCCATGGAGCGTAAGCGGAGTGGTCTGGCCTGGCATACGCCGGACCAGAGCAGGGCTTGCAACAATGACTCGGGGGCTCTGGGCGTGGTTCAGTCCATGTCCGGACAAGGAAGTGACTGATGCGTGTGTCCTTGTTGTAGTGTCTACGGCACCCAGAACGCAATCGGCAATGTAGCACACTGTGACTGGAATCCCACTAGATGAGCATCATTGACGTTAGGGGGAATCACTGTCCCTACATTCATCCACACATTCATACCTGAATGATGAAAGACATGACACAGCAGTGCGTTTCTGAATGTTTAATGCACATCCATTGGAGTTTTGCAGCTGGAGCAGTACAGGGCCCTGCCAACCCCTCTTCACAACATGGGCCCGTGGAGGGCCAGCCAGAGTCCATCGGGGAATGACAAGTTCAGCGGAAGAGGAAGAGTACAGTCCGCAGTCTGATCGCCGTGTCATTGGTCACGAAACAGGATATGGCAGTCCATGTCGCGGTCCAAGGTGAGTGCAGCAGAGTGTATCGGGGGTCAGTGGAAGGTCATGGGGCCATGTGCGGCACCAAACAGCAACAGGCCAGGTGGCGGAAATGAATGCTAGTGCCTCCTTCTGGTCTCAATCCCATCCACGTCCTCGTCCTCGGATGTGTGCTCTACCTCACCTGTGGGTGGTGCAGTTCTGGCTGCAGCACTGTGTGCCACTGACACATCAGGGGCCGGAGGTGGATTGTCGGCCGCACTGTGTGGCAGTGACACATCAGGTGCCGGAGTGGAAATGTCTGCTGCACTATGAGGCACTGACACGCCAGGGGCGGAGATGTGGATGGTGTAGGGGCAGCAGCATTCATCTGCGCCATGCCTTGTGGCAGCAATGCCATGATGAGGATCTGCAGGGCATGGTTTATCCCAGCTACATTTTGCTGATGTGCAGCGGTGGCTGCCATCCTTTCCGCCTCCATCCGCACCATGTCCTCCATGATCCTCCGCATGTGTGCCAGCTCACGGCTGAGATCGCCGGAGCCACTCTGAGCGGACAGGTGTTCTTGTCTCCGAGTCATGACTCCAGCGATGTCAGCCAGGGCTCGTTGGAGACCATGGAGCGGCCTGTGGGTGTCTGTTAGGGACTGGAGGTGGTCCCTGATGGGACTTAGACACCCATGGATGGCGTCAAGTTTGGTAGCCATGAGGTCGAACCCCACCCGCACCTGCTCAGCCAAACCCCCTCCGGCCCTCTAACACACGGCATTGGAAGGCCATGTGTTGTTTGTGGGGGTCCTGGGAGACAGCCGGGGTTGTGGGTGCCGCCTGCTGGGTGGTTTGTGGAGTGGGTGGGGTCTCCTCGATGCAGCTGGGCTGCCCTGATCCTGGAGATGAGTTGCGGATGATGTCAATGATGTCTTGGAGGGCTTGGGTGTCGATGCTGGGGGTGTCCTCCTCGTCATCAGTGAAGAGTGGCTGGGACTGCTCTGCAGGAGGTGTTGACGGTGCCTCTGCAATGTGAAGGGGAGATGCTGTATTACAATGTGTCCACATGTATGTAGCTGCATGGTACATGTTCACATTCAGACAGCATGGCAATGTACATTGTGACAGTCTGTAGATCAGGGCCATGATCCAGAGTCATTGTGTGTGTGCACTGTGCACTGTTTGATTGTGCATGTGTGCCATTGTGGCCGTCTCCCCCGTCCCCCAGTACCTGGTGATTACTCACCCTGTTGCTGTTGTGTTGTGTCATGTCAAGCAGTGTCCGCTCCCCCAACTCCTGCCACGGTCTCTACACTGATGACTGTCGACACCAGCTCCTCCATGTCATCCAGCTCCAGCTGTGGCGCTGGACTCCCACCTCCGGTCTGCATTGCTGCCTTTCAGGTTGCCTGCGAGTTTCTGCTTGGTTTTGCGCTTGATGTCAATCCATCGCCTCTTGACCTCGTCCATTGACCTCTTGTGCTCTCCGACGGCATTCACCTTGTCCATGATGGACCGCCATATTCCATTTTTGGTGCCCAATGACACGTTGGAGGTGACTAACAGTTCTTGATGGTGTTCCATCACCTCCGTGACCAGGATCCTATTCTCCTGCGGACCGAACCGCGTCTTCCTCTTCTACTTGTCCTTGCCCTTCCCTTTCCCCGAGGTCCCAGGCTGGTCGTCCGGGGTGCTTGTGGGGTTCCGCTCGTCCTCTGCGCCTGCTCCGGCTGCCTCCATGGTGCTTCGGTGTTGGTTATTTTGTGTTTGTGGGTTTTTTCTACTTTTGTAGTGATTTTCCTGCCTGCCGTATGTGTATTGCAGGCCTGGCGCTGCTTATCGCTGATTTCCTCATCGCGGTTTGGGCCATCGCATGTTTTTTCGCGTTTGGGTTTGTGTTTTTATCGCCGTCGCAATGGTTGTACCGTGGACATTGTCCGCGTTTTCGGGAGCCTATCGCATAGTACCGCTGTGTTGTGAATTCCACGTTAAGACGGGGTTATTTTCCCGCGATAGACTGCGATGTGTGAAGTTGCGTTAACCTTTTTTGGCGATGTTTAGCACACGTTCTTGTGAATATACCCCATAGACTGCAGGGTGCAAAACAAAATGTTATTTCAAAATATGTGTAAGTTATCAGATCTATATGTGTTCGTATCAGTCTGTTCAGCAGAGGATGAATGGTCTCTTTGCCTCACCCCTGCACTTCTTAGCACCCACACTGGAATTAGGCCGCAACATCGAGGTGTCAGAGATGTGTTGCCAATTCTTGCACGTCACAGGATGACAAAGGCTGCGTGATATCACTCTGCTATCCCCTGAGTTTCGTCAATAGAAGTGCATTTTGAGGGCCAATTTCAGTTAAAACAAATTAGTTCATCAGTGAGCAAAATAATACAGTACATACATGTAAATCACACATGTGCAAAACAAACTATATCCGGGAGAGGGACAGCATAGCAAGAGTCATCTATTACACATAATTTGGGACTCTATTGTCATATATAATCATAGTGGTCCTGACAATGGAAAAGCTCTTAAGTGTTGGGGAAGTCACTGTGATCATCAAACCGAAATTTCACATACTTCATTGTTCCTCTGAAAAATGATTTATGCCACTGCATTTTGTGCAATGAAAGCACACAAACATGGAATTTAAAGAAGATACAGAATAACTGACTTGTACCTTAGCCTCCCGTGAATTGAAACAGGCTCTTCATTGTCAACCAAGAGATTCCACGTTGATTAAATCTCTTAGATTTAATTTTTAAAAAGCTCTCTCTGCTAGGAGAAAGGAGCTACAAGAGGAGGCATGGTATAACGTAACTCAGGCTGCTGATGCAGGCAATAATAAACTCTTCTGGGATACTGTTAATTCTCCCTTTATGAAGAGCGACTCGTACCGAGCTGCTATCTCATATTACATGTTATGCCTGGGTCTCCCACTTCACCGAAATTTTTAGGTTACCTGCTATAAGGGATGGGGTTAGAGTACGGGAGACAGATGACCCCGACGGGGTACTTGTGGATGTTTATAAAACTGTAGTCGACCTGTGGGTCTTAATTTTAACCAGAGTTTTTAATATGGCCGCTACTACAGAGATCCCACCATCATGGGGAAGATCTATTATAATACCAATCTATAAGAAAGGCAACAAATCTGAAGCAAAGAATTACCATCCAATATCGCTTTTAGACTCCTCAGTAAAAGTGTTACTCATGAGACAGGAAGATTGGGCGAATAAACACTCAATACTCTCCCCGGCACAGTTTGGGTTATGAAAAGGAATGGGAACCCTAGAGCAATGTGTGAACCTAGATATATTGATAGGTAAATATACTCTGGCCAAAGGTGGTAGATTGTATCTGCTTTGAGGATTTCAGCAGTGCTTTTGACTTAGTCGATCACATCATTCAATGGTCAATCCTGCTCTCAATTGGTGCCCCTTGTCTGTTTATTAATTTTCTTCCCAGGCTATATGAGAAATTATCGAGTACTGTCCGCTTCGGCCCACAAGGCGAATGTACTGATAATTTCAAGGTCAAGAGAGGTATTCGCCAGTGCTCTGTTCTTAAACCTTTGTTGTTTTCTTTGTTTATTATTGGGGTGGACAAGGCCCTAAAAGCTACAAATGCAGATGCCCCCAAGTCGGCGGGAGTCCAGTGCCAGTCCTACTGTATGTGGACGATGCAGTTTTGCTGGCCAGGACCCCGGTGGGCCTACAACGTCTAATGAATACTTTTGGCAAATTCATAGCTGCAAGAAAACTAGTGGTCAACAAGAACAAAACCTATACTATGATCTGTGGAGCCAAGCAAAAGAAGTGCCAAACTTTTTTATGGATAATACCCCGGTAGCTACAATCGACACTTTTTGCTATTTGGGTATTACCTTTTCAGGAAATGGCTCATGGTCACACGAAATTAATAATGTTAAGAGTAAGATGAGTAGGAGTGCTCATGGAATTTTCAGGTTTTCAGCAAAGTTAGGCACCCGGCCCATAGAAGATATGCTTGCTATCTATAAGGCTAGGGTATTGGCTATTGCCACATATTGGGCGGGGGTATGGGGCCACTACAAGAGCAAGGCCCTCCAGATCGAGGAAAATAGTTTCCTAAAGGCCTTGTTGTGCCTCCCTACGTCCGCCACTATGGAGGTAGTACATAGCGAGGTGGGGCTGCAGTACCTAGTTGATATAACCGCACTCTACCCTTTGTTGCTCTGGCATGCTATCTGGACCAAAGAAGAAACTTTTTTACTAAGTCAATTATAGAAGATTGTTTGTCTCTGGAGAAAGCACTGTGCATCCCCATGGCTAAGTTACATTAATTCCATCTATATTGAGTTGTTCAAGATGCCAATCCTGCCTAATCCCTGATCAATATTAACACTCTCCAAATGGTCTATTAAAGATAATTTTATGTATTCCAAAAGGGAAACCAGGATCAGAAGCGAGGGAGGGAAACCAACTGTTGCACTTCATTTCTCGCTTGCATTAAGGAGGGCTATCAAAGTTATTTGACCCATGTTACAAATTTATCGCATTGTTTTTTATTAACAAGATTTAGATTAGGAATTGTCCACCATTTAGTTGCCTTTCCCTATATGAAAACCTGCCCACCTGATACGATTCCATGTCCTTGTGACGGCCAGAGCAAATAAAGCAATGCTGCACTTTATGTTGTTCTGTGTCTTTTATTCCAATTTTAGGTGTTACTATTTAAAATCACTTTTGCTTACACAATTCAATTCAATTCAAATCTTTATTCGATCTTAAAAAAGCATAAGATCATAAAAGTACATCAAATTTCATTGGTTAAAAATGATTCAATAAAAGAAATGATCCCAAACAATATATCGTACCGGCTATTACATCCATATATACATCATCTTTGGCACCAAGTTAAAACAATTGATAAAGATAAAATTAAGTAGGCAATCCCGTCAGCTAATTACAGGTCCACTTGTCTCCTTTTTTTCATACATGCCCATAAGAAAGATGCCAAAGAGAAGCATACCAAACAGTTTGAAAGTGATTTTAAAAAGTACAATGCTACACGACAAGACCTAAAATGGTGAGCTTTACAAATCGGAACAATAAAATTCTGCCTTTCCTGACGATAGAACCCACAGAAAAATAAAACATGAAGATCACTTTGGGGTGAATGGCTATCACACGGACACGCAGAAAGTTCTGAGTGTTTACATTTCTTGCCAGGGTAACCCAACATCAATGGGATCAAGTTAAGACGGAATCTCAATAAAATAAATTTATGGTGTGGGATAGTAACCTCTGCCAGATAGAGATAACCTCCCTCGTGCACAGATGGAATTAGTTTGTACACGAGGGCTGACATTGTTTGGTAATTCCTTTCCCTCCTCTGATAACGAGCCCGTCACATATAGGTGTCGATCAGTCTACATCTCGATATGGTCATACAGGTAGGTGGGTCCTTAAAAGTTGGTTCAAGCCAATATCCGTCAATTCCTTCTCTACATATTGCAACCATCTAATCCTGGTATAGTTCCCTGAATTTAAGATGTTACTTATAATATTCTGGGTAAGTGGGACAGTGTCCCTCCGCCAGATAGAGAACCAGAGGAGGAGTGGCGCTAGTTTGATAACATCCAATATGTAGGGTAAGGCCAGTTCTAAGTGTAAGACGTAGTTGGAGTAGGACTGAAGGAGAGAGGTGAAAGCTTTAAAAAATTTATTTTCTACGGCCTGGAGGGAGTCACTAGGTGCCAGCCCCCATACCCCCACCCCATATAGGGCTGCAGCCTTAGTTTTGGCGTGGTAAATCTTTTTCATAGGAATTAGGGGTTTTGCTCCCAATCTTTTTGAGAAAGATTTTAACGCCATTAGGCTTCTCTCCATGCACATTGCTCTTCCCTCCACCAAACTAGACCACAATTGATTTTTGTCAAAGAGTATACCCAGATAAGGAAAAGACTCCACTACTTCAATTTACACAAGATATTAGATCCCATATCGTTGCCTTAAAATATTTGCTTGAGCAACTCCAGGGTATGCCTTAATGTTACACTTTATATCTCGAAAGCAATTAACACACGTAAAAGTATTGTTTTTGGATGCTGTAATGAACCCTTTGGAGACTGGTTGGCAGCCTTTTAGTAATTTTAAGTATGTATCTCTGGTAGTGACAACTTTGATCATAATGAATTGTCATTGCTGCAGTTTTTATTTTTCAATTTTAGTTATGTGTGATAGTTTTATTGTGATTGCTTTTATGGTTGTTCATTTTAACATATCGAATACAGTCTTTTTCGTTCGAGTGACTGATCTATATTTTCCAATATTGTCATTGAGAGGTTCTGGTGACATGATAAACCATGAGGCCGAAGGTCGCTTACTTTATAAATGTCAAAAGATCCTTGAATTATTAAATGTTTAGCCACAATTGACTGAAATCATCACCAATATAGAACAACACACCAAATAATAACTAAAAAGTCAGACATTCTTAGATAACGAGTAAAAGCACATACTTTTCAACTAATTTAAAAAGATAGGACCTTCTGACTACTACAGTTTTCAATGCATTAGGAATTTCTTGAGACACACACTGATTAAATACTAGGATCCTGAGAATGCAGTGCAGCAGGCACAGATTCTCAGAAATAGTATACAATTAGCTCACGTATTCATATACTATCTTAAACAAAATAATGGACTTTAATGTACTGCAGCTTGTCTTCAGAGTATGGCGCCCATGCTCCTCTTCTGCAGAACCACTAGCTGAATTCGGTAAGTGAATGGAGATGGCATCTGTTTCCAAACATTGAAGATAAACTCTTATAATTTTAGCCCAGAGTCAATTGTGATGGATTACATCTGATATTTGTATCACATTGACACAACCAACTGTATCTTACCTGTAACACACAAAAGAACTAGTTAGTGAATTGTAAGTTTACCGTTCTTGTTCACTCCAGCCAATGGGTATACCCTCGCCAGGAGAAAGAGAGTATAAATAGATCATGGGAGGACCGCAATTGGGAGGGGAGTTGGAAATAAATATTTGTATTATATTTAGCTGTTCATTATAGTTTTTAACCACTATGTACCTGTCTTGAATGATGGATCAACCTTCACATGTTGAAGGGACACATCAAGGGGATAAAAGATAAACCAATCACTACAGCTTTTTAAGGTGCTTTATTCAATCTAAAGTTGCATGGATGGCAATGAGGTTCCTAGCACTTTTGATCCATGCAGAGGGCCTTAATCCCAGTGGCGTGATATAATCATACCAAGTGCACATATACACATGACAGTGAAAACTAAAGCTTAAAGACATATGTCATATGTTTGCCCCCTCATAGGAACCAAAATGTCCTTATCTCATACCATGAAAATATTTAATGTAGTAAAAAACAGATAGCAAGATGAGTTGTATCATTTTGCTCAAACAAATGAAGTTGAATTTATTCAATAATTGCGATCAGTTTGCATGAATCAATACCAGAAGCTCATTTTATTGTCCCAACTATTTACCTGGTGTGATGAACACCATCTCAGTTTTTTTATAATGGAAAAAAATATACATGAGTAGTTTACTCTAAGGAGTAGTAACCACAGAAATAATGAAATACTCTATGCCAAACCATGTAATGTGCATTATCGTCACATATCATAAAATGTAATATATCTCAAGTTTTAACCATCCATGCAAAATACAATATTAAATTTCAGTGAAAGAATGGTCACCATAGATGTGATGTCACTCTATATTATCAATTGAACTTCAAATGGGAGTATCACCATGTAAATATTTTCTGGATTAGAGAATTATTCGATTTTTTTCCTTGCACAAAAATGATAATGACGATGATGAATATATGTTTGAACAAGGATATTATTTTGACCAGAAAATTTAAGACAATTTTGTGGGACTGCTCATTCACCTATAGCCATGTGAATGTGAAAATGGGCTGGTGTGAGAAGGAGGAAGTATGAAGTGAAAACTGATGTAGTCATGATTTATAAATTAACTCTTTATAGTGTGGGTCAAAACAGAGGAATAATTTTAAACTTACTACACAAAAATGATAAATAATCAATACAACTTATGAATTAGAGTGGAAATCAGCACAATAATTGTCAACAGAATTCTGTAAACTGAATAATAAAACTGAAACCACACAATAGAAAACCCATGCCATAAAGGGTTTCTTGAGTCCCATGACATTCAACCACAAAGTCTTAAATCGAGTGTCCCATTTGGTGAATTTTTCATTTTGAGCAAAGTCACAGAACAGAATGGAACTAGGGGTATGCCTTGATATCACTTATCAACCATGAACATATTTGAAAGAATTTTAGTACCCATTCATTTCGCAAAGAGTAACTAGCAGAGATCATGGTTAAATGAAAATAGAAATAGCCTCCAAATAAGCAATTGTTGTAAAGCCTGTACAAATGGCAACTATCAGACAAAAATGATCTTCATGAAGGAATGACATTTGAAACAATATTGGTGATAAACTGCAATGGTAAACTTGAAGTGCTATTGGTGCTATTGGTGCAGTGCCCATGTATACTCAGATATGTAGGGAGCACAACATGCCAATAGAAGGAATACATGTTTTACCAGATACAGCTATAAAGACCCGCATTTGTATTTATTCAAAAGATAAATAGATTGTACAGATGCACACAACCAATTCAGATCTGTTGAAGTTTGATGGTATAGCTAAAGTGCCAAAAAGGAGATAGGAGGTGCCTGAATAAGAGACATGAGGTAACTTGAATCAAAACACATAATACGACTCCATGAAGTGGTCCTATGGGGTTTAAATACTGATGAGGAGTTTCACACACATCTGAAATAATAAATAAATGAAACAGGATATCATTTAAAGTTTCAAGCAGTAATACCACAGAAAAGATAATTGGAAATTGGGACTATCTCCTTGTGACTGAGCCATTCCCAATGCTGATGAATGATGAGCTTTGCCTTGATGCTTTGCCATCATATATTAGAAGACAAACCTGATAATTGTTAGGGTAACCAAAGATGAAAAAGCCCCTGAAATAATAAAACAACTCCAAATCCCAGCATGCTCCATTCTGAACAATGTGTAAATATGTTTGAGTCGCAGGTGCAATTATAGATTCAATAAACAATAGAAATAAATCTGTATCTATTTAGCAAGAGGAAAAATGAAAATGCAGGTGCATGAGTGTTGCCAAACTATGAATTCCAAAATGCACTGACAGAGAACAGTGACAGAAAGTGGACCTACGGACACATATACAATATAAGTCAGATATTTAAAAGGGACTGAGAAATCACAGTGAAAGGGCCCCCTTGAACAAAAGGGATTTGTTTTTTACATTGGAACTAGGTCCCTGAAAATTACCCTGTAAATTAATATAAAAGCCCATTTCATAACTGCTGGTTTGTTTCACCTTTATGTGTTGGATGGTGATTTAAACTGGTTAGCCTACCACAGAAGCTAGCAACAGCAAACACGTTGAGTACTACAAAGCTGTGAAATTGTGTAGAGCATGGATATGCCTTTTTATTTAATGCTTTATTTAATGTCAGTCGCTTCAAAGCTTGTATCTCACAGCATAGAGATATTCACTGTCAAATATTTTCCATAATTCACAGGGCTGACTTCATTTGTAGGAAATCAAGCTTCCATTACTTCGTTCTTTCATTGCTGGTAAATACTATGCTTTCACAATGACAGTGCCGTTCTCATGGCATTAATCAGCACACTGGTCAAGCTCATCCTTGCAGGCTGATCTTCCACACACTGGTGACTACTTCTTAGTCTGTGAAAATTAAGATTGTAAAGGTGGGGCTCAGCAGCGGTCCATGCAGGTAACAGCGGTGGGGCCAGGTAAGGGGTATTTCGAGGGACGATGCAGAGGAAAAATTAATTATTTATTTAATTTTCCCTCTGCATCGTCCCTCGAAATACCCCTAAGCGGCCCCACCGCTGTTACCTGCATGGACCGTGGCTGGTGGGGCTATGGGATCTGTCAGCAAACGTTAAGTACAGCGTCCCACACTGCACCTAAATTTCCCATTTCCAGTCTTACTAAGGTGGCTTAAAATTAACTTCTAATACTCTCCCCTCTTTAAGGCTGATATCATAAAATCAGGAAGAACACTGATTTTAGAGAAGATTAAATGAAAATGAAGACAGTGACTTTCAAGAGCAAAATCCATTCATATCTAAGTGTGTGCTCATTGCTCAAAATAACTATACAAATAAAACCACAGTTAAAGGCGAAATGAGCACTAAGATACAGCTTGAACACTCACAATTCGAAAATACTAAATCAGATCCCAATAACATTTCACTTATATAATTCGTGTTTTTGCAGGGAAACATAATAAATATTAGCACATTATCGATTGACAGCAAAAAAAAATATCAAAACATTGACAGGCATACCTGCAGTTTCAGGCAAACAATGTATACTAAAAATATGTTTAAATAAAATTGCGGATTACCATCACAAGCACACAGGGCTGATCCTTGCTTTGGGTGCTGTGGCTCAATAGGTTGATGGACCTTGGCCGTTGTAGTTGAAAAGATCAGGAGCAAGTCATCACATAAATATTAATCACAATTTCTATCCAAGTTCAGTAAATAAGGAGAATGTTTAAAGATTTTTAAGGGTTTCACTATTTCAAAGTTTAGTAGATTGTCTTTATCCAAAATCATAAATGTTATTTGTATTAGTCTAAAAAAATCAATTGTTTACAGAATTGACAAAGAAATAAGGTTAATTCAATTAAAATACAATGCATTTTGCATGTTTCATTAAGGAAAAAAATCACAATTCTAAGAATGAGATGAAAGGTGTCAGTTGGAACCCATATAGAGTTCAAGTTCAAATGAGAGTGAGATCAAGCATGAAAAAATATATCCAAAGGTCATCAATCGATCAAAGCAGAACTTCCCATAAAGAGACGTTCAAGAAACTCAGTAGAGTCTCAAAGCAAACGAAATAAGGAAAGGGAAATGTGCAGTAGCAACTGCAATCAATAGGTTGGCAGAAGAGTCGGGGAATGGTGTAGCGCAGAGAGTCTGGCTTGGAAGGAATGAAAAAAACGCACAAGAGTGTGTGTGTGTGTGTGTGTGTGTGTGTTTGCGTGCTGTCCTACTCTAGGAACATGTATTTTTAAAACAGTCAAAACTTAATGTTGCAGTTAATGTTGTATCTTCTCCTCCTCTTGTCCAATCAGCTTTGAGGGTTCTCTCTGGAAACAGGTTCAGTCCTCATCTCACGCGTAACACAATAGTGTACAGACAGTAACCTTCAAGTATGCAACTTTTCTATTTGAAATCCAAACTCACGAGGCTTATTCATTCTAAACATCCTTTCCCACGAATGGGATTACATTTCTATCCTTCTAAAAAAGTAAATGGTGTGTTAGTTAACAATAGGCTAGGTAAACATAGAAACATCTGCAATAATGAAAGGACATTCTTTTCATGATTTCCTCCTTTGGAATAAAACCAGTATGGTAAAAGAGATCAAATTCAATTTATGTGCTACATTCTATGTGATTATTCTTCATAATTCTACTAAATAATAAATTCTTTTAAGTTGAAAAGGAAATTTTATTAATATAACATAAAACATTTCAATAAAATACAGAGCTATAAAATAGATTCCAATTATATATCTTGTAAGGTATAATGGGAAAAAAGGGGGGAGAAAGGGAAAAGAAAAGAGGGGAAAAGTGATATTCATTTATATCTATTTGCAACATAACCACATTATACAATTATTAAGAAAAGAAACTCAGAAACAAAGATTATATAACATTAATAGAAGAACAAAAATCAAATCAAATCATGGGGGTTTAGGTACCTCCTCAATTCGGGGATTATGAACTTGTGTTGTATTTGCAGATAAATGTAAGAAATGAGTAATGGGTGACCACAGGAAATCTCTCTTTATTGCAAGGGAAATGGGATGGACATATGCTCTGTCTAGTCTGTGGTTATAACAAACCCCATACCACCAGGCACGATAAGATACCGTTGCAGCATACTTCCATGACTTCGTAATCTGTTGAAAGGCAACTGCAAGGAGTAAATCTATAATATAAAAATTATTAGAAAGTGAAACCCAGTCGTTACATACACTACCTAGAAATATATTGGCGAAAGTAAAGGGGATTTGCGTATTGAAAATGGTATTGATCTGTCTCCAGACTTGTTTCCAGAAGTTGTGAATATGAGGACACATGAATAACATATGTTTTAAGCCTGCTGG
This sequence comes from Calotriton arnoldi, assembly GCA_963921515.1. Lineage (NCBI taxonomy): Eukaryota > Metazoa > Chordata > Amphibia > Caudata > Salamandridae > Calotriton > Calotriton arnoldi. The sequence goes on from CAWUFW010003263.1 coordinate 1,781,552, forward strand.
GGTCATATTACAAGACCAACAAGAAGAAGGAATAGTAGGATTTATTTTATGTAATCGAACAGGGGTAAATAAAAGCCTATTATAAACATAGAATAAAGTTTGAGTAGTGTTGGCAGCTCTAGAGGATTTCCTAATTTTGATCCAAACCCTATTCCAGGTAGGAATAGAAAGAGAAAATAAATTGAAGGTCCTTTTCCCAGGAAAGTTACACCTCTGTTTTATTTCGAGTGATTGGAAAGGAGTTTAAATGCTTGTATATTTAGGATGCGGATGGAGAAAGAGATAAGATTGAAAGAACAGTAGAAGGTGAAGATGAGGAAGCAGATAAGAGTGTTAAACGATTATAAATTGATTGGATTAGTGAAATTAAAGATGCATATTTAGGTGCATAGGAGATTGGTAAAGAGAAACGTGCTTGAGCAACTGTAAAGGTTATACATGTATTATTCTGATTGAGTTGATGAACCCATTGGAGCCCTTTCATATACCAATCTTTCCAAAAAATAGTTTTATTTTTAATTTTAAGATGATTATAGTACCATATTGAGGATTGCAAGAATTGATCTCTGGGAGAAAGTTGACTATTAAGTAAAGGTTGCAGGATTTTGCAAGTATTGTTAAAGATAGGGAGAGAGAGTGACGAAGGTCGATGAGTAAAAGTTAAACATTCTTGAAAGGAGAAAGGCTGAAGAAAAGATTTTTCAGTAGTGGTCCATAACAGTAATGAAGAGTCATCATCATCTTCCTGGAGTAATAAAGAGGATTGTTTAAGAGAAAATGCTGTGTGATAGGATTGTAAATCTGGGAAATTAATGCATCCTAAATGTTTATGGCGTTTAAGATTATGTAGAGACATGCAAGAATTTTTGTTGTTCCACAAAAATTTCGATAGTATAGAATAAATTATTTTAATATGAGAATTAGCAATACTTATAGGAATATTAGAAACATAAAAAAGAATTATAGGGACCAGCATCATTTTAATCGTGTCCAAACGACCCCACCATGATAAAAACATGGGATTCCACTTGGATGTGGTAGTTCTCAAGAGTGTCTGTAATTCTCTAAAATTTACTAACATGGAATCTCTAACAGAGGATTTGGACCATAAACCTAGATATTTAATTTTATCCGGAGCCCAACGAAAACCAGAAGATATATAATCTGCGGAGAAACATAGTTTGTTCAAAGGAAGGATCTCACATTTGTCAACATTTAATTTGTAACCAGACACAGATCCAAATAAGCGTACTTCTGATAGGAAAGCTGGCAAAGACGTCTGTGGGTGTGATAAAAAAGAGTAAAATGTCGTCCACAAATACAGAAATTTTAACTGGTTGATGCCATATTTAAATCCTGTGATCTGGGAATTCAAACGTATTTAAATCAAGAAGGGCAAGTATAAAAAGGAGGGGAGAAAGAGGACATCCCTGTCTTACTCCACGATATAAAGGAAAAGACTGTGACCATTTGATAAGCTGGAGGAAACAGGAGAGGAGTATAATAAGGAAATATAATTTATAAATTTATGACCAAAACCAAACCAAGACAGGGTAGAAAAGATAAAAGGCCATCCTACCCTATCAAAAGCTTTCTCAGCATCCAAAGAGATTGCTGCTAAAGAATCTCCATAGGATTTGACCTTGGTGAGTACATTGAAGAATAGTCTAGTATTATCAGAAAGATGTCTACCCTTAATAAAACCACATTGTTCCAGCCCAATTAGTAAAGGTAAAAGGAGTTCTAAACGAAGAGCTAGAATTTTTGCAAACATTTTGTAGTCTAGGTTAATTAAAGAAATGGGTCTGTAATTTTTACACAAAGTATGATCCTTACCCTCCTTGGGAAAGAGACATATCAAAGCCTCCTGAAAAGAACCATTGGATTTTTAGAAGAAATTAAGAATTGAAATAGTTGATAAAGTTTAGGAGTAAGAATTCGAGGGAAATGAGAATAAAATTCAATCGTGAAACCATCAGGTCCTAGGGCTTTACCGCGTTTAGTACGAATAGCAGAAAGAATATCTAGCTCTCAAATATCTGTATCTAATACCGAAAAATCTAGATTAGAGGAAGATGGTGGGTTAATAGAAGATAAGCATTAAAGTATGTTTTCTTGATATACTGAGGACTCAGGTATAAAGAGATTGAAAGAATTGAGTAAATTCTGATAAGATATCCTCATTTTTATGGACCATATGATTAGTCGAGGTAAGGATAGAGCCAATCTTGGTGCAGTCTTTTTAACTTTAAGATAGTTAGCTAAATGTTTTCCCACCTTCTTTTGACCTCCATAATATTTAGCTAAAGATTTAAGTAAAAAATGAATTGGCATTTTCTGTAGATATTTTATTGAATTCAAATTTGGATCTGATGAGTTTGTTTAAACAAGATTTAGAATTTGTTTGAAAGAAGGAGTTTTCTAATTGTTTAATACGTGCCGTAAGTGATTGTTATTTAAGCATGGAGGATTTTTTTCGATGAGATACAAAAGAAATAATAAAGTCCCTAGAGGTTGCATTAAAAACATCCCAGATAATTTGTGGGGACATGGAAGGTGTTTCATTTTCAATAAAGAAAGTAGTGGCAACATTTTCAAATTGTTGGGTAAAGTTGGAAGCTAAAAGTAGAGAGTTATTGAATCTCCATCTTCTCGTGCCCTGAGCAGGTTTAAGAAGCTCCAAGTCTAAAGTAGCTGGGACATGGTCGGAAATTAATATAGAACCAATATCAGAATGAATAATAAGTTGTGCGAGTGCTTTTGAAGTAAATAAATAGTCTGTACGAGATTGGGAAGAGTGTACAGGGGAGAAGAACGTCTATTCAGAAAGTGTAGGGTTGCATAATCACCAATCATCTATTAACGACAGTTGTTGAATAGTGGACATAAACTGAGAATACATAGGAGAGGAGATGAATTTAGATTTAGAATTACGATCAATAATAGGATCCATAACCATATTACAATCTCCACCGACTAATAGGTATTCATCTTGAAAGGACATCAATTTAGGTAGTATTGAAGGCCAAAAGATTCCGTCTGGGGCAGAACAAGCATAAAGATTAAAAAGAGTCATGTTGATATTATTGAGTAGCAATGAAACAGAAATCCATCTACCCACATCATCAGCATCTTGTGTGAGAATCTGTAAATCAAGACGTTTATGACATAAAAAGGCTATGCACCTACGATTCCCTGTACCAGGGGAGGCAAAAACATGACCAACGCATTGTCTTTTAAGTTTAGAAATCTCCTTTTCTAAAACATGAATTTCTTGCAATAGAGCTATATCACATTTTAAATTAGACAGATGGGTTAGTACTCTTTGACGTTTTATGGGAGAACCTAAACCTTTAACATTCCATGAAATAACTTTTAGACCCCCTATAACAATCGAAAAGATATAACATTATGTAACAGTAATTATAACCACTAACACTTAATAATATTGTGTGAAAGATAGTATTTAACATAGAGATTGCATAATTATACCAGCAAAGTTGAACAGTATGAAAAAAGAAATGAGTGGTTATGGAAAGGAAAGAAATAAGAAGTAAGATTGGAAATAAAAGCGAAAGGGAGAGAGCGAAGAGAAAACAGGAAAAGGAAAAGCACTGTAGTAAAGGGGAAAGATTATTTGAAAAGTGACAAAAAGCTGAGACAAAGAGGCATAATAAAGAATAAACATGAACTGTAAAAAGTCGAACACATAATAACCGACTACGAAAAACATGAACAAGATGAGGATGGTGAGGCCACATAAGGAAGACGGCACAACTAACCAGGCAACTCATGTCGGATCGGGGAGGAAGGGCATCATCCAAAGAAGACCGGGGATAACAAAGACCATGTAGAGAACAAAATCCACACCTAACAAGAGAGAAAAAACATGAAAGGTAAGTATCACATAGGGAAAACAGAGAGAAACTAAGGACTAAAACCAGAACAAACAATAATCTCTGGGTAGCCACAATATTCTGAAACAATAACACCACAAAATCAAACATTAGCGAAATTGGATTCATCCATATCTTCTTCTTTGCATTGATCCAGGAACTGTTGTAATAAAGCAGGATCTTCATAGTTCGTAGTTCTATTTTTATAGGTGACCTTGAAAAGACAAGGATGGAAAAGACCAAATCTGACATTAAGAGAGCGAAGCACTGGTCTCATATCAAGGAACTTCTTTCTTCGATCCGCAGTTTCCTTTGCATAATCTTGAGCAAAAAGAGATTAGAACCTTGCCGCGAAATACGACTTTTGAGTTTTACTGCTTGTAAAATTTTCAATAAGTCTGTATATTCCAAGAAGTATATGATGACTCCTCTGGGCTTGACTGGGCTGGACTGAAGAAGATGGCATAGTTGGATTGCGGCCCAAACGATGTGCTCTTTGAATATTTAAGGCTGGAGAATTGGAAATACCAAGAACTTGTGGAAGAAACAACTTAAAAAAGGAAATAGGATCCGAGCCTTCCAAGCCTTCTGCCAAACCATATATGCGCAGGTTATTATGCCTATTTCGGTTCTCAAGATTTTCCGCTTGCCTTTTGAGGAATTAAATTTCAGTTTTCATCAAAGGGACTTGGTTTACCACAACTTGAACAGAGTCCACTCGTTGTTCAATCTGCACAACCCTATTTTCCATAGTAGACCATTTATCATCAAAAGCCTGAAGACGTTTGTTGCTTTCTTCCATGTAAGGTCGAAGAGCACGTATTTCTTCAAGAAGCACATCCATAGTATTTGGTGGAGGAGATGCAACAGGTGAAGGAGGGTCTTTTTTGACATGCTTACCAGAAGATAATGTAGATGAAGTGGTCAATTTAGAAGTAAATTTATTGGTGGGAAGTGGAATATTGGATGACGTTGCCAGTGATTCCATATGGGAGAGTGTTGTATTGCATTCAGAACTTTCCATATCTTCTGAGAGTGTAGAATAGGGGTTGTGGTCTGCTAATGATGATAAAGGTAAAGAAGAGGCAGGACCTCGACGTGTAGATTTCGTTATCCCCATACAATTCAGTGTAGGTTTTGATAGTAATAAGAGCACAATGCAAAAGTCACAAAAAGTATATAAATGCAATTTAAAAAGTGATGAGACTGTCTTAGCAACCAAAGATAATTGCGAAAATTAGTGAAAAATCATTTATATTCCATTTTTACCTACGATGTAGAAACAATATGAGGCTATAATGACCAAAAAACTGGGCGCAAAACCGTGTGAGGAGAGTTATGCCAGCTGTAGTAAAGTGTTGTCTTCCAAACAATCAATGTTGTTCCCTCATCTGTCAATAATTGAACATTTCTTTAAAGTAAATGTCTTTTCTCCAGTGCTGTGTTCATTTCAGCAATGAATAAAATTTACTCAAAAATGGTTTGGGAAGGTGAATAGAACATTACGATATTCCCTGACTTAAAATAAGCTGCATTTAACATATGTCAAATATCTCCATGAAATTAGCAGCCGATGTAGGGAAAGTACAAAATGGCGGACGCGAGTCCCATGAGGAGAAAGGTGTCGGCCAAGACTGGGGAGATAAAGTGCTCACCAGAGCAGAAAAAAAGGCAGAGTTGAGTTCAGAGTCCTTCATTCCACGAAAGGACGTCTTCGCTGTGCGGATAAAGAAGCAGGGTCCGCAAGAAAAGCCGACACTCTGCCCGAGCCGCCGCCGAGCTCCCTCAGCCAGCGGCCATCTTCTGTTGGCATCAAGCCACGCCCCCTAAATAATAAATTCTAAACAAGCATTTTGAACTCTTCTTGGTATAATAAGAAACATTTCCCAGAGAGTAAAACATTTATTTGATAAAAAAATAATCAAGGAAAGGTCAGGAATTAAAATTTAGGGGCCGATTATGAGTTTGATGGTACAGCGGCGGGACGGCCTTGATGCGGCACCGCCAAACTCGCCTGAGGACCGCCCGCTGTATAATCAATTTTGTAGTCATTGGCGGGTGATTCCTTTGGCATCCCCACGCAATGTGAACGTCAAAAACAGTTCCTGCACAATATGGACTGAAAAGTCCATGCCGTGCTGGAACGTCTGTGCATGCACACAGAGGTCACATGTTGTGCCCCCTGTGTGCATCCACAGGGCATGAGGCATAAGGGGGCGCTTCCTTGCCACCAGGGTTTTCATGGAGGAGGAACCACCATGAAAACCCTGTCGGAGAGGAAACTGCTAATATGCTTGGCGGGACCACGGCGGTCCCGCCAAGCATATAGATGCCTCTGGACCGCCGTGCCATCGCCAAGCAACTGCGGTCCCCTGGTGGTGTCAGTGGTCCCTGGGCGACCTAACCACTAGGGTCGTAATGTGGCAGTCACCATACCACCACTGCTGCCTCACCATGAGTCTGGCAGTCCGTGGACCACCAGACTCGTAATTGACCACTTAATGTGTGCATCAGCACATTTTAGACAAAACTATTTCTAAGCAATGCTGTTTTAAAGAGTTTAGAGGCTTTGTACTTGTAAGCATGACTAGTTCCTACTTTTTAACATTTTAAAGTTTGAATTTTGTTCATTTAAGTCTGCACTTTAATATCACAAATATATTTTAACTATATTATTTAGCATTTGCTAAAAACACCACCACAATCTCAAATGTTCCAAATCTTTGTAAAGAATACTAAAATCAATTAAGGAATCATGCAATATAAAAAATACATAATGAGTTACAGACGCAGTATGGTCCTATATTGCCATCCTGAGCTTGAAGGGATATTTATAGATTTCACAATGTCACAGATCCTCCTCAACAGCAATATGAAACCATATTACACATTTACCCCTTAGTAGCTATAGTTAGGTTAGAGTTTCTATACAAAGAGCGTATTTTGTGCTGCAAATTTCTTTAATGCTGTTTGACAGATCTTTACATAATTGTCCCCAAAAATTAATCCACCTCAGCTCCTTCTTGGAAGGTATTAGAGTGTTCTCTCAATAAGGGACCAAGAAAAAGTGGAAGTTTCAAAATGTCATTTTCCTATTTTAATTCTGATAGGAAATTTTGGAAAGTTATACAACAAAAAATCAAAATTACACCAAATGTGGCTTAAAATGAGAACTTTAATAAGAAAGTGTTGCCTTTTCATTGTGTTATGTAAATCCGTTCAGCTGTTTTTGAGAAATCTGAATTTAAAGAGGTGCTTGAAGTGGGCTTGAAAGGGCTAAAAAAATTGGTAAATCTGGAAAATTGGTCCTGCAGGACTCACGCTGTGTCATCAATTACAAAAATAGAATGCTCTGATTGACCAAGGGAGCTTTTTTTCCCATCCAACATCTTGATTCGAGGGGACGGGTGCTGATCTGTGGGCAGAACAATCTGATGAGCTTGCTGCAACATGTACAGATGTGTTGTAGATGCCATTACAGGACACAGGAGCATATGTACCCCTATGGCACTGCAGGATTGTGCAAGGTTTCATATGTAAAGTTTGTACGGTCCTCTGGTACCATGCTGGTATAGCTCGTGCAGAGGTACTGTGGGAGTATCTCAATGCCACAACTAAACTAATTAAATGGCAAAGAATGCTGGGTTGTGCACATGCAGGGGGTGGCTGTCCGTTGGGGGTTGGGCCCAGGGCATGGCCACCAGTGATGTTATCAATTATGTCATTAGTGATGTCATAATTGATGCCATTTAACATGTCATGAGAGCTGTTTATTTTCACAACAGCATTGTGGCCACTGATGACATCTCAAATAACCTCATCATGGCAACAGATTTCTGTATTTTTCAAATCATATTTTCTCCGAATTTCTGAGGAGATTTTCATCAAATCACAAAAAGAACACTTTCTGGAAGCATATTAAGCTTTCTACAAATCTGGTGTAAGTCTGTTTCGCAGTTTTTTCTCTATCGTTGTTTGATTGTCCCTTTGGAAATCACATGCGGTAAAAACGTTTTCAACCCCCCCACTTGACAGAACACCCTGAAACTTTCCAGGAAGGAGCTGAGGTGGATGAACTTTTGGGGAATTTTTTTATCGTTAAGCATGTTGTTATTACCAGGCTTAACTATAAAGTCACTTTAACTTTTTTTCCAGTAAATTCTAGGGTTTTTTAAAATGTAGAATAATAAAATATTTCCACCCATAAATGTAACAAAACGTACCTTTTTTTAGTCAATCAATCAATCGGTAGCCTATCATCTGTAAGGGTATCCAGGTGCTGGGTTGTTGGGCTTGGTCGAAGATTCAGGTCTTGAGTTTCTTCCTGAAGTCCGTCAGCAAGTGTGATGTTCGGATGTGGAGGGGAGGGGAGGGCATTCCAGGACTTGGTGGCGAGGTGAGAGAAGGGCGTCCTCTGCTTTGGCTATGGCAGATGCGCAGTGTCTGTGCTAGGGCGAGGCAGGTGAAGTGAAGGTTTCTAGATGGTTGGTGGGAGTTCAGGTGGTGGTTCATGTATGCTAGATCCTTTCTCATGGAGGACTTTGCAGGTGTGTGTCAGTAGCTTGAATTGGCATTTTCCGGATGTGGAGCAAGTGGAGGTTTCTCAGGTGCTTGGTGATGTGGGTCTGTTTGGGCAGGTTGAGGATCAGTCTGGTCTTTGAATTCTGTATTGTCTGGAGCCTTATCATGAGTTTGATGGTGGTGCCTGCATACACTGTGTTACCGTAGTCCAGACAGCTGGTGATTAGGGCTCGCATGACTGTTTTCCTGGTGCTTGTGGGGAGACATTTGAAGATTCTTCAGAGCATGCAGAGAGTGTGCAAGCAGGCCGAGGAGACAGTGTTGATATGTCATTTCATGGTGAGTTTGCTGTCCAGGATGATGACGAGGTGGCAGACATGGTCTTTTGGTGTGGGGGTGGGTCCGAGTTCCATGGTCCACTAGGTGTCATTGCAGAGAGCGAGGTATGGTTGCCAAAGATCAGCACTTCAGTCTTGTCCGTGTTGAGCTTCAGGCAGTTGTCCTTCATCCAGGCTGAAACATTCTTCATTGTGGAAATTGGTCTTCATTGTAGTGGTGTCTGGTGAGAGCGAGAGGATGAGCTGGGTGTCATCTGCATAGGATATGATATTGATGTTGTGGGTTCTGACAATGTCGGCTAGCGGTGTCGTGTAGATGATGAAGAGGGTGGGGCTGAGGGATGAACCTTGGGGAATGCCTCAGATGGTGCACTTAGGTTGCAAGGTGAAGGAGGGGAGGCAGATTTTCTGCGTGCGTCCCGTGAGGAATGATGCCATCCATCTGAGTGTGTCTCCTTTGATTCCAATCTGGTGCAGTCTTTTGATAAGTGTGGGTTGAGAAACGGTGTTGCAGCTGTGGAAAGGTCGAGAAGGATCAGGGCAGCTGATTCTTCTCTGTCAAGAAGGGTGCGGATGTCATCAGTGACACTGATGAGGGCAGTCTTTGTGCTGTGGTTGGCTCTGAAACCTCATTGGGAGGGGTCTAGCAAGTTGTTTCTCTCCAGGTGCTCGGTAAGCTCATGGTTCTCCGGGGCTTTGGCGGGAAACGGAAGCTGCGAGATGGTTGGTAGTTCTGGAGCAATCTCTGGGGTCTGCAGAGGGTTTCCTGAGGAGAGTTCTGACCTCAGCGTGTTTCCATGCATCGGAAAATGTGGCTGTGGCGATTGATGTGTTGAGGTTGGTGGTGAGTTGGTGGCTGAACTTGTCGTTTCCTAGGTTGAAGAGGCGGTTGGGGCATGGGTCGGTGGGTGCTCCTCAGTGAATGAGTTCATTATGGCTGTGGTGTCCTGTGTGCTGAGCTGTTCCCATGTGGTGAGACGGAGGTCAGAGGAGGCTTCTGTAGAAGTGGCAAGGCTGAGGAGGTTGGTGGGTTGGGGGTCAAAGTTCCTGTAAATGGTGGATATCTTTTTGTGGAAGTAATTTGGTAGACCATTGCAGAGTTCCTGTGAGGGAGGGTGTTAGAAATGGGATTTCTGGTTGGCCATGGCATGCGCCTAAGCAGGCAGAAACCACCACTCTAGTCAGGGCAAGGGAGTTACACGCTGAAGATAAACTCTGCTCACCCCCTTGGTAGCTTGGCAGAGCAGTCAGGCTTATTCCAGAGGCAATGTGTAAAGCATTTGCGTAACACACACACACACACACCAGTGACACACTAGACACTCCACAAAAGAGACTCCACACAAGGTTATATCAAAAATACCCTTTGTATTATATACACATAAAACCATAGCATATGAACCACATTTAGACCACATAACATAAATCGCTGCGCCACTAGGCGCTTGTCATAAAGGTGCACATAAACCACCTAAGACTGCATTTACATAAAACACTGGGCCACTAGGCACTTGTCATCAAGATGCACGTTACCCACATGGGACCAGAACCACATAAAACACTGCGCCATTAGGCGCTTGTCATAAAGATGCGCCTAAGGTCAAAAGTCACTTGGCAGTAAGTAACATAAACATATTAGACCCGATTACACAGATCACGGTGCCCACCAGGCCACTGATACCACATCATATATGTCATAAAGCACTTGACATCATATATTTGGTGCAATACAGTATACCTCTGGGTTGCACCAGTCACACACACATTTAGGACATTACCATAAGGCCAGGTACGACATTAGGGCCGCAAACTGCAGCCAGGGAAGTATCGACGATATAGCCCTTGAATGCGGGCCCCAAGAATTAGGAAATGGGGAGTGTAGGTGCACCTGCACTCCTGTTAGGGGCAATCAGGGTAATTTCCACAAACAAAGATGCCCCCGTTGGCGAGGAGACCTCACTGGGACCCTCGCGTCTGCAAATTGAACAAAGTGCAACTGCCCGCGAACACGTGGGGCAGCTGCTGCCGGCTGGGATATCGGAATCCCCACAGAAGTACCCCCTGGTACCTCTACTGCACACATGTAAAGAAAGGAGGGGAGGGGGAAGACCTCACCTGGTCCTTCCCCCGCGACCGAGGATCACAGCCACCGCCGGCCCTGAGAGCAGACCTCGCCCTAAGGTCTGCAAATACCTTTGATTGTGGAGCGGCGGCCATCCGTCATGGTTGCGCAGGCTCCAGGCTGCCTCTTTTCCCTGCAGCGGCCTCTCCCGAGTGATGTGACCTCCCCTAGGGTCCGCGTTGGGATTGGCTCCATGCCTCCCATGCTCTCCAGGGGCTTCCACTGAGTGGGCCGGTGATTTCCTCCGCTGCCGACTGCAGCACGGCCCGTGAGGCTCCAGGTCACACGCCCCGCTCCCCCGATCCTTGACGCGGTGTCCTACTGGGCGGGGCCATCTTTGCTCCTCTACGCCCCAGACCTCTGCAGGTCACTAGGCAACGCCTGGTGATTCCTGGGGGTTATGGCAATGGCGGCCAGGGCTCAGCCTCACGCCCAGGCCTGCTGCGGGGTGCAGCTGCCGAAAACAGGCCCAAGAGGACTCAGGCCTTTTGTAACTGGGCAGCACTCTTACAGTGGGTGCACACACTGAACTGTAGCACAAATAAGGGGGGACAGCACTTCCAGAGTCACGCTCTCCTCTCCGGCTGGCCCAATCACCAGCGGCAGTGCCGCGCTCAACAGAGTCAAGCGCCAGGAGCTTTTCCTGTAAACGAAGCTCCCAGGTCAGTCTCAGTAATGTAAAAGCACCATGGAACTTCCAGCAAGCACAGGACGCTCCAGTTAAAGTAAAAGCACAAGGAAGACTTTGATGTCCCTGAGTCTTCCAAAACAGGAGGCCAGCACACACAGGCCCTTGGAGACTCTTCTCAAGCAGGGGGAAACAGCACACAGCAAAGTCCTTGTCCTTTCCTTGGCAGAATCAGCTACTGCAGGCCAACCCCAGACAGCACACAGCAAAGGGGCAGTACTGCTCCTCCAGTTTCTCCAGCTCTTCAACATTTATGAAGAAAAATCATTTGTTCTCTGGTGGCAGAGAAGCCCTGTGTCCAGCCAGAACCAGTTCTGTTCCCTCAGAGTAGCTGCCCAGCAGGAGGCGGAGACAGCATTGTCTTTGGCAGACCAGGCCCATTCAGGTACAAAAGGAATCTCCTCCCCCTACTCTAAATGCAGACCAGGTCTATTCAGCCCAGCCCTGACTCATCAGACTCTCTGGAGCCACTGCACACCCCCAGCCCCTGCCACTCCAAAACCAGACAGTCAATACACATCCTAGCAGAGGCACACTGGATGGCTAAGAAAGAAAATACCTACTTTCTAAAAGTGGTATTTTCAAACACAGAAGGTAAAAATCATCTTTACTAAAAGATGCAGCTTTAGATTCTGAGTTCAGGCATACTAACCCTTTATTTTCCTATCTGGTCCCAATGGGAAGTTATATTTCTAAGATGTTATAAATTAACTCCCATGCTTTCCTATGGGTCAGATAGCCTTTCAATAGTGAAAAACCAAATTGGCAGTATTTCACTATCAGGACATGCCACACACACCAGGGCATGTCCTACCTTTCACATACACTGCACCCTGCCCACAGGGGTACCTTGGGCCTACCCTAGGGGTACCTTACATGTAAGGAAAGGGAAGGTTTGAGCCTGGCAAGTGGGTGCACTTGCCAGGTTGACATGGCAGTTTACAAACTGCGCACAGGCACTGTGGTGGCAGGCCTGAGTTTTCTTTTCAGAGCTACTCATGTGGGTGACACAATCAGTGATACAGGCCCACTTGTAGTATTTGATTTACCAGCCCCGGCACACTCAGTGCACTTTACTAGGGACTGACCAGTAAATTAAATTTGACAATCATGGATAACCAATCATGTTCACAATTTACACAGAGAGCATATGCCCTGATCAGCAGTGGAAAAGTGCCCAGAGTCCTAAAACCAGCAACAGGTCAGGACAAAATAGGAGGAAGAAGCAAAAGCTTGGGGACAACCCTGCAAAAAGGGCCATTTCCAACACAACCCCCTTCCAGCCTAAGCCAGGGTATACCAATCAATACCTCGATGGGCTTCCCGGTTTGGGGAGATAGAACATGAAACCTGGCCCGCAACAGCAGGGACACCCTTCAGTTCCATGCCTTCCTGAACCCAGGTGGATCCCTTTATCCATACTCTCAGGGCCCTCTACGCTTATCCGTAGGGAACCTTTCTCCTCACCTGCAGACCCCATCTGTGCAGCGCCTAAGCTTACCTTGCTCACAGATGTGTCCCAGCAGGCAGACAGTATCCACATGGCCAACACAGTAGGGTGGCCCAGTACACCCTCAGGGTGAGACTCCTGTCCTTCTCCCAGGGACTACTTTGTCCACCACCACAGCAAGCCAAAGTGGCCACTGACAGCTGTCAGTGACAAAAGCCAGGCCTCATACCTCTCAAGGCTCTCTAACCTCTGTGGCGTCTGGGAGTGGGGGGCTGTAGCCCCAGGTGACTGGCACCCTTTGTCTACTCTTCCTCCTGTCAGGTAAGGGATGGCATCCTGATGCTGAACCACCAACTCAGGGTCTGTACCATGCAGCTGAACAGGAGATGGGGGTGGGCTCTCCCACACCCTGTCTTCCTCCATGGGGCTCTGCACACTCCCACCTGGAGCGGTACCCCCAGAAAACAAACTGGTAGGGGGACTGCTACTAGTCACCCCTTCCTCCAGGTCAGGGGAGACACCCTGAACCTGGTCCTCCAACCCTTGGTCTGTACCCTTAGGCTGGACCTGTGCCTGGCAACCCAGGACTTCCAGGGGAGTACACCAACCCCCCAAGGGAAAAACACTCCTCATGAGTTGTGCAAGAGTCTGCCTGGCGCAAGTCTCCAGCCTCCTGTCCACCTGACAGAGCATGAAGATCCCCCAGGCCAGAAGTGGCCTCAACAGGGTCAGTCCTGGGGTGCTCTGACCTCAGAGCTGGCAACCCCTGACCCACTGGTCCTTCCACTGGGGACTGTCTCCCCCTCTCACCCCTTTCTCCGGACTCATGCACCCTCCCAACTGGAGCGGTGCTGCCAGACACCAGAAATGGTGGGACGCTCGTTACAGCAATCTCCTCCAGCTCACCTGACACCTTGGGTCCCCCTCAGGGAATGGCCTCCCGGTACAGACTAGGCTCCCCTCCTGGTGTTCACTCATGGAACCAACCAGGCCCTGGGACTGGCTCTTGGACACCTTGGGACTCAGCCCACCCTCACTCCCTCTACTCAGAGACAGGACACCCATCCCACTATACTGGGACCCATCTGGGTTCCTCGAAACCTCCCCTACCTCACCTGGTTGGGGAAAACCTGAGCCACCTCCTTCATGATCACTCCCAAAAGCCTCAGCAGACCCGCTGGAATCCACCAAAGGGTATGCCTCCAGTGCAAGTTCCCTGGAATCAGAGAACTCACACTCCACCTGGTGTTGGCATAGCTCTGGAACACAGGGACTTAAAATATGCTCTCCAGCAATTGAGTCACACAGCCCCTCACAAGTGGTAACCACGCTCCCCTTCACCCCACCATCCAGTGCCTCACCAACGTACCTCACGTCACCCTCCTGAGACTGGCAAGACAGTGTCTGACTGTTTCTGCCATTCAACCCACACTCTTCTGGGTGGTCTCCACACACACGTACCAGGACTTCTCCCATTGGGGAAACCCTCTCCCTGCACCTCTCATCTAGAGTCAGTAGAGTGTCCCCCCACCATTAGGACTATGAACCCCTGTGCCAGTTCCCCAATCAACCTCAGGGACCATGCGAACCACTGGAGCTACCTCATATCCTTGAACCCCCTGGTTTGTGTCAACCCCCTCCTTCAAGTCAGGCGTCACATCTCTGGGTATAAGTACTTCTCTCACAGCACTAGAAACCACACTTTTGCTGCTACCATCTGAGCTGGACTCCGCCCTTATGGCTTTCAGCTCCAACTCAACCTTTTCGAGCTCCTCATCAAGCTCTCTCATTCTCACCCCATGAGCCAGAATAATTTCCTTTTCTCTTATCTCCCATATCTTTTGCATCCTCTCCAATTAGCGTTTTGCTAGCTCTAACTCAAGATCCCTGGCCCCCTGCCTGTCCTCCAGCTCCTCTGGGGACAAGCCTCTACGAGAACCCCTACTGCTTGCTCTAGAGGACATCTTCCCCCAGGCTGAGATACGATGGTTGTAAGTTTGCAAAAACTCCAGAGAGGAAAAGCAAAAGGAAAGAAAAACAGTATGTGGTCACTCACTGGTCTAAGTGCAGAGTTTGTAGTGCAACCATGAGTCACTGTGGTACTGCGCAAATGCAAGTCCTATCCTCACCGCTGACAACCAATGTTAGAAATGGGATTTCTGCGGGCGTGGCCAACTAGCAGCTAATATGGTCGCACCGGAGTAGAGTTCCAACGATCGAGCAATAAATCCCCCAAAATCCGATAACTTTATCCGTTTTGGCCAAAGAATGTATCATCGCCTGTGTACCCCAGCCAATCGGGGGATGACAGTCTCTCAATGGCGCAATCCCACTGCCTCTGACCGAAGAAACAGGCTGGGAGCCGTGGAGCGGGAGGGGCGGCAGGAAGATCCTAGCGGATATCGGAAGCTGAGCCGGCCAGAGCGAGGTTGCTTACGATTGCGGCGAGACCCGACGTGGGTGAGGTGCGGCTCTCCTGTTTCCCCGCCTCCCTCTCCAGGCAAATCTCATCTGCAACGCCGCAGCAACATGATCGGATGGCGAGTATAAGCCGCCTGAACTCCGAGCTCCGAGGCCGAAAAGGGCGCGGCAGTAACAGGCAGGAGACCCACAACGTGGCACACCGAACCGGGAATCCGGACCTTGTTTGGGCGGCCGCAGTGGTCGAGGGGGTGAAGATCAGATCAGACCCCTCGTAAAACAGGTGACCCCCGGGTGACTGAAGATCAGGACGCACAGTGCAGCTGGGGAGCCTGGAGGTGGACAGCCCAGATTGAAGAACTCACTGAATACAGACTCTAGTAAGAAGGCAAACACAAGGACATGATGGACAGAGTGCTGAAACTTTTCAGACACTCACCCCCAGTCACAGATCTGGGCTGAATCCATCATCGTTCTTTTGCTCACTTTGCCACCCCAGTTCAGACACAGCCATATGCAAATCAGGCTTGACTCTGTGCCACATGGGAACAGTCCAGCCCGAACTGCCATCTCTTTGTGTTTGCTTTGTTCGCCCTAAGTTGGCAGGGTATGCCCAAACGTGGATCCCTTGCTCACTTTGCCACTGGATTCAAGCTAGCCTGGCTGAAGAGGGGTGTTACCCTGAAACTGGTCCCAGGATGCTTGTTTCCGGTTCAGAGAAGACCTGGCTTGGCAGTTCGGCCTAGACTGTTCCCATGAGTCACAGGGTCAAGACTGATTTGCATATAGCTGGGTCTGAACTGAGGTGGCAAAGTGAGCAAAAGAACAATGATGGTTTCAACCCAGATCTGTGACTGGGGGTGAGTGTTTGAAAAGTTTCAGCACTCCGTCCATCATCTCTTTGTGTTTGCTTTGTTCGCCCTAAGTTGGCAGGGTATGCCCAGACGTGGGTCCCTTGCTCACTTTGCCACTGGATTCAAGCTAGCCTGGCTGAAGAGGGGTGTTACCCCGAAACCGGTCCCACAATGCTCGTTTCCAGTTCAGAGAAGACCTGGCTTGGCAGTTCGGGCTGGACTGTTCCCATGAGGCACAGGGTCAAGATTGATTTGCATATAGCTGGGTCTGAACTGAGGTGGCAAAGTGAGCAAAAGAACAATGATGGTTTCAACCCAGATCTGTGACTGGGGGTGAGTGTTTGAAAAGTTTCAGCACTCTGTCCATCATCTCTTTGTGTTTGCTTTCTAGTAAGAAGGCAAACATTGTAGGGGAGTTGCAGGGGAGAAAGAAGGTATGCAGCTGCTCTGACGCATTTTGAATTTGGAAGACTGGCATAAAGATTTCATTGGGGCAGCCATTTTGAAAACAGTAGTGCCGAATGGAGATTAAACAACCTGGTCCCCGGGAGTGAATAAAGGCCTGTAAAAGATAACCCCTGCCCTCCCCTCCACCCTGTCGCAGTCGGGACATACCCTTGGTGGGGCCTGGTGCGGGGCCTCAATATACGTCTGCGGACTGAACATTGCACTAATTAAGAAGCAGGCAAGCAGGGTGCTGTGGGGCATCGACGAGTCCTGACACAATGTCGACTCAGAAGGGTCCAAAATTAACACACAAAACAAAATTGGACAAATATGCGCATTCTAAGGCGGAGGTAATAGCAAGAAACATTGACGTGGTCGGCACTGGGCACAAAGTGGAGGATGGCGCCCCAACTCGGCAAGATATTATGGAGGCCATACAGGGAGTGCGCTCGACACTAGAGAGCAAAATAGACTCGAGACTAGAAACAATGTGCGAATTTTGGGAGTGCCGAAAAGGGTGGAAGGCCAGGCCACAGACCTGTTCGTGGAGGACCTGGTCCAAAATCACTTACAACCCCGCGCTCTTGCCAGGTACTTCTCGGTAGAACATGCCCACCGAGTGCCAGGGGGCCCGCCAAAATCGGGCGCACCTCCATGCCCTATCCTAGCGAGAATCTTCAATTATAGGGATAGAGACATAATTTTGCGGACAGCCCGCACGGCCCCCCCATTAAAGTTTGAGAATTCTACAGTAACCTTCTTCCTGGATTTTATGATTTTACGATTAGGGTGCAGAGGATGAGACGCTTTTTCTTGAGGTAAAGCCCGCGCTTCGGGATAAAAACATAAAATATGCAATGCTCTTCCCGGCCAGACTGAGGGTGGTGGCGGAAACAAAGTCATGTTTTTTTGTAACCCCGGAGGAGGCCTGGGAGTGGCTGGAGGGGTGGAGAACCCCTGGAGCCCAAAGATCTAACTCTCAGAGATGCATTCAGGGGCAAGAGAGTCGTCAAGACAATCGTGGACGCAATGATAAATTGGAAAAGGAAGTGAATCAAAATGATAATGTGAAGCAACAACGAGATTCACAAGACGTTCATTTAAGTAAGACTCGTCCAAATGAACCCTGATGGCCTCTTCCGGTTTGTAATAAGTGTATTAGAGACCCTTAAGTATGTCAAATTTCACAATACAGTTCGACATTGTTAGATTTGATTCGCATCGCCCAAAAGTAAAATGTATCAACCAGGCTTAAATGGCAGAAGATTGAGGGGGATAAAGCTGATCGGCAGGGAGCCGGCTTTCTGCGTTCCCGATGCTGGGTTTAATGGGTAATGGGATACAGGCACTCTGCACAGTTGGGGGTGGGCAGTTCTAAGTCCATGCTGCAGGGAGGCAGGGAGGGGGTGGAAGGGGGTAGTTACATAAGGGAAAGTTACAGAATTGTTAAATGTTTAAAGTGGATAATGAGGGAAAAGGTTTGCAGTGCATGTGTTGAACAGACACTATGGGTAGGACGAACGATATCACAGGCGATCAGATGGTTAGTCGAGACGCCATCGTACACTTCATGGTGCGGGGATGAGCTGAGAGATATTCACATTCTCCGATGCCCGCAGAGGACACCTTTTCAGAAACAACTAGATGCATACTGGTTCGATGTTAGCTCTGCCATCCTGCAATTTTAAGATACTTTTGTGGAACGTAAATGGGCTGGGGGACAGAATTAAGCGAGGGTGGTATTACAATATCTGAAGCGACAAGTGCCTGATGTGGTACTGTTGCAAGAGACCCATATACAGGGGACCTCCTATTGTGCTCTAAACAGATGGGGATATAAACTGGTCGCCTATGCCGGATACACCAGAGGATCAAGAGGGGTGGGTATTCTCCTCCGCAAATCATTCCCCTTTCAAATACAAGCCGTGAAGCACGACGCATTGGGTAGATTTGTGACCCTGTCTGGACACTGGGAGGGCAGGTTGCTAAATATCACATCTCTCTATGTACCAACTAGACTACACTCCTCAACCCTAGCCAATCTGGGATCGCACAGACTTAATCTGCCCGAGGGTGATTTGTTAATGGGAGGAGACTGTAATGCAGCCCTTAACGGAAACCTAGATAGAAAACCAAACAAATTAGGGAAGCCTCCGGGAAGACATTGGCAGAATTTCTGAGAGCAATGGGTCTAATGGACATCTGGAGAGCTCAGAATCCCACGACTCTCCAATATACTTTCCACTCTGGGGCCCATGGAAGTCTGTCACGTATAGATTATATATTTGGCAGAGCCGACCAGCTCCCAATGTTTAACAAGGTAGGTCATCTCCCGAGGGGTATCTCTGACCATTCCCCAGTGGTCGCTCGTTATGGAGGCAGACCTTCTACCAAACGATATGAGATGATACTTAATCCATGGTATCTAAAGATACCGACTATACAAGAGGGTCTGATAGAGGCAACCACAAACTACTTCAAAGAAAATGAAGGATCAGTAGACTCAGCCCAAACGATGTGGGAAGCATACAAGACATTAATCAGGGGGTACGGGTCTCAGCAGTAGCCGGTCATAAAATGGAAAAAAGGAAACAATTGCTAGAGATAGAACAAGATATTAGCAAGCTAGAACACAAGCTAATATTGCTAGATTCCCGAGACACTAGCCATAGATTACGGATTAAACAGAAAGAATATAAAGATATTGCTGAGGAAGCAGCTAAAGCGCAGTACCAAGCCACCCAACATCGGATATACGAGGTTGGAGATAAGGCGGGTAAATTGTTGGCATGGTTGGACAAGCGTGAGAAGGCCACTAGATGGGTGGTTGGGATTATGTCAGGAGAGGGATCCCTACTTAGGGACAGACAAGAAATAGCGGTAGCCTTCGCAGAACATTTTAAACAGATCTATACACCAACAGGGGCATCCTCTAGAACCAGGGCACGGGAGTTGCTGGCCACCCTCGACCTTCCCGTCCTGGAGAGTATAGATTGAGAAGGTTTAGAGTCTGACTTGATGGATAAGGAAGTGATACAAGCAATTGGGCCTACCAATCAAATTATACAAACTAAATGCATCCACTATTGCCCTGTATCTAGTTAAAATGTACGAAGAAAGTGCAGCGAGCGGTATCCTGTCTGAAAATCAGAGAATGGCCAATATCGTAGTAATACACAAAAGTGGAAAACCCCCCGAACAATGTGGCTCTTATCAACCCATATCCCTCTTGAATCCGAAGGTAAAAATTCTGGCCAAAATTCTCGCCACACGTTTGTCCCCCCTTCTACACAAATTGATCCATCCAGCTCAATCCGGCTTCATGCCGGGTAGAAATACCACACTTAACCTGCGACGTCTTCATGGTGTTCTAGGTAGGGCAGAGACTATTAGAGAAGAGGCAGTGATAATGACATTAGATGCCAAAATGGCTTTTGATATGATTGAATGGCCCTTTTTGTTCGCGACTCTTGAAAGATTAGGATTGGGAGGAAATTTTTTATCATGGGTGCAGCTGCTCTACACTGGGCCAATTGCACAAGTCATAGTGAACGGGGGCGGTCACCAGTTTTTAAACTGCAGAAAGGGGCGCGACAGGGCTGCCCACTTTCTCCTCTAATATTTGCACTGGTGTTAGAACGATTGGCAATCTGGATTAGAGGCGATCCCCTTATCAGGGGACTTAATTGGACGGAAGAATGGGAAGACAGGGTTTCCCTGTATGCTGAATGATATTTTGCTTTACTTAGCCAAGCCGTCAATACATAGAGTGCTGCACATCTTCACTCTCTTTCAAAAGTATAACAGGTACATCATTAATTGGGATAAGTCGCTCATATATGTTCTGTGCGGGCCGAGCACTAATCTTCCCAGGAATTGTGTGGCGAAAAGATTAACCGAGGTGTTTCGATATCTAGGGATTTATGTCACTACAAACCCAACAGTTTTTTACGACACAAATTTGGCCCCCCACTGCGGCGACTACAAGAAGACGTGCAACACTAGAAGACTCTACCTCTTACGTTGTTAGGTTAAGCCTCCCTATATTAAATGATGGCACTCCCCCGGTTTGTTTATATTTTACAAAATACTCCATTTCCAGTACCAACCATGTATTTTCAAGCTATAGAATTAGAAATAAGTTCACTTCTCTGGAATAATGGTATCCCTCACATAGCGCTGACCAAACTCATGAAGAGCTGGTACGATGGAGGCATAGCCCTCCCAGCAATTAAAATTACATCTTGCGAGAACTGCGCATGCGCGCGCGATCATGCCCAGTTCTTGTGGAAATGTGCATGCGCAGTTCTCGCAGAATGTACGGCGAAGAGGAGGAGGGCAGCCCGGGGACGCCGCAATACAGGTAAGTGAATTTATTTCTTTTAAATTACTTTGTAAGTATTGTTTTATTAGGGGGTGGAGGCGGGGAGCCAATTTAGCGGGGGCTGGCTAAGTCCGCTCCACTGCGGAGTCAGAGTTTTGCCCTTTACTCCGTGTTCTCGGTGGACCGCGAAGTAGGGAAATCACGAGGGGCAGCTGCTTCCGGCTGGGATATTGGAATCCCCACAGAAGTACCCCCGGTACCTCTACTGCACGCATGTAAAGAAAGGAGGGGAGGGGGGAAGACCTCACCCAGTCCTTCCCCCCGTGACCAAGGATCACGGCCACCGCCGGCCCTGAGAGCAGACCTCGCCCTGAGGTCTGCGAGTACCTTTGATTGTGGAGTAGCGTCCATCCATCACGGTTGCGCAGGCTCCAGAATGCCTCTTTTCCCTGCAGCGGCCTCTCCCGAGTGATGTGACCTCTCCCAGGGTCCGTGTTGGGATTGGCTCCGTGCCAGCCACGCTCCAAGGGGCTTCCACTGAGTGGGCCGGTGATTTCCAGGCTCTCCTCTGCTGCCGACTGCAGCATGGCCTGCGAGGCTCCCGTTCACACGGGAGCGTCCTCGCTCCCCGATCCTGGATGCGGCATCCTTCTGGGCGGGGATGTCTTTCCTCCTCTATGCCCCAGGCATCTGCAGGTCACTAGGCAACGCCTGGTGATTCCTGGTGGTTATGGCAACGGCGGCCTGGGCTCAGCCTCACGCCCAGGCCCACTGCGGGGTACAGCTGCTGAAAACGGGCCCAAGAGGAGTCGGGCCTTTTGTAACTGGGCAGCACTCTTACAGTGGGTGCACACACTGAACTATAGCACAAAGAAGGGGGAGAGCACTTCCAGAGTCACACTCTCCCCTCCTGCTGGCCCAAGCACCAGGGGCAGTGCCGCGCTCAACAGAGTGAAGTGTCAGGAGCTTTTCCAGTAAACAAAGCCCCCAGGTCAGTCTCAGTGATGTAAAAGCACCATGGAACTTCCAGCAAGCACAGGACGCTCCAGTTAGTAATTGAGCACCCCCTTTCTGCACGTTCATTTTGAGCAACCTTTCTTCTTTCATTCCTTTTAAGATACAGTAGAACATTGTTTGATATTGAATTTATGATTAAATAAATACATGCTGTTTTGAAATCCAGTGGTTGTTGCACATCATAATTTAACTGTTTACGGAACTTTGTTTACCGTGAGCTGATGTTTTGCATGCTCTAAAAAGATTTAAGTAAATGACTATTATCTGGATTAAATTTATTGATTAAAAGAAAGGTCTAGGACCATTGTTTCTAGTATCAATCCACACCCAGGTCCTACAGACTAGTATTGGGTTATCCCATTGTTATAATGGCCAGTTAGTAAAAGGACAAGGAAGACTTTAATATCCCTCAGTCTTTCAAAACAGGAGGCCAGCACACACAGGCCCCTGGAGACTCTTCTCAAGCAGGGGGACACAGCACACAGCAAAGACCTTGTCCTTTCCTTGGCAGAATCAGCTACTGCAGGCCAACCCAAGACAGCAACAGCAAAGGGGCAGTACTCCTCCTCCAGTTTCTCCAGCTCTTCTCATTGGCAAAGGTTCCTCTTGATTCACGAAGTAGTCTAAAATTCAGGGGTCTGGGCCCCACCTTTTATAAATAAAAATCCTTTGTTCTCTGGTGGCAGAGAAGCCCTGTGCCCAGCCAGAACCAGTTCTGTTCCCTCAGTGTAGCTGCCCGGCAGGAGGCGGAGACAGCATTGTCTTTGGCAGACCAGGCCCATTCAGGTGAGAAAGGAATCTCCTCCCCCTACTCTAAATGCAGCCCAGGTCTATTCAGCCCAGCCCTGACTCATCAGGCCCTCTGGAGCCACTGCACACCCCCAGCCCCTGCCACTCCAAACCTAGAGAGTCAATACACATCCTAGCAGAGGCACACTGGATGGCTAAGCAAGAAAATACCTACTTTCTAAAAGTGGTATTTTCAAACACAGAAGGTAAAAATCATCTTTACTAAAAGAAGCATCTTTAGATTCTGAGTTCAGGCATACTAAACTTTATTTTACTATCTGGTCCCAATGGGAAGTTATATTTATAAGATATTATAAATTAACTCCCATGCTTTCCTATGGGTCAGATAGCCTTTCAGTAGTGAAAAACGAAATTGGCAGTATTTTACTATCAGGACATGCCACACACACCAGGGCATGTCCTGCCTTTCACATACACTGCATCCTGCCCACAGGGGTACGTTGGGCCTACACTAGGCGTACCTTACATGTAAGGAAAGGGACGGTTTGAGCCTGGCAAGTGGGTGCACTTGCCAGGTTGACATGACAGTTTACAAACTGCGCACAGGCACTGTGGTGGAAGGCCTGAGTTTTCTTTTCAGAGCTACTCATGTGGTTGGCACAATCAGTGCTGTACGCCCACTAGTAGTATTTGATTTACCAGCCCAGCACACTCAGTGCACTTTACTAGGGACTGACCAGTAAATCAAATATGCCAATCATAGATAACCAATCATATTCACAATTTACACAGAAAGCATATGCACGTTATCACTGATCAGCAGTGGTAAAGTGCCCAGAGTCATAAAACCAACAACAACAGGTCAGGACAAAATAGGAGGAAAAAGCAAAAAGTTTGGGGACAACCCTGCAAAAAGGGCCATTTCCAACAGAGGGATTGAGTTTTTTGTTGCGTCTGGGCAGGAGAACTCTCTGACGATGATGAAGAGTTCTTTGGTGTGGTTGATGCTAGCCTCGATGCAGTCCTCAAGGGCCTTCTTTTTCGTGCCTTTGAGTTGGTGGTTGTATTTGTTGAAGGCTGACTTGAAAGTGGTTCTGTCTGATGGTGGGCCATCTTCTTTCTAATTGTTTGCTGCTGCGTTTCATTGCGCTGAGTTCTGCCATGTACCAGCTGGCTTGTTTGGTGGATCTATGAGTTTTGACAGGTTTGATGGGGGTGACTTGGTCAGTGGCATTGGTGATCCAGGTGTTGAAGTTCTCGACTGCCTGTTTTAGGTTGTTTGTGGCGTCGGACTGAGAGGTGTCGAAGGTGTCTATCCATTTGTTCAGTGTCACTTTACTCCAACTGTGGAAGGAGGTGCTAGGAGGGTTGGGGGTGGTGTGAGGTGGCCCTGCAATTGTGAAGTGGATGATGGAGTGATCAGTCCAGGTGAGTTCTGTGGTATGGCTGTATTTGACTGTGTTGCTGACATGAAGTTAGGGTCTAGTGTGTGCCCTGCTCTGAGTATGGGGTCTGTGACCAGCTGGGTGAGGCCGATGTTGTCCATTCATTCCAGGAGGTTGGCGAGATTTGTGTCTGTGGGGTCTTCTAGGTGGAAGTTGAGTTCTCTGAGGAAGATGTAGTTCTTAGATTCAATGGAGAGTGTGGCAATGAAGTCTGTGATTGTGTCGCAGAGGCCAGTTCATGGCCTGGGGGTGTCTAGGATAGGTTGCCTTTGATGGTAGTTTTGTTGTTGGTGTGCAGTTGGAAATTCAGGTGTTCCATAATTGGCATGGTTTTGTCTTCAGTGGTGGTGCAGCGGATAGACACTTTGTGGATGATCGCGATACCACGTCCATGTTTGTTGGTGAGGTCCCGGCATTTTCATCTTGTAGCCGTTGGGATTCCCGGTGGTGATGTCGGGCGCCAAAGCGGGGTTGCGCCATGTCTCTGTGATGAAGGTCACGTTAGGACGAGGTTGGAGATGGTGTCCCAAACTTTAGTGGCATTTGCAGAGCGACCTGGCATTGATCAGGAGGCATTGGAGTGGTTGCAGGGAGGTGTCAGCTGGCAGGGTGGGTGTGGCGCAGGTTTCTATGAGGGCTGGCGGTCCTAAGTTTCAGGTGAACTGGCAATGGTGGCAGTTGAACAGTCCTGCTGTGGGGCGAGGAGATGCGAGGCAGTAGTTGTTAGAGTATCCAGGGCCCAAGGTTTGGAGATCTGCGATGGAGTACCTGTGGGTGTCTCGGGTCTACTGAGGCTTGGAGAGGGGGCCATGCGGACCCCTCCCCAAGCCTTAGTAGACCTTGGAACCCCATCTTTCAGGGCCACATGTATTTCAAAGGGGTGGGTGGGCCATATGGCCCCTCTCCCTGAGCCTCATTAGCCCCTGGAGAACTCATCCCCAAGGGCCATTTTTATTTTAAAGAGAAGGCCACCTCCCTGAGCCTATAATGGCTCTGGGGACCCCATCCCCTGGGGCAATATATCTACCCCAAGCCACAATAAACTATCGGAGTGAACCCGAGCGTGTTGGGACCTGTTTTTTGATTCTGAACAAGTGTGTTTATATATATATATTTTTTTTTTTATTTAAAAAACCAAAGGTTACAGAGACGTTATAGTTAGGCTGACATTTCACTGATACAAAACCAGAGAAATTCAGCCGTTATAATTGCTGAGTTGACTATAACTCGTGCCCCTGCAATGCACTGCTGATGACGTCCCATATTACATCACTCATGACATGGTCAGTGATATCACTCCCAGTTCCCAGTTCAAGTCGATCTTTATTCGATTTATAAAACTATAAAGGATACAGCTTCATGCAATACATGTATATCGGGCACAAGCCAAGTCAGTTGTATAATGCAGTGTAATAGCCCAATCCCTCACATGTTGGTTACAATGTTATTGCCTGACATCTATATTAAAATTTGTTAAGTTCAGTTTTAAATGTGAGTAATATTGTTTAAAATTGGCACTATAAAGCACACTTGATTAATAGAACGATAAAGTTAAAATCAGCCATAAGACTAGTAAAGTGCAAATGCATTGATCATCTTCTCCACTTTCTGGGGGCATTTCTTCTAAGCAATATAAACCAAGCGCCCTCTTTGTTTAAGAACAATAAAGTGCATGAACATTCACAAACGATGATAAAGTGCAAATGCATCAATCACTTGCAAATAAATAACAGATACATAGGATATATTTTCATGGATTGCAAACTAAGTGTACAGTACTAAAATCAACACTAAGGGGCCGATTCCGATCCTGGTCGGAAACCGTTCCGTCCGACACGTTCCCGGAGCGATTTCCAACCGATTCGTGCCCCTTGGCACCAAGCGAGCGAGTACGATGCAGCCGCATGCTGACGGACTCGGTTCGGTCGGACTCCCATTGAAGTCAATGGGAGCCGGTCGTACGACGCGTACATGGGCTCCCATTGACTGAATGGGTACGTTGCGCAAAAGGGTGCCCCCTGTAGTGGGTACACGCTGGTACCATCTGCACCGTACATGCATGTATAGGGGGGACCCTTGGGTCCCCCCTGTGTCCGACTCGTAAGGCTACGGGTGAAGAGGGGTCCGGCACGGACCCCCGAAGTCCACTTCCCAGAGCGTTTACGTGTCGGAGGCTCCGACTCGATCCGGCTGTCCGGATCGTGCATCGTACTGGCTCGGTCGTAAAACGTCTCCATTGCGCGGTACGAATCGAGTGCGAATGAGTTGTACGGAGCGGTTCGGACCCGGAAATGATTCGGTCGGCGATTTCGCGTTCATTTGCATCGTACTTGGGCCTCCGGGCCTCTGTACGACTCGGTCGGAAACAAAGCCTCCGACTCGGATCCGGTAAAGCCGAATCCGATTCGGATGCCTTCCGACCGAGATCAGAATTGACCCCTAATAGTTGTCATTAATATTTTAAAATTTCAGTCCATTTCTCTTATGTATTAAATTAACAGCAAATAGATATCTACTAAGGCTGAAAACAATTTTCTGAGATGTAGCTGTTTTTAAAATATGTAATGCTTCTAAATGCAGCTTTTGTCCTATTTTAATACAAATCGGTTTGATCCACTTTTTCTGGGGAATAATGTATGTTGGGCAGAAAAATAGTATGTGGGGATCGTTTTCTACAGCATTTAATGTGCATAAAGTGCAGATGGCCTCCTTATCATCAGTGTTATTACACAGCCACTTCAATGTATTAAATTTGGTCTACAAAACATAGAAGCGAAACTTCATCTATAGGGACTTTGCTAGTTGGGGTTGTATTTCATCCATAAAAACCTCAAACAAAGGGACCGGTTTTATGGTTATAAACTGCATGGTCAACCTTCCCAATTTTGAACTGAGATGTATACTGTCCTGACTGTACAAACAGTAGATATTTTTCAAGATTCTTTTTGAGTGGTATGTTAATGATTGAGGATCGTCCCACTAACTACTTAGACCTAGTTTATAAAACCAACTGCGCACATGTCGGAGCCATGGAAGTGTTACATTTAGATCGAGTTCCAATATCTCACTTAGCCCATCTTTATATTGTTTGAGCTCTTGTATGGTCCACAGACGGACCCAGAATAACAGAGGTCTTAATATGGCTTGATGCTCGATTCGCCTGAGTTTTAAGTCTTGAATTATGGGGATCATAGGAGTGCGTCCCAGGAGCTGCAATAACATCCTTATAAATGTATTCTCTTCCACAGTGAGCTTGTTCTGATTTTTGACACCACACAGATCTGCATAATAAAGTGTTGCTGTTTGCGCCCTACACTTATAAACTTCTAGGGCAGGTGAAACTGCTTTGGATGTGCTTTTTTGATGTTTTTTCACAATTGCCATGGAGTTTTGGATCAAGATAGACTTACATTTAAGTATATGCGGTTTCCATGTCAGTTTGTTGTCGAGAGTGATACCCAAATAGTTGAAGCTCGGCACATATTCCAATTTTTGCTTTCCAACAATGATGTTTTTCTTGAAGGATTTGTGCGAATTTAGGGCCTTTATTTTTGGTTTTATTTGTGTTTATTTCTAACCCTTTTTCCGAGCAGTATTCACTAAAGCAATATAAAAGGTTTTGCAGACCCTTAGGCGTTTGAGTAAGGCCGGTACTGGCACCCCCCTAACTTAGGTGAGTCGTGCTTGCATCCTTGAAGGTATTGCACAAAGTCGTTGACATATAGTGAAAAGAGGGTGTGTGCCAGTACACATCCCTGTCTTACTCCTCTTTTTATAGGGGTAGCCTCGGTGAGTTCCCCACTAGGAACCCATCTAACTTTTGCATAATTGTCTATGTGGAGTCGTACTATTTTGGATAGAAGGTCATCGGGCACTCCCTGATTTTTTTATGATTTCCAGAGAGATCCCCTAGGGATGAGATCAAAGGCGGCCTTTAGATCTATGAAGGCTATGTACATGTGGCCTCCCTTAAGTTTGGTATACTTCCATATTATACATAACAATCTGAAGACCTGGTCTATTGTGCTTGTTCTCAGTCTGAACCCCGCTTGATATTGGGACATGATATCGTTTTCTTCTAGCCAGGTGTTGAGCTTAAATAGTATCTGTTTAGCATAGATCTTCTGTAGGGTATCTATTAAGCTGATTGGCCTGTAGTTGGCGAGGTCTTGGCGATTCCCCTTCTTAAAAATGGGGATTTTTTCGGCCCCCTTCTATGTTTCAAGTATTGGTGCACCTGCAGCAACAGTGTTACAAATAAATTTACATAAGGTGCCCAAACCTTAATATCATGCCTCAACAAATCACCTGGGATCTTATCCGTGCCTGGGGCTTTCCCTAGTTTAACTGCTTTTATTGCTGCCTCTGTATCTTTTAAGGTAAAGTAAGGGGTACTGTTTTGTCCATACCAATCGGCTACCCTGGTGTTTTTTCCCTTAAAAAATTATTATCAATCACTACCGGATCAGCAGGATCCGAATATAAAGTTGAGAAGTGATTATGCCAGGTGCCTGGGTCCAAATAAAGATCCGGGCTAGAATTCCCCGTTTTACTACCCTGGGCTAGCAGTTTCCAAAATCCCATATGGTCCTTATTTTTTGCTGCCACAAGTAATTCAATCCAATTTCTTTCTTCCCAGTCTTTTTTTGCCTGCACTAATAGCTTCCTATATTGTGTCCTGCTAGCTCTTAAATTTAATATGTTGTTAGACCGAAATGCCAGCGTCAATTGGTGTTTCGCCACACAACATTCCTTGGTAAACCAAGGGTTGTGGGAGGGGTACTTGATGGTGTTTAGTGGCTTTTGCTCACGAGGGGTTTTACTCAGAAGAGGTATTAGCTTCTCTGCCAGAGTGTGATGTATTTGCACAATAGGGATATCACATGGGGAAATGTTTATATAGGGGGTTAAAACATCTGCAAAGGTATTGTAAATCTTTGCCAGGGCTTGGTGATTGTCAACAATTGAAGGCCATTTTAATGCTCTACGATTATTACTGATCAATGTATTTAAAGGAGGGTTTTTCTTTGTACAGCTTTTTCCCAAGGCCCATGATTCAACAAGTGTTCCCTCCATTGACAGGCACAGAGGAAAATCATCACTATCATCTATTTGTTCTACATTTAAGTCAATTAGGTAACCCCACAAGTTGGTACTTACTATTATATAGTCAATTTTGCTCCTACTAGTGCCTCTTTTGAATGTATATGCACTCGGTCTATCTGACGGCAGCCTACCATTACAGGCCCTAAGTCCTTGCCCTGAAACCAGACGAGCCAGTTGCATTACTGCCTTAGTGCAAGGAACAGAGGTTCCAGCTTCCAATGGTGGGCTACCTCTTGCCATATTCTTTTCATCTAGGACACTGGCTCAAACTTACAGTTAAGATCCCCTCCTATAATTATTGGTACCCTAGGATCAATAGTATTTAGAAAGTTGTCCAGTATCTCCAATACTGGAGATTCAGTGCTAGATGCTCTTGGTCTGCTATAGACATTTATCAAGTAGAATTCTCCTTTATTTTGTGTTTTAATTTTTATCACTAGTATATCTGGGAATGATAAATCGAGTTGGCTAATATCAATCTGTAAAGAAATTTTGGCCCATATTGCTAGGCCTCCTGAAGGTCTGCCTCTTAGGGAAGGGACAGCGTTAATACTAAAAGTCCTGTAACCCAGCTTATGGGGCGAAGCCAAGGCCCATGTTTCCTGTAAAAGGCAAAGATCAAATCGATTCATGTATTCTTGTCATTCTGGGTCTATTAGTTTGTTCCTTACCCCCGCTATGTTCCATGATACCAGGTATTTCAATCTTTGTGTGGGTTCCTTACTACCATTCTAGGTGCTAAAGTGAGCCGCGACTACTTCCATTGGCTCACCCTTCTTTTTGACAGTTCCCTGGTGTGTTTTACAGCAGTGGTCAGGTCCCGTATTCCCCTGGACTATTCTTCATGACATCACTGATGATATCTCAAATGACATCACTGATGACATCACTCCAGTGACTGTGAGTTTTTCTATATATATATATAAGTGATCAAGACCACGGAAGTGGTCGAAATGCGTTCTTTTGTCACGAGAAAATAAACTTCTGCAAACCTGATTGAGTGGGCTCGTGGATTTGCTTCCTTGATATCCTGTTTCACGGGGAATATATATATATACACACAGCAAGGTGTATTGAAGAATGAATGGGTGTATGAGTGTCTGTATGGATGATTCAGTGGGTGTGTGACTGACTGTATAAGTGTTTCAGTTTCTTTTATTTTTGCATAGTTACTAAAAACCATTGCAATACGTTAAAACAATTGATAAAACCATTGGTACACATTGTTAAAACCATTAATACACACCGTGAAGTGCAGTGCCCCACATAAATGTCTGGTAAAAGCTTCTAACAGGTGCGGGTAAGTAAAAATTGGTGCATCCTTAAGCGATCTTTTGTTTATGATGCGAATAAAAAGTAGCAGTGTTGTCAGATTATAAGGCAGTTTCTTCGCGGTCAGCTTGATTCCCGCAGTAAAGTGCAGTACAGCTGATTCATGTTTGAAAATAAGACCTGGCAGGCATGGGGCATCCAGGATATAGCTCATTGTGGCACATTTTGTTATTGCAGCAAAGTGGTTTTAAAAGGAGCAACGTTTACATCCAAACCTGGTTCAGTCCCTTCAGCCTGATGCCGGCTCATTTGCCAGATGCTCGTAGTTCAAGAAAGTAGAGAATGGAAGCAGTGAAAGAAGAGCAAGAGGGAGGAAGAAAGGTAGAAGGTCTCCCAGGTTTGGATCCCTGACATGATGTGCTGTAGAGTCAATCAGGCCGGTTCTCGCTTTGATACCGTTGCAGATGTGACGGTTTCGTTTAAAAGTAAGGGTTTTGGCAAGAGGGCCTAGCGCTGAGTTCTTTGTCTATGCACACAATGTGGTGAGGTTCCAGGAGCGTCTTCAACTGATAGCCAGACTGTCTCTATAGCCGGGGGCTTGTGGCATTTTTTGTTCGCCCAGTGTGAGATATGTTGCCACTCGGCAGTTAAATTGTGTGTCCCCGGATCGAAGCATGCCAGCACCGCTTGCATCCTAGAGCGAATTCCTCTCTGTTTGAAGGGCGCCTTTAACAGCTGTTTCCTTTCTTGCAGTAGCTCCTTGCAGGTACAGATTAAGTGCAGAATGTCTCCTGTTCTCGTGTCGCACAAACTGTAAGCAGTTTCGGTCAGCGCCCCCTGCCAGGGTGGGAGGTGTTAGGTTTCAAATTCCAATCCCTGCAACGCACTCTTTTCACGTTATATTAGGTTAGCAATGTGTGGCTAAATAGATGCCAGTTGTATTCATGTTATGCAACCCACTGAGTTATCCCCGTAATGTGCAGGCTTCAGTTAGCGAGTGTGACTTCATTTTGTTTTTCGCAATCCTTATTAGGCTGCTTAAACTGTGCCTGAGTTAGGCCTCATGGCTCGTAATGCTTGCCTCAGCAGAACACTGTATTTCGTTATTATTTTTTCTTTCTGTCCAAGGTTGTTTCCCAACTTGCTAATGAGGGGACCATTCTGCTCTCACATACCTATCCAAGTGTGTAGTTCTGCTCCCACGTTAGGAGACGCTGAGACCCGGCGCAGTGGCCTTGGGTTTCTGATAACATGTACCCATCTGGCAGGTGGTAGCTCATCTCCCTGTGCCTCCTTTGTTCATGTTCGGCCCAGGCTGGTAGTTTTCCATGGTGGGCGGGGCTGGAGGATCTTGGGGAAGAATGATTACTCACTGTAGCCTGTTGGGGAGTCAGTCCCTCGGCAGACATCTTAGGGTGCAGGTCATGATGGACTCCTCTGCAGAGCATTTCTAATAAACATGTAAGTTTGTATTCTCTACTGTCTGACCGACTCTTCATTCTTGGGAAGGCATAGCAGGTGGTTGTGAGAAAACCCGAGTGGCCCTAGAGGGCCACTTCCTTCAGTTGGCGCCCGAACAGGGACCCCGCAAGGTGATCCGACTCGCCCGTAATCGGGTTGTAGGGTTGGGGGTGCGTTTGGTCGGTTGGAAGGATCGGGGTACCCCACACAAGACCGAGCTTGGTTCTCGCAGCTGCCCCGCCCGGCTGATCAGGCGCCCCTCATCTAGTGGTCACCAGCTGGAGTCCTGAGAAGGTGAAACCTTGGAGTTGACCGTTTGGTCCGAAGAGTCGGCAGTGGAGAATAACTTGACTCGACCTGTGTGCACCAGGTGAGCGATTTGATTCTTGGGAAAATGGTGCCATTCTTGGATGGCACGAGCTTGCGGGCTGTCTTGATACAATCTCCGGACTGTCTGGTCTGCAGTTTTTGAACTGCCTTGCTTGAACGACATGAGTTGATGGGCTGTGTCTTGGTACGGTCTCCGGACTGTCTTGTCTTGAACTTGGTGGGTCTGCGGACCCTTGAAAAGGCACAGAGTGTTTGCGAGTAGTTCACCGGACCGCCTGGAAATTTGGCCCACGCTTGAAGAGGCCCGGGACTGCCCGCGAACAATCTGCCAGACCAACTGGTAATTTGGCTAATGCTTGAAAAGGTCTGGGGCTGGAGCCTGTCTTCTTGAATTTGATACAGTCTTCGGACTGTAGGGAGTGGTCCCTGGACCGTTTTTGTTTGGCTTCATGACTAATATTTGCTACTTCATCTTGTCTTAGTGTGTTGATTGTTGGTGTTTTACTTGTCCGTTAGGGACAGTGCATGTGTCTTATATTAAGATGCCTTGTTTCAGCAAACTGGGGGTGTTTTGGATGTCGATGTTGTTCTACTGATGCTCGATTGGAGGAGAGCCAGCCTGCACCTCCGGAGGGTTCTCCAAATTTTGACATTTATGTTAAACATGGTATTGGCCCTGTTATGTTTAGCACATTGTGGCATAAATATACGAGGGACAAGGCTGAGTTACAGTGGCCACTTACTGGCTCATTTGATGAACAGAAATTGAACTTCTTGCAGGACAAGTTGTTGGCTAGGAGGAACAGACAGTCGATGTTTGATTCTCTGAGAGTATGGCAGAAAGAAGCAAAGCAGCGACGCATGAGGGCAGAGAAAGAGGCCCGGAAGAGGCAGATGCAAACGATAACACAGAAAGCAGTAGCCTATGAAAGAGGAAAGGTAGAGAAGGGTATAGAATGTGCAGATAGAAAGTTTCGGTTACAGACGGATAAGTGCTATGTTACTAGAGAGGAAGGTGAGGATTTTGTCGAAGAGCTATTGGATTCTCGTCCTCCTCCTCCTTATGCCCCTGAACGGATATACCCGGCAGTCCCAACCTCTCAGTCCTTGGCTCTAGTGCCGCCCCTTCTAGCATCCTGCTTCTGGTGTTACCGCTTCAGCCCCGGCCCCTCTTGCTTCTCTTCTACTCACACCAGTCACTGGGGCGGGTGCGGTTATCTCCACTGCCCAGTCTATTAGTTCTGTGTTGACTGCTACTCCCCCTTTCACCCCTACTACCCTGTCTCCCTACCTGATGGTACCTGTCTCTGCGTCTGCTCCCTCCCCTGTGAGTGTGACACACCAGGCACAGTTGAATGTCGAAACTCACGCACGTGGAGTGCATGATGTGAACTGGACAGCAGCGCGAGACCGAATGGATAAAGTGTTGGTGCGTTCTGCAGTGGGTGACGAGGAAAAGAAAATGGTGGCGAATCAAGCAGCTCAGTGGGCTCGGCACCCAATCTATAGCGTGGAGGATGTGTGGAGTTTGATGAAAGATTACGAGCCGTTTATACAGCAGCATGCCCTTAAACACATGTCAGCGATGCTGATAGAGTTGTGGGAACAGTGTTTTCAAGGTGTTGCACCGCACATAATAAATGACATACGGGATAGGGAATATGCTGCAGGTAAGGCTCCTAATGAGGTCTTTAGTAATATAACGACACTAGTGGGTTACCGAGGTAGATTTCTCCAGAAGATTCCTACAATGGGGACACAGCATCCCATGAGGGAAGTTCATCCCATTTACCACCCTGAAATTCCAGAATTGCGCGATTCCACCAATGCCGTGATTAGACAACGGGTCGACGCTCGGTTTCAGGAGCAATAGATTTATACTCCTTGGAAAAGGAGTGAGGTCCTATCCTTAAAGGGCAAGCTGCCGGACCCCGAAAAAACCCTACTGCATATTATAAAGAGTTGACAGAGGCGGCTTCCTCCACAGTAATGACGCTAGCTGACATAGAGTTGTTTTTCGGCCTGTTGGTACCAGTGGACATATGGAGGCAAGTCCATACGCAGGATCATGCACTAGAGTTGGGGGGAACATGGGATGAGATCAGGGCTTGGGATAAGGAGCGTAAGCCCGGCGACAAGCCGAATGCGGAGCTCCTCACTTTGCCAGGGCGTATTATCAATACATGCACTCACTTATCCCGCCAAAGAGAGTGGATTGGGACAAGTTGACTGCATGTCGCCAGAAGAAGTATGAAAGTGTGTCGGATTTCTTTACTAGATTTGAAGGGGTGTTCTTAGATTTTAGTGGACAGGACCTGTCACAGGAGGGTGGTGTTCGTTTATTTGTCACCAGATTTGTCACTAACTTACTTCCCAAGATTGCAACACGGTTGCAGGCTCCAGAAAGTACTTGGACGACTTCATCCCCGTCCTTGATATTGAGTATGGCACAATATTACGAACATAGAGAGAATGAGGACAAGGAAAGGGTGGAGAAAAAGTCAAAGGATTTGAAGACGAGGGTATTGATGCAGCAGGTTGCGAGGGGAAATGGACAAGGTAGAGGTTCGGCCCAACAGCGGTCTGGCAGAGGTGGTGTGTCAAACGCGCCCCTCGGGCTCAATCAATGTGCGTACTGCAAAAAGGAGGGACATTGGCGGAATGAGTGTCCAGAGTTGTTACAGAAGAGTGAGGCCCGAGGGGTCGCGGTTTTCGAGGATGCGGACGAGGAACAGGAGGTAGAGGGGGATGCAGTCAGAGGATACATCACACCAAAGGCAGAGCTTGAATTATTTTGATGACCCCAGAGGACGGCAGTACAATTATGACGATTATGACAAGGACCTTATGTCACTGCTGATTTACAGGGTACTACTGAAAATATTTTAGTTGATACAGGGGCTATGAATAGCTCTGTTTCCTGTTCACTGGTCCCGGGGGCAGCTCTGTCTGGCCAAAACAATGTTTTGGTGGGTTTCTCAGGCATGCCGGTCATTAGCCCCATTTCCCAGCCTCTTGCTTTGACTATTGGCCCCTTTACGGTCAATTCACCATTTTTACTGAAGTCAAATTGCGGGGAAAATTTGTTAGGGCTCGATTTATTGAAAAGGTTGCATGCGACAATTTTCTGTTCTCCAGACGGTGTTTACATGACTATTGTACCGCAGGTAGCCCGTGCCAAACAGTGCTTCGCGATGGATGCCCCCTTCCAGCTGAGTTTAGAGATGTCCCACGTATGTTATAGGCTACAGGAGACACAGATGTGGTGTTGCTCGAGATCCCGCCAGTTTCTATACAGATCAGAGACAATGCTAAATTGCCACGTATCCCCAGTACAAGATATCCCAGGCAGGTGAAAAGGCCTTATTGCAAATAATACAGGGTTTGATTGAGTCTGGTGTGGTTGAAGAGACTGCGGCGAATGTGTGTAATAGCCCTATTCTTCCTATTCTTAAAAAGGCACCCTTGGATTCTTCCGATGCTCACCCTGACGTTAACCGTTTTGTGATCGACCTCAGAGAGGTTAATAAGATCGTAGTTCCCCAATACCCTGTGGTTCCGGACATTACAGCGATCTTAACAATGATTCCCCCATCGGCAAAATCTTTCTCTGTAATTGACTTGAAAAATGCTTTCTTCAGCACACCAATACATATAGATAGCCGATATCTGTTTGGCTTCGCAATAGCCGGTCGGAGCTTTAGATTCTGTCGTGCTCCACAAGGCTATACTGAAAGCCCTAGTATTTATAACCAAGCCTTGAAAGCTCAATTGGATTCTTTGGAGCTTCCCCCTGGTAATGTGCTGCTGCAGTATGTTGACGACCTCCTTATTGCTTCGGACAATGAGGATGGTTGCAAAGACGCCACAGTTAAATTATTGTTACATCTGGCGCATCATTAACACAAGGTGTCGCTTTCCAACTTTCAGTATTGTCGACAGGAGGTCACCTATTTAGGTCACCTACTGTCGAAGGAGGGTCGCAGACTATCACCCGAGCGCATAGCTGCCATTACTAACATGTCTGTCCCTAAAACCCAACGTGAGGTAAGCGCGTTTATAGGGATAACATCATATTGTCGGCATTGGATCCCTAATTACTCCCTACTAACAAAAACCCTTCTTTACCTGACCACAAAAGATGTGCATGAACCCCTGCCTTGGATACCTGCATGCCAGAAAGCTTTTGAGCAATTAAAGACTGCGCTTTGCTCTGCTCCTGTGCTTGGTACTCCTGATTACCAGAAGACTTTTGTGCTCTACGTGCATGAGGTGGACGGTTGCATGCTTCCTGTTCTAACACAGGGTTTCGGTGGTAAGCAGAGACCCTGCGCATACTTCTCTGCCATGCTCGATAATGTCGCCGGAGCGCTCCCGAGCTGTCTGAGAGCCGCCACCGCGGTGGTAGTTTCTATCAGGCAATCGGCAGGGCTCGTCCTTGATACTGCTCTCACAGTAATGGTACTCCATGCTGTGGATACACTATTGAATAAGACAAAGATGCAGCACCTTACTAGTGTGCGTCTGACTGGCTATGAACTGACCCTGTTTGCTCCGCACATTACCATCAAAAGATGTGCTACTCTGAACCCAGCCACGTTACTACCCCTCCCTTCAGAAGAAAAGGACAATGATGTCCATGATTGTTTATTTCGGACTGAGGAAGAAACGAAGGGACTGGTAGACCTGACTGATGTTCCCTTATCTGACCCCCAAGGGGAACTATATGTCGATGGCTCTTGTTTCCAGTTACCAGATGGTACCACCACTGCAGCCTATGCAATCACAATGTTACACACTGCAGTTGAGACATCCCGTATCCCACACCAATCGGCCCAAGCTGCAGAGTTGGTTACCCTCCTCAGGGCTTGTTAGTTAAGTGAGGGACTGGCTGTTAATATCTACACTGATAGCCAGTACGCCTTTGGGGTGGCCCATAATTTTGGGCGCCTCTGGGCAGAGAGAGGGTTCTTGACTTCGCATGGACTGCGGATTCAGAACGGGCCATTGATACATAGATTGCTGTCCGCATTGACACTTCCCAGTAAGTTAGCAATAGTGAAATGTAGCGCTCATAAGGCTATCACAGATGATGTAGGGAGGGGAAATGCTTTCGCAGACCAGACAGCTAAGGAGACAGCTCAATGAAAGATGACAAAGATGTTGGTGGCAGGTCCCGCTAGGTGGGTCCCAGACAATGGAATGTTCGAAGACACATTGGAGATTGTCAGGGAAATCCAGGGTGAGGCGACTTTAGATGAATTAGCAATGTGGGAGGAGAGAACAGGTCGCCTGGATGAGGATGGGTGTTGGACTGACTTGTCAGGGAAGCAGCGATGGTTGCTGCCTAATTCATATGTGCTCCCTGTTGTTACCAAGACCCATGACCCGGCACACATTAGTGCCATAGGAATATGCAAGTTGCTGGACCCCGTATGGCAGAATGATAATATCGCTAAGACAGCCACGCATTTAGTGAAGCTTGCATCATTTGTCTGAAGCATAACCCTGGGAAAGGTACCCCTACACCCGCTGGTAATTTTGCACCGCCTTCCTTCCCTTTCGAGGTTCTCCAGATGGATTTCATCGAAATGGAATGAGTTAATAACCTTAAGTATGTGCTAGTAGTGATCTGCGCATTCAGTAAATGGATTGAGGCTTATCCCACTAAAGAGAATACAGCTATGGCGACGGCGAAGGCCCTTCTAAAAGAGTACTTCCCGCGCTATGGGTTGCCACGCGTGATCTGGAGTGACAACGGAAGTCACTTTAATGCAAAATTCATTGAATTGGTGTGCACAGGTTTGTATATTAATCAAAAGTTTCATGCAGCGAATCACCCCCACTCGGCAGGCCTGGTTGAGAAGTACAATGGTACTCTCAAACTGAAGTTGGCAAAGATTCAAGAAAGCACAGTACTGAGATGGCCAGATGCATTACCCTTGGCTTTATTATCTACCCGAGCGACAGCGCATTCTAGAACAGGGTTGTCCCCTTATGAGGTGGTCTTCGAACGCCCTGCTAATGTGTGGGGCGTCCCCAGAGCCAAGCGCTTTTCCGAGATAGAGTACCCCCTGCTTGTAGACTACCTGTATGAATTGTCTAACGATTTTCGTTCTCTTCATCAACAGATACAAGCCACATTGCAGCCAGTACCAGAGGGGCCCGGGCATTGCATACAGCCCGGTGATTATGTGACGATTAAAAACTTCCAACGGAAGAGCTGCCTGGAGCCGATGTGAAAGGGGCCAGTCATCGTACGTCTCGCCACTAGAACAGCTGTAAAGGTGGACGGCAGAAAGCACTGTATCCATACATCTCATGTGAAAAGGGTGCCTCTCCCGCTCCCGTACGACCGTTGGGTCAATGAAGGCATCGGTGATCATGAGTGTGAGAAGGTGCCACGCTTCGTTCCCTTCTCCGACGCCAGGGTGAGGTGGGCGCAGACAGATGAAGAAAGTGATGCAGTTCTGTCTGAGGCGATCCTACCAGAGATAAGGGCCCCCCTGGATAACACCGTCTCTAACACACCGGAATCTGAATCTCGATGCCCATCTGATCCTGAGTTTCTGCCCCTTTTTGTTGATGAAACTGTGCCTGGAGTTACAAAGTATAATTTGAGGCCCCGGAAAAAGGACGGTGCAGTAGCCGAACAGTCTAGGAGTTAGGGAAGGACTTGAGCTTAGGGCGCAGGTGCTGTGCCTAAGGTGCCTGTATTAGGCTAGGGTGAACAACACTGGTGCACTGCCTTGGACACTGGACAGGATAGTTGAGGATATTTGCCCAGGAGGGAGGGTGCCCTATCCTGAAAGAAGAAGGATTTGTTTTGCTGCAAGATCTGCAACTGTGCAGCTCCTCCGTGGGAGTGCTTCATAGCACCGTTGTTGATGAACAATAGGAGCCTGCCAGCGAGGCTCTAAAAGGGCGCTGGGTGACTTGTGCCCCCTGGTACTGTTGTTGCAATAAGTGGCTCTAGCCCGTGAATTTTTCTTTCCCCCTTGACACCTATAAGTTGCCTTGAAGTTTTCCAAATGTATCCCTTTGGTCATCCTATCCTTGATGAGGAGCAGCCCTTTGCGGCTCCTCGTCCCACTCCAGATGGTCCTGTTTGGTCCTCTTGGTCTACGAAGAGTAAAATAGTGTTTGTTGTAATAATTTTGCTTTCTCTGATGATCGTGTTTGGGGTGGTCTGGTACTTAGAGGAGCAACATCCTGTGCACACCTTGATAGGGACTACCCCGGTTCCAGCAGAGCACTTGTTTGTCACACTGGCCCCACATAAGAAGAGACATAGACAGACTTATGCACAAAATGCTTTTGTTCAGATGCTTCACCAGGTACACAGTACTACCAATGCCACGAATTGCTGGGTGTGTGGGCTGCTTCCCTCAGTTATGCATAAAAATGATTTGCTGGTGTCACTGCCCCTGTCATATTTGGGTAGCTGTGAAGCCTGGTTCCAACTGCTCTCTATGGTATACATGCATTATCACGCTGACATTATGAAAATGGTGCAGGCAGACTACGAATCAGTATTGGAGTATATAGTGGTACACCAGGGATATACACCCGGGGCAGATGGCAAGGAGGGTACCCTGCACCCAGATGCTTGTATGAATGTATTCGAAGCTCACGAAAATATCACCTGGTTACGAAATGAAATGTTAGATTTTCAAGGATTTAATGTCGCTGAATACTTTAAATGTTTCCAGGAGCGCAATATCACTGAAGACAAAGCCATGCCTGTCCCTGTGATCAATGCAATAGCTAGTTTCTGTGTTGAAGGAATAGGGAACATTTCAGTAGGATGGAGTCATTGTAACTACACATACCGATTGAACTCTACTAACAGCCCACCTTTGCTTACACCTCCGAATGTATACTTCATCTGTGGGGAGAAGGCTTATACATGGCTTCCGAGAGGGTGGTCTGGCCGATGTTCTGTTTCCTTTTTCTTGCCTCCCATTTACATTGCACCATCCAATTACCATAAAGATCATAGACTACAGCGTAGGGATCTTCAGGTACACCGAGTTAGGAGAGTGATTAATCCAGACGATATTGATCAGACAGATACCTCCCTGCAGCAATTTACTGACACAATGAAGGGCATTCTGCTGTTCTGGGGTCCCATGTTCAATAGTCGTAATATTTGTCGCCTTGCTAGGGTAGTTGAGGGAGTTATTAATACAACTGCTGGTATACTGACTAACATTACAGTCGAGCTTCAGGCTACGAGGCTCGTTTCTCTTCAAAAC
Organism: Calotriton arnoldi; assembly: GCA_963921515.1. NCBI lineage: Eukaryota > Metazoa > Chordata > Amphibia > Caudata > Salamandridae > Calotriton > Calotriton arnoldi. The sequence continues at coordinate 1,822,252 of CAWUFW010003263.1, forward strand.
CGGATGGTTTTAGACGTCATTCTGGCTGATAGGGGTGGAGCCTGTCGCGTCATCGGCAGCAGCTGCTGTGTGTACATTCATGATAGTGCCCCTACTGTGTACTCCGCAATACAGAAATTACACAGACTTGCCTCAGATATCCATCAGGATAATGGTTCATGGTCTCTCACAGGGTGGCTCTGGGGTCTGGTGACATCATGGGGTTGGAAGATATTACTTGTCCTAATAGCCATCGCAGGAGTCATCTTTACCTGTTGCTTATGCATTAATTACCTTCCAGCCTGTTGTAGCTATTCTATGAGTAAAATTACCCCTACTCCTACATTGCCAAGAAGTGATAACAAGATTCCTGTTATGATGATGCAGGAAATTCAGGACCTGATGCTCATTGATGAGGGCATCTTTGAGTATTAAATTATTAAATGATTTCAATGCTGATGTGTTGCTTGTTTTTCCCTTGTTACCTGAGAGATTGAGTAATTCCTTCCTCTCCCTTAGAATTGTAAAGACCCTACTGGATAGCAAATAAAGCATTTGGCCACCCATGCTAAAAGGAGGGTCTGTTAGGTTTCAAATTCCCATCCCAGCAACGCACTCTTTTCACGTTATATTAGGTTAGCAATGTGTGGCTAAATAGATGCCAGTTGTATTCATGTTATGCAACCCACTGAGTTATCCCCGTAATGTGCAGGCTTCAGTTAACGAGTGTGACTTCATTTTGTTTTTCGCAATCCTTATTAGGCTGCTTAAACTGTGCCTGAGTTAGGCCTCATGGCTCGTAATGCTTGCCTCAGCAGAACACTGTATTTCGTTATTATTTTTTCTTTCTGTCCAAGGTTGTTTCCCGACTTGCTAATGAGGGGACCATTCTGCTCTCACATACCTATCCAAGTGTGTAGTTCTGCTCCCACGTTAGGAGACGCTGAGACCCGGCGCAGTGGCCTTGGGTTTCTGATAACATGTACCCATCTGGCAGGTGGTAGCTCATCTCCCTGTGCCTCCTTTGTTCATGTTCGGCCCAGGCTGGTAGTTTTCCATGGTGGGCGGGGCTGGAGGATCTTGGGGAAGAATGATTACTCACTGTAGCCTGTTGGGGAGTCAGTCCCTCGGCAGACATCTTAGGGTGCAGGTCATGATGGACTCCTCTGCAGAGCATTTCTAATAAACATGTAAGTTTGTATTCTCTACTGTCTGACCGACTCTTCATTCTTGGGAAGGCATAGCAGGTGGTTGTGAGAAAACCCGAGTGGCCCTAGAGGGCCACTTCCTTCAGTTGGCGCCCGAACAGGGACCCCGCAAGGTGATCCGACTCGCCCGTAATCGGGTTGTAGGGTTGGGGGTGCGTTTGGTCGGTTGGAAGGATCGGGGTACCCCACACAAGACCGAGCTTGGTTCTCGCAGCTGCCCCGCCCGGCTGATCAGGCGCCCCCTCATCTAGTGGTCACCAGCTGGAGTCCTGAGAAGGTGAAACCTTGGAGTTGACCGTTTGGTCCGAAGAGTCGGCAGTGGAGAATAACTTGACTCGACCTGTGTGCACCAGGTGAGCGATTTGATTCTTGGGAAAATGGTGCCATTCTTGGATGGCACGAGCTTGCGGGCTGTCTTGATACAATCTCCGGACTGTCTGGTCTGCAGTTTTTGAACTGCCTTGCTTGAACGACATGAGTTGATGGGCTGTGTCTTGGTACGGTCTCCGGACTGTCTTGTCTTGAACTTGGTGGGTCTGCGGACCCTTGAAAAGGCACAGAGTGTTTGCGAGTAGTTCACCGGACCGCCTGGAAATTTGGCCCACGCTTGAAGAGGCCCGGGACTGCCCGCGAACAATCTGCCAGACCAACTGGTAATTTGGCTAATGCTTGAAAAGGTCTGGGGCTGGAGCCTGTCTTCTTGAATTTGATACAGTCTTCGGACTGTAGGGAGTGGTCCCTGGACCGTTTTTGTTTGGCTTCATGACTAATATTTGCTACTTCATCTTGTCTTAGTGTGTTGATTGTTGGTGTTTTACTTGTCCGTTAGGGACAGTGCATGTGTCTTATATTAAGATGCCTTGTTTCAGCAAACTGGGGGTGTTTTGGATGTCGATGTTGTTCTACTGATGCTCGATTGGAGGAGAGCCAGCCTGCACCTCCGGAGGGTTCTCCAAATTTTGACATTTATGTTAAACATGGTATTGGCCCTGTTATGTTTAGCACATTGTGGCATAAATATACGAGGGACAAGGCTGAGTTACAGTGGCCACTTACTGGCTCATTTGATGAACAGAAATTGAACTTCTTGCAGGACAAGTTGTTGGCTAGGAGGAACAGACAGTCGATGTTTGATTCTCTGAGAGTATGGCAGAAAGAAGCAAAGCAGCGACGCATGAGGGCAGAGAAAGAGGCCCGGAAGAGGCAGATGCAAACGATAACACAGAAAGCAGTAGCCTATGAAAGAGGAAAGGTAGAGAAGGGTATAGAATGTGCAGATAGAAAGTTTCGGTTACAGACGGATAAGTGCTATGTTACTAGAGAGGAAGGTGAGGATTTTGTCGAAGAGCTATTGGATTCTCGTCCTCCTCCTCCTTATGCCCCTGAACGGATATACCCGGCAGTCCCAACCTCTCAGTCCTTGGCTCTAGTGCCGCCCCTTCTAGCATCCTGTTTCTGGTGTTACCGCTTCAGCCCCGGCCCCTCTTGCTTCTCTTCTACTCACACCAGTCACTGGGGCGGGTGCGGTTATCTCCACTGCCCAGTCTATTAGTTCTGTGTTGACTGCTACTCCCCCTTTCACCCCTACTACCCTGTCTCCCTACCTGATGGTACCTGTCTCTGAGTCTGCTCCCTCCCCTGTGAGTGTGACACACCAGGCACAGTTGAATGTCGAAACTCACGCACGTGGAGTGCATGATGTGAACTGGACAGCAGCGCGAGACCGAATGGATAAAGTGTTGGTGCGTTCTGCAGTGGGTGACGAGGAAAAGAAAATGGTGGCGAATCAAGCAGCTCAGTGGGCTCGGCACCCAATCTATAGCGTGGAGGATGTGTGGAGTTTGATGAAAGATTACGAGCCGTTTATACAGCAGCATGCCCTTAAACACATGTCAGCGATGCTGATAGAGTTGTGGGAACAGTGTTTTCAAGGTGTTGCACCGCACATAATAAATGACATACGGGATAGGGAATATGCTGCAGGTAAGGCTCCTAATGAGGTCTTTAGTAATATAACGACACTAGTGGGTTACCGAGGTAGATTTCTCCAGAAGATTCCTACAATGGGGACACAGCATCCCATGAGGGAAGTTCATCCCATTTACCACCCTGAAATTCCAGAATTGCGCGATTCCACCAATGCCGTGATTAGACAACGGGTCGACGCTCGGTTTCAGGAGCAATAGATTTATACTCCTTGGAAAAGGAGTGAGGTCCTATCCTTAAAGGGCAAGCTGCCGGACCCCGAAAAAACCCTACTGCATATTATAAAGAGTTGACAGAGGCGGCTTCCTCCACAGTAATGACGCTAGCTGACATAGAGTTGTTTTTCGGCCTGTTGGTACCAGTGGACATATGGAGGCAAGTCCATACGCAGGATCATGCACTAGAGTTGGGGGAACATGGGATGAGATCAGGGCTTGGGATAAGGAGCGTAAGCCCGGCGACAAGCCGAATGCGGAGCTCCTCACTTTGCCAGGGCGTATTATCAATACATGCACTCACTTATCCCGCCAAAGAGAGTGGATTGGGACAAGTTGACTGCATGTCGCCAGAAGAAGTATGAAAGTGTGTCGGATTTCTTTACTAGATTTGAAGGGGTGTTCTTAGATTTTAGTGGACAGGACCTGTCACAGGAGGGTGGTGTTCGTTTATTTGTCACCAGATTTGTCACTAACTTACTTCCCAAGATTGCAACACGGTTGCAGGCTCCAGAAAGTACTTGGACGACTTCATCCCCGTCCTTGATATTGAGTATGGCACAATATTACGAACATAGAGAGAATGAGGACAAGGAAAGGGTGGAGAAAAAGTCAAAGGATTTGAAGACGAGGGTATTGATGCAGCAGGTTGCGAGGGGAAATGGACAAGGTAGAGGTTCGGCCCAACAGCGGTCTGGCAGAGGTGGTGTGTCAAACGCGCCCCTCGGGCTCAATCAATGTGCGTACTGCAAAAAGGAGGGACATTGGCGGAATGAGTGTCCAGAGTTGTTACAGAAGAGTGAGGCCCGAGGGGTCGCGGTTTTCGAGGATGCGGACGAGGAACAGGAGGTAGAGGGGGATGCAGTCAGAGGATACATCACACCAAAGGCAGAGCTTGAATTATTTTGATGACCCCAGAGGACGGCAGTACAATTATGACGATTATGACAAGGACCTTATGTCACTCCTGATTTACAGGGTACTACTGAAAATATTTTAGTTGATACAGGGGCTATGAATAGCTCTGTTTCCTGTTCACTGGTCCCGGGGGCAGCTCTGTCTGGCCAAAACAATGTTTTGGTGGGTTTCTCAGGCATGCCGGTCATTAGCCCCATTTCCCAGCCTCTTGCTTTGACTATTGGCCCCTTTACGGTCAATTCACCATTTTTACTGAAGTCAAACTGCGGGGAAAATTTGTTAGGGCTCGATTTATTGAAAAGGTTGCATGCGACAATTTTCTGTTATCCAGACGGTGTTTACATGACTATTGTACCGCAGGTAGCCCGTGCCAAACAGTGCTTCGCGATGGATGCCCCCTTCCAGCTGAGTTTAGAGATGTCCCACGTATGTTATAGGCTACAGGAGACACAGATGTGGTGTTGCTCGAGATCCCGCCAGTTTCTATACAGATCAGAGACAATGCTAAATTGCCACGTATCCCCAGTACAAGATATCCCAGGCAGGTGAAAAGGCCTTATTGCAAATAATACAGGGTTTGATTGAGTCTGGTGTGGTTGAAGAGACTGCGGCGAATGTGTGTAATAGCCCTATTCTTCCTATTCTTAAAAAGGCACCCTTGGATTCTTCCGATGCTCACCCTGACGTTAACCGTTTTGTGATCGACCTCAGAGAGGTTAATAAGATCGTAGTTCCCCAATACCCTGTGGTTCCGGACATTACAGCGATCTTAACAATGATTCCCCCATCGGCAAAATCTTTCTCTGTAATTGACTTGAAAAATGCTTTCTTCAGCACACCAATACATATAGATAGCCGATATCTGTTTGGCTTCGCAATAGCCGGTCGGAGCTTTAGATTCTGTCGTGCTCCACAAGGCTATACTGAAAGCCCTAGTATTTATAACCAAGCCTTGAAAGCTCAATTGGATTCTTTGGAGCTTCCCCCTGGTAATGTGCTGCTGCAGTATGTTGACGACCTCCTTGTGGCCTTGGACAATCAGTGAGTGATTATACGTGTCTCAGTGAATGTATAGGTGAGTGACTAATCTGTGTGAATGTCTGTATCAGTGTGTCAGTTGGTGTGTAAGTGGATGCATAGATTGGTGAATAGCTACATGAGTGTCTATATGGGTTATTGATTGGTTGTCTGAGTACCTGTATGGGTGCCTGAGTGGTTGTGTGGGTGGGTGGGTCTGTGTCTGATTCCCTGCATGGATGTGTGAGTGGGTAATTCACTAGGTGGATGAGTTCATTAGTGATGTAATATGTGATGTCATCAGCAGTGCATCGCAGGACGCGAGTTATAGTTAGCCTAGTAGAAATCGCGGCTCCAGCATGATTTCTAAAAGTGATATTTATGATAGTGCACAATTTGGAATTGAATATTAAGTTTACATTTTTGTTTAAAATATGTTGTATCTCCTTGTTTGTTTCCAAGATGTAAGTGCGGAATCGCGGTTCAGACACAACTCTATCTTTTTTATTTATGATATTAATACATATATATAGACAATAATTTGTTTAAGTTAAAAGTTACAGTTATACTAAGATAGTAAAGAAACTTGTATATTAATAAGAAAAAAATATTACAACTTTTTTAAATAATAATTTCAGGAGTCGCGGTACGTCTGTGTAGATCACATGTACTTCTGGATTTGCGTAGGGGACGCAAATCTAAAGATTATTTTACAATAATATTAAATATAGATATAGATTCATTTACTTTATTTTAAATGAAGAGGTACAGTTATTTGTAAATCAAATATTATAAGATACAACCAAATATCATTCAAAGGTAAAATTAAAAGAAGTTGCGGAATTGCGTTGGGTATGCGGTGCCACAGTGTGAGGGTCGCGCACCCCATGTGACACAAAAAAAAGGAGATTTGATTGCTTAAACATCCTGCCATCATTAACCTAGGTAGATCCACCCTCTTTCTTCTCCATCAGGGTGTGGCTGGCATCAGACACATTCCTTCTACTAAAAGATAGTTTGGAGGGGTTTTGGTGTTTTTTGCTTTTTGGTAGAAAATTTAAACATGGCAACTTCTGCTGACTTTGAAGACCAAGAGGAGCAGAATCTGATGGAGGAGAAGAGGAGCCACCCAAGAAGAGGAAGGAGAGTGTGGTCTGGCAGTTTTTCTCCATTCCAGAGGGGCACGAAAAGTAAACACCCAAAAGATCACTTGTACAATTTACAAGAAGGTGCTTTCGCGCAGCTCCAAAAAGAAATATTCGTGCAGTACATCATCTATGTATAAGCACCTAAAGACAATGCATGAAAACAGGCTTGCTGGAGTAGAACTCGCCAGGCTGAAGGTGCCCAAGATGCACAGCCAGGAACATCTCGGCAGGGCGACAGGCTGCATAATGTTTCCCGTCACATTGCCTGACTTCGCAAAGGCAGGACTTTTTTGCCCAAAGTGTATTACAGTTTTGAGTGTGGGGGAACAGGTTGTCCAAACTATGTTGGACACCATCGTTGTTGATATTTTTTTTCTCCAGTTGAGCACACTTTTTTGCTTGGTTTTTGTTTAAATTTTGCAATAAAAAAACAAAAAAATACCAAAAAAGTCTACAAACTAGTTAGAAAAAATCAAAAAAATGTAAAATAGTTTAAAAAAATCAGTTCTTACGGAACCACTTATTCTGGTTTAAAAAAGAAAAAGTATATGTTGTGTATGCAATTGAATGAATTTGTGGATGTATGGGTAACGAGTTTGAGCAATAGTGCTTGTATGTATGAGTGAATAGATATGTGACTGATTAAAAATATAGTGCCTGTGTGATTGGGTGAACAAATGCATACTGCATAAGGGATTCAATGAGTGCATGGATAGTGTCTCAGTAAATGAATGACTGCATGGTTAGTGCCTGAGTGAATGCATGAGTGCATGGATAGTGCCTGAGTGATTAGGTGACTGCATACATAGAACCAGGGTGATTGGATGAGTGCATTGGTAGTGCCTTGGTGAGTGGAAAAGTACAACAGTAGCACCTGGGTGATTGGATGACTGCATGGGTAGTGTCTTATTAAATGAATGAGCCCAAGGGTAGTGCCTGAGTGATTGAATGAGTTCATAGGTAGTACTGAGTGAATGCATGAGTGCATGAGTGATCAGGTGAGTGCATGGATAGTCCGTAAGTGAATGGATGAGTGCATGTGTAGTGCATGAGTGAATAGATGAGTGTAAGGTTAGTGTCTTAATGAATGGATGAGTGCAGAGATAGTGCTTCGGTAAATGGACGAGTGCATGGGCAGTACCTGAGTCAATAGATAAGTGCATGGGAACTGCCTGAGAGAATGGATGAGTGCAAAGGTAGTGACTGAGTGATTGGATGTGTACATGGACAGTGCCTGGGTGGATAGATGAGTGCAAGAGTATTGACTGAGTGATTGGATGTGTGCATGGACAGTGCCTGCGTGAATGAATGAGTGCAAGGGTAGTGGCTGAGTGAATGCATGAGTGCATGGGTAGTGCATGAGTGAATGGAAGAGTGCAAAGTTAGTGTCTGAGTGAATGGATGAGTACATGGGTAGTGCCTATGTGAATGGATGACTACATGGTAGCGGCTGAGTGAATGGATGACAGTATGAGTAGCACTTCATTGAAAGAATGAGTGCAAGGGTAGCACCTAGGTGATTAGATCAGTGCATAGGTAGTGCCTGAGTGAATGGGTGAGTGCATAGATAGTTCCTTAGTGGCTAGATGAGTGCACGGGTAGTGCCTGAGTGAATGCATGAGTGCATGGATAGAGTCCGACTGATTGGGTGATTGTTATGGATAGTACCTAGGTGATTGGATGAGTGCATGGGTAGTGTCTGGGTCACTTCATAAGTGCAAGAGTAGCACCTGGGTGATTGGATGAGTGCATGGGTAGCATCTCATTGAATGGATGAGTCCAAGGGTAGTGACCACGTGATTGGATGAGTGCATGGGTAGTACGTGAGTGAATGGATAAGTGCATGGATACTACCGGGGTAATTGGGTGAGTGCCTGGGTAGTACCTAAGTGAATGGATGAGCGCGTGGGTAATGCATGAGTGAATAGATGAGTGAAAGGGTATTGACTGAGTAATTGGATGAGTGCATGGGCAGTGCCTGGGTGAATGAATGAGTGCAAGGGTAGTGACTGAGTGAATGGATGAGTACATGGGTAGCGTCTGAGTTAATGGATGAGAGTATGGGTAACTTCTCATTGAAAGAATGAGTGCAAGGGTATCGCCTAGGTGATTAGATCAGTGCTTAGGTAGTGCCTGAGTGAATGAATGAGTGCATAGATAGTTCCTTCGTGATTGGATAAGTGCATGGGTAGTGCGTGAGTGAATTCATGAGTGCATGGATAGAGTCTGGCTGATAGCCACTGTTGCATAAGTTCTTCCTGAAATAGATATTTGACTTCCTTTAAAATTTGTAATTTTTGTTTCCAATTTTGTTCCATTTGCTCTACAATGTTGTAACATTAAAATGGAATATATTCCAAATCTTTCTATATGTAATGTAGACAACATCTCTGATCTAAAATGTGAACATGTCATATCCTGATTTGCTGTTTAATCAATTTGTTAAAAGGTACTGATTTGCAGTCTGGTATTGTTAAGTATAGGATTCGTTCTGTCTGTATTTGAGTTGTGAATGTGGTAAATGAAACACAACATTCAGAATCAAATCAGCATAACAGTTGATACCTGAACTGTTTTCCAACTGATATCCTACAATGTCATCATCACTTTCCACTTTTTTTTCTTTACGCCTTCAACTTTCTCTTCAATTGTTTTCTTATTTTCAATCTCAGTTGAATGTTTGATATATTTACGTTTTAGACACACTACACGTTTCTCATATATTGGATATTCGCCTAAATGCGAAGCATAAAGTCTTCTTAAACAATTGTACGCTTTTCCACAATTTGCATCAGCACTAAGCTTTTTCTTATCAAAATCTATCAAATACAAACCAGACAATGTTCTTATTCGAGGCAATGCAACGTATGCCATTCCCTCCTTGAACAGCCTACTTCCAATATTTACAAAAGCTCTGTCTATACTTAAACCTTTCCTTGAGATTTATGAATAGTTACTGCATATGCTAGAGATAGAGGAAACTGTTGCCTATGAACATACAAGTCTTTTACAAGCAGAAAACGTACAACAAAAACCCAATCTGTCTTACCTCATTAATCTGATCAAATTTTACAATAAAAAAATACATTCCATCTCTATTTTGAAAATTAATAAAATCAACAACTTTTCCCATTGCTCCATTTACTAATCCTTCTTCTACATTCAAATTACGCCGCACAATTACTCTACTGTTTTTACATACATGTAAACTCTTTTCTAATCCTGCAGTTTTAGATACAGACTTTTCCAAAGAATCCAATTTAGCCTGTAGTTTCTCATTAAAGAAGAATTGTTACTCCCTGGTGTTCAATTTTGTAAATAGCTTTAATTTCCAGAATTTGTTGTTTTCCCAGTTTGAGAAGTTGTTCATTAAATGTAGAACACTCTTGCAGTGTAGGCATTAGGCAAACTATAGATTTGTTTTCTACAAGCATATTGTACATTACTTCTGCCGCTGTTTTTTCAGATGTAAACAAGTTCCTTAGTAGCCGACTTTCTAAAGCTTATTTACCATGTTCCGTCAACATACCAATTCTTATGTCTTTAAGAATATTTCTATAATCTTCATCACCTGCTTGTCGCATATTTTTAACAAGATCTTTATATTTGAAGTTTAACCAAATATTTGCATTCCCAATACTTCCCAAAGATTTCCTTGTGTCATCATGGAGCAGTGTTTTAAAACAGGTTGTCCTTCAACAGGAATAAGTTGTAGTAGGTCTCCAAATACAATTAAATGTTTTCCTCCAAACAGAACAACGTAATCTGTTTTTAAAATCTGTTGCACTCACAAGTGTGAGAAACGCAAGCATTAAGTTTGACACCATGCTCACCTCATCAATGATTAAAAGTTTTAGTTTATTCAATACTCTTGAGACTTCATAACAAGCTTCTCCGAATAGCTTTTGATATTCCAATTTATTATCATGTTTAACAGGTAGCATAAGAAATTTATGTAAAGTTATACCTTTAATGTTGTGTGCTGCTAATCAATTTGGAGATGTTACGACACAAGATAAATATGATTCTGTAGTATTGTGCCAATAACTGGTCAAAATTCTAATTAAGAAATTTTTACTGGTCCAGCATGACCACTAATGTACAATAGAATAGTTTGAAATGATGAACATTGGCATTCAGGTTTTTTCATGAAGGAAACCATGTTCTACCTGTTGTTTGACTTGTAGATGTATTTCTTTTTGTTCAATATTTAATTGTCCTCTAACTTTTCAAACTGAATAATATCCTGTTGTGTATGCTGCATTGCAGTTTCTACCTCATTCATGGCTAGTGCTGCTTCATTTTCAATACTTCGTTGTCCCAGTGGATCTTCAATCATTGGACCTGAACGTCGGCTACTTTGTGAACTTTCTCTGGCTATTTCAGTTGCAATAGTACCTTCTTGTTCAATCTCATCATTTAACATTTGTAAGTAAGTTGGAAAAATTGTACACTGAATGCTGTCTTTAGTTGCATTAAAAAATCTTCATAGCAGTCAAAATCTCTAAGTAATTCTGTTTCACTATGCCAATGCTTGAACAGTTGCAGAAGTGCTAAATAGAAAAATTCCATCTTATCTGCAGTTTCACAACTCAGTTTTCTGTGGTTAATAAGATTCCCTTTGACATGTTTCACGAAACATCCCTCACATCCAATTACTGCATATTTTTCTTCTTTTATATTTTCTCTAACATTCTTTTTAAACCTCTAATGCTGAAGTATTTAATACAGACATAGGTTTTCAAGATGTGGACTCCTTTTGGGATAATATCTATCCAAAATATTAGTTTTGACAATATCAGTACTTTCTGGCTCATACTGTGCTAAGTATTCGATTTCTTGTAAAGATTTCAATATTCTATTTCATGTGGAGTCTAGACTTATCCAAATGATTTCTCTTGACTTTGAATACAAACTGGCTGAGCTCAAGCGATCTGAACATTCGTAAGATCCGATCTCTCTATGGGAAAGCATTTTCAAGCTGAAGCTCTACAATTTCTTGCTAAGTCTCTTTTCTGCCGAAATTTCTTCCTATATTTCTTTTGTCTCTGACTTTTCAGATTTTATAATATATGATGTAACATAACGAGCAACAGCAATTGAATTATCTGCAACACACTGAATATCCATGTTTGCCTTTCACATTTTTAAAATAACTGGATTGTAGTCATTAATGTACTTTGAAGCTTCTGTTCTTCTTAAGTTGTATGTATTCTTGGGAGATTTTCGAGTTATTGTATGTCTTACTGCTGAGAAAAAGCGAATTACTCTTCCTTTAGAAATTATAGGATAAGGGAGTCCAAAGCGACATTTTGTATAAAATTTTCCTTAACATTTATATTTCCGTCTGCAGTTTTTCCCACACCTATGATTTTGAAAGCATTAAACTTGTTGTTTCAAGCTCTTTTCTCCTCCTTCCCTTGGAATGGCACATGTAACATACTGTTCAATGAAAGACAAAACTGTTTCATCACTATCTGTTCCAAATTTTTGTGCATAATAGCATTTGTATATGAGGAGCACCTCTGGCTTGGTACTCTTTTCGCCAAAGGAAACCAGTTACCTCTCCAAGTGGTGGAACACTTTAATTGCAGATAAATGAAATCATAGCTTGAAACCTATGGTTAGAATATCTGCAGACATTTATAGGATCCAAACAACAGAGTTCTCCAGCTGTCTTCAGTTCAATTTGTTTTACATTTGAATTTGCTTCTCGAAGGAATTCAAGTAAATCATCACACGCATATTCAGCACAGCTAAGTGTTAGAAACCATGTAGGTGTACCTAGGTTTCTTAACATGTATTTAAGTTCACCATGACATCGATACCAATATTAATTGGTGTCACGTTGGCATGCCATCAAATTAATTAACTGAGATTCTAAATTTTCATCTCTTTCTTGAACCTTGTCCATGAACTATTTTGCAGAAACATGTTGAAGATGAACTCCTGTTTTTAATATATGGTTTACTGCATATGAAAGTGCAGACAAATCACTTTCAAACAGACGATGAAATATATATGGAATTCACTGCCAAAATCTTGGATCTTCACAATACATTCTTGTTGATCGGTATTCTGAAGCTGGAATCTGTACAGTTCACTCATCAAATCGTCCACCTGCTCCAGTGGGGAATAGCTTTGGAAAACAACGAGATTCTAAACTTTTTTCCCATACACTCATGGGAGTTCCCTTTGCTTCTTTATTTGAAATAATACAATACTGTTAACTATGATTCCTTTCGAATGAATATGATGTATAGTATAATGTTCATAAATCTCTTCACTCCTGGACTTGTCAACTTTTTTAATTTGGCCAATTGAGATTAGTGCTTCATCAACAAACAAACAACAAACAAAAAGTTTTATTTGTTAAGGAACTCCTACGGAGGTCCACAAAATGCATCAATACAGTAAAAGACACAATTTTAAATACAATACAACAAATATTTCCCTTTTTTCCTAAAATACAACAATAGATTAAAAAGTGTGATAGAAGGGTGAATATGCTTTTTATACAATACAAACTTTATCGATATCCCCCCGTTAGACAATACAATCTAATAGCGATATTTTAAGTATTTCCCAATAAATAGCCAAAAAAGTTTTAAAAAATTGGAATATCCTATAACAGACCATTTCATTTGGTGGGGATAAAACAAATATTCTGGCCTCCTGGGCCGAATGAATATTAAATTTAATAAATGATGGTCTTAAAAACATACGCCTTGCTCTTTGTAATTCCGGACACACAAATAGGACATGATTAAGATCCTGGATTTGAGTACAACACAATTCGCAAATTCTCTCCTCTCTCGGGGTTCTATCCCATATGCCAGTAACATCTCTTAAGGGCAACAGATTAATTCTCATAAGAAGTATCAGTCTTCTAATCCCATGTGGATGATTCCAAATTAAATAAGGTTGTGGCCTTTTCCCCAAGGCACTACCACAAACCAACTCATTTTGGGACTTAAATTTACTTAAAGCAATATCTCTTGCCATACTAATCGAGCTTGCAGACTTCTTTATGAAAAGCTTCAATGCAGACTTTGGCATAGATGAATTACTATTTAAACTGAGCCCAAATGTGTCATTTGCATAAGCAAATGATCTAAGAAATGCTGATTGATCCTTTAGCTTGTCAAAGATTTCCACTCTCAGGGCCGCCCTAAGGGAACCCTCATCTCCCCAAAGGAGAGCGTTCCCCCACCTCAGGACCGCTGACAAAGCTAAAATAAAAGAGGAGACTAAACCAAATTCCAAGCAAAAAACATGTGGGGGGGCCAGAGAATTTAGATTACAAATTTGGCGGAAGAACTGGCCTTCAGCCTTGTAAAAGGCGAGCCAGTGATTATTATCCAATACTTCTGCAGCATAAGTTAAAGAGGGCGGAATTTTAACCTTAAATACTGACAGGACATGACTAAACTGACGTCTCTCACAAATTTTATAAAATCTATTCAGAGCACCAGCCTGGGAGGCAGTCTTACCAACATATAATTTAATGTGTTCTGAATCTCGCCCGTTTTTTGCAAAAACCTTTCCCAGATACAAGTATGAATCGACCAATTCTAGTTCTTCATGCCCTAACAACCACTTATACCCTTTCTTTATTCTATGACCTTTCTTGCGGACGATTAAGATTTTGCTTTTGGAAATATTAATTTTCAGAAAATGATCCTCCGCATATTTAGTTAGGACATCCAGTCAACGTTGCAAGCCAATGGGAGTTAAATCAAAATTGCAACGTCGTCTGCATAAAGTAGGGAATTTATGGACAATGGACCAATTCTAGGGGCATCCCCCCTCACTGAATTTAGCGTGCCTGGAAGATCATATATATAAAAGGAAAACAGAAGAGGGGCCAACAGGCAGCCCTGCTTCAGACCATTATCAGTCTCGATCCTGCAAGATAGACCTCCCATCATCACTTGACACCAAGTGTCTGTATGTAATTCTATCAAGAGGCCCAGGAGATGGTGTGGCATTCCGAGATGATGAAGTTTTCTCCACAGCGTTTGACGATCCACTTTATCAAACGCCGTGGAGAAATCAATGAAAGCCGTATAGACTGGCATGCTTCGAGAGAAAGTATATTTCTCTACAATGGTCTGGACAACCGCAATGTTGTCCAGGGTTCCATGGTTCTTTCTAATTAGATTAGTGTTTCATCCTATAAGCATATTACTTGTTCGTCAACATTTACAATCTTATAATAAATATTATTCTGTACCAGGTACAATGTAGCCTTTCGAAGTTTATTAACATCTACAAACTCTTGCCAGATGTTTCTACTCTTTGTTGGTACACCATTTACTAGAATAACTACTGGCTCATTTTCCTCTCTCTCTACACCAACAGTTTCAATGTGTTTCTTGAATTCTAAAGGTAAGTACACAACAGACCTTTTTGTAAATCTGTTGGTTGCAGCTTACCTGTTTTTGGCTCCAAACGAACTATGGCCTGAAATGGGTGTAGAGATTGAATAAGAATAGACTCAAATATATTCAAAACTGCCAGTTCCTGAGGAATAGGTACCAACTCTAAGTTGTTATGGACTGCTCTAGTTGGAATTTTGTTTTCTTCTAAATTGTTGTAACAGTACTTACAAATAAATTGATCACTAGCCAAGTCAAACTGACCTTCTACAAACAAATAAAGACAAAATCGCTGCCACTTATCATTGTTTTCTTTTTCACTTTTTAAATATAAATCAACATTCCTAGTTTGACTTCTATAGTGAGTATGTTGACAACAAATATAAATATAGTTTGGTTTTTCAGATGAAACTGTGTTCTGCAAACTCATCAATACTAATCTCTTTCTCATGTTCTTCAACACCTACACTTCTGAACCGAAAAAACGAAACTGTATATCATCACAAACTTTCTGTACATCTGATACAGAACCGTGCAAAAGAGCTGTGTTCATTTCACTTACACATAATACAGGAGTTTTTACATAGTAAAGTCTCCTTAATAACTTCTGCTTTTCAGAGTGGTGTACAGCTAACATTCTTAAATGTTGAAAAGTACTTTGGCACACTTTTCTTGAAAGACAAGCCAGAGACTGACCTTGCAACTTAGTATATTTTCTTATTTTACATGGATTTAGTCTTTGTAACATCTTAATCTTCGGTTTAACACTTTTTTGGCATATTTTTGTAAACAAAAATCATAATATGTCAATAGATTCCTGTTGAATACTGCAAATACTACTACAATCCAACTTATATACAGGAGCTTGTATACGCCTCCCTTGAACTGCTTCAGCTATTACTTCTTCCACATTCCTAGGAACCATTTTTTCCTTTGGAATAGGAGAACCATCTTTCACCTCATAGCATCGACAACTATCAACTGCATGTACTAATGTGTTCTCTTGAAAATAGCTTTCTTCATTAAAGAAAGGCTCAGTACTGGAAGTGTGCTTCCATTCACCAGTAACAGTTTTACAAAAATTACTTCTATGAACAAGTCCTTTTCTTTTGCTTTCTCCTTCATAAACACCATTATTTTATCCAATGTTCTCATTCTCTTCAATATTAATATAAATAATTTTTGTTTTATTTCAAAAGCTTTATCTACTACAATTTCAATCTGTTGCTTTTTCTTATAAGCTGCTGATCTTTTAAAAAATATTTTTCAATCTTTTAATACATTTTGAATTACTCTACTTTTAAACATTCTTCTTCTTATATCCTTATACTCTTGCTGCCTTCTTGTGAGATGCGTTGTTTTTCTATAATTTAAACTTCTTTCAGCATGACATTTTTTTCCTTTGTTTCTTATTTGTTGTAAAACTTTTCATTTTCTTTTCAACATTTTCCACATTTTTGAATCTCTGTAAAAGATTTTAAGAAACTGTTTAGTTCTCTTACCAGAAAACTTTTTTTCCAGTATTACCTTCTGCGCATCTTCTAATTTCCTCTTTTCACTTTTCTTTAAGTAGTACTGTTTTTTTTTGTTCTCTTCTCTTTTCATGTTTACTTGCCATCTTCAATTTTTTTTCCAAAGTAAATATCTAAAAAACACAGAATAGTTTATTACATCAATTAATAATTTAAAAATATTTGTATATTAATCAAAATAATCAATAAGCAGTTGCTTAGAATTACATTGCCATTCTTTCCATAACAAATAAATATCTACGATACCTAACTATGCACATTAGCAAAGCTGTAAATGGTTAAAACTCTGGAAGAAAACTTTTATAAAATACTGTACACTTTTATTTTCTAAATTTGTGTACAAAAAGATGTATGCATTACATTTTGGTCATTCAACAAGGCACTCAGATTTTTAGCTCAATATTCCAGTGCTTCTGTGATCCCTACCTAGGTAAATTATCTGGACTTCAGCGACTGAAGGCTGTAGCAAGACTGAGAACATTTGTCCAGCTCTATGTTAACCTACATAGTTTTTAAGTTACAGTTATCTGCTGCTCAACACATGTCAGAATACATGTAGAAATAGTCACAAACCTCAGTCATGATAGCACACAGATATTCAAACTTGACAGAGTGCACTTTCTGTTTAAATCAGACATCTACATTTATATGGCCTTCTTCAAGTGTACTTTTCTAGACACTCATATGAACTACCATAAACAATCATCCATCTGCCAACATATTTTATTCCTAACTTTTCTCTTGCAGCTTCATAATTCCTTGAGAACTCACAATGTTAGGCCTAGACAAATATGAACGGCCAACTTTTCTGATGTCACTGTTGTATGTCTCACCATGTTTCTCAAGGCATCAAAGTGTATGTCTGAGACTTTATGTAGTGACATGATACGTCAAAAGAAGTCTACAAATACTAGAAAACCTTTGTTTCACACCTGAAGCTCTCTACATTTGTTTAGAACTAGGTGTATGCATTGCTTCCCCTAATTATATAGGTCAGGTGGGTATTAAAGTCTGTTTTTAAGGATTCTATGACACCTAGATAGGTAAAAGATCTCTACTTTTACAACTGAATGCTGTAGTAGGACTGACAAGATTTGTGCACCTTTCTGATAAGCTACATAGGGGCATATTAGCAAGACCGGCGATACAATTATCGCCGTTTTAGCGGCAGGAAACTGCCGCTAAAGCGGCGATAATGGGCTTGCTAATATGCGTTATAGAATTCCAATAGAAGCCCAGGTTAGATGTCCTGCACATCTAACCTGGGCTTCTATTGGAATTCTATAACGCATATTAGCAAGCCCATTATCGCCGTTTTAGCGGCAGTTTCCTGCCGCTAAAACGGCGATAATTTTAACGCTGTTCTTGCTAATATGCCCCATAGTTTTTAAGTTCCGGTCATCAGATGCACAACAGGTGTCAGAATACAACTTAGAAGTACACACATACCTCAGTCATGATAGCACACAGATATTCAAGCTTGACAGAGTGCACTTTCCATTTAAAGCACACACCTAACTTTATACGGCCTACTTCAAGTGTACCTTTCTTGATACTCATATGATGAAGCATAATCAATAATCCATCTGCAACATGTTTTAAACCTCAATTGTCTCCTGCAGCTTCATGTTATGTTATGTTATGTTATAACAATTTATATAACGCACTAATACCCATGGGTGTCTAGGCGCTTCCGGTTCACATGCTGTGTCAGAAAAAGCTAATTTCTAAAAAGCCATGTCTTGAGTAGTTTCCTATTCATTATTCACTAACAGCTCATAATGTTAGGACTATGCAAATATGAAAGGCCAACTCTTCTCATGTCACTGTTGTAAGTATCAGAATGTTGCTCAAGGAGGCAATGTGTGTGTCTGTTCCTTTTTCTAATGACATGATACATAAAAGAAGCCTACAAATACTAGAATACCTCTGTTTCAGACCACATGCTCTCTAAATTTCTGTATAAGAAGGTGTATGTATTCCTTTGTCCTCATAATACAGGGCAGGTGGGTATTGAACAGTGTATTTGAGGGGTTCTGTGACACCTACATAGGTAACACATGTCTGCTTCTGCAACTAAATGCTGAAGTAGGACTGACAAGATTTGTGCACCTATATGAAAAGCTACATAGTTTTTAAGTTAGGATCCTCAGATGCACTATACTTATCAGAATACATGTAGAAGTACACACATACCTCAGTCATGATAGCACGCAGATAATCAAACTTGACAGAGTGCACTTTCCATTTAAAGCACACACTGAAATTCTTTACGGCCTACTTCAAGTGTACCTTTCTAGAGACTCATATGAATTCGCATAATCAATAATACATCTGCCAACATGTTTTAAACCTCACTTTTCGCTTGCAGCTTGATTATTCACTGGCTGCTCACAATGTTGAACCTAGCCAAATATCAAACACCAACTCTTCTAATGTCTCTGTTGTAAGTCTCACCATGTTTCTCAAGGCATCAATCTGTGTGTCTGTGCCCTTTTGGTGGTGACATGATATATCAAAAGAAGTCTACAAATACTAGAATATCTTTGTTTCACACCTGATACTCCCTAAATGTGTGTAGAAGAAGGTGTATGTCTTGCTTTTACCTCATTATGCAGGTCATGTGGGTATTGAACTCTGTATTCAAGGATTCTGTGACACCTAGATAGGTAAAAGATCTCTACTTCTACAACTGAATGCTGTAGCAGGACTGGCAAGATTTGTGATCCTATATGATAAGTTACATAGTTTTGAAGTTATGGTCATCAGATGCACAACACGTGTCAGAATTACTGAAAAGACAAAGGGCCCCCTGATACCTATGTGAAGTACACCTAGACAGGGAAATACATACTGTACATTTTCTAGGGCTACTTCAAAACTACAGAGCTAGAACATGATTATATTGATAATAATGGTAGTGACACTAGAATTATAAAAATATAAAAATATAAAAATATTTATTATGAAATGAATACATTAAAACAAGTTTCTAAATTTCATATACATTTTGTTGAAAATCATGTACATCATATTAACTGTTATCATTCATCCATTCATTCACAACTACCTCACTTTGTTATTTTGTGTATGCTGTCAGCATAGTTAATTGATTCATAGTCTGACAAACCACATTACAGTACATATGATAAATACAGTCTCATGGATTAATATGATTGTGGGGTGGTATCCAAGATGTCTCACGTGTCAGAATACATGTAGAATTAGACACATACCACACTCATGATAGCATGCAGACATTTAAACTTGACAGAGTGCACTTCCCATTTAAACCAGAGACACAAATTTATAAGGCATACTTCAAGTGTACATTTTCAAGGGCATACAACTTCATTATGCAAAGTAAAATGCATCCTATTTTTGACTTACAATAGTGACATGAGAAGAGTTGGCCTTTCAAATTTGCGTAGGCTTAACATTGTGAGCTGTCAGTGAATAATGAAGTTGCAAGAGAAAAGTGAGGTTTAAAACATGTTACAGAAGGATTATTGTTTAAGCTAGTTTATATAAGTCTCTGGGAAGGTACACTTGAAGTATGCCTTATACATTTAGGTGTCTGCTTCAAATGGGAAGTGCACTCTGTCAAGTTTAAATGTCTGTGTGCTATCATGAGTGAGGTATGTGTCTAATTCTGCATTTATTCTGACACGTGTTGTGGATCTGATGACCCTAAATTAAAAACTATGTAGCTTATCATACAGGTGCACAAATCTTGTCAGTGCTGCTACAGCATTCAGTCACAGAAGCAGACATCTTGTACCTATTTAGGTGTTACAGAACCCCTCAAATACAGAGTTCAATACCCACCTCCCCTGTATAATGAGGAGAAAAGAATACATACACCTTCTTCTACACAAATTTAGAGAGCATGTGGTCTGAAACAGAGGTATTCTAGTATTTGTAGGCTTCTTTTATGTATCATGTCACCACAAAAAGGCACAGACACACAGATTGACGGCTTGAGAAACATGGTGAGACTTACAACAGAGACATTAGAAGAGTTGGTGTTTCATATTTGGCTAGGCGTAACACTGTGAGTAGTCAGTAAATAATGAAGCTGCAAGAGAAAAGCAAGGTTTAAATTATGTTGCCATTTTCGGCCTCGGAGACCCCATCCCCCGGGGCCAGGCCATTTCTATCTTTCTTAATAAAATTACAGTTAAAGGAGGGGGGCCTCGTGACCCCCCCTCCTGAGGATAATTTCGGCCCCGGGGACCACATCCCCCGTTTCCAGGCCTTAACCTTTTTGTTTTTTCTAATATTAAATAAAAATGGGTAGGGGGGCCTGTGCAGCCCGCCTACCTGGGCCGATATTGCCCCGGGGACCCCATCCCCAGGGCCTGGCCACATCCTTGGGGACCGCAGGGGAGCCTCAAGGCCCCCGCGGTCCCTGCTGGCTCCCTGCCTATTGCGGGAGCCGGCATTGCTTTTGGGCAGAGGGAGCTGCAAACATGCAGCTTTCTCTGCCCAAAAGCAACTCTGCTCCGCTTCATGGAAACGAGAGCATTTTTCATGCTCTAGCTTCCATGAAGCTGACGAGAGTTTGCTATGGCTTGGCGGGAGCAGTGCTCCCGCCAAGCCATAGCAAACTGCAATGTCTGGGGGTAGGCACTCCAGGACATTGCTGGAGCTGGCCCTGGGGGGTGGCAGTGCCAGGGCCATTTACGGCTCCACGAAGGTGGCCCCCCTCCAACAATATTTAAGCCCCAAGGGAGGAGGTTGTCCCCGGGGCTGTTTGGGGGGCTCCAGCCCCCCACACTTTATTTTTGAATATAGCCCCAGGGAGGTGGCAGTACCCGGGGCTCTGCATCTTTATCAATTTAGCCCCGGGAGGTGGTGGTCTCCAGGGCTGTGAGGGGGCCGCGCGGACCCCGTATTTAAGATAATTAGCCCCAGTGAGGTGGCGGTCCCCGGGGCTGCGTGGGGGAGCAGGAGCCTCCCCACGCATTGTTTTTCAAAAGGATAAATCCCCGGGGAAGTGGCGGTCCCTGGGTCTGCAGGGAGGCCGCATAGCCCTCCCCACATTCAATCTATAAGCCCCGGGGAGGTGACAGTCCCTGGAGCATGCAGGAGCCCGCGTGGGCCCCTGCATCTCATGTGTTAATTGCCCTGGGACCTGGCCCACCCTGGGGCTTAAAGGAAACAGAGCACAGGAGCCTGCACTTCATTTTTAAAAAACAATTTAGGTTGGTTTCACGGATCCACCGTAAATCGTGCAGGAAATTTAAAAAAATGCATTTTTGGCTCTGGGGACCCCCTGACCAGGCCTAGGGGTCAGGTGTTTCTACCCTGTGCCATTTTCTTGTTTTTCAACTTTTTTTTACCTTTTTTCTTGAGACTCAGTTCAACCGAGTCACAAGATGGCTACCAACACTTCCTGGTTTGAAGTGTTGGCAGCCAATCAGATTGCAGGCATGAGATCGGGAGGGTTTGCAGATTCTCCTTGTCCCCACTTGGATATCTGAGAAATATTTACATTTCTCAGGAACTACTGAACAGATTTACACCACTTAACAAAAAGAGTGCTTTCTGAACCAGGAGCTAACTTTTTGCTAAATTTGGTGTAATTCCGATCAGCAGTTCGGGCTGTAGCCGTGTCTAAGGTTTCTAAGGAAATCAACATGGAGAAAACGCATTTTGGGACCCCCTTTTTTCTCTGCCCCACTTGACAAGTCACCCCGAAACTTTCAACAAAGCAGCTGTTCTGAAGACCCCATTAGTTTTGAAAATGTTGTGAAGATTCGTCAAACGACACCAAAGATATTGGCAAATTAAAAAACGCTTTTCCTCTGGAAACTAGGTCCTAACTATAACTACCTACTGGTGACTGCCAGTAGATAATATATATATATACTAGAAGATGAAGGATCACAAGAAAACAACAGCCAGCCAGGGCAAAAATCTGGATCCCAAAGGATACAATGAGTCACAAAGAAATAAAATATCCAAGAAAGAAGTGACTCAAACAGATGGATTCACCAAAGAACAAAAATATATTTCCACTACAACGTTTCAGCTTCCACCTTCCTCAGGTAGTACAAGACGTTTTGCTCAGTGGCTGCACAGATGACACAGCTGAATTTTCAAAAAGCATCATGAGTGAAGATTCCTTTTGGAATGTGGAATCAATGCAGTCCTGAGAGCTCTTGAGATATGCAGTAATCAGGTGGTATTGTCAGTAATGTTCAGTCCTTCTGGATGCAGTGATTTTAAACGGTACATCCAGAAGTTTTCTCTGGATTCCAGTAGTTCTTCCTTTAAGACATGTTCTACAGGGAAAATCTTCAAATCTGATAGTAAATGATCCACAAGGTTGAAATGATTGGCAATAGGCTGGTCAATTTTCTTATTACCGATTTGTGGTTCCTGAATCGTGTATGGAGGTCATTCACTGTTTGGCCTACATATTGTTTTTTACAGGTTTGGGGTTGGCACTGAATCACATAAATAATGCATGTTGAGCGACATGTAAGATGCTGTCTTATTTCATAGGTCCTTCTCATAACAGAACTAGTTACTGTTGATGTCTGTAAAAGGTAAGCACAGGTGATGCTGTCGTGTAGTTCCTATATTACCTATACAGGATCTGCGCGTTTGGATAACATAAACTGTGGGTTTGGTGACTGACCGATTCCGTGCACCCCCACCGGATACGTTAGCCTGTCTGTATCAGCTAGCTCACAGTGCCACTATAGTTTCCTCTTATCACAGAGAGAATATATTCTGGCAACCTCAGAGCATGACAACCCTGATCCCTCAGGATCGTGGAAACAATATACTACCTTTCGCTCAGTCACTCGTGCTCACTTAGTTTGTCTCAGAGAGATACACAGAATAAACAAGCTGGGCATTTCAATAAGTATTTATTGAACAGTTGTTATTCTAGTGTGGAATATATGAGCTGCAACAACCATTAGACAGTAGCAGAGATATATGATTAGCAATACTACGAAAGTAAAGGGATGGTATAGTTCTACCATCTTGCATAAATCATGAATATATACATGTCCATAAAACACATGATAAAAGTGCATACTCCTACAATGCCTCCCTAACTAGATGTACCTAAATGTACCTAGCATCTATGTAGGTGTTATGCCAAGAATCCCTCTAGGATCTAGTCCACCCCATTACCTGAGAGTTAGAGAATGTGGGAACCCATCCTGGTCTCGAGTTGGACACCCCGCGAGGGATGTTAGACCACTGCTAGCTGGAGCGTCTGCATGCAGGAACCTCAGCGTCTCTGGTCAGTGTGTCAGCCGGGAAGTCACTCTCTCCTCTCTCTTCCTAAGCAAGATGTGTTGTATATATACCCATAGGTCTCCCCAGGGGTCCTACCTTGCTGTGTTACTGTGTCGGCCTAAAGGATTGTCGTGTAGTTCCTATAGTACCCATGCAGGACCTGCGTGTTTGGATAACATAAACTGTGGGCTTGGTGACTGACTGGCTCTGTGCACCTCCATCGCGTATGTTAGCCTGATTTGCATTAGCTAGCTCACAGTGCCACTAGAATCTCCTCTTATCGGGGAGAGATTAGTTTCTGGCAACCTTAGATCAAGACAACCCAAATTCCTCAGAATTGTGGAAACAATGTACTACCTTTCGCTCGGTCACTCGTGCTTACTTATTCGGTTTGTCTCAGAGAGTTACACAGAATAAACAGTCTGGGCGTTTCAATAAGTATTTATTGAAAAGTTGTTATTCTAGTGTAAAATGTATGTGCTGCGGCAACCAGCAAACAATAGCAGAGATATATTATCAGCAGTACGATAAAAGCAAAGGGATAGAACAGTTCTACCATATTGCAATAGTCATGAATACATACATGAGTATAAAAAGCATTATGAAAGTGCGCGTACTCCTACGATGCCTAACTAGATGTACCTGAGTGTACCTAGCATATGTGTTGGGCTAAAAAGCCTAAGAGCCAAGAATCCTTCTAGGATTTAGTCGAACCCCCATACCTGAATAGAGAGAGTGTGGGACCCCGTCCTGGTCTCGAGTTGGACACCCCGCAAGGGCTGTGTCAGACCACTGTCAGCTGGAGCGACTGCATGCAGGAGCCTCAGCATCTCTGGTCAGTGTCTCAGCATGGAAGTCTCGGTTCCCTCTGCCTTACCGGGGTAAGATGTGGTGTATTTATACCCTGAAGACTCTAGTTGCTTCATATGGTTTGTATTGGCCCTTGTTAGACGTGAGGAAGATGTCAGGGGTGAACTTTGTACGTACATATTATGCAGGTGGTGTATTCCTAGAGAGCCATGCATAATTGATGAGTACAGTGTGGGCCTGTGTTTGGGAAAAACCCTGCTGTATTCAAAACCACAGACTAGATAACGTTCAGCCCTCAGAGCTCGTTGTGTACTAGCGAGGACCAATGTAGGTGAAAGATCATGCCTATATAAGGAATCATGACTATAATAGGACATGTACAGTTATGACCGTAATAGGGCATATGCGGCTTTGACCATAATAGGGCAAGTACGAATATGACCGTATTAGGGCAAATACGAATACGTCCATTTTAGGGCATGTATGAACGGGTCTACATTAGGGCCTCTATACGGGTCCTAACACCCACTCCTCTTCCAAATAGGATGACAATGACCATACTTAAAATCTGGACAATTTAAAAACATTTTAAAAGCAAGTAAAAACATGGTTTTAAAATTGTTAAAAAAAATTTTCAAAAATGTTACAATTCATCTATTTCCAATTGCCACTAAAAAAGAAATGTCTATTTTGTTTCTCTATATAAGTTGCTTCACTCAAAGCGGAAGCAGGCCATGCTTTTCTCAAGCAAAAGTGTCAATTTAGGAAATGTTCCAAATTTGCTCGCTTATTATGAAAACGAGTGGAGAAGCCGAATTCTTTCCCAGGACGCGATGAGCCAATTCGAGATTAAGTGTCCTGGCTGGGAAGCACAACATTATCTGTGTGAGCTACTGCAGACGACAAATCCAACGCCTCACAGAGAACATCAATCGCACATAGATGGTATGTAGCACTGCCAACAGTCGGTGCTGCAGCAGCTTGTGCGGCAGTTGTTACCTGGGTGCCTGTGGAGGAGTCACCTAACCCAGCAGGAGCAAACAGCACCTGTGGATTCTCAAGGAATGCATTCATCAGAATTGGAAGACGCTGGGGACAACGCAGAGCATGGGCCTTTAGGGGGTCCAGCATTGCATCCATGTCTGGAGGCGAATCTGATGGAAATGTTAGACAAAGATCCAACGTGCATTCTTCTCCGCAAAGCAGGCATCGAAGAACAGGTAAGATGCAGTCTACCCAGACTGGTCGAAAGGATAGAAACCAGGAGGCATTGAGTTCTCGCAGGCAAGAAATGCCCAGACGGTGTACCATGCGTTCACTGTATTTCCGCTCCAAGAGCATGTTCGACATTCCCTCAGGAATTGGGCCGTCCATTGCGTAGCAGTAGTATTATGAATAGGACCCCTGCAACCAGCAACAGGATAAGTGGGAGTCCTCCAAATACGCTTCCCAATACGGAGTGTATAAAATTTGGGATTACTCCGAGGACTGTCTGAAAGGTGCCTAACAGTCCTGACCCTATGGTCTTAAATAGGTGTACAATACCGCTCGTATCAGACATATTGAAAATACGTCCCACCATTTCTACGAAATGAAAGGAGCAGTTTGTACGTATAAGCGCCTGTATCTCAGTCGAGGTCCTTGCAACTTGAAGTTCATAGGTTTCTCGAGCGGAGGTTAAGGGCACGGGTTGCTGTAAAAGCATGGCTTGCAGTCTGCTCAGAGTATCAAATTGTATGAAAGAAACATTCAGTGAAGGCCATAGCGGCGCCTCCCTGACTGTGTTCAGTGGCGGAAACAATACTTGCATACAGCAAGTAACCCTGGAGTTAACAGTGACCAGATAGGCGACGCCCGGAAGCATCCCAGAGCAACCTTGATCATTTAGCATCAAGTAACTCCCATTCGAGAGCAGCTGAAAAACCGGTGTGATCATGGCCGCTGGGGTCCCTGTCATGTGACACGATAGGTTTGCTACTGAACCGTTACAGGCTCCATGTAGTGAAATATCCTGACACATGAGAGAACCGCTTAAAGCGTTCTTGCAGTTTGTACCACTCAGATACACTTCTTGATCCCCATTCCGGCATCGGTATCTATATGGTAACTCCCAAGTTTCCTTAATGTATCCCGTACCCATCTTTTCATATTTGCCTGCCTGCCTTTGCTCAAGGCAATACTGAAACTGAAACGTAGTGACCGGCAGAGTGATTTGGCCATGAATTAGCCATTCTGTTGATGGTGATTCGGCTACAGTGAATGGTAACCTTTCCAGTTTCTCAATACGCAGCATTGTATATTTGGCTCCCCTTTGTGCCATTTCTGTCTGTTTATCTGTTAGATTGTATTCTGAAAACAGAGACGTGGTGTTTATAAAACGCCAGGGCACATAGCCTGCACGCAAAGATTGTAGCGTCCAGCTTAACATCATAATAGAACGTAGCTGAGATTGCCCGTGTTGTAACAAGGCCAGATCTTGTTCTAATATGTCGATTGCAGAAGACACAATGTTGCCTAAGGAGTAAATCCTGGAGGTCAAAGTTGTTAACCCATTATCCACTACAGCTAATGCCTTCTCTAAGTTAATACAGTATATTTCCCGTATTCTTTCTGTGGCCTCCTGTTGGGATATTTTCCAGTTTTCATTATAGTAGGCATAAATGCCAGCATATGTGAAACGTTTCTGACGTGTTTTCCTTGGGCCTAGTGAAAAATCCCTAAGGTCTACATCAGGTGTGAGTAAGGTCAAGTGATGTTTCACTACTGTGAGTGTTGAGGTCTCTAGCCAATCAAGGCACAACTTCCCAACACTATAGAATGTCACTACCCCTGGGTGTTGTCTTTGTACATAGCGTGTATCTGGCCTATGGATACTAAACCCTTCGGTTGTATTCATAAATCTCTGTTGACAGGTGTTTGTGTCAATGGGCCAAATCAGCCATTTCGTCCAATCAGGATCTGATCTGTTGTACCGGAGAATGTCATCTAATCCTACCCCTTGTGTAGTTGAATTCTGCCACCCACCCATCTGTGATGGTGTAGGAAACCCAGGTGAGTTCAGTTCCTTATTCTTGGCTAGTCCAAGACAGGATGTCTGTTGCACAGTTTCATTCAGAAATATTATCTGCCGTGGAATGAGGCATGCTCTAAATAGCGCTTCTGTTCCCTGGACTTGCCAGTCCCTCGAACCCCAGATTTATTTTAAATCTATAGTGTCTTTCCATAGGTCGAAACCCTGTGTAGACAACTGGGCCATAAAGGAAGCAGAGTAAATCTGTTTGGTGTTAGTTAACATAATTTTCTGTGCTGATGTTGTTGCCACTTTGTAATAAAATGACCTCGGGTCAGATGTATTGAACCCTGAAAAATATGTGAATTTCTGTGCAAAAGTTTGCGAACTACCTTTTAGAGGTGTTGGGCAGTGTTCCCACTGGTGGTATTCAAATACATTTCTAGGTGTTATAGATTTGTGCAAGAAATGATGACCATAGTGTTGATAACAGTACAATGTATCATAGTCTGAAGTACCTTCTAACATTACATTGTTCGGAAATGCAGCAGTTTTTTCTAAATCAGACATCATAGCATTTACAGTTTCAGTGTCCCAATCATCAGAAAATGTATTGGAGGTAATGATATCACTTAAAGACATTTTAAATACATGTTTAAGCTTTAAAAGTTCAGTCGGACCGAATATCAAAATCAATCTTGTCCCATACTATACCGTCCGGTGTGATGTTCACTGAAGACAAGTCTCTTGGTTCACGATGTGAAGACTGGTGTGGTTTTAAAATCAAATTGACTCTTTGGGCTGTATAGCTTTGCTGGAGGTATCGTCCATTAATAAGCATACTAAAAGTTATATTTAAACCTAGCCAGGAAAGAAAAAATAAAATCCCAGTGATATACCATAGTTCTATCCAAGGTGACACCAGGTAAGTCTTTCTAAAAAAGTTCAAAAAGTCAGTGAGTTTCTGTTTGTGTAATTTTTTGGCTGGCGTCGTTTTCGGCTCGCTTGGATCCAGTGAAAACGTATCAAAATTCATGAAATAGCCAGAAGCAGTTCGATCAATTGTTGGAATTGCATCGGGATTTGTTGAAATCGCATTTTGCGCTTGACGAGGCACGTTGAAGTAGATGTTTGTAGTCGGTCTGATTGCAACTTGGTTGTTACGTTGATTTTCATTTTGAAGATGAATTTCTTGTTGAAGTGTAACGAGTTCCATAGCATTGTTGCTTAGTCCTTCATTCCAT
Organism: Calotriton arnoldi; assembly: GCA_963921515.1. Taxonomy (NCBI): domain Eukaryota; kingdom Metazoa; phylum Chordata; class Amphibia; order Caudata; family Salamandridae; genus Calotriton; species Calotriton arnoldi. The sequence continues at coordinate 1,850,963 of CAWUFW010003263.1, forward strand.
ACAGGTGGCTCTTCAAACGTGATGAGTCTTTCTGTTTGGACTTCTTGGATTGTAGCGAGAGGAGGGAGTCTGCTACTGTGGAGTCTACGAGGCCTACTGTTTAGTATCGGCCACATAGTGTAGTTTGATTAAGTCGATCGAGACAAATCTTTTCTCCTTTTTACCGGCAAGAGGCTGCAGAAGTACAGTTCTTGTGCCTTGGATTGCTAGGACCGGTACAGGCTTTCTGTAGGATGGCCCAAATTCTTTTTTGTCAGCAATCTTCTCTCTGACCAGATCCCTGACTTTTGGGATCCAGACAGGTCTTGCCGTTACTGCCTTGACTTCCTCAGTGGTGGCCTGTTTCTGGAGCACGTTACTTTGTTGTGTCCTGGATTCATTTAGATCCTGTAAAACAGCCAAACGATCATGGATATCAAATGGTTTTTCATCCGCCACTGTGTCTTCACAATCAAGATCAGGTACCCACATTCTTGTTCCAAATAGGACCTCGTAAGGAGTGACACCCCCTAGAGAGTTTCTTGGCTGATTGTTTATTGCTCGTTGTACCCCATATAAGTGATCGACCCGTCTACCGCCCTTGCCTAATACCCTAGCTGTTAAAGATTGCTTTAAGTCACGGTTTTTCCTCTCCACAACAGAATTTCCCTCGGGACGGTATGGAGAGGAGTACCGCAATGCTACGCCCATTCCTTCCATGGCCTCTTTGTAAGCCCGAGAGCTAAACACCGGACCAGAATGTAACGTGCCAACTGCGTATGTGCCGATAAAGACTCGCAAATCTTTTATAACAGTTTGAGCGTCAGCCAAGCGCTGAGGCCAGTCTTTGAGGAAACATGAGCTGGACGTACACGAAAGGACAATCTAATGCTGTCTAATAATGGTATCTGTACTGGACCTGTTGCGGTGGACCCTTCCATCTGCTTGCAGATGTCGCAGTTCCAGACATAGGGGCCGATTCCGATCTCGGTCGGAGGCGCACCCAATACTATTCGGTCGGGAAAAAAGCCATGCGAAAGCCAGTTTCCCGACCGATCCGTACAGCACACCGAACGAGCAAGTACGATGCGCACAACAGCAAAAATCCCGGCCGAGCCGTACTCACCCAAACCAGGTCCTGTTCTCCGACCGAGGCGAATCCGGAAACGCCGAATCGAGTCGCACGGAAGGGAAAATGCAGCCCCGTCCGGCCGGACAAGTACGATGCGCTTTCCGTACGCGCCGAACCCGTCGCTACGCACGGCACGTCAAAGCATCCGGGAGAGGCGCACATAAGCTCCGAATCGCGCCACAACACGATCCACGGCTACGAGACGAACACGGCACAGACGAGGACGACGCGAAGCGACGAGGACGAAGCGAAGCGACGAGGACGAAGCCAAGCGACGAGGACGACGCGAAGCAACGAGAAGGACGAACGACACGAACCAACCATGAATCCCTTCGTCCCGATCATACCAATATTCTACATCTACTACCGGAACAGGCACGGACGCGTACGGCGCAGAAGGTAAGTCAGACACCAACCACAAAACACATACAACACGTACACGACACATCACACACATACACTGGGAATCTGAATATACTTACACCAGCAGCACCATAGGGGCGGGATGCCCATCACCAATGCCACATATGCACACAGGGGCCTGAATGCGCGCCACCACCCCAACCCAGGGGGGCTGGATGCCAACCACCACAACCACCCTTAGCCAGGGGGTGCCAGATGCCCACCACCACTACCACCCTTAGCCAGGGGGGCTGGATGCCTACCACTACTACCACCCTCACCCAGGGCGGGCTGGATGCCTATCACCACCCTTAGCCAGGGGGGCTGGATGCCTACCACTACTACCACCCCACCCAGGGGGCAGGATGCCTACCACTACTACCACCCTCACCCAGGGGGCAGGATGCCCACCACTACTACCACCCTCACCCAGGGGGGCAGGATGCCCACCACTACTACCACCCTCACCCAGGGGGGCAGGATGCCCACCACTACTACCACCCTTAGCCAGGGGGCAGGATGCCCACCACTGACTACCACCCTCACCCAGGGGGCAGGATGCCCACCACTACTACCACCCTTAGCCAGGGGGCTGGATGCCTACCACTACTACCACCCTTAGCCAGGGGGGCTGGATGCCTACCACCACCCTTAGCCAGGGGGGCTGGATGCCTACCACTACTACCACCCTTACACAGGGGGGCAGGATGCCTACCACTACTACCACCCTCACCCAGGGGGGCAGGATGCCCACCACTACTACCACCCTCACCCAGGGGGGCAGGATGCCCACCACTACTACCACCCTTAGCCAGGGGGGCAGGATGCCCACCACTACTACCACCCTTAGCCAGGGGAGCAGGATGCCCACCACTACTACCACCCTCACCCAGGGGGGCAGGATGCCCACCACTACTACCACCCTCACCCAGGGGGGCAGGATGCCCACCACTACTACCACCCTTAGCCAGGGGGGTGCCAGATGCCCACCACCACTACCACCCTTAGCCAGGGGGGGCTGGATGCCTACCACTCCTACCACCCTCACCCAGGATGGCTGGATGCCTATCACCACCCTTAGCCAGAGGGGGCTGGATGCCTACCACTACTACCACCCTTACACAGGGGGGGCAGGATGCCTACCACTACTACCACCCTCACCCAGGGGGGGCAGGATGCCCACCACTACTACCACCCTCACCCAGGGGGGGCAGGATGCCCACCACTACTACCACCCTTAGCCAGGGGGGGCAGGATGCCCACCACTACTACCACCCTTAGCCAGGGGAGCAGGATGCCCACCACTACTACCACCCTCACCCAGGGGGGGCAGGATGCCCACCACTACTACCACCCTCACCCAGGGGGGGCAGGATGCCCACCACTACTACCACCCTCACCCAGGGGGGGCAGGATGCCCACCACTACTACCACCCTTAGCCAGGGGAGCAGGATGCCCACCACTACTACCACCCTCACCCAGGGGGGGCTGGATGCCTATCACCACCCTTAGCCAGGGGGGCTGGATGCCTACCACTACTACCACCCCCACCCAGGGGGCAGGATGCCCACCACTACTACCACCCTTAGCCAGGGGAGCAGGATGCCCACCACTACTACCACCCTCACCCAGGGGGGCAGGATGCCCACCACTACTACCACCCTCACCCAGGGGGGCAGGATGCCCACCACTACTACCACCCTTAGCCAGGGGAGCAGGATGCCCACCACTACTACCACCCTCACCCAGGGGGGCTGGATGCCTACCACTACTACCACCCCCACCCAGGGGGCAGGATGCCTACCACTACTACCACCCTCACCCAGGGGGGCAGGATGCCCACCACTACTACCACCCTCACCCAGGGGGGCAGGATGCCCACCACTACTACCACCCTCACCCAGGGGGGCAGGATGCCCACCACTACTACCACCCTTAGCCAGGGGGCAGGATGCCCACCACTACTACCACCCTCACCCAGGGGGGCAGGATGCCCACCACTACTACCACCCTCACCCAGGGGGGCAGGATGCCCACCACTACTACCACCCTTAGCCAGGGGGCAGGATGCCCACCACTACTACCACCCTCACCCAGGGGAGCAGGATGCCCACCACTACTACCACCCTCACCCAGGGGGGGCAGGATGCCCACCACTACTACCACCCTCACCCAGGGGGGGCAGGATGCCCACCACTACTACCACCCTTAGCCAGGGGGGTGCCAGATGCCCACCACCACTACCACCCTAAGCCAGGGGAGCAGGATGCCCACCACTACTACCACCCTCACCCAGGGGGGGCTGGATGCCTATCACCACCCTTAGCCAGGGGGGGCTGGATGCCTACCACTACTACCACCCCCACCCAGGGGGCAGGATGCCCACCACTACTACCACCCTTAGCCAGGGGAGCAGGATGCCCACCACTACTACCACCCTCACCCAGGGGGGCAGGATGCCCACCACTACTACCACCCTCACCCAGGGGGGCAGGATGCCCACCACTACTACCACCCTTAGCCAGGGGAGCAGGATGCCCACCACTACTACCACCCTCACCCAGGGGGGGCTGGATGCCTACCACTACTACCACCCCCACCCAGGGGGGCAGGATGCCTACCACTACTACCACCCTCACCCAGGGGGGCAGGATGCCCACCACTACTACCACCCTCACCCAGGGGGGCAGGATGCCCACCACTACTACCACCCTCACCCAGGGGGGCAGGATGCCCACCACTACTACCACCCTTAGCCAGGGGGGGCAGGATGCCCACCACTACTACCACCCTCACCCAGGGGGGCAGGATGCCCACCACTACTACCACCCTCACCCAGGGGGGGCAGGATGCCCACCACTACTACCACCCTCACCCAGGGGGGGCAGGATGCCTACCACTACTACCACCCTTACACAGGGGGGGCAGGATGCCTACCACTACTACCACCCTTAGCCAGGGGGGGCTGGATGCCTACCACCACCCTTAGCCAGGGGGGGCAGGATGCCCACCACTACTACCACCCTCACCCAGGGGGGCAGGATGCCCACCACTACTACCACCCTCACCCAGGGGGGCAGGATGCCCACCACTACTACCACCCTTAGCCAGGGGGCTGGATGCCTACCACTACTACCACCCCCACTCATAGGATGGACAATGCATGACACAACAAGCACACCACAACCTAGGGAATGCAAGATTAAGACATCCCCCCACCACCATGACAAGCGTGTGAGCAGGCTGTGTCAAATGCCTACAACACCGAACATGACATTGAACATATAATGTGACCCCCTAGCACATGTGCCACACATATATGTGTGTGGCACCCACAATGCAAGCAGCCCATGACCATTGTGGCAATGGGGCCTAAACCCCCATCATCACAGTGACCAAAAGGCAAGTGTGGGGTCCATTCTGAAGCACATTTTGACCATTGTGGCAATGGGGTCTAAACCCCCATCATCACAGTGACCAAAAGGCAAGTGTGGGGTCCATAGCTGAAGCACATTTTGACCATTGTGGCAATGGGGCCTAAACCCCCATCATCACAGTGACCAAAAGGCAAGTGTGGGGTCCATAGCTGAAGCACATTTTGACCATTGTGGCAATGGGGTCTAAACCCCCATCATCACAGTGACCAAAAGGCAAGTGTGGGGTCCATAGCTGAAGCACATTTTGACCATTGTGGCAATGGGGCCTAAACCCCCATCATCACAGTGACCAAAAGGCAAGTGTGGGGTCCATAGCTGAAGCACATTTTGACCATTGTGGCAATGGGGTCTAAACCCCCATCATCACAGTGACCAAAAGGCAAGTGTGGGGTCCATAGCTGAAGCACATTTTGACCATTGTGGCAATGGGGTCTACACCCTCATCATCACAGTGACCAAAAGGTAATTGTTGACAAAGAAAGAGCTGCAACTGCCAAACTGCATGGATCATTCCTGGTCACAGAACCAAAAACTCATCTGTGGCAAAGTAGTGTATGTGTCCCATTGCAACATAAATTGGGGGAGCCAAATACTGCAGTGCAAATGAAACATTCCTTTGGCCATGTGCAGACAAACAACACCCATGGGGGCTGAGACCGTCAACAGTCATCAATGACACAATGACAGAAGTGACCATCAGAATGCAGAACCACATATTTGCACCAATGGGCACACAAATGCAGATACCCTGTGGAGACAGCAGATGTGAGGTGAACAGATACCATACCATGGCAGCAATGGGACACACAAACCATGATCACTGTGCTGACCGATGACCTAGGAGTCCCAGGGACAGCAGGGGAAACACACCAAACAACATACAGCCAATGGCACACCCAAGATATGCCAATGCAGTGGTGCAGATGCACAAACACAAACAGGCAGACCAACACTGTCATCATACACAGCAGGTGAGGGGTGGGGGTGCCAGTGTCCCCAGGCAACAACACAACACATGAGGAGAGCTGAATACCAATCATACAGATGTGCATACACTGCCACACTAAGGTAACTCATGGATCCAAATCCCCTATGTGGGCAAGCAGGCATTGACAGGTGAGAGGGAGCACAAAACACACATGTCACACAGGCACGTAGGAACAACAACTGACACAGCAAGTCACAGACACACCACAGCACCACCCCCAGGGCCCCCACAATGTGGTGACCCTGGGCTGAAGAAAAATACCACTGTGATGACAAAGCTAAATGTCGTTCACACTGTGAACCACAGTCAGGTGTCCTGAGCAACTAACTACCATCACACCTACACAAGCACAAATCAATCAGCATGGCCAGTAAGCCAAGGCCAACATGGAGGCAGGGGACTAGCCGGGCAACAACTCTCATCTGCACACACTCAAGACCACACCCCTCGACCTCCAACAATGTGCAGCAGTGAAGTACACATGCACTGGTGACATTGCACATGCACCCATTACTATTCCAGGGTGGTGGGTGGGAACCAAGGTGTAGAAACACATCACACATGGACACTCAACAAGACTCCTGAATGTCTGACACACTGCACACTACGCTGTACATGGACATGACGGCAATACCACACCGACCAATGGGATCCCAGCCACAGTCACACACCAATGAAGAAGCCAAGGTCACCCACAAAGAACACACATAGACAACAACCAACATTGCAGCCCGGACCCTAAGGAGTGCCAGCAGTCACACACACAACGTGTCACAATCACTGAAAGATAACACAAACTGGAAATCACATGACAGGGGCAAACAACAAGTGCCAAAGGGAAACCTGACTGTGACCCATCTGCGTCTGCACACAAACTCTGCCCTGACAGCAAACACACCTATGGGTGACACCCTGATGACCAGTAATGTGCCATGCACCCACATCACAGAGAACACAGGGAGAAGACTTTGGGGGAACATAGCTCAAGTCAGCAAGCATCACAAACAGGTACAACACTAGGGATCACAGCATGCGCAGATGAATGGAAGTGAACACACAGACATGCACATACAACACACACCTTGGGCGCAGGCAATGTCACACGTGTACACACTGCCATGAGGGGACTCCACTCCTGTGTGAGGAAAGCTGTGCCATATGTTGCCTCAGTAGGGCCCCATCATGTCAGCTGAGCACTTGGTCACACAATCAACAATTAGCACCAAATGAGGGCTCCCATCACATCAGCCTGGTCATGGATGTGCCAACGGAATCATCAGCACAGATCCAACACACTTGTATAGCAATGTTGCACTGACTACACGGATGAGTCCCTCCCCATTGATGCCCAAACCTGCATGTCCACTGGAGATGGCAACACGGTCAGGGAAGTAGACAAATGCAACGATGGCAGGCACAACAGATGTGCAGGGGTGGAAGCCACAGATATGAAATTGCCAATGTAAGTAGGAAACCCATTGCCAAATACTGAACACATGACACCCTCAGATGCTGCTATTGATGACATGGATACACCACATGATAGGACACATTCCCCCTGGACCACATGGGTTCCTGCACAGTAACACTTCATAATCATGAGACCAGATATCACCATCACTGCAGCAAGGGCATGGTTAGCTGCACCAACAACATGTACATCTGAAGCATGAGCAGTAGAGAAAAGAAAGTTGCTTTATTCAGCATATGTGTTGAGGCCAAACGAAGTCCTGAAAAAGAGCAAAGGCCAATGGCCAGTCCATTGTCAAAGTTCAAACAGGGTGACACTGGCAGATGTCACCCTACGCATGCCTGCACAATACCAGGGACAATCCACTAGGAGGGGCAACCGGGGGGCAGGCCAGGCACCGCAGGGACAGGATCAGGGCTCACCAGGGGGAGTCAGGGAAGGGGTGGTGGGTGCTGGAGAGCCACTGACAACTGCAGTGGAGGTGTCTGACATGGTGTGTGCCGGCACAACTGGGGGCATGACACAGATGTCGTGGGTGCCGGCACAACTGCAGTGGACCCTGCAGATGGGGTGGACAGGTCCGCCACTGCAGTGCCCAAGTCAGACAGGGCGGTAGTGGACTCCACTGCAGTGCCTACCTCCAGGGGAGGAGAATGGGGAACAGGCAAGGTGGGTTGGACAGAGGGGGGACACCCTCACCACATCAGTGGCACAGACAAGCGCAGCGGGGGGTGTGGTGCTGGGAGAGCAAGTGGCAGGGGGAGAAGGCCGGAGCATCTTGGGGATGGTATATCTGTGGGTGGGGGAACCTGGGGCAGGGTGTGGTGGGGGCACCTGTGCAGTGGGGGCCTGAGGGATGGAGGACGGAGACCTTGTGCCTGAGCTGCAGGGCGGTGGCGGGGTCTTGCTCTTAGCACTCCGGGGGGACTTGCGGGTGGGGGCCTCAGTCCGTCTGCGCCTGGGGGAGGGTGTCCGGGGGCGAGGGGCACTCTGCTCCGTGTGGGTGGGCTTCCTCTTCCCCCGGGATGCTGGAGCAGCTTCATCGGTGGGGAAGAGGCCGAGGTCACAGAGGAAGAGCTGCTGTGACTTTGGGGTTGCAGGTGAGGCAAGGGAGGGTGCTTTGGAGGGAGAGGGAACTGAGGACTGCGCAGTGCATGTGGATGCGTGTGTGTGTGCCAGGGCCCCATCCCCTGTGAGTCTGGCTTCAGTCCCCTGAATGTGCGTGCGTGTGCGTTTTGTCATTGGCGTGTGTGTCAGTGTGCTGGATGTGTGTGTGCTGGTGTGTGCCAGTGTGTGTGTGCCTGGGATGGGTAAGGTGCTGGGGAGTGTGGATGGAGCAGAGGCAGGAGGGGTGAGGGACCGTTTGAGGAGGGACACTGCTGCCGTCAGGGAGGAGTCCATGGACCTATTGCCCCTCTGTAGGTCAGACATGCCCGATGAGATGCCCTCCATGAACGACACCAGCTGAGTCAACAGCGCGGTGTGCGCATGGAGGACACTCAGCATGGCTGTCTGCCCTACATGGAGCTGGCGAAGGAGGTACACAGACTCCTCACTCAGGGCAGCAGGGGACACAGGGGCAGGGGGTGCGGTGCCTGGCCCAAAGGAGACACGCTCCCGGACATGGGAGCCTCCACGGACCTGGGGAATGGGAGCCGATGGGAGGGCGGTGGTGGTGGTGGTGGTGGCGGGGACAGCAACACTAGCTGGGGTGTGGTGGCTGCTGACACCCGCCTCCACAAGGGAGTCATCCTCCGAGTTGCTCTGGTCCTCAGCTGAGGTGGATGCTGCTGAGGACTCCTCGGTGTGGCTCCCCTCGCCCTCCGTGCCACTGGGTCCCTCCGACCACTCCTCGGCTGCTGACCCAGTCTGGCTCTCCGGCTCCTCCTGGTCCGTGGAGCTGTCCCCTTCCGTGGCCGTGGATGTATCTGCAAAAAATGGGGAAACAGACAGACATCAGTCACCTGCACATAACGCACACACCACTGTGAGCACAGCACATCACAGAGCAAGCCCTGGCATCATTAGTTGTGCATTGCTAAAAGTGCACTAATTGAACAGGAGAAGTCAATTGTCAGTCTGATGCCAAGCATGGCACTCACATCCCACATGGCCTTGCACCCATCTGTCTGGTGTCTGTTGGATTGCAACACCCCAGTGTTGACACATGCACCAAGTACACAGTAGTTGGACAGTGCAGAGGACACGGTGTGGACACATCACAGCTCTTGCCACTGAGTCAGTACAGGTTTACGGATGTAAGGGATGCCCAGAGTCAGATAGGAAATGCATGTGATGCATACCAGCGACAGACACCATGATGCACCCATGTCCTGATAGCCAGCGCCACTATGGTGTGCATGTAGCACATGTCACTCCCCTGCAGGATCACCAATCAGTAGACACATGCCATGGCGGAGGCATGACTGCAAAGTCATACATCACTGTCTCAGTGATGTATGACTTTGCAGCCAGACAACAACACTCTGCACTGTGTCACAATAGTAGGTCATGGGGAATGCAAGTCCTGGAGCTGCACAAGTGCACATGTACATCCCCCCACAACACATCCTCTTAACCCTCATCTGTCCAGGTCATACCTATTGGACATATGGGAGACCTGTGACACTACCCTCTGAACCTGAGCCCCTCACACTCTGCTGTGCATGGGGAACAGCTGCCTGAACTTCACATTTACATGCCCCAGTCTGCATGGGCAGCTGATCAGACACCTATGTGTCACACAAGTATCGTCTCCTATGGTCACATCTCCAGTGGCATGCTGAGCCCCTACCAAGAAACTCCACAGCAGTCCTGGCGACTAATCCACAGCACACTGACACAGAGGCAGACACCTGAGGGGCAAATCACTGTGCACAATGTGTCCTCTGATACACGGGAGTGGGAGTACAGAGTGTATTGTATGGCCTGGAGTAGGCATGACTGTCCAGCCCCACATGAATGAGGGATGAGCCCTGGACTGTAGGCAACTGGCTAAGTATGTGTGACACACGTCATATACATACTCCTGGGGCCCAAACATTGTTCCCACCCGCAGCATGGGTGTGTGCCAGGTACCCCAGCCACATGTGGTGGATCAGCTCAGCAATTGGACCACAGATCAAAGTAACACGCTGAATACATGTCAGAATACAGGCATTGTGTAAGCAATGGACCCACCCATGATGCCCACCACAGAGTCAGGGAAACAGATGCTGTCTCCCACCTTGAGTCAAGCAAACTGCAAGGACACAGTCCTAAGTGACAGAATTCCCTGCATGTAAGGGCCACACCTGGGTATCAGATGAGGAGTGGGCAGTGCACAATAGAGGGACATGGCTCCTGGACAACATGACTGCTGTACTGTGGCAGTTCAACCTGGCCCGAGGAGGGCACATAACATGTTAGACAGAGTACACAGTGCAGTCTTTGACTCACCCCCTCCTTGCTGCTCTCTGGCCTTCAGCTGCCCATCCAGGTCTGGAAAGACCACCGCCAGGATCCTGAGCATGTGGGGGGTCAGGGTCCGTGTTCCGCCCCTCCTGCGAGGAGGCGACAGCTTCAGCTGGACCCGTGCAATCCTCCGGGTCCAGCCCCGAAGGTCCTGCCACCTCTTTTGGCAGTTGCGGATCCGGCGCTTGTAGACCCCCACGGACCGGACAGCCCGGACGATGTCCTTCCAGATCTCATGCTTCCGATGGGCAGAAGCCTGTCAGGATGACAAAGTGATAAGGACATTACTACACATGCAACATATCCGTGCATGACACAGTTGCATATACATGTCGCAATCACAGGGGCACATGGTGTACCCAGGCAGTGCACGGCTGCCCATGGACAGTTTTCCAGAAGTCACTACATGGTATCATAGCATGGGGAGTAAAACCCTGTTCAGAAGCACTGTCACTGCACCATACCTGTCCAGTGCAAGTCACTACACACTATGGGGGGTGACAACTACTCAGTGAGCCTGCTAGCCAGTGGTGTGCTGACTCTCAGCCTTGCTAGTCAGACAAAATGCACATTCAGAAAGGCAGTGCACAGAACACTCACCTGCTCCCCTGGTGTCCCATACAGCTTGCTGTACTGTGGAAGTAGGCTGTCCAGCAGGGCCTGGTTCTCTTCAAGGCTGAAGGCTGGGGCTCTCTCCACAGTACGTGCCATTGCAGGGTCCAGAGGGGCAGAGACAGCAGCAGTGCAGTGGCAGATGTCGTCCTGGAGCATGTAGTGCAGGCAAGTGGGCTCTCAGGGGAACATGCAGCAATATATATGTGCTGGAGAGGCAGATACTGTCCCTTGTGTCCAAAGTGATAGGTCCAAGTCGTTTGCATCTTCTGAATATGGCCAATCCATGGAATAGCAGCACCAAAACACGCCCACAGCATCCTTCAAAATTTCAACTTCATGACATACATGATTTTGCAACATTGTTGTGGGTGACCAACTGATTTTCCAGCAACCGACTCGTTCGAATATTCGAAAACGCGTCCGTTGCCAGGCAAGCCCATTGTCAATGGGTGCGCACCGATCGGTCCATTGCAGTACAACGCGCACAGGGGTACAACGCGTACCCGCACACATTGAATGCAATGGGCCGGCCGGAGGCACCGATCGGTCCATTGCAGTACAACGCGCACAGGGGTACAACGCGTACCCGCACACATTGAAAGCAATGGGCCGGCCGGAGGCACCGATCGGTCCATTGCTGTTCAACGCGCACAGGGGTACAACGCGTACCCGCACACATTGAATGCAATGGGCCGGCCGGAGGCACCGATCGGTCCATTGCTGTTCAACGCGCACAGGGGTACAACGCGTACCCGCACACATTGAATGCAATGGGCCGGCCGGAGGCACCGATCGGTCCATTGCAGTACAACGCGCACAGGGGTACAACGCGTACCCGCACACATTGAATGCAATGGGCCGGCCGGAGGCACCGATCGGTCCATTGCAGTACAACGCGCACAGGGGTACAACGCGTACCCGCACACATTGAATGCAATGGGCCGGCCGGAGGCACCGATCGGTCCATTGCAGTACAACGCGCACAGGGGTACAACGCGTACCCGCACACATTGAAAGCAATGGGCCGGCCGGAGGCACCGATCGGTCCATTGCTGTTCAACGCGCACAGGGGTACAACGCGTACCCGCACACATTGAATGCAATGGGCCGGCCGGAGGCACCGATCGGTCCATTGCAGTACAACGCGCACAGGGGTACAACGCGTACCCGCACACATTGAATGCAATGGGCCGGCCGGAGGCACCGATCGGTCCATTGCAGTACAACGCGCACAGGGGTACAACGCGTACCCGCACACATTGAATGCAATGGGCCGGCCGGAGGCACCGATCGGTCCATTGCAGTACAACGCGCACAGGGGTACAACGCGTACCCGCACACATTGAATGCAATGGGCCGGCCGGAGGCACCGATCGGTCCATTGCAGTACAACGCATCACTGTACATGTGACTGGCATATGTCAGCATGCCTGTCTCAGATGGACATATGCCAGCCACAGATAGCTCCCAGGGAGTGAGGGGCACACCTACATCACGACAGCCTGTCCAAACCTTATCATAAGGCATGTAAGGCTGCATTTCCTATTGTGTGTATGTTGGTGTACATGTTGTCCTGTGGGTGTCACCTGTGGGCAGCCACCCCCAGGCTGTGCACGTGTTCATGGGGACAGGATCATGGGTGTTATGTGTACGTGACCACTGTGATGTGCAACTGTTCATATCTGTGCATGTGCCATGGTCACATTTCACAGTGGTGTTTGTGTATGTCATGTCACATACCCCGTGAGTCCCATGTGGGACGGTATGTTTGAGCCAGGGTGTCCCAGTGGCACAATAGTGATGGCCCTCCACAGTCTTTGTGCATGTAGTGTTTACAATGTCTCTGATTTCATGTGCACAATGGGAGACAGTCTCCACATCCACGTTGTGTGTGCATGGACTCTGATGTTGTGCGTGTGTGTCACAGACGTCCATGGCTCTCCTGCCATGGCAAGTGTGGCCACTACCTGTGGGGGTCATGTTTGTTTTGTTGTGGTGTACACATGATACTCCAGGTGATGCCAGTGTCCATGTGGCATTACAGGGTCCCTGGGAATGTGCCTGTCGTTGAGCTGTGGTGCCTGGGGCACATCTGTCCTCACATGTCACTGGGGGGTGACTGTGACACAGCATCATGATATCCAATGGGCCAACTTGGGACAAATTGATGCCACCTGTAGGACCGTGTTGACAGATGTTGGCCATGTATGTACCATAAATGTCGTTCCGGTACTGCACACTTCATGTAGTTGTGCCTCATGATGATGTATGTTGGGATCTTGAGTGTGTTCAATGCCGCATATGTGGGGTGACTGACGATCTTGCTTACTTCTCCTCTGCACTGCAGGGCTCCTGCTGTCCATCGGCCATTCCCAGACCTGGCAACGATGGTGGAACGGGACAGCATCCGACGGTACCGCTTCACCAGGCAGCTGATTGAGGATTTTGCAGTGCAGTTGTCCCCACATTTGCAGCCTGGCCGGCCGTATCCTACAGCGCTGACCCCCAAGGTGAAGGTGATGGCAGCCCTACACTTCTTTGCCACCGGTACCTTCCAACATACTGTGGCGTCTGCTGGTGGGATGTCACAGACCATGTTCAGCCGTGTGCTCCGCGATGTTTTGGCGGCAATGTTGCTCTTCCTGAACCGGTACATCTATTTCCCTAGACTGCGACGACTCACTGACGTGAAGAGTGACTTTTATGCCCTGGGGAGGATGCCGCATGTAATTGGCTCCATTGATGGGACACATGTGGCTTTGGTACCACCACAGGCCCAGGAGCAGGCCTACAGGAACCGCAAGCACTACCACTCGGTCAATGCACTGGTGGTGTGTCTTGCAGACATGACCATCACACACGTGTGTGCCCGTTTCCCTGGTTCAGCACACGATGCCTTTGTGATGAGGAGTAGTCGCATCCCCAGGTTGATGGCACAGATGCAGAACCAGCGTGCCTGGCTTGTCGGTGTGTACTGACTTTGTGCCATTGTGTGTGATCTGATCTGTAGTATTCCGTCCACTTTTCCAAGTCAGCTGATGTGCACTTGTCTGTCCGTAGGTGACTCGGGATACCCCAACATGCCGTGGTTGCTGACACCCCTCAGGAACCCTGTGACACCTGCCCAGATGCGCTACAATGAGGCACATGGTCGGACCAGGAGAGTGATTGAGCGGACCTTTGGTCTCCTGAAGAGCCGCTTCCGCTGCCTGGACAAGACCGGAGGGTCCCTCCCATATGCCCCTGCGAAAGTGTGCAAGATTATCATCGTCTGCTGCATGCTCCACAACCTGGCAGTGCGGAAGGAGTTGCCTCTCATCCAGGATGACGATGACCAACATCCGCCACCTGTGGAGGATCCTGGCCTGGACCACGATGCCAGTGACGATGATGATGATGATGGTGATGGTGATGTCCGCACACAGCTCATCACCAACTTCTTTAGCTGAATGTGAGTATCCTGAGGTGTCATGTGAATGATGTGAGTTGGCATGATGTGTGGGTGGTGCTCTGGTGCTGTTGGAGTGTGTCCATGGGCTACTTGACAGGATGTGTGTTGCGATGTGTGGTGACAGGTGGGCTGTACTCCCCAACAGTGTTGACATGCTAACTTGGTTCTGGGTGGGTATCTTGTAACATGTATTGTGCATGAGTTTTGCTGTTCTGTCCTGTACTGCATTGCTTTTGACTGTGTGTCATTTCTGTCCTTCACAGGGTACTTTCAGATTCGTTTGGTCAACTGTGTCCACCGACGACGTGATTGCACATCCAGGCTGGTAGCTGTTGTGTCCCTACAGGTGATGTGCGCCACACCCATGGACTTCCTTCTGTCTACAGTTGTTGACTGTGTGCCCGCTACCAGGTGGGGTTACCTTGCATCTGTAGTGGTTACGGCATGTTGCTACTGTGTAATAAACCTGTGCTTCACTTAGTGATGTGCGTTGTCTGTGGTCACACATTTGACTGCCATTTGCTTACTGCACCTGTGGGCTACTTGACTACAACTGGGAATGGGTGTGGTGTCTGTGCATTGCACCGTCTTCCCTGGCAACATCAGTGTAGGCAATGAGTCAGATGGCCTAGGTGTGTATGTGTTGTGTAGCCCTGGTGGTGTGTCTCCCTCATATGTGTCACGTTGCCTGTACTCACATGCCTGTGTTGTCCTTGCTGTTGCAGTTCGCATACACTGTGTAATTTTGCAGTTCATCATCCCCATAACAGCACCCACGTTGGAATCACGACAGAGGCAAGTATGGTGTATTAGTGTGTTTATTGTGATAATAGTGCATAGGATGGATTGTGCTGTACATGAATCTTGCAATCCCAAGTTCCTAGATGAATAGAAAGTCCAGGTAGACAGGATCCCCAGTATCGGGGCCACAGTTGTCTGACACATTGTTCCAACTTGTACTCCCCATGCTATGTGTGGGAGTAGTGTTGCCATCAACAGGGTGAACAGTCTGTGCACAAAGGCGAAAATCCAGAACAGGTTCAGGCTTCCTGGGAGTTGCGCTTGGCCATCAGCCTCTCACTTTCCCCTCCTCGGACGACCCCTCTTCTTGGGGGGGGGCCCTCAAGTGCAGGCTGCTGCGGTGCAGGGGACTCTCCGCCAGAGTCCTCCTCCCTCCCTGTGGCAGTTGCAGTTTGTTCGGTACCAGATGTTGTTGGCACACAGGGAGGTGTGGACTGGTTGCTGTTCATCTGGCGGAGGCATTGTAAAATGTCCCTGTGCACCGCCGTCATCTCATGTAGTACATCCCACTTGGACTCCACGCGGGTCATGTGGGAGTCCACACGTGACATGTGGGAGTCCACACGTGACATGTGTGACTCCACTTGGGACATGTGGGAGTCCAAGCGGGCATGATGGGCAGCCTGCTGCTGTTTGATGTCTCTGAGGAGCCCCACTACCTGGCTGAGCTCTCCGGTGCTGGACTGGTACGCATCAGCTATGCGTACCAGTTGTGGGTCTTCATGCACACCAGCAACGTCTGCAAGCAGCGACCTCTGTCTCCCACCCCTCCCACCACCCCTGCTGACATGTGCAGTGTGTGCAGTTGCACGCACAGATAACCCTGGTCCACCTTGGGGGTTGGTGGTGGTGGTGGTGTCCATGGCCCCAGGTTGGTCCAGGGTCACTGCGCTGGTGTTGTTCCTTATTCTGTCCATGTCGGCAGGGATGGTATTCGTGGTGACAGTCGTTGGAGGGGTGGGTGCAGGGGGTGCAGCTGGTGGACCTGCTGGTGCTGCAGCTGGTGGTCCTGCTGGTGCAGCATGTTGACTTGCACCGGATGTGCCAGGTTGTTCTTCATCGTCCGAGGAGGACAGAGGCTGTACGACGCCAGTGAGCTCGGCATCCTCTTGAGCCTGGGACTGGGACTCCTCAGCGTCTGCTGCTGTGTCCCTATCATCACCTGTTTTTGGGAGACACAAACAATGTATGTCATGTTTCTGCAGGCATCAGTGGTTGACACACCTGACAGTTGTGACTGTGCCTCGGGGTGCGGGCCTGTACATTGTATTGTCCTAAGTCGTCACAGTCAGGGGTTGATATTGGTGTGGCACATTGTCCTGCATTATTTGGGCATTTCTATGTATTCTCTGGGGTGTGAACATGGTCTGCATTGATTGTGTTTGGTTGACAGCCAGACCTCCTTCCCACCCACCCACCCACCCAGTCAGTTCTCCCACCATGGAACGTGCTTGCATTGCAGGGAGTGTAAGTTGTCTCTCAGGATGTCAGTCAGTGGTGTCCTGCTGTTTGTTGGTGCACAGTTGGCAGCAGGGCCTTGTGCTCCCCACAGCAGTAGCCAGTGTCAGCCATCTTGTGAGTCCTTCTCCACTCCCTGTGATGTGAGCATGGTTCAGGGTGGTGTTGATGGGACAGTTGTGGGGGTGAGCTATGTCTGTGACTACGACTCCCATCATGCTATTGCCTCCACCCCCTTCCCAGCATGCCCATGCTTCCTTCCTTTTGACTCTGCTTCCCTGTGGGGTGGGGTGGCTGTGCTGACAGGATGGCTGGGAGTGTTGTCCTGGCAGTTGTTTGGCTAAGAGTCCCAAGAGTGTCCCTGTGCTTCACACAACATAACCCAGGGTGGTGGTGCTTTGTGGGATCTTGTGTTAGGATGGAGGGCATTGCATTCTACCAGGTGGGTACTGTGGAGTTTGTGTTGGGGGGGGGTGAGGGGAGGTGCTGGTGACTATAGTCAGTGCTGCAAGTCCCCCTTCCCACCCAGCCAGCCAGCCAGATATCCCACCATGGAACGTGCTTGCATTGCAGGTAGTGGAAGTTGTCTCTCAGGATGTCAGTCAGTGGTGTCCTGCTGTTTGTTGGTGCACAGTTGCCAGCAGGGCCTTGTGCTCCCCACAGCAGTAGCCAGTGTCAGCCATCTTGTGAGTCCTTCTCCACTCCCTGTGATGTGAGCATGGTTCAGGGTGGTGTTGATGGGACAGTTGTGGGGGTGAGCAATGTCTGTGACTACGACTCCCATCATGCTATTGCCTCCACCCCCCTTCCCAGCATGCCCATGCTTCCTTCCTTTTGACTCTGCTTCCCTGTGGGGTGGGCTGGCTGTGCTGACAGGATGGCTGGGAGTGTTGTCCTGGCAGTTGTTTGGCTAAGAGTCCCAAGAGTGTCCCTGTGCTTCACACAACATAACCCAGGGTGGTGGTGCTTTGTGGGATCTTGTGTTAGGATGGAGGGCATTGCATTCTACCAGGTGGGTACTGTGGAGTTTGTGTTGGGGGGGGTGTGAGGGGAGGTGCTGGTGACTATAGTCAGTGCTGCAAGTCCCCCTTCCCACCCAGCCAGCCAGATAGCCCACCATGGAACGTGCTTGCATTGCAGGGAGTGGAAGTTGTCTCTCAGGATGTCAGTCAGTGGTGTCCTGCTGTTTGTTGGTGCACAGTTGGCAGCAGGGCCTTGTGCTCCCCACAGCAGTAGCCAGTGTCAGCCATCTTGTGAGTCCTTCTCCACTCCCTGTGATGTGAGCATGGTTCAGGGTGGTGTTGATGGGACAGTTGTGGGGGTGAGCTATGTCTGTGACTACGACTCCCATCATGCTATTGCCTCCACCCCCTTCCCAGCATGCCCATGCTTCCTTCCTTTTGACTCTGCTTCCCTGTGGGGTGGGCTGGCTGTGCTGACAGGATGGCTGGGAGTGTTGTCCTGGCAGTTGTTTGGCTAAGAGTCCCAAGAGTGTCCCTGTGCTTCACACAACATAACCCAGGGTGGTGGTGCTTTGTGGGATCTTGTGTTAGGATGGAGGGCATTGCATTCTACCAGGTGGGTACTGTGGAGTTTGTGTTGGGGGGGTGTGAGGGGAGGTGCTGGTGACTATAGTCAGTGCTGCAAGTCCCCCTTCCCACCCAGCCAGCCAGATAGCCCACCATGGAACGTGCTTGCATTGCAGGGAGTGTAAGTTGTCTCTCAGGATGTCAGTCAGTGGTGTCCTGCTGTTTGTTGGTGCACAGTTGGCAGCAGGGCCTTGTGCTCCCCACAGCAGTAGCCAGTGTCAGCCATCTTGTGAGTCCTTCTCCACTCCCTGTGATGTGAGCATGGTTCAGGGTGGTGTTGATGGGACAGTTGTGGGGGTGAGCTATGTCTGTGACTACGACTCCCATCATGCTATTGCCTCCACCCCCCTTCCCAGCATGCCCATGCTTCCTTCCTTTTGACTCTGCTTCCCTGTGGGGTGGGCTGGCTGTGCTGACAGGATGGCTGGGAGTGTTGTCCTGGCAGTTGTTTGGCTAAGAGTCCCAAGAGTGTCCCTGTGCTTCACACAACATAACCCAGGGTGGTGGTGCTTTGTGGGATCTTGTGTTAGGATGGAGGGCATTGCATTCTACCAGGTGGGTACTGTGGAGTTTGTGTTGGGGGGGTGTGAGGGGAGGTGCTGGTGACTATAGTCAGTGCTGCAAGTCCCCCTTCCCACCCAGCCAGCCAGATAGCCCACCATGGAACGTGCTTGCATTGCAGGGAGTGTAAGTTGTCTCTCAGGATGTCAGTCAGTGGTGTCCTGCTGTTTGTTGGTGCACAGTTGCCAGCAGGGCCTTGTGCTCCCCACAGCAGTAGCCAGTGTCAGCCATCTTGTGAGTCCTTCTCCACTCCCTGTGATGTGAGCATGGTTCAGGGTGGTGTTGATGGGACAGTTGTGGGGGTGAGCTATGTCTGTGACTACGACTCCCATCATGCTATTGCCTCCACCCCCCTTCCCAGCATGCCCATGCTTCCTTCCTTTTGACTCTGCTTCCCTGTGGGGTGGGCTGGCTGTGCTGACAGGATGGCTGGGAGTGTTGTCCTGGCAGTTGTTTGGCTAAGAGTCCCAAGAGTGTCCCTGTGCTTCACACAACATAACCCAGGGTGGTGGTGCTTTGTGGGATCTTGTGTTAGGATGGAGGGCATTGCATTCTACCAGGTGGGTACTGTGGAGTTTGTGTTGGGGGGGGTGTGAGGGGAGGTGCTGGTGACTATAGTCAGTGCTGCAAGTCCCCCTTCCCACCCAGCCAGCCAGATAGCCCACCATGGAACGTGCTTGCATTGCAGGGAGTGTAAGTTGTCTCTCAGGATGTCAGTCAGTGGTGTCCTGCTGTTTGTTGGTGCACAGTTGCCAGCAGGGCCTTGTGCTCCCCACAGCAGTAGCCAGTGTCAGCCATCTTGTGAGTCCTTCTCCACTCCCTGTGATGTGAGCATGGTTCAGGGTGGTGTTGATGGGACAGTTGTGGGGGGGGCAATATGTGTGACTGCGACTCCCATGATGCTATTGGCTACACTGACTTGGCCAGCATACACAGAATTCCTTCCTTTGAGTGGTCTTCACTGTGTGTTGGTGTTGTTGTGGTGGCTACATGTGTGGATGTGTGTGTTAGTTCTATTTGTGCCACTGCCTAGCTGTAGTTGTGGTTGTGTTTGTACATGTGTTGGCACAGTTGGATGTGACTTTTTTGATGGCATGTGTTGTGTTTATCTGACTGACATACACATTTTGGGATGATTCTGTTCTAGTTGCTGTGTAATTGCTATGTGTGCATGGTTTGACTCTCCCCTTGACAGTGATGTGTGTGTTTTGTGGCAGTTTATTGTGTACATTTGTTGTGTACTCACCAGGCTCTGGGATGTTCTCTAGTCCATATACGCTCACTGGCGGAAGGATGGCCCGCACCTTCTCCTCCCAGGGCCTGAGGTATATTGGCTTGGCAGGAGGGCCACTGCCGGTATGTTGGCTGTTGATGTAGTCTATCTTCAGCAGGTCCCGTACCCTCCTGCGCACGTCATACCACCTGTTCTGGATGTCCGTCTTTGTGCGCCGACATGATGATTGGGCGTTCACCCTGTTGATGATCCTCTCCCACATCTTGGTTTTCTGCGACATGGGGGTCTGTTGGACCAGAGTGCCAAACAGCTGTGGCTCCACCCTGAGGATCTCGTCTACCAGGACTTCCAATTCACAATCTAGGAACTTGGGATTCTTCTTGGGGGGCATGGTGATGGGTGGTGATGGTGAGTGATGTGTGTGTTGGTGTGCAGGTGAGGGTGTGTGAGTGTGTGTTTTGCTGGGTGTATGTGAGGTAGGTATTTGTTGGTGTGCTGATGGTGTGTGGCTTGTGTGAGGGATGAGCTGTGGGTGTGTGGTTGCTTTCTCTTGGGTGCTGGCAGTGAAATGGCATTTGCAAAGGCTCATGGTAGTGATTTGTGTCCTTTATATAGGTGGAGTTGTGGGTGTGTCTTTGTTCTCTGTCCCCACCCCCCCAGTATTTATTGGCTTGGTAATTGCTTGTTTGGCCTTTTTTTGGGTGATTTGTCCTTTGTGCTGTTTGTGTATGTTGGAAACGTTCTTGTGACCGAGTCGGACCCTGAATTGGTCTCGTACGGTGTTTTCCGTTTCGTTCACGCTGTGTTTGTGCAGTTTTGTATGCTGCGTACGCGTCGGTCGCGGTGTATTGTGTTGCTTCGGCTCGGTTTTGTATGCGTGTCGGTCGTACGGCTTGTCCTCCGTCCGACTCGGTCGTGTTTTCGCGCCTTGCATCGTACTTTGCGGGTTGGAGTTGGCGGGTACGATTCGGTCGGATTTGTTCCGGGTGCGTGTCGGTCGGTTGGATTCGCGTGTTTTTCCGGCCGGATTGCTATTTTCCGAGCGGCTCGGTCGGTCGGCTTGGTTTCCTGACGTGTCGGTCGGATTTATCGCGGCTTGCATCGTACTTGGCGTGTCGGGCGCCACTGGTACGTGTCGGTCGGTATTTTTTCCGGATCCGAGTCGGTCGGTGCTTTTTCCGGCCCGAATCGGAATCGACCCCATAGTCTCTAATCTGCCTTCTCATCGCAGGCCACCAGTAGCGTTGTTTCAACAAAGAAACAGTCTCCCTAAGTCCCTTATGTACAGAACCTTTCTCTTCGTGTGCTGCCACAATTAAGCCTAACCTACGATCCATATTTGGTATTACTCTATCCCCCACTCCAGGAATCTGAGCTTATGGAATGTTTTGTGCATCTAACTTGTAGGAGTACTTGAGGGGAAATTTCTTTGGTACTGCTGTGCTGCCTTTGCGTGAAGCATTGACAGCTACCATAATCTCGCCGTCTACTCTCGTCTTTGAACAAGTAACTGCAGTTACGGAAGCCGTGCGAACAGCCCCCTTTGCGGCTTCATCAGCCAATGAATTCCCTTCAACGTGAACGCCATCACGCTGATGACTCAGTGTATGTATCACGTGAGCCCTTGGTAGTTTGTTTCTCAACTCAACTACCTGTTCCCATAGCATTTTATGCTTAATTGTGCCACCTTTTGCATCTTTGAACCCATTTTGTTCCCAATGATGTAAATATTCATTGTACGACTGTACACAGTAAAAGGAATCACACACAATTAGTGTGGGGAATTCGTGTTCCATATTTACAAGTGCCAGTATCAGTGCTTTTAACTCTGCCAACTGAGCCGTGCAGTCTCCTAGAGATTGCGTTTTAGTGCAACTCGGATGGAACTTTCCATCGTGCATGCGACCTTTAAAAATCGCACATGCTGCGCTGTAAGCTTGCTTACTCCCTATGGCCGGTTGAGCAGATCCGTCAGTGTAAATAATATATTCATGCTGATCTAGAGGCAAAATCTCATTTGGAAGAGGATATTCTTGTTCGTATTGCAGAAATGCTTGTGTTTTTAAACTTGGATCAAATCTGTATTCAACATCCTTTGCAGTAAGAGAATTAGCCCATTGTATCCATCTGGGATGTAAGGCTTTCGCATTTGGAATGCTAGCTTTTGTAACAGCTTCTAAAGCTGGTACTGGGGTCACGACAATTATACGTTTACCCTGAGCCAGAGCTCTTTCTCTTGCTACAGCGGTCTGCACTGCTGTCAGGATTTTTTCTGTTGAAGTGAAACACATCTCTGCGTTTGTGTACAGGTGTGATTTGTATGCGATTGGTACTGTTTCGCCTTCATTGAAAGTTAAATAAGTGTACCCGCATTGACCCGCTATTACTCGGATCACTAAGTTGCGTACGTTTACGCGTGTCTGTAAATGTTTAGAAGCTATCATGTCTTCCTGTAGGGAATGCAGGATATTTGTATGTTCCTGCGTCCATTGTCTGATTGAAAAATCAGGTTTTATTAAGTTGTAGAAAGGTTTTACTCTTTCTGCTTAATCCAAAATGTATGTTCGACCAAAATTTAGGAATCCCAGAATTGATTGTAAATTCTTTAATGATTTTGGAGGTTGGAGCAGCGCACACTTTTCTAAAAAGTTAGCTGCTAGGCTTTTTCCTTCACTTGACAGCTCATACCCTAAAAATAGGACACTGAAATGGGCAATTTTTGATTTTTTGAAATTAAATTTATTGCCCTCAGAGGCGAATCCCATAATAATGGTGCTCACCCTGGTCAAGTGCCTCGGTAAGTCATCGTCCATCAGATAAATATCATCCACATAGGACAATGCTTCTTCATCCAAATTTTGGAGTAACTCTGTTACTCTTGCTGAAAATACCCCGGGGCTATTTTTATACCCTTGGGCTAGTCGACAGAATTGTCGCTGGGACTCTAACGCACTGAATGTGGTCAGATACCTGCTTTCAGGCGCTATATTTTGGCAGAAAAATCCATTTGAGATATCAAGTGTTGTTTTGTATTTTTTGCGCACAATGTTATTCATTAATGCGGCACTGTGTGCATTTTGAACTGCAAATGTCTTTGTGCAAGTGTTTAAATGTCGGTAATCCAAAACTAAATGATATGTGTTGTCAGGTTTCATTACGGGAAACAAAGGATTGTTCATAGGTGAAGTGCAATTTTCAATCACCCCCTGGTATTCTAGTTGATCTAGTATCTCCCTGACTTGTTTTTTAGCTTCCTGCTTTATAGGGTATTGCCTTTGAGCATTTTGGGAAACTTTTAAAGGGATCATGTGGTGGGTTGAATCCTCATCCCAACCAACATGATTTTTGTACAATGCTGGAGCTAGGGCAACCACCCACTCCTGCTCATATGCATGTTTTAAATGTATGGGAACGAGGTCGGAAAAGGCTGGAAAAATTACAGTTTCTCCCCTAGGGCACTCCATGACGAATGCTGGCGGCCAGTCTTGTTCTGCTAATAGAATGTCATAACCAGATGACAGATTTTTCCAAAAGAGACCTTTAATTTTTCTGGGCTTGTCCCCCTCCATCCGGAGTGTTATCTCATGTAACTTATGTGGGACACTTACCCGAGTATCAGGTGTTTCCACCGTGATATACTCACTCAACTCCGCTGTCACCAGAAATTCCTTCAGGTTCTGGCGAGCTATTGTTACTTCTGCTGCACTGTCTAGCATCGTCAGAGCCCATTCCCCATTCAGAAGCTGTGTCCTCAGAATTCTGGGCATGTCTGATCTTGAGACCTCCTACCTTCTTCTTTTTAAACTGAGGTTTCTGTTTTTGTTTATCTTCTTTTTTAGGTGCGTAGTCCGCAGTGTGTTGCGTGTCTCTGGACTTTGTACGCTCCTCTGACCGTCCTTCCCTCTCAGATTTTTTTGATGAACCCTGAAAGGAAGGAGAGGAACGTGTATCAGTATCCTGATACCTGTCAGGTTTTTTAATATTATCCCTATTCCTGAGGTTATACCTCCTTTCAGAGGGCTCCTGTTGAGGAGACCTACCCTCTGGATTGAGATCTGCTGTCTTTAGACTTTTGTTGTTTTTTATTTTCCCACTTCTTTTAGAAGAAGTAGGTGTCTGCTTTGTAGTGTCCTTTTCAGGACTGCCCACCAGTTGTGGTTTTAATGCTTTCCCACCTAGACTGTCTCTGCCTAGTTCTGCATATGCAGTTTCAATGACTTTGGGTAGAGCTGAACTCTTCTAATCCCTCAGTTCACCGCTTGAGCCTGGGAGTAAGACGCTCACTCTATCGACATGAAAAGACTTGTACCAGGGGCTTGTGTTCTGTTCTCACTAAGAAGGGAATACACCACAAATTAAACTTTAAATGTTTGACAGCCCAATATATGCTTAATGCATCTTTCAATACACAAATAATGTTCCTTTGCATTTTTGAGTGCTCTTGAAGCGAAGGCGACCACTCTCTCTTCAACCTCCACCATTTAGGATAATACATCTCCTAAACCCTTGGTACTGGCATCAGGGATCAGGATCATTTTATGTTTAGTTTCAAAATGCCACAAAGTAGGCATCTTCCTAATCTCTGACTTTATTTTAGTGAAAGCCTCATCCCACTCTTTTGTCCATAAAATACACTCCCTTCCTAAGTATCAATCTAATGGGTTCTACCACACTCGCAAATCCCTTCACAAATTTGGAGTAATATTCAGCAAGTCCCAGAAATGACCTGACCTGTTCTTTGTCACTAGGAGTAGGACCCTTGATAATAATCTCTGCCAGCTCTACTTTAGGTTGTATCCCCTCACCCAAAATCACATGTCCGAGGTAGGTAACAGACATCACCCCAATATGACTTTTCTGCATCTTCACAATTAGCCCCTTCTCCTTCAATCTCTCTAACACCCTCATTAAGCCTTCCTCATGTTCACCTTCATCTTTGTCATAGATTAAAATATCATCCTGGAAAAATAAGACATCATCCAGATCACCAATCACCAACTTCATGATCTTTTGGAAACAGGCCATCGCAGAGGCCTCGCCAAACGGCATTCTTATAAAGTGGTCAGCTCCCAAAGGAGTAACAAAAGAGGTCAAATGTTTTGAGTCCCTGAGCAATTTCACTTGGTGATATGCTGATGAGAGATCCAAAACACTAAGGGGGATATTCTCAA